>JAZKJV010008463.1:0-662626 GCA_037367405.1 Ottelia alismoides | reverse complement strand
TCAAAGTGAGCCCGAGACTTGTTCTTGGGCAATTCTTCCAAAGCCCTCCCCAACCGTTGGATGAAGAACATAACCTAGATCTAATATGGGTTGATGAAGATGAAATGAAGCGGTGCATGTCTGAGGCCTCAAATCCTCCGCATGTCATCTAATCAACAACCTGATCAGGGGTCGTTACGTAGGGTAAATAAAAGAACCCCTTCTACCTTTTTGTAATTATTAAAGAACCATGTAAATATTTAATTAAGCATTAATGATTGTGGAAAAATTGGAACTAAACATCTTGTACTATTTGAATATTGCATTTAAGTCCACT
The DNA here is from genome assembly GCA_037367405.1 of Ottelia alismoides. NCBI lineage: Eukaryota > Viridiplantae > Streptophyta > Magnoliopsida > Alismatales > Hydrocharitaceae > Ottelia > Ottelia alismoides. Next base: position 662,310 of record JAZKJV010008463.1, on the reverse strand, counting down.
ACCAGGTCATCTCACACGGTCCCCCACATGAGTGGCCAAATTGCATGTATACCCCTCCAGGATTATGTATTGCAGTTTAATTTAAAAAATTTACATTTAAAGTTCAAAAACCTTTTGTATTTTAACAAGAACTACTCGCCTTTTATTTTTATTACATAAATGCCCTACCAGCTTGTTTATTTTATTTATGCTTTTCCAATTTTAAATAGCCGTCTGCTTCAAAAATCATGTAAAAAGAAGAGAAAATGTCTGATTGTATGCTCATTCACGCCATATATTCCATTTAGCATATTATTTACATTTTCCATTTATTAAAAATCAAAAGGAGCTCTTTTATTCCCTGTTTAGCTATAAAAATATAAAACTTGCTTTAAGAATTCCAAAAAATGGGTAATATTTAATACTATATTTTATCACTCCAGACCAAAAATCACTAAAAAATAAAAAGCAAAACCAAAAAATAGCAAACCCTTTCTAACCTAAAAAATATAAAATTTCTTAAAAATTCCAAAAAAGGTTTTCTATCCTATATTTTTATATATACATATTACTACATATTAAAAAGTGATTTTAGTACAGGGAATCCTATAAACTTTATCAATTACCTCTATGACCTTTGAATCGACCTAATTCCCCCCTCGACCATGTAAACATACTAACCCTTACCCCACGAAACCCATGATTACTCTCATCCATTTACCTGTTAAATGTAACCAAATTCCGTTCAAATGAGGTACATATTGACCTATTTGCTTAAAAATTTTACAAACAATGCCATTCTCCTCCGTACATCCCATTCCTCTCCACCCACCCCCTCTTCCTTCTTTGTTTCGTCTGCCAACGCCCGTCCTCCTCTCCCAGCACCCTCCGCCTCTCCTTGACCTCTGCCTCTTCTCCTCCTTCGATTGACCATCCATCCCCATGTCCAAACCCACATCTTGCGGGTGAACACACAACCCCGCCATTGAACACGAAAATCAAGAGGTCGTGTTGACTCACAAGGCGAATCAACAGTCGCTGATTTGACCTCCAGTGAAATCTGCAATTCAACAACAATTAACCACAACAATCAAATAAGGAAATCAAAGTGAATGTGCGGAGTTAAAATTTATTATAACTCTACAACAAAGATGTGTATAGATGCAAGTATGTGTAGAGGTCGAACACAGGGAGTGGACAGGTAGAACGGGGCAAAAATGCTCAAAATGTGTGTGTGTGTGTGTGTGATCAAATGTCTATTTAAGCTATGTTTTTGTGGGTTTTTGATTTTATATTTTTTATTTAATTTTTAATTTTATAATTTTGTATTTTGATTTTATATTTCTTTTATATTTTATATATTTTTTATTTTTTTTCTCTTTTCAAGAAATAGAATATATATAAAGTAGAGAGAGAGAGAGAGGAATAAAGTAACTTATTAAAATAGGGAAAATAAGGAAAAATCAAAAAATAAAGTATTTTTGGTCTTTTTGTATTTTTCTAATGTTTTGTGATTTTTCTAGATTTTTCCTATTTTTTTGGTATTTTTAAAGTCAAAAATACAAGAAAATAGTGAATTAATTACTGGCCAAAATTAAAATGGAATGAAAAATAGCAAACAGTATCAAAATTTTCCCAAATTAATTTTAAAATAAAGATAATAAAATAGAGAATCTATAACCTGAGTTTATATTTTTTTGGAGTTTCTATGATTTTTTAGAATTTTTTGAAGTTTTTTAGGTATTTTCTAATTTTTAAGGTTTTCGTTTTGAGATTTTTAGTGATTTTTGGACTGACACTAGAATAGACTAAATACACAATAGGTAATTTTTTGGAATTATTTCTAGGTGTTTTATTATTTTTTGGTATTTTCTAATGCAAACAGTAACTAAAATGCAAGTTTTTGATTTTTAATAAATATTAAAATGCAATAAAAATGCAATGCATAAATATGGCGTGAATCTACAACTAAACAGGTGCTCACACTATTTTTTGGTATTTTTTCGAGTCTTAGAAATGCACAAAATAAATAGGGAAATCACACAAAAATACAAGACCTGGCATGGGTACTTATACAAATAACAGAACATCCAAGGGCCTGATTGCAAATTTTACCAAAATACACGTGCGACGCACGTGTTCTGCTGTTCACAAGGGTATAAATACGAATAATAAAAGTCAGCAGGGTCTGAATGCAATTTACCCTAAACATATTTTAATATTTACGCACAGGGGCGTATCTGAAATTAACAAAAGCTCTGGGTTTGAAATACAAAATACCCAGGAAATGATCGTGCGGCCAGGGACGAATCACTTATCCACGTGGCGAATCGAGCGGCTGTGGAAGAGGCGTTGATGGACAGTTGCGATGCGGCTCGAAGATGACACGTGGCGCTAATCGGACGCCCATACCCCTTCGCTTTGAGCGGACAGCTGGGAGAGGGTGACGAAGAACACCGCCTGGAGGTCACTTGGATCGTCGATTCCGGCCGACACACAGCCTCCCACAAGCCCTGGACAGAGGGCAAAATGTCCTGGGGATCGTACGCGTCGATTGAGCTCCTCAGCCTGAGCTGAGGTGACTGGAGGTGCTCGGACGAGGGGGGTCGCCTGGGGTTGCTTCCCCTGAACTGTCGAGGCTCGATAGAGCCTCCTCTTGCATTATTTCCTGCAGGGTTAGACGCAGGCAAAAAGGTGGAGCTCGGAATGCTCTCAGATGGCGCGATGGTGGCGAGTCGTGGGTCGGGTGGTGAGCTCCGACGATCGGCGGAGAATGAGCTCGGGTATCTCGATCGGAGCGGATCGAGGTGTATGGAGGTGCGTCGGGGCGAGAGAAGATGGAGAGAAAGAGGACGAAGGTGGCAGTGGGTCGATTCGAGGCGTGGAACGATCGGAAACCGAGGCGGAGCTCAGCTCCGCCGCCGGTTCGGTTGATGAAATCACGGCGATGGACTAAATCAAATGCGAAACTGCTACTACCCTAACCTATACTAGACCTAAGCTATCAACTGAAACAAAGAGAAGAGGGAGAGGCTCACTAGAGTCGGAAGTGGTTGAGCTTCAGGCGAAGCTCCGGCGAGGGCTGGATACCCTCGATTCAACTCCAAACTCCACGCGAATGGGGTCCTTGAGTTGCTGCTGTCACCAGAACTCGAAGGAGGTCCTAAAGGTCGATGAATGATGAAGGAAGAGGGATCAAACTTCGAAGGGAAGTCGGGGGGTTCTTTTTGTAGGGTTGACGAGGTGGCGTCAAAGATCGATGGAGATAGACCGAATCGTGGGTCCAATCCCCGATGTTTCACTTGGGCGTGAATCAATGTTTATCGAGGACAAAAAGATGCGAAGGCCTCGACATCAAAGGATGCAAGATGAGGCCTCGAAAAAAGGTCAAAATTGGTCAAAAACTCAGATCTGACGAGGTCCAGACCTCGGTCAGAGAGTTGACCGAGGTCCAACCAAGGGCGCCTTCTGGTTGGTCCATGTGGACCAACTAGAAAAATCCTTTGGAAAAAATCCTTATAAAATCCGTTAAAAATAGAAAATGACGTAATTAAATTTTGATTATAAAATAAAAAAAATGTTTATTATTTTATGAATTATTTTATGGTAATTTTTATTTTTTAGAGGCATTATATTACAAGTTACTATTTTAGGCCTATATATGTATATTTACCTATATATTTTATTATTTTAATTTTATTTTGTATGTTTATTTATTTAATTTTGTTTATTATTTATAAATTTATAAAATATTTTTATACACTTAAATATATTTTTTATTTTATTTTTCTGATGTGTTTTGTACACATAATAAAAGTATAGAAAGGTATGGGTATATTTATAGGTATAATACCTATGTATATGATATATACAAGTATTTTTAATTTGTGTTTCTTTTGTATTTTTATTCTGATTTTAATATACAAATATATTATAAGTAATATTTACAAAATTATAAAATATAAAATTATAAAAATCATGAATAAATAATAAATCGAATATTTTATCTGTACAAGTATACACAAGGGTCCAAAACTCTACTTTCAAACCGTAGCTCCGCCAAATGCGAAACCACCGCCATTAAATAGCTTATTTTATACTATATACATTAAGGTGAATTTGATGCATTTGGAGTTTTCATTTGTGAAATACGGGTCTGGGAAGTTGGGATTCTGCATTCCAATTCAGCCATAACTTTTTATCTGTACATTATTTTTGAGTGAAATCAATTTTGTAATTTTATTTATTTAATTATCTACAACTTCATGTACAAAGTTTCTTTATTTGATGTATAAAAAGTGGAACCAAAAATTAGGTCCCAAAAGTTAATAAAGAATGAATGAAATGAAAGGGATTTTTATTGAGTTTTTTGGCCCTTATGTCCCCCTACTTTATTCCTTGTCGACCTAGTCATCAAGATGCCTAGGTCTCGGGGTTTCGGGTCATAAAAAATTTATAATATTTTATTCTTTTCTTTTCTTTTCTTTATTCTATAATTTTGGCATTAAAACAATATTTTATGCACAATTTATACACAATGCATAGATCATAAAATGCATGAATTAACGATATTTACACGCATTTACTAGGGTTTTTAAGCCAAAATGATAGAATAAAGATGATGAACCGTAGATTCATCACCCGTCGCAGCAGGAGTTCCCCCCCCACTGCCTCCTCTTCCTCGCGTTTTCCTCAGGCCTAGCTACCCTCCTCCCCTTGCTCCTCACCCCCGCCACCTCTTTCCATGCCTCCTCCCACAACAAGACCACCCCTCCACCGCCTCACCCTTCCTCTCATTCTTCCTCAGGCCTGAGTCACCCTCCTCCCATTGCTCCTCCACTTTACCCTCCTCCCATGCCTCCGCCCGTAGTAGGACTGCCCCTCCATCGCCTCCCCCTTCATCCCGTTTTTTCTTCGACCCTACCACCCTCCTCCCCTTTCTCCTCCACCACTGCCACCCTCCTCCCATGCCTCTGCCCACAACAGGACTACCCCCCTCCCACCTCCCCTTCCTCCTATTGTTGCTCTATCCCCGCCACCTTCCTCCCCTTGATCATCCACCCCCACCACCCTCCTCCCATGCTTTCGCCCATAGCAGACATCCCCCTCCACCGCCTCCCTCTCACACCCTTGTTACTCTACTCCCCTCCACCCTCATGCCCGACCTCCGCCCGTAGCAGGAGATGCCGCCTCCTGGCCTCCCCTCCTCCTCTCGGTCCACTGCTAGGGCGCCCTCCTCCTTCTTGACTTTGCTCCTTCCTTCAAGTTTGCCATCATCCAGGTCCGCGACAGCAGCTCCCATCTGATTTGGTAGAAGAAGAGGATAAAGAAGGGGGTATGAGAATGAAGGAGAGAGGGAGATTGAAGATCCACCATATGATTTTCTTTGGTTAGATTACCTCAAGTATATCCTAAGTAATTGACTCTAATAAAGTTAAAGTTGATGATAGAGTCAGTGAGGTAAGACATGACACGTTTACGCGGTATAGGGGGGAATTAGATTGTTTTAATGGTCGTAGAGGTAATTGGCAATGTTTATAGGTTTCATGGGGTAAAATACCATATTAAAAATAGTTTTAAGAAAATTTGAACCTATGTTATGTTTTTAAATCTCAAAATAATTCGGCCTATTTTTTATTCCCTATTTTAGAATATATTGGACTTTAAAAACACCTAAAACTTAGAAAAAAATGTTAAGAAAATTCACAAAAACATAACGACAATATTAAAAGCACAAAACAATTTACTTTATAATTTTTAACTATATATAGCTATATTTATAAATAGAAAAGCTTATATACTTCATATATTCATATATATATATATATATATATAGTTATGTATACTTAATATTATTATTAATTATTACAAATACCTTAAATATATTTTAAACCCTTTAAAAAAAATAAAAAGGACTGTTTTAGTCGTATTTATTGATTTTTATATTTATTGTACATTCATACATATGTAGCTTGTATTATATATTATTACATATAGTGATATATATACACACTTATTATAAATTAAAACAATTAAATAAAAAATCCATAAAAAATAAATAATTAAAATACCATAAATACATCAAATATGTTGCTGATATCTGCATTCATACATTATTTAGCAATAAATAATACTGCTACACCCATATGTTCCCTATGTTCGACACCCTATACATAATTGACCACTATACACATTTATTTATAGGGTTTATAATAAATTTTGACTCCACATTTGCTTTGCATTGCTTTATTCAAATTGTGGATTGATTGTTGATTTAGTTGTCTCTTGTGAGCTATCACCTCTGCAGCTGTGCCCTACATTGTGAGTGCACACGACCACCTCTATAGATTTTGGCTAATCAAATGGTGTTGTTTTTGGGGAGTAACAAATTGTGTAGTATTGCTTGTAGATACTTAGTTGGACATTATTACCTTTTATTTCTCTTTTTTTTCGATAATTATTTATCTGTGTCTGACCATCTTTTCTTTGTTGACTTTTATGTGAGGACCGTGTGGGGACAGTGAATTCCTAGGACTTTGGCGCACCCAACCATGAGGAGATTGGCTCATTCTCCTCTTGAGCTAATTGGAGAGAGCAGTAGAGAGACAGAGAGAAATGAAGAGCAAATCCTTTTAGCTTTTTATTTTATTTTTGTGTGTGAGAGAGAGAGAGTTTATTTTTAATTTTGTATAATTATTAGTAATAATTTAGGACTTTGGGACACTAGCACTTCGTGAGGTCCAATACCCGGTGATTGTTCACCTGGAGGCCTCATCGGATTTTCTCCTCGTTTTCATCGCCTTTATTTTATTTTATTTCATGAGTTTTGAGTTTTTCTCCTTAATTTTATTTGCTTTCTATGATTGAGCCCCTAAATTTTGGATTGCTTGACTCGATAACTAGGTCCACAACCTAATTGGAATCATGTGCCTATTGTTCTCTACATGGATCTAGTCAAATTAAAAGTTGTTGATTAATTGAATTTAAAACCAAGCGCCATGAGAGGCTCCATATAGCGCTAGCAGGATCTGCTATGGCAGACACGAAGGAGTCTACAAGACTGGAGTTTTGGGTTTCATTTCTTGGTATTTGGCATTTGGTTCTTCACTTTATAACAATTCCTTTTTAGGGTGATATCACTCTTTGTCCATATCGTGCATGTAGTATGAATATTCTAAAATTATATTGCATCCCACATAAAGGAGTTGGAAAGCACTGTACGTCTTCTTACTTTGCATGCATCATTTGATATGAGGTGAGATTTCCACCCAATTATCCACTTGTACAACTTTTTCGCTATCACCCTATGTTTTTGTTAACCTAGGATTAAAAAGAAAATAAAAAATCATTAGGCACTTTTTATTGAAAAAAACTAAAAAAGTGAAAAAATCAAAAAACTAAAATAATGGGACTATAATAACACTTCAACTTTAATTAAAAGTCGATTGACATCATTGTTTTGGATTCATAAAGCCCTCATTTTTTTCTGGTATCATTCAGATAGAGTGAGGCACGACCCTCAAGGAATAGAGCCCAAATCTCAATCTGTGGCTGCCTTGATGATGAATCTCGGATTCATCACTCTAAATCTTATTTATTAAGATCAAATCCCTCAAAATCAACAGCATTTCTGCATCTATTTTGCATAATTAGCATTCATGCATGTTTTCATAAGAATTGCATTTTAGCACTAATTTATGCACAAAATAAGAAGCCAAAAATCCCAGCCAAAATTGACCTGTAAATAGCCTAAATTCTCTGATTTTTAACTAATTCATGCTAACTCCGAATAACCCAAAACTACCTCCACTGTGTTTATATCACTAACAAGAATAAATGAAAAATACAAAAAAATCACTAACCCAAATAAGTGGACCAAAAACCCAAACCCTAGTTTCAGGATTTCCGGAATAAAACCCTCATATCTTCCCCATCCAGTGTCCATTTTGATCCTACTCACTTTTGAACTAATGTACATTCAATTACCTTCAAAACAAGACTAAGTTCAAGTGATTATGAGCTCATATGTGAAAGTTGGGTTTTGGGCCTCTTTTGTACATTTTGTATTTTAGCGGTTTTTGACCTATTATTTTATGTATATAACTAACCTGATTTACTTCATTTCTTTTTAATTTTTCATCTTTGATAAAGTTTTATTAAAATGCATAAAAATCCAAATCCAAATTGAGCTTGAAATCAAAGAGACAAATTGAGTCTAGGTCTTCACTAACCGACTACACAGAATTGGTCTTTTTCTTATTTTATTTCATTTCTTCTTTTTTTTTTCAATTAATAAAAATCCAAGAAAATTATATTAGTGTGTAAATATTTATCTTTGATTTTATCATATTTTTTCTGGATTTTTATCTGGTTTAAAAATGACATAAAAATTACAAAACACAAAAATCAAGGTATTCTATGTACATGGGATACCCAAAAAATATCACTTCTTGCATTTGATCGATTTTGGTTTTGATGTCTTCATGAAAGTTGTAGATCTCATCGAGACGAGCAATTTTCGTAGAAACTTTTTCGTTCTGAGGTCGTTTACTATTTCTTTTTGATTTTACAATGTATTTATTTTTCATTTTTTACGGTGCTGACACGTGGCAGCTTCTGGAGCCGCCACGTGTCAACCATTTTTAACATTATTTTTTTATTGTTTTTATAAAAAAATAAAAGAAAATAACATTGACGCACGTACGAGGCACATGCCTCCCAGGCAAGCGCCAAGCTCGTGCACCATCTGCCTCCCAGAATGCCGCCACGTGGCACCACAGGAACCGTCCGATCGTGCTCGATCGTACGACGCCTGTGCATCTTCTCCACCCAGCCCCTTTCCAATCGAGCGCCGCCTCCTTCCACGATTTCTCCGCCGTGCCTTTTGCCAATCGCCGCATACCGCCCTCTCGTCAGATCCGGCCACCTCCTCTGTGTATCTCGCCTCGAATCAAATCTCGTCCCCGATCTCCATTCGAATCCGATATCCCCCAAATCCCTCATCGAATCAAACCCCAGTCAAATCCCCGTCGCCCTGATTATTTCCATCACTGGCCACCCATTCTTCACCCTATTTAAGAAACGCCTCCACCACCGTTCACGATCATCCGCCCCTCTTGGAGGTGACAACGCCTCGAAGATCTCCCTCTGACGAGATCCGAGTCTCTCTGACTCGTTGCGGCCTACGGCGAGCGCCCCTCCAACCGCCGCTGCTCTTGCTCCGTCCTCTCCTGGCCGTTAAGCCAACGACAACTTCGACCCCGACGTTTATTGACCATCATCTCTAGCTCTACCTCGATGTTGAGCAACCTCCACCGGCAGTACCTCCAAGCTTCAAGGTTCGCCGGCCACATCAACTACGAACGGCCTCGCCTGCATCGCCAATTCCACACGCCAACCTTCACCGGACACCAAAGCTCCTCCACTACTCCGAAGACTGCCGGCCGTTTGTCGGCCAATCGCTGTCGTTCGATCACAAAGAAGATCTAGATCTGACCGTCCAGTGATGCTCTATCCTCCATCGTCGGATCAATCAGTTCAACGGCGCAGATTGCTTTCGAAGCTGTGGCCCCAAACCAGAGCCCCAGACCTAAGCCTCAGTCCAACCCGAGGCACGACAACACGCCACTTGTAGGACCACGCCCAAGCCTCCACCCGACCCGATTCCCACACGTGGGTGGCATGTGAGCCACTGAACAATTGCGAAAGGGACCCTAGAGAGTCCTCTTTTTGAGCACGAGTCCCCGCCAGCTAGAGGTCACGTGCCTCGCACATGACCGTCTGCCAATTTTACAGAAAGCCCCCGGTGTTCTTGGTAAATACAACTAGGTCCCCCCTGCCTTTTTATATTTATTTTATTTTATTTCTATTTATTTTATTGCATCCGTACCCCTATCTTTCCCCCCTTTATTTCGAACTACTACATTGCATTATTTATTTATCCAAAAATAGCATGACGTTTGTCATTTAATTCTCTACAGTCTGACATATTGTGGATATTTTTGTGATCAATGGTTAATTAATAATTAACTGTTTTGAGGAAAATTGCATAATTTACACATTTTATGCTCTTAAATTTGCCATTGATTAACCGTTGCTCTTAAAATTCCTGAAAAATCACATATTGCATAATTAATTGTTCTTGACATCGTTCCCAAAAAGAATCGCATTTTCATGCATAGTTTTGTCCTGTAAAAATCATTTTACATATTTCAATGTTTGATTTTTAATAGATATTGAAACTAGTATTTTCGAGGTTTAGGATTTTTATGAGATCATCACCTAGTGATAGATCTTAGATAATATTATTCTTTGAAAATAATTAAGTTTAATATTTATTATAATTAAATATTGAAATTCATTCTATTTGCATTTAAAAATTCATAAATAATTCATATTGCATCCAAAAATTCCAAAACAATTACAGTGCATTCATTTCATCATATTTTGCATCATGGCCAAGTTTCATATTTTTCGGACAATGTTTGAGCGTAATTGACATTTCAGTCCCCAAAATAGGCCAAAATTGCATTTTGCATACTTTATTGTATTAAAAATTACAAAAAAGACCACCTTGAAAACCGCGCACGAATTTTGATAGATATAATTCTAGGTTGTTCCTTTGCCTCCTTGTGTTCGACCTTGGGACTTACCCAAGTAAAATAAACATAAAACTGCATTCATTAAAATTGACAAATATTTTGTGTGGTTATTTTCTTGACTGATTCTGATTGCTGCCTACAATGACAAACACATCATATATTTTTTAACCGAACGATAAATAAACACACATCTTTCTTAACAAGCTTAATATCCGGATCGTCACTTGATAATCACTTGGGATGGTGAAGTATTGACGCTTCTATCATATGTTAGCGGTGTTCCTGTCTTGTGTGGAGCATCCAACTTGGTCTAAAGTATTGAGCATAGGCCACACCCTCACGGGTGTGTCTGTCTCATCGTCTTGCGTCTGAGTACCTCACTTGTGAGGGAAGTATTGGTTTCGCCTATTGGCTTCCTATCTCTATTTCTTTATCTGAGTAGCTTCCAAGAATAAGATCAAGGACCTCTAAGAGCGCAGATCACAGGTTACAAATGAAGTAGAAAGTACGGGTTCCATTTCTGACAGTACTCACTCTCCTATAGGGTTAGCCCTCTAAGGATTTATGAAAAGATTTTTCCTAAATAACAAAAATAAAATTGAAAGATAAAAACAGCCTGACATTTATGGCTTCACTTGAGTTGAGTTGATGAACCCACAACTTGTTTGTTGTTTGTTTAGATTTTAGATTAAGTTCAAAGATCAGTCCCACCCATTTGTGTTATTTTTACTTTCATCTATTTTATTCTCTTTAACACCCACTCACTTTGAGTCATTCTACTATTTTACACTCCTTTTATTTCTCGTTCATAACTATATCCTTCATCCTTCAGTGGTCTCCCTTTTGACCTTTGAGATGGAGACTCATGGTTGGTTTGGTAGGGACCCTGTCGAATCCCACACCAATTCCATGCAACCAACATCTCTAATAATTCATGGTGATTCTCGAGAACCCGGTTTAGACCTTGCAAACTGATCTCCATACTCCCCACCTTCTTAAATAATTAAAGCTCACTCTTATCTCGAACTCTGCTCATTTTGGATGGAAATATACTTCACTCATTACACTTCTCCATCCTTAATGAAGTTTTGTGTTGACCTTAACACATAATATTTCTCTACATCTAGTGCTTATATCTTGATTGACTGGGGCATTATTCCATTTGCATACCAAGAACCCGATTTGGAGACCAAGATACTTTCATATTTAAACTTAGAAATGGGACCTACTGAATGAGGGAAGGGGCCACAACATCCTTCACAACCAGAACATCGCCTGCTAAACTAGAATGATGTGAATGCCCAGCTGCTCGCTTCAATTCAAGTCATCCAGCAGCATATGATAGACCAAGCATTAGCCCAGGTCGCCCTTCAAGAGATGCTTAATGATATGAGGAGAAGAAGAGAGAACCTAGGAGGAGGACAAGATTAAGAATTGAGAGAGGGGCCCCGTGGAGGTCCCGAAGATGATCCGAGAGGAGAGAGGCCCAAGCCTACTCTCAAGGAGACATATAACCCTGACGCATGCTAGATGACTGAGTGGATTCAAATCCCACCGATCCATGCATATTTTGAGCTGAAACCTCAACTCTTAACTCTTATTCCCACTTTCCATGGGAATGCTAACAAATAACCATACATCCATCTGCAACGGTTTGCTCACATTTGCGGTACAACGTACTACCCTAATACATCGTTAGGCGTAGTCAAGATGATGAAATTTCCATTCAGCCTTCAGGATAAGGCACTCTACTAGATCAATCATCTGTGGGAGGTCATCACAACTTGGGAGGATCTCAAGCTAGCATTTATCCATAAATTCTACCCTATCGGTCGGCTCAATCAGATGCGAGCTAGAATTACAAATTTCTCCTGAGTGACGCACGAGTCTATACATGAAGCTTAGGAGTGTTTCAAAGATTTGCAAGAGAAGTGTCCCCACCACATGATTCCTCGGACCAGCCTCGCCCAACATTTCTTTGGGGGACGTACTCTTGAGAGTTAGAGGCTTGTAGATGCTGCTTGTGGTGGGTCACATTTCAACAAAGATGAAGACGTCATCTGATAGATCTTCGAAGAAATGGCCAAAGGAGAGGTTGTCTTATCATCTTCAAGTGCTTATCAGCGTTGGCCATAGATCCAATAGAAACCGATATATATATATATATATATATATATATGGAGGTAACACATGAACTAGACATGGATGAGAGATCCAACCTGAGCATCATTGGGATCCATCTATCCAAAGTGGACATAATTGAAAAGCAATCACATGACCTTGAAAAATTAGCTATGATCGAACATAGGACACAGAATTTGGACAAACTGGATCAAATCACCAAGCAACTAGAGGTGTTGGTGAGGACAATTAACTCCTTCCTATCGGTATCCGTATCAGTCACGACTCCTATGGAGACGAAGGAGCCATCATCACCTCAAGCCCCTCAGCAGAGCCCAAGGCAACTGACAATCCATCATGTGTACTACATATAAGCCCCTGAGACAACATTGCCCCAGTAGAAGCAACAACAATTAATTGTGTACCGGCCCGAGCTTCAAATTCTACCTGATCCATGTTCTCTAACTCTGCCCCCTCATTCAAGAGGTGAATGGCATATGGTCTATTGATGCACAACTGGCCCTTCCAGGTGGACATTATTAGGGCCAGTCTTCAACTAACCAGCCATTCCCTCGACATCAAGGAGTGAGATTTGTCCAGAACAACTAGCCTCAGCACCAGAAGTCTCCACCATACCAAAACAATTGAAGACATAGTTATTACCAGCAACCATCGTACTGTCAGCACCAACAGTATCAATAGTACAATGTTGCTCCATATCATCATTATCCTCCTCAGTACTATCAGCATTAGCCTTGTCCTCAGTACCACTCTCAGTATTCCTACCTACAACCCCCACACCATTCCCAGTCTCAGTGTGTCCAGCATGTTGAACCATCCGAGTTTACTCCTGCAAACTCAGCTATGGACTGCTTGTCTCAACTAGTGTAGAGCTTAGTAGAAATGAGCTAGAATCTAAATGACCTCACCATTATCAAAACATCCATTCTGGCACAGGTTGAGGGTAACCCCAACAACTTCAGGAAGAGAGAGCAAGTAGTTTGCAATATTCCATCTAATCTCACATAGTCAGATGTTCTTGATATGTTTTTATGTAATGTTGTCACTCTTAGAAGCGATAGGACTTTTCATCCTTCTACCGCAACAAAGGGGAAGAATAAAGCTTCTGTTGGTGAATCACCATCTTCTACATCAACTAATTGAAATAACCCAAGATATCGAAGGGACAGTTTTGTGGACCACACAAGGCGATTCCAAAGTTGCTGTGATGATAGCCCACGAACATCTCAGCTAAATTCAACAATCAACCCATACAATAACATAAGCAATCAATAACAAGTGTGAATCAAAATTTATTATAATCCTACAATCTATGTGTGTATAGTGACAAGTAGAGTAGGGTGTTGAACACAGGGAACAAGGGACACAACAATGTATATTATTTATAAGAATGTATGTACGTATAAGTATGCACACTATCAATCAATGTGTTGTGGGTTTAATAAAAAGTATGTACTATATATATAATTTTTTTATTTTTAATTTCTTTTTAATTTAATAATCTATAATAATATATAAATATGTATATAAGAGTAAATATAAAGATATATAAGGTAATATATATAATATAAGTGATATACAGTAGAATATATATAATAAATGTATAAAAATCAGAAATATCCCAAAGAACAATCCTTTTTATTTTTAAAGGTTTTAACATATTTATATGGTATTTATAATAAATAATATTTATATAAACTGTATATATAATATTATATAAGGTATTACAAGTACAAATGTAGACAAATACAGTTAAAAAATTCGAAATAAAATATTTTTATATTTCTAAAATAAGCTTCTGTTTTTGTGATTTTTATGGGATTTTTGCAAAAATCTTTATATTTAAAAAATTAACAATAAGGTAAAACATGAACTTTTTAATTATGCTGAATTGATTTGAGAAATAAAAAAAGCAAGAAGGTCCAAAATTTCTCAAAATAAATTTAAGCAAGAGAAATAAGGAATATAAAAATACAAACCAGAAAATTATTTTTTTTTTATTTTTAGAAAACATTTTATATTTTTCAATAAAAATGATAAATAAAATATATAGTATAAATAAGCAACCAATCATGCACTTACACCTACTTTTGCAATTTTTTTAAGTTGCATGAGCTATTTTTAATAAAAATATATGCATAAATAAAAATAATTCAAGATAACAAGAGTATATTTGCAAATTAAATATATTTCATGGGCTCACATGCAAAATAACCACATAGTTTGTTCCGTAACTTGATTTTTAGGTACTAAATAATAAGTACAAGACCTGTAGGGGTACGCCTGCAAAATGTCCGCTCACATGGGGGTCCACGTGAGGTGACCTGACACTTGAATAATGTGCAAAATCAAAAAGGTACATGCAAATTGTCCACTAAGTTTTGTACTTAATTTAAAAATTATAGAACCTTTTACAAATTACGAAAAGGTGTAGGGGGTTGGTTACAAATTTTACCAGTTATCTTACTTTAATCCAGCCGCTTATGTCGCATAACATGTCTGATCCAAGGGCTCCTCTTGCGCACCCCATCGAATAGAACTAATGACCCAGATTAGATCAGGGTCGTGTTCTTGATCGGAAGGATGGGAAGGGGTTAGCAAGAACACATGAGGAACTGGAGGTCGGTGACTTTTGATCTGATGTTTCTCGTTCCTCCAGCAGCCTCATCTCGATCCGAGGTTGGCTATAGATGGCCGTCGTTCCTCTACGTGCAGTGGTCCACTCAGGTTGGCTTCAGCTAGCTCGAGGATGAATCTGGGAGGTCTTCTTACTTCGATTGACCTAGAAGTGTTCCAGGTCCGATTCATGCTTCTAGACGAGTCCATTGGGACTGAGACTTGCACCAAAATATTGGGTGGCTCGAGGCGAGTAGGATCAACCCTTAAAATGAAGCAAAAGCCTGGTGAAATGGAATTGAGATGGGGCTTCGGTGAGTGGCAACGGAGGAGGCCTTGACTTCCAGATCCACGATGGATCTAGGTGGAAAGCAGGGGCAGTCAGTGGAGAACATGTTGG
Organism: Ottelia alismoides; assembly: GCA_037367405.1. NCBI lineage: Eukaryota > Viridiplantae > Streptophyta > Magnoliopsida > Alismatales > Hydrocharitaceae > Ottelia > Ottelia alismoides. The sequence goes on along the minus strand of JAZKJV010008463.1, from coordinate 646,572 downwards.
GGAGGAGAATGTGATGGAAATCTGGGTGGATCAATGACGATATCATGATGAATAGGCTTGGAGCTTGGGGATTTCTTAAATTAAACATAATGATGCAATTAAACTTGAAATTGAAATACATAAATGAATATAGAACTTAAGATATACCTAGTAATGAGAGATGAGGCCTCGATTCGACCGATGGCTGAAGAAGCGTAACTTGCCGATGGAGCTCCTCCGGCGATAGGTGGATCCCCACCCTGATGCTCCTCCCCATTGCTGTTCCTCCGATCTTCAAGCTTTCACCAAGGAGAGTCAAATGCAATGGAGTGTAGGGGCTAAGAACACCAGGAGAGGAATCAAACTTGGCAGAGTGGAGAGGGTCAATTTATAGGTTGGAGAAGGGAGAGTCTTTTATCGAATGAATTGAGCAGATCAATGAAGATCAAAGATCCTCTTGGGTGCAGCGTGAATCAAGGAGATTCAATCTCCACGAATCATGCATCACACCAAGCCAGATGCTAATGGCCTTGAGTGGAAAAAGGGAGAAGAACATGGTTCTGATAGGTTGGCGCTCGAGAATGAAAGATGGAGGGTTGTTGACCAGAGGTCAACATGGGAAAGCTTCTGGTTGGTCCACGTGGGCTAACCAGAAAAATCCATAGAATATATACTTTGTAAAATCAATAATAATTAACAAATGCTTTAGTTAATTTTTTATTAAAACACGAAAAATGTTTGTAATTTTGTGTAGTATTTTATAAATATTTTTATTTATTTTATGCAACCTTTTACTATGAGTTAATATTTACATGTAAAATATATGTATATATACCTTAATTTTGATAATTTCGTTTTATTTTATTATACATTTTATTATTTTGTATAGTTTTTAAAATTTTTTTTATTTATTTTAATACACATTTAGATATTTTTATTGTATTTTTATGAATTTAAATGTATACTTAAATAATTACGTATATACACATTATAAGCGTATACATGTATATTTTATCTAGGTTTTTAAATATAGTATTTCTTTTATTATATTAAATGGATTTATTTTATTGTACAAATGCTTTAAATAATATTTACAAATTTATAAAAATAAATGAATTTGAAAAATACATAGAATAAAATATACATGTATATTGCACAATAGATGCCAAAACCTAAATTTTGCATCTTAACTCCAAATTAAATGAAGCCACCATCATTAAATAGCTTATTGAAAGTTATATGCAATTAAAGGTGATTTGGTCATTTTAATACAATATGTAGAAGATATATGTCTGTGAAGTTTTTATTTTATCTTTTTTGTGTGTCTCAGGCACACTGTGCATTATTATTCTATGAAATCAATTTTGAATTTTTCTTTGTATTTTTATCTACAAAATCCATGTTAGGCCTTATTATTTGATGTATAAAAATAATAAAATAAAATATGTGCCAAAAATAAATTATTGACCAATTAAAAATTATGTTTTTATTGATTTTTTGTATAAGTCATCTTTCCTATCTCATTGTACCTTTTTTCTTGTTGGCCAAGTCATCTTGTTGACTAGGTCTCGAGGTCTATGGTCACTTAACACCTATGATGTCTCATTTCTTTTCTTCATTTATTCTTTAATTTTGGAGTTGAATAAAATAAATATATAGTATTTTATACAGTATTTTGTACATTGTATAAAGTGTCTATTTTGACAAATTAATGATATATACATGCTTTTAGATATGGATTTAAGACAAAAATGAAAGAATGAAGGTGATGAAATGGATATTCATTCACCCCCTTTACTTACCTTCCCTGGTCCCCAGCATAAATATATTCCTATAAGTGCAGAAAAGAAAATAGAGAAAAGAAAAAGAAAGAACTTGGATTGATTTCAACATTTAAACTTGTCTTCATAATATCAAAGTTTGGAGCTCAATCAAAACTTTGGATTTTTAGTTTGGTCGGAACCTTATCAGAACCAAACTTGGATCACACCTACCTCTGAGAATGAGAAAACTCTTCCAAAGTTTCCTCAAAAGCTAGGTCAGAACAAGTCGGTGTCATAGGTAGTCCTTTATGACTATGAGTCTATCTTGTACAGTATTAATGATATGTAGCTCCTCTCATCTGAAGCGGTAAAAGTCAGGCTTCTCGAAGATGGTGACCCTAATTCCCCAATCCAATAACTCTTTCCTCGAGAAATGTTGTATTCCCTTCTAAGTTCAAGTAAAACTAGCTCAATAAGAGGAGGTGCAGAAGAGAATGGATGGTAGCCACTGTAGCAACCTATCCTAAGATGCTCGACCGGTGTAGCCAAGTCATACGGTTGCAGACTCACATGGATACTTTGACTTTGAAGGTCAAGCTTGCTTATTATATATATACATGCTCCAATGAGAATTGATTCTTCTTTGATTTTTTCCCGTCTATTTTATTGGAGTTTTTGATTTTGCATTTTTATACTATATACAACAACATTTACATAAGGACTTTTTCTTCTTGAGACAATAGACTATCCCTCGTTTGAAGCATTATTGCAACCCATAACATCATTTCACTATATCTCATGTCTATTGGATTGGATTGGGGTACAATGGCCACGGTATCGTTACTTCATATGTTTCTGATGAGTAGCCTACTAACTAGGGCTAAGTATCAAAATAAACAAAGGTCATTGTGACCTTAATCAATCAGCCGACTCAACGAGAAAATAAAACCACTCAAGAAAATCAAGAAATCAAGCGTAAGAGGCCTGCTATTTTTATTTACATGGTATAACTACCATGGTCAAACACAAGGAGCACAAAAAAGAGCAAAGTAGTCAAATTTTAAAAATAAAATATTTTAATGGTTTTGATTTTTCAAACTTTTAATTTTTAAATAAAGGCAATCAAGTACAAAACACTTAAAGGACACACAATTGGATTTTCCAAATTGGTTAACAATGCTCAGAAAATAAAACTAAAATATTTTTGGGTTTTGAGTTTTCAAAGTTTTTCGTAATTTTTCTAGATTTTTCAGATGTTTTTATGATTTTATAAAAATCAAACAATGCTCAAAGTACAAAATAATACACAGTTAGGATCAAATTGCAAATTAAAAATATTTAAATGCCCCAAGGTCCCATATGATAATTTTATGATAAAGTAGAGATAAAAATCTACAAAAAAAACTGAAAAGACAATTTTTAGATTTTTTTCTACGATTTTATATGATTTTATAAGTTTTTAGTTGTTTTGTGATTTTTAGGGTTTTTATAAGAATTTTCAAAAAAAAATAATACTGAAGGTAAAGCACAATAAAAGTCACAGAAAGCCATTTTATGGAAATTTTAACAAATTTATCGACTTTTTATAAATTTCTAAATTTGAAGGACACTTTTTAGGGGTTTTTCAATTTTTAAAAATAGTAAATGACAATAAATCAACCTACAAAAATTATAGTAAAGACTACTCATTAGAAGGAGCCCATAATAATTTTTATGCAATTTTTAAGGTTAATTTTGATATTTATTACATCACATACAAACAAGCATGCTAGAAACAGTTCACAGGGACCTCTTTGCAAATATTTTAACTATGCAGACCAAATAAATAACACTTTAAAAAAACTCATGGGTCAAATCTGCAATAAACCTAATCAACACATGTGTCACACATGATCTAGGCTCATAGGGGAATAAATGCAAATACTAAAAACTTGGCAATCATTGCATAACAAATAGGAAATTCAGGGTAAATAGTGCAAATATCCCAAAATGCACGTGGGGTCACACGTGACTCAGACTCGGAGGGACTAAAATGCAAATATAAAAAGTACAAGGTCCAGACTGTAAATATTTTTAATTATAGCTTTTATTTTATAGATTAAAGCAAAATAGAGAAACATGTTGGGGAAATATGAAATATACCGAATGGGGCACGCGGGGCAGAAGTTGATGTACAACCATGATCATCCCCTACCAAGCATCTGACGCTCCAGATTTTGTCGAGGACGTGCGTGTCAGGTGCGCTTGGGGTCCCAGATCTAACGGCTCAAAAGCTGCACGGTCGGGTGGCTTTGATGCAATCTGATAGAGGGGAGGCTCATACAATGGAGAAGAGAAGGTCTGCAAGAACACAACTCCAGTGGACTTCAATCGAGCGAGGGACAAGATCTGTCGATCCGATGAAGGTCGGAGAGGTCCGGCAGTATCGTGGTGATGCTCTGCGTCGAATGGGCAGCTCCGATGGGCGGAGGACAGTCGGATGAATGTGGCGATGAAGGCTCTCCTGCAGTTGCTCTGCTTGAACAGATGGGGGTCCAAAGTGTTCTCCTCGCATGAGGTAGTGCCTGCAAAGGATTCTATGCTCGAAGACGGAGCTTTGGCAAAGGTTATTGCATGGATAGATAAAGAGAAGTGAGTGGGGTGGTGTTTTGGCTTCCGGCATTGGCAAGGGAAGGAAGCCAGACCTAATCTCAACCTGATGATCGAGCCTTAGGGTGACCAGGTTGCGGAGGAAGGGTGACAAAGAGTAGGGGGTTCAATCTGAATGGATGTAGGTGGGTAGTGGTGCTCCTACTAGCTAGTCGGAGCTCAAGATCGTATGGCGGCAATGAAATGGAACTGTGGATCAAATAGGGAAATGCGTAAGATATGAACGATACCTGAAGCTACCAATGAGCTCAAATGCTCTAGGCAAAGGTGGTCGACGGGGTCTTGGTCTCAACCAAGCCACGGCTGGCCGAGAGGCTACTCGCGGCGGATCTCCGGCCACGAAACGAGCTACAAGCCTCCAAGCATTCGGTAGCTGTCACTCTAAGGAAGGGAACTAGGGGTCTGTGGTGGTGTGAGGGATGAGCTGAGAGGTGCTGGAGGAGAGGAAGAGGATATTTATATGCTGCATGAGGGTCCTAGAAGATTGGAGTGTGGAGCGGAACTTTAGGCAGATCCAACTGTGTCTAGGGATCTATGAGGATCATGGATATAAGGTCCGTAATCGGGCGCTAGAATCGAAGCCAAAGGTGGTCAGATCCAGATGCTAGAAAATGGATAAATGGCTCTGACGAGAGAAGTGGCGACCTGACCCAGCGTGGAAGAGACCGTTGACCAAGGTCAACGGGTGGACGTGGACTAATAGAAATTCATGATTTACAAAAATAAAAAATAAATTAAAAATAGTAAATGCTTCTAAAATAAAAAGTGTATGAAATAAAAAATGTTTATTATTTTATAAACAATTTTTTAATGATTTTATTTATTTTTTGAAAAATAAAATTATGGATATACACTTTGTAGTATTTTTATTTAATTATTTTTATAAAAATATTTTATTTTATATTTTATTTATTTACAAAAAAACTTAAGGGATACAAAATGATTTTTATTTTTTTATTAATTAGTCAAAGTATAAATAAATAGTTAGTGTATTATATACATATGTATTTTGTACGTGGGTTTTTAATTTTATTTTTATTTTGTCTTTCTGATTTTTATTTTATTTTTATATGATTTGTATGGTTATATACAAGGGTGAAAAAAGAATGAAATAATTTTATTTTGTTAAAAATTAATAAATAAATATTATGTACCAGTATAGGTGATATGTACAATACAAAGTGGTCCCCTATATCTCTCTACTTTTTTTCTCTGCGATCAGGTCAAGGATTAACCTTCTCTTGAGGTTTGGGTCACTCTGTATTTATTCTAAATACATCCTTCCTTTTTCTTTTCTCTTTATTCTCTTATTTTTACACAATAGGTGTATATTATGCATTATTAATAAGGGCATGCAAAATACTAAGTTATTGTATTCATATGTATTTATAGATGGTTTTGCTAAAAAGAAGAGCTAAAATAAAATAATAAAGAATGAGAATCGTAGATTCATGTTCCCCCTATACTTTATCTTTGCTAGTCCCTTAGCAAACACTTATTTGAAAAATAAGTGAAAAAGAAAAAGAAAAGAAAAAGGAGGGATCAAAGCTGATTATTAAACTTATCTTCATTAAATTGTAGTATAGAGCTCAGTCAGAGCTTTGGATTGTTAAATTGGCAGAACCTTATTGGAAAATAAGTTTAAGATTCAACAACCTCTAAGTTCCACAATTATATGATCAAGACTCCTCAATAACCAGGTTAGAACAAGTCTACATACGCAAACTGTAATGCCTATGCATCTTTCCTTATACTGTATAAGTGATAGGTAGCTCCCCACCTCATAAATGACAAAGAAATAGCCTCCCTCAACAAGGTAACTCTAATCCCCCAATCTAGCAGCTCTTTCCTCGAGGAGCAGGTATTCCCTTCTAAGATCAAATTCAACCAGCTTAAGAAGAGGGAAAAGAAGAGAATGGATCGTGACCAGTGTAGCCACATATCCCTTGAAGCTTAACCAATGTAGCTAAGTCTCCAGCTGCAAGCTTCCATGAAATGAGAAGGTGAAATACATAGGCTTTTCTTATTGACTATATACACTCCGACATGCATTTTATTTTCAATCAGGCTTGTCCCCTTTTTTGGAGTTTTTTTTCATATTTTTGCATATTTTTTTGATGTGCATATATACAACATATTTACATGGTGCAGCATGTACATAAGAAGTTTTTCCTCTTGATCCAGTGGACTATCCCTCTTTTGAAGCTTTATTGCAACCCACAGACTCCTGTCTTTAGACCTCAATGCCACTAGACCAGGTTGAGACACACATCCCTCCCTAGAGGAAGATTAGAGGTTCCGGCTAGTTGTACTACCCTCGTATGCTACCCCAAGCCAAAGAATTCTGCCTCCTCACCACCTCATCCATGTTGAGCTACGTGTGAGGTGCGTGTCCAAGTCAAGCTTTGTCTCTGAAAATCATGCGTGCGTTGTTAAGTGTTCTACTTAGGATCATCAAGATGACATGTGAACATATCCTAGTGGACTTAAAGAATTAAGTCACTATAGACCTAAAAAGTCTTAACCCTAAATCCAATAAGGTTACTCTGAAGTTAAGTGGATTAAGGTCTTAACCAAGCTCCATTTTTCAATTCAATTTCAAACTAGTTTAAATGTCATCTATGATTCAAAAGAATGTACATGCAAATATATACAAAACTCTTTTTGTGCAAAATCTTTCAAAATATGCAAATTTTTATGAAAATTTTAAAATTCAAGGAAGAAGGAAAAGTTTTGCAAAATATTTACAAACATTAACAAACCAATTTTTGCAAACCTTTTATTTTTCTAAACATTTTTCAAAAATTTTGTACTATATACATAATATTTTACACAAGTACTTATAAAAATTTTACAATCAAGATCATTTTTGCAAAAGTTTGTACAAAAATAAATTTTACAAAGGTTTTTACAAACATTTATGTGGAAGAAAATTTTAATTTTTTTTATTTTTAGTTTTGTGATTTTTAGCCACATTATTAACACGCTCACACAAAGTACGAGTTATGTCTAAAGTATATATACAATATATATGACACCCCCCTATACTTAGATCGAATGATATCCTCAGAGTGATCAAAGAGCGATGAAAGGAAGACATGACTCGTGTTGAGTATTGAGAAGTGAAAAGAATGCTATACTACAATGGCGAATGAAAGAATGTAATGAATCAAATGAATAGAAGTCGGTGACCCCCCTATACTTAGGATCAAATAATCCTAAGTATAGAAATCTGTAAACATGGGAAAAACTGATGAATAGGATGTACAGGTATTACCTCCCCTATACTTAGGGTAAAATATCTCTAAGTATAGGCATCAAAATAGAGGTAATAGAAATTAAATGGATAATCACAGGTTTGATACCCCCCCATACTTAGGATAAAGAACACCCTAAGTATAGCATAATCATAAGATGAAGACGGGGTGTCAAACAAAAAGAATGAATGATATGGACAATATGGATCTATACAACTGCAAAGGAGAAGTGAAAATCAGGCATGAGATGCAAATGATGTGAGTCAAAGACCACTTCTCATGCGAAATGAATAGGAGCAATGTCAACGATCAACAGATCATGATCAAGATATGGCTTCAGGCGCTGACCATTAACTCAAAAGGTAGAATCAGATAACAACTCAGATATGTCAATGCTTCCGTTGTCGTGCACCTTTCTGACCAAGTAAGGTCACTTCCATTTGTTTTGTAATTTCCCTGGTAATAATCTCAACCTAGCATCGAATATCCATACTCTCTCATTCGGCTAAAACTGTTTATGGCGGATATGAGAATCATGCCATATCTTCACTCTATCCTTGTATTGTAGGCTACTTGAAAATATTGTATCTCTCAACTCCTACAGGGCGGCCAACTTTGCTTTCCAATGATCTCCTATACTCTTGGGATCTAATAATAGCTCTGTAACTGCCCAAAGAGACTTGTGCTTGATTTCCATGGTAAATGGCATGGCTTGCCATAAAAGAGATGAAAGGGAGACGTGCCCAATGGTGTCTTGAAAGAAGTCCTATAGGCTTACAAAAACGAGTCCAAAACCTCTGAATAATCCTTTCGGTCTGGGCGGACGAGCTTATGCAATATAGTCTTGATCTCCATGTTCGATACTTCAGCAAGACCATTGGTCTGAGGGTGATATGGAGTGGCAACACGATGGCCAATGATGAACTCATTAGCAAGGACCCTTACCTTGTTGTTGATAAAGTGAGTCCCCTCATCAGATATCAAAACTCTAGGTACCCCGAATTGCGAAATGAAGTTTTCCTCAAAAATCTGCAACTGGTCTTAGCATCTGCGGCTCGGGCAGGGATGGCCTCAACCCAATGACTTACATAATCCACAACAAGCAGAATGTATTCAAATCTCTGCCTCTTAGGGAATGAAGCCATAAAATCAATGTCCCATGCGTCAAAAACCTAACAAAAGTAAATGGGCTGCATCGGCATCATATCACGCTATCCACAAGTGCCCATACTCTGATAGTCAGTGCTCCTTTTCACAAATTTATCTAAATCCTTAAAGAGGTTAGTCCATCAAAGACCGGATTGAAGAACTTCTGTATTGTCCCCGTCCTTGAATGATGTCCTCCTGCCTTAAGCTTGTGGCAGCAAGTGAGGACGCTGTGGTGCTCCTTCTGAGGAATGCACCGATGCCAGACACTATCTCCCCCTTCATGATAAAGGGTGGAATCCTCCCAATGGTACAACTTGGCCTTCGCTAGGAAGGTCTCAAGTCGTTGCCTGGGCCAACCTTGTGTAACTTTCTTGGGAACAAAATAGTTCATAATGTCAGCATACTAGGGAAGCGAGGTGATAGCAAGAATCGCCTCATCTGGTGAGGTCTCTGTAATAGGTGCGATCTGATCATAATTCTCAAGGTTCTCTAAACGGGAGAGGTGATCCGCCACTACATTCTTGACTCTAGGCTTATCCTTAATCTCTATATCAAACTCCTGAAGTAGAATGATCCATCTGATCAATCTGGATTTGGCATACTTCTATGCCATGAGTATCAGATGGAAGTGTAATCTGTAAATATGGTCACTCTAGATACAAGAATGTACGATATGAACTTATCTAAAGCAAAGACTAAGGTTAGCATCTCCTTCTCAGTCACAGTATAATTCCGCTGAGCGGCGTCCAAAGTCAGGCTAGCGTAGTGAATGGCAAAAGGCAATCCATCCCTCCTTTGTTCTAGCACAACCCCTACGGTAAAATCAGAAGCGTACGTCATGATCTCGAATGAGAGAGACCAATCGGGTGGCTGAAGGACGGGAGCCTGAACAACTAATACCTTGAGAGTCTCGAACAATGCAAGACACTTATCATCTACAATGAACTCGATGTCTTTTATCAACAAATCAGTAAGCGATCGAGCAACACGACTGAAGTCCTGAATGAACCGTCGGTAGAAACCAACATGCCCCAGAAGAGACATCAACTATTGCAAATTGGATGGTGGACTGAGTTTCTTGATGATATCCACCTTGTCCGGATCGACCTCGATGCCCCTATTGGAGATGATATGGCCTAGCACCGTCCCTGAGTCATCATGGAATAACTCTTCTCCCAAGATAATAAAAGGTTGACCTCTAGGTGGTGCTGAATTACACGGTCTAGGCAGTTGAGACAAGCATCAAATCCATCGCCATAGACCAAAAAGCCATCCTTGAAAACCTCTAAATAGTCACCCACCATGTCCGAAAAGATGGAAAACATGCACCTTTGGAATTTAGCTGGGGCATTTCATAAACCAAAGGGCATCCGTCTAATAGCATATGCTCTAAACGAACAAGTGAATGTCATTTTCTGCTGGTCTTTGGGTGCTATGGCCACCTGGTTGTACCCCAAGTAGCCGTCAAGGATATAGTAGTGACTCTTCCCGGCTTGCTTCTCTATAATATGATCAATAAATGGTAGTGTGAAATGATCCTTCTTGGTGACCTGATTCAATATTCTGTAGTTCACACAGACCCTCCAAGAAGTAGGTACTCGGGTAGCTATCTCCTCTCCAGACTTGCTCAGAACTGTGGTGATACCCGTCTTCTTGGGTACCACATGAAATGGACTAACCCACTTGGAGTCAGAGATGGGATAGATAAAATTGGCGCTCCACCACTTCGATATTTCCTTCATGACCACATCTCGAAGATTTGGGTTCAGCCGTCACTGGAACTCACGCGATGGCTTGGCGTCCTCTTCGAGATAGATGTGGTGGGAGAACATGGCCGGACTTATCCCCTGGAGATCAGCTACACTCCATCCAATCACCTTGAGGTTTCTTTCATGAACTGCCATCAAATGATATTCTTGGTCTTCAGTCAAATCCACTGAGCTAATGACTGGGAACATATCTAGCTCACCCGCAAGGAATCCGTACTTCATGCTTTGCGGCAAGGTCTTTAATTCTAGAAAAGTGGGAGCTGACAAATCTGGCTTCTGAAATGTCTGAGTGAATATTATTCGATCTATGTGTGAGAACTCTCGTTGTAGTGGTAAATCTGACGAAGAAAGCCCTACTGATGCATCTGTCACCTGACCTGGCTCACTCTCCGCCCTAGCTATAGGATCTGTGTACACGAGAAACGGTAAATAGTCATCAAACTCCTGCCAATCAAAATCGGTGTCTGTATCTGAGGGATCTAAATATGAAGCACATGAAATGAAATCTGCCTTGCTATCCTGACCATAATCATCAGTCTCAAATGTGTCCCGTGTAAAGAGTGTGCTCTCCAAACTCTCATCAGCTGTCATATGAAACTATGGAATGTCTGAAGTGGTGACAAGTGCTCGTGCTGCTGGGTCTGCCCAAACTGCTTCATCATATGTGATCACAAAGTCACAATCCTAGTGGACGTCTCGCTCTACATCTGTCATCTCCTCTGAATCGGTCATCTGCTCTGAGCAAACTGAATATCTAGCTCTGGTCTCCTCGATTGTCTCTATTTTTACACTTTCACCCTCGATGCAAATGTATACCTTCCCGTTATCATGATCGGGCACTGCCGTCGTTGTGTCCAAGAAAGGACGTCCTAGGATGATGGGGGAATCGGTCACAGACTTAGGGATCTCCATGTCCAATACAACAAAGTCCACGGGGAAATTCATGCCCTAAATTGTGACGACCACGTCCTTGAGTAACCCATTCAGCCTCTTAACAGATCTATCAACAAACTGAAGGACTGTCCTTCTCTGTCTAAGAGGGCCAAATTCGAATCCGTCGAGTAAGGCAAACGGAAGAAGGTTAATCGAAGAGCCACTGTCTAATAGAGTACGATCGAACTGCTGCTCATTGACGAATCCATGTCTAATTAATATTCTGTCTGCATTTTATTTTAAAACCCTTTACAAATACATGTAAATATCCATTAATTTTCACTTTTTAACAAAATCCCATTCAAGAATAAAAATGCACTTTTATGTATTAAAATCATGTAAATAAATAAGAGAATAAAAATAAAGAAAATAAAAATAAAGGCCAATTATAGATATGTATATATGTACAATATGACTTATAAAAATAAATATAGTTGAAAGATATATTTATGACTTAATCCTCGAGATCAAGTCAACATGGATTGGTCGACAAATAAATAAGTAGGGGAGATAAGGGAAGAAAACAAATAAAAATAATTAATTTCACATTTCTTTCATTCGTCATTAATTATCCAATAAATACCAAATCTTCCAAGGTTTTTAATTAATTTAAATGAACATATTTTCATTAAACTTATCTCCTAATTATTTCTAAAAATGTATAAAAAATATAAAAATAAGTTAGAAATATTACCTTGTATATATGCCAAGAAATACAACTTGTAAATTGTCAAAACCCCAACTTCCGGACATCATAACTTTCTCATACGAACTCCAATTTCATTCTACTCACCTTTAAAGTTCATAAAATAATATTCTCTAATTAATGAAGGTGAGTTCACTAAAATTAGTTTTGGGACCTAACCGCAACTAGGTTTTTGGGCTATTTATTTTATCTAGAACACACTATTTATTGTTTTAATGATTTTATAATTTCTAATTATCTTCTTGATCCTATATTTTAACCCTAAATTGTTTCATTATTTTTGGAGCTTATTTATTATTTTAAATAAAAAATCTTAATTTATAGGTACAAATAAATTATATTACTTATATTTATATTTATTAATATACTTAAAATAATTTATTAAAATCTACAAAAATTCGTGCATACATTATTTCTTATTCTAATAATTAATAAAATATAAAAATAATATACTATTTATTAATTTGTTAAATTAAAAATCTAAAACCTCTTTATTAAGTATTAATTATACTTATTTATTAATATAATATATATATTTCATAAAATAATTATTATTTATCAAAATTAATTATACCATAATTTAGATAATTTAATTACATATTTTTTGTTTTTTACCTATTTGAAATAATGTTATTTAATATTTAATATATATTAGAAGCTATTTATTGATACTAGCCAACTAGGTGTTGACACGTGTCAATACCTGGTGCCTTCTTCTTCAAGAAGGTCGGCCGGTGATTCTGTTCTAACCTCCAACCTTCAACTGATTTTCCCCACCATTCCTTAACTTCTAACTCCGATCTCCACCCTCCATCTTCTTCCTCCAACAACCACCATCCACGCCAACCCGTGATCTTCAACCAATTCTCTTTGATCACATCTATAAAAGTTCCTCAAATCAACCACTCCAACTAACTCTCCTGAGTTTAAAAATTCCAGTAGCCGTCAACCTCTTTTCTCCACCTTAATCCGCCGCACTCCGGTTGTGATAGAGCTGGGTAGAGCTTTTGCATGGAAGAGGGACGCACAGAGGAGCAGTTCCAAGGCCAAGCACCACCTTGCACCGCCACAACCGCGACGTTCAGCTCTAGGAAACTGCCCCGTCGATCAACGACCAGTAGGATCATATATTCTACTACCCTCTAGTATTCATGCATCTTTTAGCTTTTAATTCTCGAATTGTGTGCCTCAATTAGCATCGTAAAACATGTACTTAGGACCCTTGATTATCCTTTTTAGATGCATACTAATTCATACTCGTTATATCCATTCCAAATTCACCCGAATCGTCTTCCCTTTGTTGATATAGTTTCGCTTTTATCCTAATTTCTGGAAAACAACTTATAACTTGCAAATCCTTCATTCCTTTGGCCGATTCAATCACAAATCGAAAAAGCACACCTTCAATTGCAGGTTCTTACCATCGCTGGAGCATCAATCCACCGTTTGGAGCTTTAAAGAACGAAGAAGTCTCAATTTAGGATCCCTTCCAGGTGGTTGTTCAAGCTTCACCAAACGACCATCTTCTTCGACGTCCAACTGCCACAGCTCTCCACCTCGAGGATCGCTCACCCGCAGGTGAGCTCGAGGGGTGTAGGAGACACCCCTTTGGCCCTGCAGGAGGCCAAAGCACGCAATCGATCGTCGGGGATAATTCAAAGAAGACGACGCTGCCGCACTTGTGAAGAAATAGGGAAGAACAACCAAGAACGCCCAGGTGTACAGTTCGTCGCCACGTGACCTTCTTATATGGCCTAGATTGCATGATATCTTCTAATCTCCGCCCTTGATTGTGAAACGGTGGAAAAGTTACGTACTAAACCCAGAAGACTTCCAAATTTAACTCCCACTGCAAAGGTTTCCAGAAATTACAATTAGGTCCCCGTGCAGGGATCTAAATGTAATGCTTTTAGTTTTCTTTACAATTTAGTCCCTACCAGGGAGCTATCTGTAACAGAATAAATTTTATTTTCTTTGTACTTATACCCCTGTGCTGTAGGGTTAATTTGGACCTTGATTTTGTTGTATTTTTTCTTGATTTTTCTAGGGTAATTACACAACTACCTTAGCGACATTTCTTGTAATTTTTCATTGATTTAATCGCATATTTTTCTCGATTCGATTTTTTGTAAAATCTTGTTAGTTTTGATTATTTCAAAGTTTGTTGTAATTTCAAGAAGAGAACAAAAATCCTGAAATCTTTTCTTTCCTCGAAAACCACAATACGGTTATTCTGCCTCCTCAAGTTGGACCCAGGGGAACTTACCTGGATAAAAATTAGTTTTAGGGATTAAAATAGGAGAGAATCTTATTTGTTCATCTTGTTTCTCTCTCTACTATTTTAATGAGGATTTTTGTTTGATCAACACGGCTTCTGTCTTCACGGTTTTTCCTACAACCGACATCTCTCTCAATAAATTGCTCGCAAAAGCCGTGTTATAAAAATGACGTCGTTGACGGGGAGGCGTTAGCTTTACTTCGGGTTTTGACATTATTTTGAGATTTTTTGATCTTCTTGATTTTACGGTTTTCTAATTTCATTTTCGATTTTTTTGTCTGATTTTTTACAGCTTTTATCGATTTTTTTTCAATTTTTACGATTTTTATTAGTCTGTTCTATTTCTTTCGATTTTTATTTGCTTTTATTTTTACGGCCTTTTGTGTTTTTTTTCTAACAAATTTTGTAGGGCCTGCGGAATAAGTTGACTTTTTTGAAAGCCAAGACAGTTGAAAATGTAAAGATCAACCCCTTCTTTCATAGGTCAGTTGTAGATGAGCAGAATTTTTTTGTTTGTAATATTTTTGTAAAAAATAAGGGCACTTACTTTTTCTGTTTTTTAGAAGGGGCCCTGTAAGGGCATCCCTACTTGTACATGCCTCCCTCTTTCTTGGGGTTTGCTTCATCGAGTGTTGTGCATTCGGGGGAGCAGGGCACCCACCGCAGTTTTTCCTCGCATTGTCGGTTTTTACGCGGCTTTTTACGAGGTTAGGTGCTTGATGAGGTGATTTTATTTTTTCTCTGCTTGCGCCTTCATAGTTAGTTATAGGACTTGCGACCTAGGTGATGCTTATCTAGGATAAATAAAAAATAAAAAAATCGTTAGACTTGTTTGATAAAAATAAAAAAAGAGATAACTAAAAATAAAACTGGAACTGCTTAAATATCTGATATAAAAACTGACATAAAGGATCATTTGATTTGGGAGAGCAACCACTACACATGGATTGCATGTACACTTCCAGATATTGTGAGTGAAGGATGGCACTTAAGGTTAGAACCAGAGTTCGAGTTTCTCTCGGAATACTACTTAGTCTATACACCTAATCACTGCTATTTAGTGGGTACTCTCGGGTAGCCGGCAATGGTCCAATTTTACTTAGCAGAGTGGGAGGTTTAGAGGACACCATAGTAGCACGGTCCTCAAGTAACACGGGTAGCTTGAAACGGTCTGTACTTACTCCCATACTGGCTGAGAATAAGTGGTTTTCTGTAAAGACTCGGAATAATACTTCAAGGAAATTCCGGGGACCTATCAGCTCATGATAATTTGTGATAATACATAACTGCTAACATAACCCTAAAATCGATAAGATAAAATACCAAACTTTTATAGTCATCACCAATTTGTATTTGTGAATCCAAGGTTGTTTTGTGTTTGCTTGTGAGGCGTGTGTTACCACATCTTATATGCATTTACTTCCGATCTCTTGATTTGACATCGTGCTCTCCCTATTATCCCTTTTGACATCGAAGATGACGACTCGACAACTTTTTCGCTCAGACTCCGTGAGCTTTCGATGATCCACCATCTGTCGTTCTTCTTCACAGATTAAGGATGGCCCTCTTCTAGAATCGATCCTATCTGATCACGAGAATCAGATCCATACTCCCTCGACTCCTAGCCCTTCTTTTGAGGTAGACCCTCACCTCAAATAATCGTAAATTTTTCCTGTACAATTTTCACCGAGTTCTTACAAGACTTTTTCTTTCCCAGAAGATTCAAAGGATAACGGTCGCGGGAAGGGACCAGTCGAGGACCGACAGACTGGAGAGCAGCACACCGATGGAAGACCAGATCCAATCACAGACTTCACGATAGGGATTCTAGACACATTACAGTAGATGAATTTACAGATCTGAGATCAGTTTAGAGTCTAGAACGAGCTGCGAGCCGAGATCGCCACGCTAAGAGCAAGAGTCGGGAATCCATCACCGCCTTCCGTGGTTCCCGCAACACTCAGAGACGAGTATGAACCTAGAGCCAAGATACTACATCATTGGATTTAGTTACCACCAAATCAAGGACCATACGAGTTATACCTGTCCTTTATATCATTGCTTCCCATTTTATGGGAATGCCGCAGAGGAGTTGTTTACCTTTTTGCATCATGATGATTTGCGGTACGTCTAATTATCTAGGTGTTACGCATGAGGCCATTCGCCTCAAAGCCTTTCCCTTCGCCTTAGCATATAAGGCACTTTACTGGATTAGTCATTTGGGGAGGGAGATCTCCATTTGGGATGACATGAAGTCCACGTTCCTGCGTAAATTTCTTCCTCTAGGACATATGAATATGATGAGGATCTAGATCTCCAACTTCACTCAATTACCGAATGAATCATTCCACGAGACGTGGGATCAATTCAAGGACCTTACTAAGAGATGCCCTCATCATGAGATACCATTCAAGGTGCTAGTTCAGAAATACTTTAGAGGACTCCAGCCGGATGTCCAGGGCCTTGTGAGCGCCGCATGTGGCGACAGTTATCTGAATCGGAATGCCTAGTCTATCTGGTCCATCTTTGAGGGGATGGCAGAAAACTCGAGAGTCGTCGACTCTACTCAGGCATTCCAAAAGGCCCCGCAGACACCACATTACCAAGAGCATCAAAAGGTGGCGAATATTTTGGATTCTGAATCAAATATTAACATGCGATACATTAGTGAAAAATTAACGTTGGTAGATGTGATTCAGAAGCAAGTTCAGGACCTGCAACCACTACGAGAGTTGGAGAAACTCTCGTCACTTCCTCAGTAGCTGAGCGATCTGACGAAGAAGGTGATATACCTGCAGCTTCAGTACCAGCAGTCTCACGCTTCTTTGACTTCTCAACCCTTCCGGAGATCCTTACCCGCTCCTCCCACTCGACAGATCCACTTTATACAGAGCAAGCCTGGTCAACTTACGGTGACTCCACAGATTGATTGGCATGAGGACTAGTCTTATGCCAATCTAAGCCAGATCACCAGCCCTGGAGACATTATCGTTTAGACTCAAGCAACTGTTGAGATCAACGAGATATGGTATGCTCCGATTCAACCATCATCACAATTTACCACTCAAAGCATACATCACCAGCAGCAGCCACATCATTATAACTATCCGCAGTAGGGACGTCCACATTTTCAGCACCGACATGATTGCATGCAGAAACAGTCTCACCAGAATGCTTATTAGAGACCACATTCTTTTCACCAACCTGATTTGCATTCATAACCACATCATTACCAACAACAACAGTCTTTATACACACCCCAATGATCTCCTCAGCCCTGCACTCCGCAACAGCATACGCCGAGGCAGGAGGGAGTAGAGAGCCAGGGTTACCACACTGAACCTGAGATATCTTTGCAGGCCCTAGCATTGAATCAGATCATGGATTTGCTGAGCATGCTCTAATCCACGCACAAGACTGAGATGGAGCGAGTTAACCATCGTCTGGATGAGTTAACTGTGCCTAAGACCACTCTTCCAGCCCAACCTTAGATGAACCAAAATAACAAGAGGAGGCATCCAGATCAGGTAGACAACACGACATGTATGATCTCTTTTCCTGAATTCTTATCTATCTTCATTCATCTCAGGAGCGGTAGATCACCACAAGCACCTGATCGGGAGGAGGAGATGGCACAAGATGATGAGCGAGAGACAATCCATGATACTCATAGTGATGCTGAGGAGGAGGATCACAAAGATAATGAGGATCTGCCACTTGACGATCAAGGAGAAGGGGGCCATGTCGAGACAGTCGATATGGACTTAAGCGAATCAGACGATGATACCACATCAGGCCATACAGACACTCCCAAAGCTGATGTGTCTTTTCCTATTTTAGAGAGTTTTGTAGATAATTCCGAGACTTTCGATGTACATGTCGATCCTGATTCTAATAATAAAAAGTTTTGTTGGTCTTGAATTTGTTGCTTTTCTTGATGCTTTGTATGGAAAAGGAAGGAAAAAATAAAAAAGAATGATGTTACTCCAGAACTGATCGATTACTAAAAGATCGCATTTTCTGAAGATTCCACTTCACGATGCCTTGGATCATTTTCCTATGCTCAAGAATCAGTTGAGAAACAGATGCACAACACGTAGGAAAAAGAGATCACGAGTTGAGAAACATGTATTGACCAAGGCAACTTCGTGTGCTAATCGGAACAAGGTACCAAAGAAGAAAAGAGATTCTAGAGCTCATTATGTTACATGTCAGATTGAAGTTGCCGAATTCCATCGTACTTTCTTAGATAATGGTTCCTCAATTAATTTACTTCCATCCACTTTGCTTGATAAGCTCAAGCTAGGTCCTCTTTAAAAATCACGAGCTATACTTCAATTTACAGATCGATCTGTGATGAGACCTAGAGGTGTGTAAAGGAACATTATCGTAACTAATCAAGGCTTGCAGTTTCCAGTGGACTTTACTGTCCAAGATATGACATGCCCTACACAGTTACACCTTGCTCCAATCATTCTCGAGAGACCCTTATTGTAGACAGCGAGAGCACTCTTTGACGGTGATGCTGGGAGAGTATCATTCCGCACAGACAGTGGAGAGATACATATTGACATGGCGAGAGAATGTAGTAGTCCTAGATCAGTTTTATCAATTACATCAGAGGACATCGATCTTGCAGAGGACTGCTAGAACATAAATGAGACACAATCTCTTGATTTTGAGAGCATTTATTTCAATACCCATGATATCCTACTGATGAATCCACGTTTCATCATCTTTATTCTATCATTTTGGCCTTAAAAACCCTAGTAAATGCGTGTAAATAGGCTTAATTCATGCATTTTAGCAATCATGCATATGTGTGTAAATATTGTATAAAATGCGATTTTTAAAGCCAAAATTATAGAATAAAGAAAAGAAAAGAAAAAGAATAAAATATTGTAAATATTTTATGACCCGAAACCCCGAGACCTAGGCATCTTGATGAATAGGTCGACAAGGAATAAAGTAGGGGGAGATAAGGGCCAATATACAGATAAAATACCTATACATTATATTCATTCTTTATTCATTTTGGGACCTATTTTTGGTTCCACTTTTTATTCATCAAATAAAGAAACTTTGTACATGAAAGTTGTAGATAATTTTATAAAGAAAAATACAAAATTGATTTCACAGAAAAATAATGTACAGATAAAAAGTTATGGTCTGAATAAAAATCCAGAATGCCAACTTCCCAGACCCGTATCTCACAAATAAAAACTCCAAATGCAGCGTACTCACCTTCAATTGTATATAGAAGAAAATAATCTAATTAATGGCGGTGGTTTCGCATTTGGCGGAGCTACGGTTTGAAAGTTGACTTTTGGACCCCTATTGTACCTTGTACATATTAAAATATTCAATTTATTATTTATTTATTATTTTTATAATTTTATATTTTTATAATGTTGTAAATAATACTTATAATAATTATGTACATTAAAATAAGAATAAAAACCTAAATAAAAACAAAAATAAAATACATAAACATAAAATACATAGTTACATTACCTATACATATCCCTATACAAAACATGTTTGTATTTTATTAAATATACAAAATAAATCAGAAAAATAAAATAAAAACATATTTGTGTAGATAAAAGTATTTTATAATTTTATAAAATCATAAATAAAAATAATAAGTTAAAAATACCTAAATAAAAATAAAATACTTAAATATATAGATATAGATACCTATAGGGGTATAAATGCAAACTTGTAAAAATAAGTCTCATAAAAATAAATAAAAATCATAATAAAATAATTTATAAAAAAATAAACATTTTTTATTTTATAACTAAAAATCAATAAAATCATTTCCTATTTTTAAATGAATTAATAAAATCTTTTTTGCAGATTTTTCCTGGTTGGTCCACGTGGACCAACCAGGAGGCTCTGACAGTTGACCTCGGGTCAACTGTCTGAGCCAGCTCCTGTTCATGTCAGAACTGCATTTTTCTTGATTTTCGCGGCTTTTTGGAGGGCGATCCTTTCACCATTTGAGGTCGGCCTCTTCACGAAACTTGTAGCCCTTCATGTGATCTATCACGCCCATGGCTTTTTTCGAGGATTGGACCGCGGATACGCTCGGTCCACCTCGTTGAAAGTGCCTCGACCACCAAGTTTCAAAAAACCACCCATTTCCTTCCTCCAACCTTTGAACCCTTTTTGCCCTAAGCTAAGCCCTTCCCCTTGGCGTCCTGGATCGAGAGAGGTGACAGCTCCTCTCCGGCGAGCTCGAGGAGGTGTTTGGCTAGGCGGATCGTGGTGTCCAACCCCATCTCCGGCCTTGCGGCCGTGAGGTTCAACCTTGGGCTCCATAGCCCTCGAGGTCATTTCTTTCTTTTTTTTTCTTGCTCATTAGGTAGCTGTTAGTCGTAGTTCTTATTTCGTGCTCTTCATTTGCCATTTAACCGCGTCATTAGCGTGATTCTCATCTCGAACACGTCGCCGGAGCCCACAAGCTCCGGCGACCACCAAACTCGCCACGCACACCACCCGCTCATGTTTAGCTAGCCCTGGAACCATTTTCTGTTGGCCGTGTGTTTTCTCTGCAGGTCCAGGTGCTGGAGAGCCTCTCTGGGGTTCGATTTTTGTCGAGTTTGCGGGAGAACACACAGCTTGGAGCGGCTCCTGGTCTCGTACCTCGCAGCGGCGTTTCGGCGTGTTCCACGCCATTTTGGAAGCCGCCATCTGCCCAAGGAGTCCTCCAGGTGCTTCTGCGCACTGTCGGAGACGTAGGAGGCTGTCGGAGGGCGGATCTACGCAAGATCAAACTCGCTGGCGGCGAGTTGCTTCGCCGTTCTTCCTGAGCTGCCAGATACCGTCGGATACGGCCAGTTCGTCCACGCTTAACATCTGCCGTCGATAGCACGCACCCCCAGCCGTAGATCGCACCATCAAAATCTAATCAAGACCGTCCCTTCGAAGGGGTATCGCGCGATCCGACGTCGCCAAGTGTCCAAGTGAGCGCCGCCAGGCCGTTCGATCGCGCCTACAGCGGTGGTATTTTGCTGATCGTCCCCCGCACTTTTTTTGTATTTCGTAACAACTTCTTAATCCTTCGTCTGCCCTATTTATACTTTTGTAAAATTTACATTCCGGCCCCAGACTTTTCTAGAATTACGCTAAAGCCCCCGCCAGGCGCACGTGGTCACGCACGTGTTCCCTGGAGATTTTGCGAGGATAGCCTTGATCTTTGGGTTATTGATATACAATCTGCGAACTTTGCTAAAGAGTTGTAACTTTCTGGAGATTTTTGCACGTAACCCCCCCCGCATTTGTTAGTAATTACCTCGCTACCCCTGCCAGCCAAGCGCACGTGCGTGGCACGTGCGCGTGGTTATTTTGCAGGAAAAGGCTCGCGGTTTTTGGTATTTATTATTTAACCAGGAACTTTTTCATCTAGTAAAAGATTTTGTGGAGATTTTGCGTAGTCAACCTTATTGTTTTGCATATTTACGTTTAAGCCCCTGCCAGGCTGTGTCATGTTTGTAAGCTTGTTTGAATTAATTAGATCATCATCTCAAGTCTAAAAATTCCACAAAATTGGATTTAAGCTCCTGTGCACTTGCTATTCCACGCCACAAGTTTAGTTTTTGTTTTTATTTTGCTTTGATATTTATTAAAATTCAAAAATAGTCATTTTCAGCACTGTTTGCATTACAAAATCCATAAAAAATATAAAAACACTCCAAAAAAATCCCAAAAAAATATATTTTGTTCCTTTTAGTGTGTTTTAATTTCAGACCAAAAATCATTAAAAAAATACAAAACCAAACTCCTAAAAATTACAAAACTCTAAAAACCTTCATAAAAATTTATAAAATTCATAAAAACTCCAAAAATAGTGTTTTCTTCTCCTGAATTTTCTTTGTTTTATTATCTTTAAGTGAAAATTAATTTTGAGAATTTTTGTTACTGTTTGCTATTTTATTTCTCCATTTTAAGTTTCAGCCTTGCTTTTTACCACTGTTTTCTTTATTTTGATAATTAAAAATACCAAAAACACTCTTAAAAATTTTCAAAAATCACAAAAACAGTAAAAAAGTATAAAAAGACCAAAAAGACTTTATTTCCTTATTTTTGAGTATTTTTATCTATTTTTATAAATACTTTAGTTTCCCTTTTATTACATTGTCCTTATTTTCCAATATTAAAAAAAGATAAAAAAAATATAAAATATAAAAAGAAATTATAAAATCAGTAAATTAAAAATCAAAATACAAAATTATAAAATTCAAAATTAAATAAAAAAAATATAAAATTAAAAACCCACAAAAAAAAAATAGCTTAATAGGCATTTGATCACATACACACATTTTTGGTACCTTAGTACCCCGTTCTACCTGTCTGCTCCCTGTGTTCGACCTCTACAATACTTGCACCTATACACATCTTGTTGTAGAGTTATAATAAATTTTAACTCCGCACATTTATTTTCACTGCTTGATTTAATTGTTGTGGGTTAATTGTTGTTTGAATTTCGGATTTCGTCGGAGGTCAAATCAGCGACTGTTGATTCGCCTTGTGAGTCAACACGACCTCTGCGATTTTCCGTGTTCAACACCTACAGGAGGATAAGGTAGATCACATGGTACCTAGTTCTAAAGATGACTGTTCATATACATATACATAGTTCACATCAGAACCAGAGGAGCGGTTAGTAGAAGTAGACATCTTAGTGTCGCAGATTGAAAGTACACATATTCCAGCACGAGGATCGGCTGATTATATTTCGCAAATCATACAGTCTTTTCAGTGTAGAGAGTTAGATGATGTAATGGTTACACATATAGATGATGACACGCCAAATGATCAAGGCAAAGGTATCTAGATGGTCGTTGCGACCTAGATCTCCCGGCTATGTCAATCAAGAAAAATCAGACCACTAATAATAGACAAAATCGATCAAAAACGCAAAAGCGGTCTTGCTATTGGATTAACCTGGTATAGCGACCAGGGTCGAACTCAAGGAGCACGGGTTGGCCTCTCGGCCTACGAAGTAGTAAAAAGGAATAAAATAAAAGAACAAAATATTTTTAGTGGTTTTTAATTTATTTTATATTTTTTTGGATTTTTTAATGTATTAAGAAAAGAAGAAAAGTAAGCAAACACACACTTCAACAAATTATTTAAAGCACTAAAAATCAACCGAAAATTCAAACAAAAATATTTTTATGTGTTTTATATTTTTTTATGTTTTTGGTGAATTTTGAGAATTTTCTGATGTTTATTTAATTTTATAAAAATCAAAAAGTGGCTGAAATCAAAGGTACTGTCCAGCCGAGCTCAAAAGGCCTAGATAAATATCTAAAGTCCCCAAATGAGCTAGGAGGTAATTTTCCTGTAAAGGGAATTGAACAAGGAAAATTTAGGTACCAATTTTATTATTTTTGGATTTTTGTTTAATTACTAGAATTTTTATAAGTTTTTAAGTGTTTTTCAATTTTTAGGTGTTTTAGATAATGAAAAATAGCCAAAATTGGCTAGAAAATCAAACACAATAAAACACACAACAAACAATTTTTTTGTAATTTTTAGACTCTATTTAATATTTTTTTGTGATTTTTAAAGCCAGACAGTGAAGAAAATGAAGGTTTTTGAGTTTTTAAAAATATCAAATGAAATCAAAAATGTCCTCAAAAATCCTCGAAAATTTCACATCATGGCAGGAGCCATATGTCCAACTTTCGTTGTATTTGGAGGTATTTTGCTATTTTATTCAAAAATAAAGAGAGGGTACAGTGCATAGGGACCAAAGTGCAAATACCCAAAGTTCTGGGGGGTCTGGTGCAATTTACCCAGCAAAACACCCGCCACGCGCGTGCCTGGGGCACTCAGGGACCCAAATGCAATAAAAATAAGTCCTGAGGACTTATTGGTAACAGGTACAAAAAGTCCAAGGGCTTATATGCAAAATACCCACAAATATCACGCACATGTCGAAATAAACCACGCACAGGGGTATAAATGCAAATAAACTAAAACATTCATTCCATTGATAACAAGCAGAACTATAGGGGCCTGTCTTGCAAATAAACCAGAGGAGCACGTGACGAAGCACGTGTCATACAACGCACAGGGACATAAATGCAAGGAAAACAAAGTACGGGGTCCTCTATGCAAATAACCCTAAAACTAAACAACTAAATTCAATATTTACAGGACTAAAACGAAATAAAAGAAAAGACAGGGCCTAAGGGTAAATTACCCTTTATTAAGGTGAACCGCTGGATGCGCGCCACGTGGAGGATCTGAAGGTGGCGAACAATGGGCGCTCCAGATTGTCCCTCCTCAGATCGAACGGTGGGGGTTGCTCCGGAGATGAACGGCTCTGCTGAAGACTGGAGCGAGAGGGGCTATCGAACGGCGACGGAGGATGCTGGATGAACAGGTCGCCGGTGAGACTCGCCGGCCTCGGGCGTGCGCTAGGCTCCTCCTGGGAGCACTCTGAAGGTCGAAGAAGAAACGTGGAGTGCTCCCGCGTCTGGTGGTGGGCTCCGATGATCCAGCCGAGCTCCGAGGATCTCGGGCGAGGTCGACGGAGCTGAGCCTCCTGACTGGATGACGAAGGGCCTCAGATGGCCTTCGTTTGACCTGCAAAGCGAACCAGAAGACTCGCGGGTCGAGGGCAAACTGCCTCGACCCGGTTAAGCGAGGTGACGGTGGCTCGTGGGTCGAAATGGCGAGCTCCGGCGAAGGGGGTGGAGGGAGGAGCTCGACTCCAAGCTCCTGTGTGAGCTGGGTTGGATGGAGGGGTGAAGAAGGTGCGTCGAAAGGAGGCGGATTGTGATGGGCAATTCCGATGATCGAATGGAGTGAGGGGATGGTCGGAATCAACGAGAGACAGCGGCGATACAAATTGGGCGTCAATGGAAATCGAAGAAAGATAAGGACCTACAAGGTTACCTGGGTGGTCGAAGAGATTGGGGAGGAGCTGGGGAAGCTCCTGGTCGTCGCCTCAAGGAGCGTCTCCCTCCGAGGCTCAAGCTCCAGCTGATGGCGGAGCGACGGCGGCATAGCTCACCGGATCGATGGTCTCGCCCTCCTTCCTCGCTGCGACACCACAGGGGGCGAGCTGTCACTCTCGCCGATGCGATGGAGGTCACTGGGGGTGGAACGAATGAGCCAAAGATGGAGAAATGAGGTGGCGGAGCTCGGCTATATACGCTGGAGGGGTCCAGGAAAGATGGCTCGGGTAGGGCGTGGAGGCACGCGGATCCCGAGGTGGATGCCCCGGCGAGGATGTCGGATGTGGCAGGAGTGAAACGGACCCGGGGTTTAGGTGGGATTCAATCGGGTTTAGGCGCTAGAAATTAGGGAAGTCAGGTCGGGCGCTTAAATCCGCAGAAGGTGGTCCTGGGGGGGGGGGTAGTTGACCGGGCGGTCAACATCCCCAGGGCCAACAGGATCAGGCCACGTGGCTGGATCTTGAAGCTAAAAATTAAGGTAGCAAATGGCCGAATTTGCAAAAAGTTAAAACATGAAATATTTTTATTTTATTTTTTCTATTTTTTATGATTTTTAATAATTTTTTCGAAATAAAAATAAGGTATATACATAATATATAATACATAGGTATATGTACACTATTATGGTTTTTAATTTTTGATTTTTAATTATTATTTTTATGAAATTTTATTCCTATTTTATATTTTATTTATATTATAAAATAAGGAATAAAAAGGTAATTTTATTTTATTTTTATTATTTATATACATAGGTAAAATAAATACATATATACACTTATATACATAATATATTTACAATATATTTTTATATTTTTAATTTTGTTATTTTTATTTTGTTTTTGTTTTAATTGTTTTTATTCTATTTATTTACACAAAATGTTTAGAAATTAATTTTATTTATTTATAAGGCTAAATAAATACAAAGGTGGTTCTATGTACATGATGACTAAACAAGAGGTGTTTTTGTTTTCTTTTTAATTTTTAAATTTTTATTTTGATTTTATATTTATAAATATATACAAATATTTACAAACCTATTTTTGTGAGGAAAATACTTTTATTTTATTTACATAAGTATGTACACACATGAGCCCCTATCTCCCTCTACTTTGGCTTTTATGCGGTCAGGCCCATGCTGAGCCCTCCCTTGGGTTAGGTTGCTCAATATTTATTCTAAATATTTCCCTCTTTTTCTTTTTAATCTTTATTCTTTTATTTTTGCACAAAAACATGCTAATTATAGGTTTTTACACAATGCATGCTTTTGGTAATTATTTGTATTTACACATATCTACATGCATTTGCAAAGGTTTTTGTAGCTAAAATATAAGAATAAAGAGTGATGAATGAGTATTCATCAATAGACACCATATGTAGTCCAACTCCAGAGACAAATACTTCAGAAAAGAGAGCTATGCCACATACAAAGTTCACTTACAGAGGCGGCTCTACTTGTTTAGCCAGGGATTGTACACACATAAAAAGCATAAGATTCAGTACGACCCAGGTTGAAGTGATCTACTTTGTACAAGATGCATGATTACTCTTCCACTTCATTTCATCCTGTACAGAGACCTGTGAAGCCATTCGGTTTTTCCTGGAGTACACACCTGCATATCCTTCGTAGATCATAATCATCCCTATTTTTTGTTCGTGTTATATGCTTAGGATACTAGATCCTAAGTATAGGGGGACCGATTGCCCATTGATTCTCATTTTCGATTTTTGATCTTTTTACCTTTCTTTTATATATCCTTTCTTTTACTCTACTCACCGGTCTGTAATTTTGACCACATTGTTTTCTATACTTAGGATGCCTTATCCTAAGTATAGGAAGGATCGAGTGATTTCATTGATTTCGTTCTTCTTTCTCCTTTTGTTCATTCGTTTATATATTCCTTTTTCCTCAGTCATCTCATTTTTATCTTCCACTATACTTACGATAACCTGATCGTAAGTATAGAAGGGTCAACTGACTTCTATTCTTTTGTTCTTTTTCACCCACTTTTACCTAGCACGGGTTATGTCCTCCTTTTTCTCTTTTGACGCTATGAGGACAAAACACAAGCTAAGTATAGGGGGTGCGTATATATTTTATATATACTTTTGTCCACAACTCAGACTTTTATGTATTTCTATATCTATAAAATCCATAAAAAGTTGGTGAGGGTTAATTTAAAACCTACTTATTTATTTAAAATATTTATAAAATCCTTTTAAATAAGTAAAATATACCTAGAATCTTTATTTCATATTCTTAATTTAAAAATATATTTAGAATATGTATAATACTTATTTACAAATATATATGAAAATGTTTGTAAAATTCATTCAATCTTTGTAAAATCATGTATATATAAAATTTGTAAAATTCATTAGCTATTTTATCCAAATAAAATATGGGTAATTTATCTTGTAAATTTTTTGTACATAAACGTATTTATAAAAATCACATAATCCCCAAAAAATACAAAGTCTAACATACATAAAAATTACAAAATCTTTAAAATCTATAAAAATGAGTAAAATTCAGAAAATGTACTTCACAAATAAACATGGTTGCATTTGCATTTGCATTTTTCAGAATAAGTTTGTTTTCTAAAACTAAAGATTGGGAAAGTTTAAAGGATGGAGCTTGATTATGACCTTTAACCTTCATTGTAAGGAGCCTAGTTAGGAACTAGTATTTAGACTCTTCGAGTCTTCGACTTAAATCTTTGGGTTCCATGAGACCACATTTAGGAAGTCAACTCGAAAAGTGCTTAAGTAGAACACTTGGTGTCATCCGTTTATCTCTTCATCAATGAGCCAATTTTGGACACATGCACATTGCAGTTAGTTCGACTTACATGGGGTTGCGAATAGCAATCCATCTTGGTAGTGTGTTTCTATCCTTGTATGGCGGCATTGACGTCCAAAGACGGGAGAGATCGGGGTTGCAATAATCGCTTCGGACGAGGGAAGGATCTGCTGGCACATTTTTTCCAATACCTCAAAATATGGACGGAATGAAAAGATGTTATATCTATCAAGGAACAAAAAGATGAATGCAGTGCAAGCAACATTACAAAGCCAACTCAAAGAAGAAGCCACCAAATACAAATATGACCACAATGGTCCGAGCTTCCACCAAAAAGCATACACATCTTAGTGGAGACTTAGCTACACCGACTGGGCTTCATAGGGAGACGCATTTACACCAGTTGCACTCCAGTTATTTTTTCATTCTTCTACTTTCTCTCTATATTCGATTGTGGACACAACACAAACTGATCTTAGAAGGGAATACCTCCCCCCCCTGAGGAAAGAGTAGCTGTATGAGGAACCAATGTGAGTGTATAACTGGGATGGGCAGTTTCTTTGCTTCTTTCAAAAGGGGAAGAACTAAAACAATTCGCACACAATACATATTGATTTCAAGGTTGATAGAGTTTGCGATATGGATGGGTGGATCTGAACTGGCTGTTTAGGTAAACTTAAACAATGATTTGTGGAACTTGAGGGCTGTTGAGTATAAGATCCTAATATTAGCTAAGGGTCTGACAAAATGATAGTTACAGGCCCGATCGAGCTCTGTCCTTTGTTTATTATCATGAATTGGTTTAGGAAAACAAATTCGTTCTAACTTCTTTCTTTTTCCCTTGTTTTTCAAATAAGTGTTTGCTAAGGGACTAGCAAATTTTAAGTATAGGGGGTCGATGAATCTATGATTCATTAACATTCTGTCTGCATTTTGTCTTAAAACCCTTAACAAATACATGTAAATATCCATTAATTTTCACTTTTTAATAAAATCCCATTCATGAATAAAAATGCACTTTTATGCATTAAAATCATGTAAATAAATAAGAGAATAAAAATAAAGAAAATAAAAATAAAGGCAAATTGTAGATATGTATATATGTACAATATGACTTATAAAAATAAATATAGTTGAAAGATATATTTATAACTTAATCCTCGAGACCAAGTCAACATGGATTGGTCGACAAATAAATAAGTAGGGGGAGATAAGGGAAGAAAACAAATAAAAATAATTAATTTCACATTT
The DNA here is from genome assembly GCA_037367405.1 of Ottelia alismoides. Lineage (NCBI taxonomy): Eukaryota > Viridiplantae > Streptophyta > Magnoliopsida > Alismatales > Hydrocharitaceae > Ottelia > Ottelia alismoides. The sequence continues at coordinate 617,059 of JAZKJV010008463.1, read as the reverse complement.
CATACATTCTTCATTAATTATCCAATAAATACCAAAACTTGAAAGATTTTTACTTAATTCATATGAACATTTTAACCCTAATTTGTTTCATATTTTTTGGAGTTTATTTATTATTTTAAATAAAAATCCTAATTTATAAGTATAAATGAACTGTATTACTTATATCTTTATTTTTTAATATACTTAAATTAATTTATTAAAATCTACAAAAATTCGTACTTACTTTATTTCTTATTCTAATAATTAATAAAATATAAAAATAATATACTCTTTATTAATTTATTAAATTAAAAATCTAAAACTTCTTTATTAAGTATTATTTATACTTATTTATTAATAGAATATTTATATTTCATAAAATAATTATTATTTATAAAAATTAATTATACCATAATTTAGATAATTTAATTATCTATATTTTTAGTTTTTATACATATTTAAAATAATGTTATTTATTATTTAATATATTTTAGAAGGTATTTATTGATACTGGCCAACAGGTGTTGACACGCATCAACACCTGGTGCCTTCTTCTTCAAGAAGGTCAGTCGGTGATTATGTTCTAACCTCCAACCTTTAATTGATTTTCCCCACAATTCCCTAACTCCTAACTCCGATCTCCACCCTCCATCTTCTTCCTCCAACAACTACCATCCACGCTAGCCCTTGATCTTCAACCAACTTTCTTCGATCTTGTCTATAAAAGTTCCTCAAATCAGCCACTCCAACTAACTCTCCTGAGCCTATAAGTTCCCGTAGTCGTTAGCCTCCTTTCTCCACGTTAATCATCATACTCCAGCTGTGACAGAGCTGGTTAGAGCCTTCGTGTGGAAGAGGGATGCGTGGAGGAGCAGTTCCAAGGCCAAGCACCGTCGTAGCCGCGATGTTCAGCTCCGGGAAGCCGCCCCGCCGAGCAACGACCCGTAGTGTCATACATCCTACTACCCACAGGTATTCCTCCATCTTCTAGCTTTTTAATTCTCAAATTGTGTGCCTCAATTAGCATCGCTAAGCACGTACTTAGGACCATCGATTATCCTTTTTAGATGCATATCAATTCCCACCCAAATCGCCTTCCCTTCACAGATATTGTTTCAGTTTTATCTGAAATTCCGGAAAACAACTTATAACTTGGAAATCCTTTATTCCTTTGGCCGATTCAATCATGAATCGAGCAAGTACACATTCCATTGCAGGTTCTCACCATCGCTGGAGCATCAATCCACCGTTTGGAGCTTTAAAGATCGAAGAAGTTTCAATTTAGGATCCCTTCCAGGTGGTTGTTCAAGCTTCACCAAACGACCATCTTCTTCGACATCCAACCGCCGTAGCTCTCCACCTCGAGGACCGCTCACCCGCAGGCGAGCTCGAGGGGTGTAGGAGACACCCCTCTTGCCCTGCAGGAGGCCAAAGCATGCAATTGATCATCGGGGAGAATTTGAAGAAGACGACGTTGTTGTACTTGTGAAGAAATAGTGAAGAACCACCAAGAACACCCCGGTGTACAGTTCGCTGCCACGTGTCCTTCTTGGATGGCTTGGATTGCGTGATATCTTCTAATATCCGCTCTTGATCGCGAAATGGTGGAAAATTTACGCACTAAACCCAAAAGAGTTCCAGTTGTAACTCCAGCTCCAGAGATTTCTAGACATTACATTTAGGTCCATGCACAGCGACCTAAATGTAATACTTTTAATTTTCTTTACAATTCAATCCCTACCAGGGACCTATCTGTAACAGAACAAATTTTATTTTCTTTTCACTTATACCCTTGTACTGTAGGGTTAGTTTGGACCTTAATTTTCTTGTATTTTTCCATGATTTTTCTAGGGTAGTTACATAACTACTTTAGCGACTTTTCTTGTAATTTTTCATTGATTTTCATTCTGTATTTTTCTTTATTCGATTTTTGTAAAATCATGTTAGTTTTGAGTGTTTTCTTGAGTTTGTTGTAATTTCAAGAAGAGAACAAAAATCCTGAAATCTTTTCTTTTCTCGAAAGCTATAATACAATTATTTTGCCTCCTCGAGTTCGATCCAAGGGAACTTACCTGGATAAAAATTAGTTTAAGGGATTAAAATAGGAGAGAATCTTTTGTATTCTTCTTGTTTCTATCTCCTATTTTAATCATGATTTTTTATCAACGCATCTTCTGTCTTCGCGATTTTTCCTACAACCGACATCTCTCTCAATTAACCGCTCGCAAAATCTGCGTTATCACTCATGGATATGGTATCTAACATAAGGAGCTCATGCATTGGGTCTCTTCGCTGGCAACCAATTCTGAATTGTGAAGCATGTGGCACAAATACGCACATGGATCTCTGCATTGTGATTCCTCTTCTTCCTTTCGATGGTGGTCTTCTCTCTCAAGTTTTTCTGGAAGAGGGGAATGTGATCTAGTGCCTCATGTAGAGTCAGTTGTATTTGGAATCGATCAATCATCTACTCGCTAAACTCTAATTGGTGTCTCTTTTTGGGATTTTCTTTTTTGGTCCCCTTTCCTAAGCGGAGTGCTTGAGGGAATGGGATGGTTGGACCCTCTCCAGAGAGACGAGGGTCAGTAATAGGTTCCTGAGCATGTAGTAGACCAGAGTCCATACTAAGATCATCATGCAACACAGATGGACTCACAGGGAATACAAAAGCCTTTCCTTTATTCATATTTTTGTTCTTTTTTATTTTTCCATTTCTTTTGATTTTTTATGAGTGTCCTCACGTACAAAACTAGACAACACAACAGAAGTTAAATTGGTGACATCAACACCATTGACAACATCCGAGCTTTAGGCATCAACACCACACTTTGTCCAAGCATCTGGTATCAGGGTGGCATCGGCACCACCGTCTACATCTGGAATCATGACAGCCTCAGTATCGTCAGCTGGATCAACATCCTTGGTGGCATTAGTGCCACCGTCATAATCATCATGAATAGCGGCATCAACATCGCTTCCATCCTCGTCTCATGCTCTGGAGTTTGCATTGGGTCTTCGGTCAGACGAGACACCGCCGACTGGCATCCTACCGCTCCTAAGTATCACAAAATCATCATCAAATATAGAAGAAGAATCATCATCTTGTAAATCACTAGGAGTTGTAGCCTCTGTAAACTGTACCTGCTCAAATTTCCTATTTAGATTGTTCAGGTTAGGTTCAATATGAGCATGTATGGTGGCTTTGCCCTTGATAATCTCCCTCATTTCCTATCAAAACTCATCCATCTCTCGTCGGAAGGATGCCTTCTGGTTAGATAGTAAGCGGGCGAGGTCATCAAGGGTTGGATTCTCATAAACAGGTGCATGAAAATCGGATGGGTTGCCTTGCTGGGAATGAGGCTGAGACTGCTGCTGGTGGTGGTGGAAGTGAGGAGGAGGAGGCTAGTACTGCTATTAAGGCTATTGTGGCTGCCTCCACTATTGTCATGATATGAGGAACGAGGACCCTGTTGCTGGTGCTACTGATGGGTGTACTGGGGATGCTGTTGCAGGCCTGCCCCGCTTGACCTGAAGGTTGCTACTGGGAGGAGGTACCTCCAGTTACCATCGAAAGTCTAGATGGTAACAACGAATCCCAGGTTGAGGTTGGTACTAGGAGTACCAGATCCCATTGACTTCCATCAACGACTCTTGCTGCTCAAAATGTGGCAGGGGAAGGGCTGCCAATGGCTGATCTGATTGATAGACCACCATTTGAGTATCTGGAGATGGTGGTGGCTGCTGCCAGTGCTGGAGCTGTTGATCTAGCTCTGCTTGGATATGGTAGACCAGTCGGTATGGGGCATATGGCTGGGTGGAATTGCTCCCTAGATCAGCCCGTGACCTGAGACGGGGCTGAGAAGTCGTCTGTGCCTCCTAAAGACACATGATCTGAGTCTTCATGTCACTCAATGTTTATGCCAACTGATCAATCTGATTCAGGCCCTGGTACTGATTCTTCTCTATGATCTCAATTTGGTCCAAATTGTCATTGATGATGCCCATGTTGGCAACTCAAGACTCGGCAAGTACTGCTACCAATGATGAAGTAGAAGGTCCGACATCGACACATGCAATCCTCTGATAGGGAATGGTCTGTGGGAGAGGCTTCCCCTGAGTGTAGACTCAGGTCTGGGACATCACTGTGTAGTTCTCTACCATCTCCTCATAGATGGCCCAGACCCGGTCCCCATCCTTGGAAAAATAGGACCCTTCGCACAAGGCATTCACTAGCCCCTACAGCTCTGGTGTTAGCCCACAGAAAAAGTTCTGAACAAGATTGGGCTTGGATATCTCGTGATGTGGACACCAGTCAGTGAGCTCTCTAAATGGATTCCAAGCCTTGTGGAACTGCTCGTTCGGGATCATGGTGAAATTGTTGATTATTGCTCACGCTGCATTGGTCCGGCCGAGTGGATAGTACTTGCTCAAGTACTTGGTCTGGAGCCGCTCCCATGTGGTGACGTACCTTCCCAAATGCTTTAACCAGTAGGCTGCTCAGTCAACTAGGGAAAATGGGAAGGCAATCATCTTGATTGTGTCCTCATCGACAAATCTGTCATGGACGGTGCTGCATATCATCTCGAATTCCTACAGATGAAGGTACGACTTCTCGGTGGCTAGCCCACATAACTTGGATAATAGTTGTATCATCTAGGGGTGAAGCTCAAAGTCACCATGGATCTCTGGCAGCTAGATCCAACAGTGGGTGAGGGTTGCATCGGGATTGTGCAACTGGCTCATCGTACGTGCTGGTCTCTATGGGTCCTGTGGCTCCTTGTGACGTCCGTCTACTCCTCCAGCTCATGGTATCTCACCACTGGCTAGTCTTTGCGGCTCTGCTCTATTGGCTCGTGTATGCATGAGTTCCCTCTTCACGTCATCCATAAAATTTAACTGGTCCCTAATCTGATGTTGCATGGTCTCCGGGGAAGCAAGCAATGTGTTGTTGATGGCATCCTGATCTAGTACATACCCTGATCCCTGCAGCTGCTCATCAGTGCATCCCTCACTACTGGCCATATCTCCGGTCTCTGGAAAGGCAAAAGACCCCAACTCAGTTGCTAACAAATGGACAAATAGATGTGCTAGCCTATGCTCTAGCACCTTAGGAATAGAAGAATGGTGGTCGAGGGGGAACAGGGTGGTAGCGAACTCAAGTTCAGAGAGCGGGTATGAGCTCTCTGAAGCCTCCCTAGATGAATGAAGAGGAATGCTCGAAAGTAGTGTTGTCAAAGGCAACCTAAGGGAACTCCTTCCCATTATCTTGATGTGATGATTTAGGCAGATTGGATCTGGAATGCAAACAAGATGAGAAATCAAACCCTCTGTTCACCTACACAACGTGGGCTGATGACTGTGAAAGATTGGTCATTGATTTTATCAATTTTATTAATGTGAACAATCAATCTATCATAGCGATTAAGCAAGCTGTTGGGAACCCAATGCTCCTAGGAGATTATCCCGAATCTCGCAACTAGTTTTTCCCAGCCAGTATGGGTGCGGACCGTTTACCGGCTACCCAATCTACTAAGGAAGTCCTAGACTGATTACCAGCTACCCGGTGAAATTCTCACCGGAGAACAACTAGCTACAAGACTAGTAGTCTGAAAGGAGTTCAAGCGTGGATCTATCCTAGTATGCGGGTTAATCTCTCACTACAGATAAATCAACCAAGGAGGGGGCGACTCTACCCAAAACAAAGATTTTCATGTGAGATTGGCTTTAGGTCAAATTTGTATTAGTAGTCCTAATTTTATTTTGTTATTACTTTTTTAGGTATTTTTCTGAATAAAACAATGTGTAATGAATTTTCCAAATTCTTTGATTTGTTTGAGTCCAATAAAATAGGGGGAGGAAGTCAGAAAAGTCGATGTGCGGTCAAACACAATGATGCACGTAGAGATAGAATACGTATCTGACTCCAGCACTCTACATGCAGGGTGATCTACGTATAAAATAAAGACTAAAAATAAATTATCTATATGATGCATGAGGAAAACATCCTTAGATGAGCAACTTCTATTTTGTGAAGAATACGTAGCTAACTATCAGGAAGAGAGACCAGAGTCTGGTCTTTGATGCCAATCGGTGCTCACAACAATAGGTCCTGCCAATGATGTATACTGCCTCTCTCGGCATGTGGTCTATAATCCCAATAAGTTTATTTTAGCTAAGTCCAATTACGATCTATAGGAACATATATGCTATTAGGTATTGGAACCTTAGCTAATTACAATACAATCAAGAAAAAGTCCTGAATCCAAGGTCTGAAACCTCAGGAATCAAATAGAAATAAAATTGAAAAATCAATGAAAAAGATGCGAAAAACTGCGGCGAGTTCCCACGAGTACACCGGTACTTAGCGAAATAGACCCCGAAGTGTCTAAGTGGCGAAATAGTCTCAAAGTCTAAAATTATTATAATAATAGAGGTTTTCGTGAAAATAAATCTAATCTATGAGCTATAACTACTCTCTACCTCCTCTGATCCTCCTCAGATGCGGGCTTCTCCAAAAGAAAACCGAAAAAGCGTCCCTTGGTGGCTCCTCGCACAAAAAGAGAAACAAAAAGGTTTCATAAAATAGTTATAACAAATCGATAAAAATAAAGCAAAACTGAAATAAGACTACTAAGTCATGCTCCCCAGCAATGATGCCATTCTAATGAGCGTCGTACTGACTAGGGTTGAGTATCAAAATTAACAAAGGTCGTTGTGACTCCAATCAATCGGCCGACGCAACGAGAAAATAAAACCACTCAAGCAAATCAAGAAATCAAGTGTAAGTGATCTGCTACTTTTATTTACATGGTATAGCTACCATGGTTGAACACAAGGAGCACGAAAAAGAGTGTAGTCAAATTTCAAAAATAAAATATTTTTAGTGGTTTTTTATTTTTCAAAATTTCAATTTTTAAATAAAGGCAATTAAGCACAAAACACTTAAAGGACACACAATACTCTTTTTGGATTTTCCAAACTGGGTAAAAATGCTCATAAAATAAAACTAAAAGTATTTTTGGGTTTTTTGGGTTTTCAAATGTTTTTGATAATTTTTCTAGATTTTTCAGATGTTTTTGTGATTTTATAAAAGTTAAACAATGCTTAAAGTACAAAATAGTGCACATCCAGAACAAAATTGCAAATTAAAAATATTTAAAATATCCCAAGTCCTGGATATAATTTCATGATAAAGGTAGAGATAAAAAGCTACAAACCTGAATTGAAAACTTTTTTTATATTTTTCTTTGATTTTATATTATTTTTATAAATTTATGGTTGTTTTGTGATTTTTAGGGTTATAAATAAAATTAATACTGAAGGTAAAGCATAATAAAAGACACGGACATGAATTTGTGTCGAATTTTAACACATTTTTCAAATTTTTATAATTTTTTAATTTAGATAGTACACTTTTTAGGGGGTTTTCAAGTTTTGAAAATAGTAGATGCTAATAAATCAACCTACAAAAATTAAAGTAAAGACTACACAATAGGAGGAGGCCACAGTAATTTTTATGCAATTTTTAAGGTTATTTTGATATCTACTACATCACATACAAACAAGTAAGCTAGAAATAGTTTACAGGGACCTCTTTGCAAACATTTGAACTCTGGGAACCAAATAGATAATACTCTATCAAAACTCAAGGGTCGAATATGCAATTACCCAACCAACACATGCGTCCCACATGATCCAGGCTCATAGGGGCATAAACGTAAATACTAAAAACTTGGCATTTCATTCCATAACAAATAGAAAATTCAGGGCAAATAGAGCAAATATCCCAAAACGCACGTGGGGACACATGTGACTCATACTCGGAGGGACTAAAATGCAAATATAAAAAGTGTGAGGTCCAAACTGTAAATGTTTTTAGCTACAACTTTTATTTTCTAGAATAAAGCAAAATAGATAAACATGCGGGGGAAATATGAAATATACACAGTTTGGGGCACGTGGCGCATGCGGGGGCAGGCGTTGATGTACATCCATGATCATCCCCTGCCAAGCATCTGATGCTCCATATTTTGATGAGGATGTGTGCGTCAGACGTGCTAGGGGTCCCAGATCTAACGGCTCAAAAGCTGCACGGTCGGGCGGCTCTGATGCAATCTGGCAGAAGGGAGGCTCATCCAACAGAATAGAGAAGTTTGCAATGGTTCTAACGGAATTAATCGAGCGAGGGAGAAGATCCGTCGGTCCGATGAAGGGTCGGAGAGGTCAGACAGTATCATGGTGATGCTCCGCGTCGAATGGGCGGCTCCGATGGGAGGGAGGACAGTCGGATGAACATGGCGATGAAGACCCTCCTGGAGCTGCTCTGCCTGAGCAGATGGGGTTTCAAAGTGTTCTCCTTGCATGTGGTAGTGCCTATAAAGTATGCTATGCTCGAAGACGGAGCTTCGATGAAGGATATTGCATGGAAAGATAAAGAGAAGCGATTGGGGGTGGTGTTTTGGCTTCTAACGAAGGAGAGGGAAGGAAGCCAGACCTAATCTTGACATGATGAGCTAGCCTCAGGGTGATCAGGTTGTAGGGGAAGGGTGATGGAGAGAAGGGGGTTCGATCTGAACAGATGTAGGTGGGTAGTGGTGCTCCTACAAGCTGGTTGAAGCTCAAGTTCATGCGTCGTCGATGAAATGGAACTATGAATCAAATAGAGAAATGCAGAAGATATGAACGATATCTGAAGCTACCAATGAGCTCAGAAGCTCCAGGCGAAGGTGGTCGATGGGGTCTTGGCCTCAACCAAGTTACGGTTGGTCGAAAGGCTACTCGCAATAGATCTCCGACCATGAAGCTAGGTACAAGCCTCCAAGAATCTCCGACGGATTCTAACCCACTCCTATGGTAGCTGTCACTCTAAGGGAGGGAGCTAAGTCTGTGGTGACACGAGGGATGAGCTGAGAGGCGCTGGTGGAGATGTAGAGGATATTTATTGGCCGTACGAGGGTCCTAGAAGATCAGAGTGTGGAGCGGAACCCTAGGCAGATCTGACTGCACCTAGGGATCCACGAGGATCATGGATATAAGGGTTGTAATCGGATGCAGGAATCGAAGTGAAAGGTAATCGGGTCCGGGCGCTATAAAAGGGAGAAATGGCTCCGGCAAGAGAAGTGACGACCCGACCCAACTTGGAAGAGACCGTTGACCAAGGTCAAAGGGTGGACGTGGACCAATAAAAATTCTGGATTTATAAAAATAAAAGAAAATTAAATTAAAAATGTTAAATGTATCTAAAATAAAAAGTGTATAAAATAATTTTTTTATTTTGTAAACTATTTTTTATGATTTTTAATTATTTTTATAAAAAAATAATGTATATATAGTATGTAGTATTATATACAGGTATGATATACCTATGTATTATGTACAAGTATTTTTATTTTACAATTTTTACAAAAATACTTTTTATTTTATATATTATTTATTTACAAATTAATTTAAGGGATATAGAATGATTTTTATTTTATTTATTAATTAACTAAAGGTATATAATAAATAGTTAATGTATTATAGACATATGTATTCTGTACAAGGGTTTGATGATTTTAATTTTATTTTTATTTTGTCTTTCTGATTTTTATTTTATTTTTATGTGATTTCTAGGGCTATATACAAGGGTGTAAAAAGAACGAAATAATTTTATTTTGTCATAAATAAATAAATAACATTATGTACAAGTATAGGTGATATGTACAATACATAGTGGACCCCTATCTCTCTCTACTTATTTTCTTTGGATCATATCAAGGCTTGACCTTCTCGTGGGGGTTGGGTCACACTGTATTTATTCTAAATACATCCTTCCTTTTTCTTTTCTCTTTATTATTTTATTTTTTCACAATAGGTGTTAATTATGCATTATTAACATGGGCATGCAAAATGCTAAGTTATTGTATTTACATGTTTTTACATGTGGTTTTGCTAAAAAGAAGAGCTAAAATAAAAGAATAAAGAATGAGAATCGTAGATTCATCAGTTTCCATTTACTTGTGGCTCATGCCAGCAAATCCAATCCTCCACCACTTCAACTAAGTTGAGCAAAGTGCAAGGTGCGTGTGTGTAAGCTTGGTCACTGTCGACAAGAGTCATGTGTGTTTTCCGAAATATTCTGCTTAGGCAGTCAAGACGACACTGAACTAAGTCTCATGGCCTCAAAGAATTAAGTCTAATAGACATGAAGTGCCTCAATTCCAGTTCCTTTAAGGTTCCAGTGATTAAGTGGATTAAGTTCTAACCAAGCTCCAATCTTCAGATTTTATTTAGACTTGTTCAACAGGAAAATTTTTTTGTGAACCTATTTTCTATTTTGAACTTTTTATGGGATTTTGAAAAATTGTTGCGAATTTTAATAAAATTTTTTGAAACCATTTTGCAAAATTTTATGGGTTTTTGGTTTTGCAAATTTTTAATGATTTTTCAAAAACAACAAGAGTTTTGAAAAGGAGATATGTGTTGTTATTTACTAGGGAGTGTGTCTTGTTATTTACAAGAGTTTGGTGAAAGAATCTACACTTAATTTTTACAGAATTTATAAAGACTTTTTATTTGGTTGAATTATATAGAAGGTTCTCAAATAATTTGAAAACATTTTCTCAAACATTATGAAAACTTTGTTTTCAAAAATAATTTGACAAATATTTCTTACAAACATTTACAAAATTTTGAAAACTATTTTGCAAAGATTTTCCAAGCAGTATGTATAGTTTTTTCAAAATATTTTTGGAACCATTTTCCAAATCATTTGAAATTAGATTTTCAAATTATTTTATTCAAATAAAGAAAGGAAATTTTATAAACAAAATATTTTTACGAAATAAATTTCAAATGGTTTTATGAAAGATTTTCAAATACATTTTCTAACCAATTTTCAAATATTTTACAAAAAAAATTTTAACCGGCTTATTAACTGTAATTATCAAGAACTTTGTATGTGTTTTAATTTTTATTAGGTAGCCATATTATTAAAAATACACAAGTACGAGTTATGGCTAAAATATATAGAACATATATATATGTCCCCCATACTTAGCTTGAGCTATGTCCTCATAGATCATATAGGAAAGTATAGGAAAGTCTATACTACAATGACTGAATAACGAATAGGAAGTCGACCATCCCCCTATACTTAGGATTAATTAGTCCTAAGTATAGTAGACTATACACAAGGTAGGGAGGGTCAGGGGTTGGAAAGAATATGTAAATTATCGATGTGGCCTTTTCCCCCCTATACATAGGGTAAAATACTCCTAAGTATAAATAGAACAACAAGAGTTGAGGAGACATGCGAGGGGATTAAAGAATGAGCACCAGAATACACTCATCCCCCTATATATATGATGATGCATATCCTAAGTATAGCAATGATGAATGGGATGAGTGACTTGTTGGAAGAATGAAAGATTGAAAAGAAAAGAAGAAAAGAAGAAAAGATGTTACTAATCAGAAATATTTAAGATAGCCTTGTCTAAATCTGTTGAAGCTGCAACTTGAAGCTCTTCATTGTAGACCACCTGAATAGAGTCAACCACGAGCAGGAAGGTATCATGCTTGAGATATGGCTTCAGAAGCTGTCCGTTGATGACGAAAGATTGTGCGTCAGCTGAAAAGCTGGATATAACAATACTTTCGTTGTCATGCACATGCTTCACTATGAACGACCTGGTCCACTTGCTCTTCAACTTTCCTGGGAATAGTATCAACATTGCATCAAATAAATAGACCTTCTGACCAGGTTCGAAAGTCTTGCAACAAATGTGATTGTCATCTCACTTCTTGACATTCTCCTTGTACATTAGGCTATTGTTGTATGGTTAGTTACAGAATTCAAGAAGTCTGTTCAGATATAGCTTTTTGTTCTTTCCTACTTTGTTTAATTCCAAATTATAGAAGTTAATTATCTATAAAGATTTATGAATCAATTTGACGGGCGAATGGCAAGGCTTGTTGTAAATAAGACAATAGGGAGACATTTCCAAGGGAGACTTATACGTTGTTTGATAGGCCTTGAGAACTGAGTCGAGCAATTGAGACCAATTCTTTCTGTCTGGACATACAAGCTTCTGAAGAATTGTTTTGATTTCCCAATTAGAACATTCTGCCAAGCCATTAGACTATGGTTGGTCTGCACCCTCATCTTCCTCGATTTTTCCCACAAAGACCTTGTACCCATTGAGCTTGATTCCTCTTTGAGTTTTTAATCCCGCTCATTGTTCTTTCATGAAAATCATCATCTCAAGTGAGGAGTTGCTGAATCAAGCATGAGACTCGAGTTAAACTCCACCAATATTTAGTATCTCCTCCGAGCTCCATTAAATTTCGATCACTCTTCCGTCGCTTTCAGCCCAAGCCCTAGCCCTTGGTTGAACCCTGGTGACAACAGCGTTCCCTTGACCAGCTCCGCAGCTCGATTTATCATATAAACGAGGAAGTCTGTAGCTCCGTCATTGCCTCCTCCTGAAGCTCTGCTCAAAGTGCCTTTGGATCGGTAAGCTTCTTCTTTTCTTGCAATTTTTATTCCTTAGCATAATAGTAGTGTAGTGTGGCCCTTTATAGCGTTTGATCCTATTTAGTACTTCGTAAAATCAATAGAGTTCACCTCACCGGAGCTCCGGCTCTGCCACCTCATTCTGCCATACTTGATTATCTTCCGCCCACTATATCTCCTCCATTTCTTTCCCCTTCGCCTTTTGAACAGCCCAAGCACCCCCATTCCCCTGCCTCTCGTCGGAGATCACCACTCCATCGCATCTTACGCCATTTCCACCTCTAGAAGACATCCCTTGGCTTTACCTTTTTTCCCCTAACGTATCCCTACAGGAAATGAAGAAAGAAACCCACCTTGCATAACTCATTTAGTTCTGGAAGAAGCTTCAGGTCTCAGGCTTCGTCGGAGCAACTCCAGTGGTCCTTGGCTGTTTTGAGAAGCTCTAAAGTGGCGGAAGATCTACAGGAGCGTTTTGCACCATCTCCGTTCTCCTAGGGGTGATAAATACAAAAGATACAAAGGATCGAAGTTCATCTAGGTTGGGTTCGTTGTCAATACTTCCACGTTACTTCCCTATCGTCCGATCGAGCACAAACTTCATACACTATAGCTACTATCCGATGCTTCGAGACTCGACAACCAGATCTTGGGCAGAGATCTAATTTCTACCATTGAAGAACGGGCGTGTCTCAGTCATTGGATGATCACCACGTAGATACAAAACACACCTTGAGTCGTCCGCTCGAGTGCTTAGTTGGGATAAATTGCATATTTAGTCCTCCATTTTTGCCTTTTTTGCTTTCAGACATGTAATTCATTTTAATAGTGTAAATTTTTTGGTAAAATTACATGTGAGCCCCTGCTCTTATTTCATATTGTAACCGAGTCTAGTCCACGTCACCTCATGTGCCGCCCCACGTGAGATAGAGATTTCAACGTAAGCCCTCACAACTTTTCTATTTTGTGTTTATTTCTGAAACTTTGAATATTAGTCACATATTTTTGGGTATTTTGTAGAAAAAACCGTGTGCTTATTTTTATTGCTTATATATCCGTACTAATTCAAATGTTTTGTTATTAATTTCTATTTATTAAAATTATCATTCATGCTCCAAAAATTCTCAAAAATTAGATTAGATGCCTACTTGCTTGTAGATTCATGATATATTTTTACATTTGCATTTTATGCATTTATCTATCTATAAAAAATCAAAAGAGCACATTTTTGGTCTTGTTAGAATTATAAAATACCAAAAAATATAAAACCGTTTGAAACATTCTCAAAAAATATATTTTTTATTTTTTAGTATTTTAAAACTCTATATTGAAAACCACTAAACTAAAAAAAAAAGAAAAGGGATAAAAATAAATAAGCATTGAAATCCTTTATAAAAACAAAAAATCCCCAAATATCTTAAAAATATTGAGTTTTATTTCTAAATTTTCTTTATATTATTATTTATCAGAAAAATTGGATTTGGAGAAATTTTGACATATTTTTCTATTTTTTCTCTTCAAATAACTTCGGCTTATTTATTTAATCCATTTATTGGGTTATTTTTAATTTGAAAAAATATAAAATTAGTAAAATTATCTAAAAAATCATAAAAATAGTAAAAAATTATTTAAAACCAAAAAATATTTTATTTCTTATATTTTGATTATTTTTAGTAGTAGTTGTAATTATAGTGTCCTATATTGTATATGCAGCTTTATATATTCATATATTATATCTTTAAAAATAAAAAGAACTTAAAAATCAGAAAATATAAAAAGAAAAAAATAATTATAAAATTTAAAATAATAATAAAAATATTTATACATAAAAAGTTACAAAATTAAAAAAACGATAAAAACCAAAAAAAATCCAAAATCCCCAAAATCATTTATTATCTTTATTTATCAAATTTTGATTATCTATTCTCAATTGTTTCTTGTATTCGACCCCTACTTTTCTTTTCATTATACATCTATTTGTAGGGTATAATAAATTTTGATTCACACTTGCTTGCTTTTCTTAAATTACACGTTATGTGGGTTAATTGCCGATTGACCTCGTGCTTTTTAGTGGTTGCCTCAGCAATAATATATCTTCGCTTGTATGAGGATATTATTTTAAACTATTGCAAAATTTGAGTCATCAAATGGTGCCATTGCCGAGGAACAACGCGCATGATAGATTTTGGGGTCATTTTATTTCTGTATATTTCTTCATTTATTTTCTCTCTTGTTTGATATAATCGTTCATTATGCTAATATTTTCCCTTTGATTTTTCTTGCAAGGGATTTTGAGATGAAGACGACTGCCTAGGTGGTAGGGGTACCCGAGTCGAGGAGACTTGTTCATTCTATTGTGTACCAAGAGGAGAGAGCAAGAGAGAGAGAGAGGAGGAGCATTAGCACAAGACTTTTGTTTTTATTTTTGTGAGAGAGAGTGACTTATTTTTTCTTTATTAAATTGTAATAATACATGTATTCTGAACTTTGAACACTCAAGCCCAATTTCTAAGTGTTTGTTCACATGGGGGCTCACCATGTTTTCCGTGATTTCTACCGTCTTATTTTCTTTGTTTCTCATGTTTTGAGTTTCCCGCCTTTATTTCCTTTGTTTTCTGTGAATACGACCTTAGTTCTAGGATTTGCTTGCTCGATAGATTAAGGTCCAAAGCCCTAACTACATTGCATGTGCATATAGATTCATGCTTGGACTTAGTCAAATTTAATTGGTAATTATTTAGACATGAGACCATGTGCCGAGAGTGGCCACATACAACGCTTGAAGGACCCACTATGGTGGGCACCGAGTGGCATTGAAGACCGGACTTTTGGTATCATTTATGAGTAATTAGCATATGGTCTTCATGTTAATATCATAATCTATTCTAAGGCATTTTCATCATTGCATTTGCATATAGACTAGGTCTAAAAGTTTATGCTTTGCATTCTGGATGGAGAGAGCCGGGAATCACTACGAGTCTTCTAATTGAGCATCCGTCATTGTTTTCTGACTTGCATTGCATTTCCGATTTCTCCCTTTGATTTTGAGAACTTAAGAAAAAAGAAAATCTATAAAAATGTTTGGCAATTGTATTGAATCTACTCAAAGAAAGTGATAACACAAAAAGATTAAAAAGTGACTGCTAAAAAAACTTGACATAAAGTAAAAGTGATTAATTGGTCACTTTGCATTGGGAGAACAAAGCCCTCATTTGTTTTCAGGAACCATTACGGAAGGTCTCTTTCCTGAGTGAGTAAGCACTATCATAAGGATTAGAGCCAAAAATCAAGTCTGTAACTGCCATATATATTGCCTGGATTACCAAAATTTCGGCACTTCTATCATACGTGGATGAGTAGGGCCTGGTCAACGATGATATTATCACTTTGTGGAGAAAGTCGACCTTGTCTGAAGTATTAAGCTTTGGCCACTCCTTCACGGGGGTGTCTGTCTCGTCGTCTTGCATTCGAGTAGGCCCTTGCATGCTCAAGGGTGATTCTGTTGTGAGCGAGGTCCGAAGTAGTAGTTTCGCCTATCAGCTTCCTCCCCCTTATTTCTTTGGCTGAGTAGGGATCCCAGAAGGGTTACAAGGACCTCAAAAAGTGCAGACTACTGGTTACAAAGGAGGAGGACACATACGAGATACTTTTCTAGCAGTACTGTCTCTTATATAGGATTAGTGCTTTAAGGACTTGTTGAAAGATAATTTCCTGATAAATAGTTTAAAACCTACAAAGATAATTCCCGAACCTTCATGGTTGTACAGTTCAAGTTGGTCAATCCAATATATTGAGGTTATATTGATTAGTTTTTATAAAGGTCAAGATCAAAAACATAGTGTCGGTGCACCATTTTGTCACATTTTGCATATTCCTTATTTGACCCATTGTCATTGTGAGCCTTCTACTGTTTTATACTCCTTTTCTTTCTTGTTCATATCCGTGCTCTTCATCAATTATCTATCTCCTTTTAACCCTCTAAAGATGTCATCCCACAGATGGTTTAGTCGGGACTCCACCAACACCCACATCGATTCTGTGTCGCCAACATCTCCAATAATGAGGTGTGATCTCCAAGAAATCGATTCAGACCTTACAAACTTTTCCTTGGACCCCTCTATCCTTCTTCTTTCAATACTTGCCTTTCTCCAATAAAACTGTTGTTCGGGATGGGCTCACAACCCGAGCTAGCACTCCCTCTTTAAATAAATCGGGATTACTTTTGTCTTGAACCAACCCCTTGTGGATGGACATTGATTATAATCAATATCCTATACTCCATTCACAACCATCTAGTATTGACATTAATCGTAGAATTATCTCAGTATGTGGTGCTTACATAGAGATTTATCAGGGTTTGTTCCATCATGCAAATCATTAACCCGATAAAGAACCATAACTTCAGTCAAATACAGAAATGGCTCCCACTGGAAGAGGAAAGAGACTTAAACCCCAACCAACCGATAGGCAGATCAAGGGGAAGGGTAGTATACCACACAGAATGAGGTCAAAGTTAGCTCCTTACATTCATTCAAGCCATCTAGCAGCAGATGATGAACAAAGAATTAGCCCAAATTACTTTCCAAGACGTTGAATGATTTGAGGATGAGGGCTGACGAAAGAGATGCCAGAAGTGAGGGTAGTCTTCACAGAGAGAATGAAGATCCGGACAGAGACGAGATAGAAAACTACATGTCAGTAGGTGGACCCCGTAATGAAGGTGGAGATGCAAACCATCGCAGCCCAAGCCCACATTGAAGCAGACTTACAACCCTAGGGAAAGCCATGTCACAAAGTGGATTTAGATTCCACCCTTCTACATCCACTTTGATTTGAAGTTGTGGTTCTTATTTTTACTCTCGTCCTGCCACGGGAATACAACAGAAGAGATGTACTTCCACTTACTATAATTTGATCACATCTGTGCAACAATACATTACCCCAATATCCCTCTATGTGTAGTCAAGTTGATTGTCTTCCCCTTTTGCCTCCAAGACAAGGCCCATTATTGGGTGAATCATATGGGGAAGGTAGCGACCACATAGGGGGAGCTGAAGTCTATTTTCTTGCACAGATTCTACCCTCTCGATTGCTTGAATCAGATATGTGCCCACATCTCCAGTTTCATCTAGCAACCTCAAGAAATGATTCATGAAGCGTGGGAAAGATTTGAAGATCTTCAAGAGAGGTGTCCCCACCATGACATTCCGAAGACTAGTCTTGTCCAGTACTTCTTCTGTGGGTGACACTAGAGAGCCAAAAGCTAGTAGATGCAACTTGTTGTGGATCGCATTGTAACACAGATGAGGATGTGTCTGGGACATTTTTTAGGAGATGGCCACAGGAGAGGCCTCTCAATCATCATCCTGTGCATACATGAAGATGCCTGCCACCATGCACAAGCCTGTTAACATGGTAGCTCGTGTCGAAGACAAAGATGAGAGCTCTAACCTCAGCATTATCGGGAGCCATTTATTTAAGGTAGACAACATTGAGAAGAGGTTGCAGAACCTCGAAAAACTTACAGTTATTGAGAAGAGGACCCAGGGCTTGGAGAAGCTCGATTTGATTTCCCAACTGTTGGAGTAGCTCGTTTGGGCATTGAATGCCCATGCCTACAATTCCATATCTGCAACTGTCGAAACTCCTACTAAGAAGAAGGAGCCAACATCGACGCAACATCCTCAGTCGAGTCTCCCACCGCCACAACACGTCTAGCATGTGTATTACCTGCAGACCCCAGAGCAGCCCCCGCAGTCCCAGACATAGATGGTTGTTTACAAACCAGGGTCCCGGTTTGCCTATCACGAGCAGTTCTTCCCACCCCTACCAATCATCCAAGATATAAATGGTGCTTGGAACAATGAAGCATAGTTTACCCATCCATAGGGACAACCCCAGGGGTCAAAACATGGGCAACATGCCCTATCACCAGCAGCAACAGGGTGGAAGACCTTACCAGTCTCCTCATCAGCAGTAGCCTCCACATTACAGAAACCACTGGAGGAAAGGATATCAACAGGGTACATAATAGTCCAGCTACAGGCAGCAGAGTTACCACCACCACCAGCCAATGGCTCATTATTAGAACCAGTACTCCGGTCCTCCTCAATAATCCTCACAACCTCCTCCTCACTACCAGAACCATGAGGGTTACCAACAGCAACCTCCCATGCAACACCAGAGGCCTATACAGGGCGACTATTCTGAGGTAGTGCCAGTTAACCCCGCCCTGGACTGTCTAGCTCGGCTGATCAAGAACATGGCTGAGATAAGCCAAAAGATCAACGACCTGACAGCTGCAAAGACTATCATACCAGCTCAAGTCGAGGCAAACCCTAACAACTTCTATGACAAGAAGCAGGTAGTCGGTATTGTCCAACCCTATTCAAGTGATCCTAATTAATTATTATCTTATGTTGTGACTCTCAAGAGCGGTAGGATACTCCATCCATCGGCAACAGTGAAAGGGAAGAACATTACACTTGACGGTGAGTTGTCATCACAGCCAACAGAAAATCCAAGCACCATTTTTACAACACCAGAACTGAAAAGCCAAAAAATCAAGAAAATTCAAAAACAAAAAAGAAAACAACACCACCAACCTTGGTGGAGATCAGCCAGCCCAAGAAATGCCTGTAACAATAGTAGACCCGAAGCCAGCCCTTGAAGCCAAACCATCCATTTTTGGTCCACAGCTTGTAGATGATTTTGCACATTAACACCATCTAGCTATAAATAATGATATGGACATGATTTTGAATGATACCGTTTCAGATTCTATAAATATACATTTTTTTGAAGCATTGAGAAAACACAAAATAATCAAAAATTTGAAAAATGCTTTGTCGGATCCTTCTATTGTGGAAATTATACAAAACTTGGTCTTAATATGCTTTTGATGAAAGCTCTCGAATGCATGCATGCTCTGAAGAAAGGATGAAAAGATGCATGTATCACAAGGCACAGGCCTTGCCCCCCACAATCCAAGGAGTCAAGGTGGCAAACCTGAAAAGTACATCCTCACAATGGCCACCGTCAACATCATCAACAATCTCCCAGACAAAAAGAAAGACAAGATAATGGCACTAATTCGTTATCATATTTTCAACCAATAGTTTGGACGGACATTGCTTGGCAATGGGTCTTTTGTCAATTTGATTCCAGCATCACTACTCACAAATTATGGTTAGGACCGTTTAGGAAAACAAAGATGATTCTATAGTTTGTAGACAAATCTGTCAAGCAGCCTAGGGGCATGTTGGTGGATGTAATCGTAATTGTTCAAGGGATCCAACTCCTTGTTGATTTTGTCATGCTAGACATGGACGTCTCTACACCTCTGCTCCTTTCCTTCAAACAACCCAAGCAGTAGTGAACTACGGCACTAGAGAAATCACACTCAGCTTCAGCAATAATAAAGTATAGATAGAGACCATCTCCATGTCAAAGCTAGTAGCGGGAGCATCTGAAGTGAATGTGCTTGCACCAAATTGCCAAGAAGACTGTGACTTTCTAGATAAAATTCAAGACAAAATTCTATTCATGGATGACAGTGAGATCCATGAATTCTGCGCCAAGGAAGGAGTGGATATAACAGTCAAATTTCCCTCAGCCGATGGGAATGAGATCTTTGCTGAGGCACTTGAAGAATTCTGTGTGGGCCCTCTGAGCCGTGAATACCAAGAACTAATTATTGAAGATTTTTGTAATAACATAGATCTTATTGAAAATACTTCAGAACCCTTGATTAAATAATTGAATTGCCAAAGGTGGACATTGAACAGATCAAAGAACCTTCACCTATAGTTATTTCTGAGTTTCCAATGAAACAACTCCAACTCTGCCTAATCTCAAGCCATTACCCTCTAACATGAAGTATGCCTTCCTTGCGGGTGAAACAAAAATGTATCTGGTAATTATCAATGCTCACATGACCTAATATTAAGAATCTCGTCTGGTGGAGGTTCTTGAATGTAACAGGAAGACGATAGGCTAAAAATCTCATATTTCCATGGGATCAACCCTTTACTTTGCTTGCATCACATCTTCCTTGAAGAAGATAGAAAACCCCCTATGAATTTTAGAGAAGATTGAAACTGTACCTTCAGGTGATTGTCATGAAAGAGATTCAGAAATGGTGTAATGTTGGATTCATATATCTCATCTCCAACAACAAATGGGTGAGCCCACTACATGTAGGGTTGAAGAAATCAGGGACCACCATCGTGAAAAATGACAAAGGAGAGGAGATTCCGACCTGAGTACCCACTTCTTAATATGTGTTCACTACAAAGATTGAATGTCGCCACCAAGAAAGACCACTTTCCACTGCACTTTAGACCAGATTCTTGAGAGACTGACCGCGAAGGAATATTTTCTGCTTCTTGGACAGGTACTCTGAGTGGCTATTGCTCCTGAAGACCATGTTCACATGTGCGTTCGTTACGTACGCTTTCTGACAGATGCTAATCAGGCTATGCAATACCTCAGCTACATTCTAGAGATGCATGCTTGCAGTTTTTATCAACAAGGTGGGTAGTCTTCTAAAGGTTTTCATGGATGATTTCTCGGTTCATGGAGATTTATTCGATCAATGTTTTGATTACTTGGACCGAATTTTGCAAAGGTGTTGCAAAGTTAATCTTGTGCTATCATGGGAGAAGAGCAACTTTATGGTGGCTGAAAGGTTCGTGCTGGGTCACGTTATATCAAAACATGGCATGGAAGTTGACCTAGACAAGGTAGAGGTGGTTTCAAAACTTTAGCCACCAACTACCATCAAGAAAGTACGACCATTCTTAGGGTACGTCGATTTCCACCAGTGATTTGTCAATGATTTTAGCAAATTGGCCTGACCATTGACTAAATTGTTAAGCAAGGAGACATATTTCATTGTTGATGATCGTGTACTCCAATCTTTTAATCAACTAAAGGATTTGATCACTCATGCCCCTTTCTTGCAACCACTAGATTGGACACTTCCATTCGAAATAATGATAGATGCGTCAGATTATGCCATCAGTGCAATATTGGAATAGAGGAAAGATAACGTGCCATTTGCAATCCACTATGCTAACAAAACTCTAGATGAAGCTTAGAAGAACAACATGGTTACAGAGAAAAAGCTGTTAGCAGTAGTTTTTGCCTTGGAAAAGTTCAGATCCCATCTCCTTGGGTCTAAGGTGATTATTTATGTGGATCACTCGACCATCCAATACTTACAGCAAAAGAAGGACGCCAAACCACGTCTCATCAGGTGGATCCTTCTGCTCCATGTGTTTGACCTTGAAATATGAGAAAAGTCTAGAGTCATGAATGTGGTGGCATATCATTTGTCTAGACTTCCCGAACCTGAAGCTCCTGAGCCGAACCTGCAACCTATCTCTGAGACCTTTCTATATGAGGGAATCATGTCAGTAACCTCTCTCCCTTTATTTGATATTGTGAATTACCTTGTGTCAAAGAGAACTCCACAAGATTGGCAAAAGCTGAAAGTGGACAAGTTTTCATTTTTACCAGTGGGAGGATCCATATCTCTTTTGTGAGGGGGAAGATTGTATCTAGAGAAGGTGTATCCCTCAAGAGGCAGTTCCTAGTGTCCTCGCACATTGTCACGATCGCGAAGCTGGAGGACATCACTCAGGCAGAAGAACGGCAAAAAAGTACTTCAAAGCGGCCTCTGATGGCCAACCTTGTTCAAAGATGCAGAAGACTATATGAAGCAGTGAACTGACTGCCAGAAAATGGATGGAACCAATAGAATGAGAGACACAATGCCCCCGAAATTTATCCATATTTCAAATGTAGTTGATGCTTGGGGGATTGATTTTATGGGACCATTCCCAAATAGTCAGGGATATGAATACATTCTACTTGCTATCGATTACCTTAGTCATTGGGTGGAGGCTATCCCAACCCGAGCTACCAATAGTCGTAGCATTGTCGTTTCCTGAAAGATCACATCATTTCAAGGTTCACGATTCTGAAGATCCTCATATCAAATGGGGATAGCCACTTTATCAACAGAGAGGTGAAGAAGCTGACTCAAGAATTCTACATTGACCACCACGTTGCTTCTCCCTACCACCTGTAGTCCAATGGCTTGGTTGAATGCTCAAATAGGGAGATCAAAATAATTCTTTAGAATCTTGTGTGTTCGGACCGC
This sequence comes from Ottelia alismoides, assembly GCA_037367405.1. NCBI lineage: Eukaryota > Viridiplantae > Streptophyta > Magnoliopsida > Alismatales > Hydrocharitaceae > Ottelia > Ottelia alismoides. The sequence continues at coordinate 594,422 of JAZKJV010008463.1, read as the reverse complement.
AAGAACTGGTATCGGTTACTTGACTCTGTTCGTAGGGTTTGCAAAACTGCCTACAAGTCACTTTTTGGAATGTCTCCCTACTGCCTGGTCTATGAAAAGCCATGATATCTGCCCATGGAACTAATTCATAAATCCTTGTAGGCAATCATTGTTTCCAATTTGGACTCCAAGAACACCGGAAAGAATCGACAAGTGGATCTGAACAGACTTCTTGAATTCAGAGATTATGCATACAACAACAACCTAATGTACAAGGAGTAGGTCAAGAAGTGGCATGACAAGCACATCCCCAGAAAGACTTTTGAGCCCAGTCTGAGGGTTTGGTTGTTTGATGCAAAATTAAAAATCTTTCTAAGAAAATTGAAGAGCAAATGGACAGGGCCATTTACAGTGAAACATGTGCATGATAATGGTAGTGTGATGATATATCATCTGATGCAACCTTTTGTAGTCAATGGACGTCTACTGAAGCCCTACGATAGAGCATGATACATTTATGTCTGTCGTTGACTCACTTCAAGTTGTATATGAAGATAAGACGAAAGCATTTTTAACCACATCCGTAGATTCAGATAGAGTAGAACAAAACATTTTTGAATGATCTTTCTTTTTCTTCTTTTTGTTCTTTATTTTCTTCTAAAAAGGTGTCACTCCTTTCATCATTGTTATGCTTAGGATGTACTTTTTCCTAAGTATAGTGGTTTGTATACCCCGAGTTGTTCATTCTCGGATCCCTAACCAGTCCTCTCAACTTTTGATAGTTTGTTTATACTTAGGGATATTTTACCCTAAGTATACGGGGGATAAGTCGAGCCGATGATTTTGTACATTCCTTCCCTTGACCCTCCCTACCATGTGTACAATCTTCTATACTTAGGATTATTTCATACTAAGTATAGGGGGGACGGTCAACTTCACATTCATTTTTCTCTAGTCGTTGTAGTATAGGTTTCTCTATACTCAGTATGAGTTATGTCTTCTCTTTTTCTCTATGATATGTGAGGACATTACTCAAGCATAGTATAGGGGGGTCATATATACTTTATCCATAACTTATACTTTTGTATTTTCAATAAATATGGCTAAAATACAACTAAAAATAAAATAACATAATAAAATAACATAATAATGCTTATATAATATTCATTAAAACCCTTTGTGTATACCGATTAATAAATTGGGTAAAAATGTTTTGGAAAATGTTTGAAAATGGTTTGAAAATCTCTTTGAATTGGAAAACTGTTTGAAAAAATGTTTTCTAAAATATTTTCAATCTTTGTAAAATTATTTTCTTTGTAAAAATTGCTTTGTGTGACATAAAATATTTTGAGAATCTTTTTGTAAAAGATTTGGAAAATGGTTGCAAAAATATTTTTGAAATGTATATATATACTGTTTGAAAAATCTTTGCAAAATGGTTTTGAAATTTTGTTAATTTTTCTAAAAATTATTTACCAAAATAGTTTACAAAATAAAGTTTTTGAAATGTTTGCAAAAATCTTTTCAAATTATTTTTAGAAATATGTACATAACACAAATAAAAAAACTTTTTACAGAACTATGTATATACAAACCTGTGAATTCCTAAAAACTGAACTCTTGTAAGTAACAAGAAGCACTCTTGTGTAAATATATGTACCTATTTCTTTTCTAATAAATTTTATTTTGAAAAAACCCCTAAAAAATTTGCAAAATTAAAATTTCAAAAAATATTGCAAAATCTTTTTGAAAATTACATAAAAATTTGCAAAATCTTATTAAAAATCCATAAAAAGCTCAAAGTTTGAAAATTACATCATAAAAATATTTCGTGCATTGTTCATAGCATTTATTTTTTTTCAGATTAAGTTTGATAATTGAACTAATCTAAATAAAAATGAAGATTGGAGCTTGGTTGGACCTTAAATTACCTAATCACAGGAACATTATAGGAACTGCAATTGAGGTACTTTAGGTCTAGTTGACTTAATTCTTTGAGATCACGAGACTTGAGACAGTTTCATCTTGACTGTCTAAGTAGAGTATTTTGAAGCACACACACGACTCTTGTTGATAATGACCTCGCTTGTACACCTGCACCTTACACATTGCTTACCTTAGTTGAAGTGGTAGAGGGCTGGATTTTTCGACATGAGACACAAGCTAAAGGAAACATCGGTAGTCACACATTCATGGCCATTGTACCCCAACCCGATATAATGGTCACGAGGTTTAAAGATAGATGTTGTTGGTTACAATAAAACTTCAAAAGAGGGATAGTCTACCGGTTCAAGAAGAAAAAATCCTTATGTAAATGAAAAAAAATATGGAAAAATAAAAAAGTCCAGAAAAAGTGAGCAGGCCTGATTGAAAATAAAATGCATGTTGGTGTGTATACGTTTATAGTCAATAAGAAAGTTTGAGCTTCAAAGTCATATATTTGCAAACCTACAGCCGGATGACTAGGCTACACTAGTTAAGCATCTTAGGATAGGTAGCTACACTGGCTATCGTCCATTCTTTTCTCTACCTCCTCTTCGTGAGCTGGTTGCCACTTGAACATAGAAGGGAATACCCAACTTCTCGATGACAGAGTGGGTAATCTGGGTCACCATGTTGGATAAGACTGACTTTTACCGCTTCAGTTGAGGAGAGCTACATATCTCACACATTGTCCAAGATAGATTCATAGTCATAAGGGTTGGCATATGAGTTGGCGTATTCTGACTTGGCTATTGAGGATACTTAAGCAGAATTTTGTGATTCTCGAAGGATGTTGTGTTTCAAATCTGATTCCTAATAAGACCACACCTAAAATCCAAAGGTTCGATTGAAGCTCCAAACTTTGATTTTGTAAATACTTGTTTAAGAATTAAATTCAATCCAAGTTGTTTCTTTTCCATTTCTTTATTTTCATTTTCTACACTTATTGCATAATTGTTTCCTAGGGACTAGCAAAGGGAAGTATAGGTGGTGATGAATCTCCATTTCATCACCATTATTCTATCATTTTGGCCTTAAAAACCCTAGCTAATGCATGAAAATATCATTATTTTGTGCATATTAACATTTATCATTCATTCTATTTATTGTGTATAAAATATAGCTTTTAATGCCAAAATTATATAATAAAAAAAGAAAAAGAATAAAATGTCAAAGGTATTTTATGACCCTAAACCTCGAGACCTAGGCATCTTGATGACTAGGTCGACAAGGAATAAAGTATGGGGAGATAAGGGGGCAAAAAGACAATAAAAATCCTAATTTAAATTAATAATTATTGTATTTTTGGGACTTATTTTATTTTCTATTATTTATACCTCAAGTAAAGAAACTTTGTACAAGAAAGTTGTAGGTAAAAATATATATAAAAATATAAAATTTATTTCACACAAAAATAGTATATAATGTACTTTTTATAATCAGAATAAAAAAACCTAAAACCAAAATTTCCCAGACCCATATCTTCTCCATATGAACTCAAAATGTATCAAAATCACCTTTAATTATATATAACTTTTAATAAGCTATTTAATGAAGTCGGTTTCATCATGAAGTTAAGATGCAAAAGTTGGGTTTTAGATCCCTATTGTATAACATACTTGAGTAAAATATTAATTTTATTTATCTTTATTATGTCTATAATTTTATATTGTTATAATTTTGTAAAAATTATTTAGAATATATGTACATATTTAGAATAGAATAAAAAGATGATAAAATAATAAAATAAAATAATATACATAAATACATAAATCAAATATCTATACTTATACCTTTATATTATATAACTATCTATTTAAGTGTGCATAATACATCAGAGAAATATAAAAAAATATATTTATGTATATAAAAATAAGCTATAAATTATATAAATAAAATAATAAAAATAAAAAGAAAATATAAAATAAAATATACAAGATATAGATGAATATACCTATATATATGCCCTCAAAAGTAACTTGTAATAAATAAATCCATAAAAATAAATAAGTATCATATTAAAAAACTACATTAAATTATAAACATTTTTTATGTTTTAACCTAAAATTAATAAAATCAGCTATTATTTTATTTCAAATTTATTAACTTTTTTGTTTTGTCTTCTTCCTGCTTACGTGGACCAATAGGAGAGTGGTTTGAGTTGACCCCGATCAACTCTCCACTCCTCCCTAGGTTCGTACTTGGAAAGTCCGCAACCCTACCTACTTCATTTTTCCCACGAAGACCTTGCACCCATTGAGCTTGATTCCTCTTTGACTTTTGATACTCGTTCATTGTTCTTTCACACTGAATCATCATCTCGGGCGAGGAGCCTTTGAATCAAGCACGAGCCTCGAGTCAAACGCCACCATTATATAGTGTCTTCTCCGAGCTCCATTGAATTTCGATCAATTATCTATCGCTTTCATCCCAAGCCCTAGCCCCAGGTTGAACCCTGGTGACAACAATGTTCCCTTGGATAGCTTCGCAGCTCGATTTGACATAGAATCGAGGAGGTCTAATGCTCCACTGTCGCCTCCGTCTGAAGCTCTGCTCTGGGTGCCTCAGGACTGATAAGCTTCTTATTTTCTTGCATTTTTTATTCTTTATCATAATAGTGGTGTAGTGTAGTCCTTTATAGCATTTGATTCCATTTTGTATTTCGTAAAATCAAAAGAAATCATCTAGTCAAAGCTTCGGTTGTGCCCCCTCGTTCTGTCATACCCGATTACCTTCCATCTGCCATATCATCTCCATTTCTTTCCCCATAGCCTTCTGAACACCTCAATCACCCCTATTCACCTCGATCTTGCACAGACGGAGGAGTCGGATCTCCATCCTCTGCCTTGCGCTAGAGATCATCGCTCCGCCGCATCTCATGCCCATTTCACCTCTCGACGCCTCCTTGGCTTAGCCTTTTTGTCCCTAACATATCATTGCTGGAAACGATAAAGAAACCCACTTTGCAGGTCTCATCGAGGTCTGGAAGAATCTCTTGGTCACAGGCTTCACCGAATCAACTCCGGTGATAATTGGTTATTTTGAGAAGATCTATAGTGGCAGACAATCTCTAGTAGCACTTTGCACCATCTCCGTGCTTCTGGGGGAGAGAAATCCATAAGATACGAAGGATCAAATTTCATCTAGGATGGGATATTTGTTTGTTCTTCCGAGCTACTATACCACCATCCGATCGAGCGCAAACTCTAGGCACTACAGCTACCATCTAATGCTTCGAGCTTCAACAGCAAAATCTTGGCCAAATACCTAATCTTCATCGTTGAAGAACAAAGGGTATCAGTCGTTGGATGATCGCTACATGGATAAGTAGCACGCCTTTAGTCATCCACTCGAGCACTTAGTGGGGGTAAATTACATACTTAATCCCCCATTTTCACCTTCTTATTTTTAGTCATGTAATTCATTTTAAGTGTAAATTTTTTGGATAAAATAGCATGTGAGCCCCTGAATTTATTTCATATTGGAATATTTTTCAGTATTTTACAGAAAGAACCTTGTGCTTTATTTTAATTGCATTTATGTCCTTGGTAGTTCAATTATTTTTGTGATTGTTTTCTATTTATTCAAATTATCGTCCGTGAATTCAAAAATTCTCAAAAAATAGGATTAGACGCCTACTTCCTTGTAGATTCACGCTATTATTTTAGATTTGCATTTTAAGCAATTATCTATTTATTAAAAATCAAAAGAGAACATTTTAGGCCCTGTTAGAATTATAAACTACCCAAAAATATAAAAATGCTTTGAAAAATAAGAAAAAAATATATTTCGTTTATTTTAGTGATTCTAACTCCAAACCAACAAGCACTAAATAAGAAAAATAACAAGACTAAAAATTAAAAAGTTCCAAAATCCTTTATAAAAACATAAAAATCCCCAAAGTCCCAAAAATATTTTTTATTTCTATATTTTCTTTATATTATTATTTATCTATAAAAATTCACTTGGAGAAATTTTGACATATTTTTCTAATTTTATCTTCAAATCAATTCGACCTATTTATTTAATCTTTGGTTTGAGATATTTTTTACTTTAAAATTATATAAAATTTTGCAAAACTATCTAAAAAATCACAAAATAGTTCAAAATATGTAAAACCCAAAACTTTTTTATTTCATGTATTTTGATAATTTTTAGTAGTATTTATAATTATATTATCATATATTGTATATATATATCTTTATTTATTCTTGTAGTTTATCCTTAAAAATAAAAAGAACTTTAAAATAAGTAAATATAAAAAGAAAATTAAAATTAAAAAATTAAAAAATGATAAAAAAATTAAATACATTAAAAAGTATACAAAATTAAAAAACCCACAAAATCTAAAAAATCCAAAAATCCCCGAAATCATTTATTGTCTTTATTGGTCAATTTTTGATTGTCTATCATCAGTTGTTTCCTATGTTCAACCCCTACTTTACTTGTCACTATACATCTATTTGTAGGGTATAATAAATTTTGATTCACACTTGCTTTCTTTTCTTGAATTAACATTGCGTGGGTTAATTGTTGATTGTCCTCGGGATTTATTAGTGGTCGCCTCAATGACAATATATCTTCGCTTCCCTGAGTATATTATTTTAGACCCTGCAAAATCTGAGTCATCACAAATAAAAAAATTCTAAATTAAAAAAAAGTCTGTACTTCATTCACCTACACTTCATTCAGCATTACATGCATCTGCATTGGTGAAAAACCCTTGGGTTCTGAACTAAATTGTGAATAAAAACCGAGAGTGGTTTTGACGTGTCCCCAATCCACTTAATTTTCTGAGGAACTTCACTGAGAAATAGAATTTTAGAAGCTTCATGTATTCGACTTAATTATCTGAATTCTGCATGACAGTGTTCAGACTTCGACTCCTAGTGTCCAACCCGGTCACCAAATTCCGAATATGACTCTTGAATAGGAAATTAATCTGTACTCTAGCACTATGCACTTAGCTCAACTCAGACGGGTGTTGGAAGACTGTGTGAGACTCTTTTCTAGTAGCGTGGATATCTAACAATCGGAGTACATGTTGGAATAAATCTTTGGATGAGGAATGAACTACTAGCACAGTTCTTTTAAGGCCCCAAAATGTAGGCATAACAAAAGATTCTATATCCATCAGGTCACAAAAGATTTATGCAAGGCAACCAGATATCCATACCAAAAAGAAGCCAAATCCTAAGTACATCATTGACCACAATGGTTCAAGCTTCAAACAACCTACATATCATAATGGAGAGTTGGTTACATTGGCTAAGCTTCATAGGAGAGGTGACTACACTGGTCACCCTCCAATTCTTTTCTCATTCCTATTAACACTTCTTCCCCCACATTCATTGTGAACTAGAACATACCTGAACTTAGAAGGACATACCAGACTCTCTGAGGAAGAGTTACTATAGGAGAGGTTTGCGCAGTAGTCTGACATTTCAAATGGGAAGAGCTAACACCCTTCACACACATTAGACAATTGTTCATGAGATATGCTTTGGGAGGAGGATTGATCTAAGATGACTTCTAAGACGAACCATTTACAATGATGTGTAGAACTTTGAAGCTATTGATTTTGAAACTCTAATCCTCACGGGAGTTCTGCCAAACTATTAATCCGAAGGTTGAGTCGAGCTTCATTTCACCTTTTGTTCATGATCTTGGTATGGAACCCAATCTCATTTCACCTCTTCATTTTTAGTTGCTAGGGGACCAGCAAGGTCTAAGTATATAGGTTTGATGAATATGTAATTCATTACTCTAATTAGCTAAAAATAGATGTTCCTCCAGAGAAATTTGGTTCATCCATCTGTTAATAACATAAAATTATCTTTCATGCACTTGTAAATAATTTACATAAATTGGCATTCATTTCTGCATTCATATTCATCTACATATTTACACCTTACTTCACTCATTTTTAATTAATTCATGCTAACTCCAATTAACATGAAAATGAATTCATTATGTACATATCACTAAATGTAATCAAGGAAAAAATCCTAAAAATTTACTAACCTGTATATATTTGAAATAAACTCAAGCCCTAATTTTTTGATAAAAAGTCACAAACATTGATATCTCTCTCATATGATGTCCAAGTTCATTACACACTTTTGAATTAATGTACATTCAAATATTTACAAATCAATACTGAATTCAAAAGAATTAGATTTCATTTTGTGAAAATTGAGTTTTGGGACCTAACTGTGCATTGTACATATTCACTGATTTTTGACGTGTCATTTCATGTATATTCTCCACTCTTTTGATTTGTTTCTTTTTCATTTCTTTAATTCATTTCTTGCTTTAACTAATTACATAAAAATCGAAATCCAAAAAAATCAAAAAAATTATAAAAAAGATAAATTATGATTTGAGCTTACTAACTAATTCATTTGTATATATCTCACATTTTCTAATCAATTTAAATTACAAAAAATCAAATAATGGAAATTGAGTCCATAAAATTACTTCACATCATATTTGATTGCCTGCATTCATCTATTCATCCCCAGAAAATCAAATAAAATTCACAAAAGCTAAAAAATTGATATTTTATGTACATAAAAAATCAACAAAAGGAAATAACATCTTGCACAGATCACTTCATTTGCATCCGACTCCTTCATAAACATTATAGATCACATTGAGATGCATATTTCTGATGTTGGACATTTTTGCATCAGTGTCTATTTGCTATTTTTAATGTATTTATCTTTTATTAATTGCACTAGTCAATAGTAGTATGCCACATGGTGCTACCGCATTGGGCTACCTCAAGCCCAGGTCAACCCGCCACCTGGTCGAGTCATGTCCTCTAGTGCCACATATCATGGTCTTTGGATCAAGATAAATCCAACCACCTTAATTCCCCCTGCCTACCTTCCCTCCTCTCATGTGCATGGCACATGATCGTCACTCGTTGTTGGATAGATGTTGATCCAACAACATATGTAGTGTCTTCCTTCTCCCTCTGCTACTTTAACTACCTCCGGTCACGTTTCCTCCCTCCACCTTCGTGCTCAGCCGCCTAAATCCTTCTCCATTAAGTCAACATCTGAAGTTCTTTGTCTTTGATCATCACTTCATCTCTTTGACCAACCAGGACAATCCCTATCACCTTTGATCCACCCATCAATCTCCTCCTTTATCCTAATCACTTCTAAAACACCTGAAAAATACCCATTATCTACTACCTTCAGGTGACCCATCTCTACTCCCAATCCCAATCGTCCATACCATCTACCCGATTATATACCAATCATGGCTTAACCCCAATCTTATTCTTCCTTAGTCATTTTTTTCTCTCTAACTTCTTAATCCTATCCTTGACTCTCGCCCTTCTATCCTCTCTGACCACGTCTACCCACTTATGACCAAAATCACTAGTTGTCCAATCGATGTGCCATATTCACTTCTTCTAGAAGCAAACGAGAGAGGGAGTTGGGATCCTGATCTTGTGACAGAAGCCCATGTCTTCGTCAACAATCTCCTTGAGGCGAGATCCACAAGGATCCAACAACTTACTCCTGATATATCCATCTTGGAGCACCCGAGCTTTGTCGTGCTAGGCCTACAATTGAGGCAAGAAACGTTAGTTGGGCCTATGTCTCTCTGAATCCCAGACGAAACTCTGCAAATCTCATAACCATCAGATCGACTACAGATCATCATCATCACTTCCTTATTCCTCTGTCTCCCCTTCTACACGATGCAACCGTATGCTGATACTACTCCTCCCCTCCACCGTTACAGGAACAACCATCCATCGAGCCTACATTTAAGCAGCAACATCATGTAATAGAGTAAGAAGGAAATCAAACCCTTAGGAGATGTATAAAAGCCCTCTGATCAAGAATAGGAACCATCTTGGCCATTGGAAGATGACTAAATAGCAGCCTTCAGATCCATCTTCATCGAACACCTTATAGCAAGACATGTGCACCCACTCGAGCCTCCGAGCCGCGGGTGGATTGATGAATCCACATTTCATCATCTTTATTCTATCATTTTGGCCTCAAAAACCCTGGCAAATGCCTGTAAATACCCTTAATTACATCATCTTAGAATTCATGCATGTGCATCTAAATAGTGTATAAAATACTATAATTAAAGCCAAAATTATAGAATAAATAAAAGAAAAGAAAAAGAATAAAATATTGTAAATATTTTATGACCCAAAACCCCGAGACCTAGGCATCTTGATGAAAAGGTCGACAAAGAATAAAGTAGGGATGATAAGAGCCAGAATACCTATACATTTTATCCATTCTTTATTCATTTTGGGACCTATTTTTGGTTCCACTTTTTATACATCAAATAAAGAAACTTTGTACGTAAAAGTTATAGATAATTTAATAAAGAAAAATACAAAATTGATTTTACTAAAAAAATAATACACAGATAAAAAGTTATGGTCTGAATAAAAATCCAGAATCCAAACTTCCCAGACCCGTATTTCAAAACTGGAAACTCCAAATGCAACAAACTCACCTTTAATTGTATATAGAATAAAATAAGCAATTTAATGGCAGTGGTTTCGCATTTGGCGGAGCTATGGTTTGAAAGTTGAGTTCAGGAGCCTCATTGTACAGTTTGTACTGATTAAAATATTCCATTTATTATTGATTCTCTATTTTTATATTTTTACATTTTTCTAATTATGTAAATATTACTTATAATAATTATGTACATTAAAACAGGAATAAAAACCCAAATAAAACTCAAAATAAAAATATATGTATATAAAATACACAGGTATTATACCTATGTACATACTTATGCATTACCTACTTATATTTTATTTAACATACAAAACGCATTAGAAAAATAAAATAAAAATATAATTAAGTGTATAAAAGTATTTTATAATGTTATAAAATAAGAAACAAAAATAATAAAATTAAAATATACAAAATAAAAATAAAAGACTAAAATATATAGGTATTATACCTATAAAGGGCATAAAAGGAAACCTATAAAATTATATCTCCTAAAAATAATTAAAAATCAGAATAAAATACTAAATAAAACAATAAACATTTTTTGTTTAATAATCAAACTTTAATTAATTCAATTACTATTTTTAATTGAATTTACAAAATAAAAATCATGGATTTTTCTTGGTTGGTCCACGTGGACCAACCAAGTTTTAGCCCCAGTTGACCTCGGTCAACTGGTCGTTCTTAACCCTGTATCCCTTGTCAGAACTACTCTCTTCAAGGATTCTGATGAGCTCATGAAGAGATGTACTGACTATCAGAAAATGGGAACTTGCGGACAGAGAGACATGATGCCCATGCAACCCATTCACTTCTGTGAGGTTTTTGATGCATGGGGGATTGACTTCATGGCCCCGTTTCCTAAGAGTCAGGGATTCGAGCATATTTTGCTCGTTGTAGATTATGTCAGCCGATGGGTTGAGGCCATCCCCGCCCAAGCCGCAGATGCTAAAATCGTGTGCAAATTTTTGAGGAAAATATCATTTCACGGTTCGGGGTACCTAGAGTCTTGATTTCAGACGGGGGGGTCTCACTTCATCAATGACAAGGTTAGGGCCCTTGCAGACGAGTTCGGCATTGACCATCGGGTTGCCACTTCGTATCACCCTCATACTAATGGTCTTGCCGAAGTATCAAACCGGGAGATAAAAATAATCTTGCAGAAAGTTATCCGCCCAGACCGAAAGGATTGGTCAAAGCTTTTGGACTCGGTCTTGTGGGCCTATCGGACTTCTTTCAAGAATCCATTGGGGACATCTCCCTTTCGACTCGTTTATGGCAAGCCATGCCATTTGCTAGTGGAGATCAAGCATAAATCCTTTTGGGCAGTCACTGAGTTACTGATAGATCCCGAGAGCATAGGAGAACAGAGAAGAGCAGAGTTGGCAGCCCTGGAAGAACTGAGAGATACAGCCTTTTCCTACAGCCTACAGTACAAGGAGAAAGTGAAGACATGGCACGATTCGCATATCAGCCATAAACAGTTTGAGCCAGATCAAAGAGTATGGTTGTTTGATTCCAGGCTGAAATTATTCCCAGGGAAATTACAGAGCAAGTGGAAAGGTCCATATGTGGTTAGGAAGGTACATGACAATGGCAGTATTTACATATCTGAACCGTCATCTTCCTCGACCTTCCGTGTCAATGGTCAACGCCTGAAACTTTATCTAGATCATGATCCACCAACCATTGATGTTGCCCCCATTCTTCTGGTATGAGATGTGTTCTTTGACTCCTATCATCTGCATCTCATACATGGTGATCACTTCCATCTTCCACTGTACAGATCATCTGTCTATATCATGCTTTCATCTGTCAACCTCTTTTCTTCTTTTCTTCTTTCTTCTTTTCTTTTTTATTTTCTTTATCTATCAAAAAGGTGCTGCCCCTTGTTGACAGTTTTCTGTACTTAGGACATACTTTGTCCTAAGTATAGGAGGGTGTGCACCCCGAGTCTTCATTCTTCTCGATCCTCTCCATTGTCTCCTCTTCTTGTCTAAACTTAGGGATATCTTACCCTAAGTATAGGGGGAGACAATCTGAGTACGATCTGTTCATTCCCACCCTTGACCCTCCATGCTTTGTGTACAGTCTGCTATACTTAGGATTATTTGATCCTAAGTATAGGGGGGACGGTCAACTTCTCATTCATTGATTCATTCATTAGTTATTTATTCTTTAGACTTGTCTATACTTAGTACGAGTTATGTCTTCTCTTTTCTCTCCGATCTATGAGGACATAGCTCAAGCTAAGTATAGGGGGGTCGTATATACTGTGTATATACTTTAGCCATAACTCGTACTTTCATATTTTCTTAATAATTCGTTAAAATTCATTAAAATCCCTAATAAAAAGGTGTTTTCTCAAAGTCTTTTTGTAAGTACTGATTAATAAATCAGGTGAAAATGTTTTTTGCAAAATGTTTGAAAAATAGTTTGAAAATATTTGTGAAAATCTATTGAAAACTATTTTGAAAACGTTTTATTACATGTTTTCAACCTTTGTAAAATGTGTGGTTTGTAAAACTTATTTTCTTTGTGTGAAGTAAAATGTTTGAAAAATGATTTGCAAATGGTTTGAAAAATGGCTGCAAAAATATTTTGAAAAATCTATATATACTATTTTGAAAAACCTTTGCAAAATGATGTTCAAATGTGTATACATGTTTGTAAAATGTTTGTAAAAATTATTTTGGACTAGAGTTTTCAAAAATTCTATGAAAAACATGTGTCAAATAAGTTTGAGGAATATATGAACATCTCACCAAAATCCACTATGTACTTATAAAATTGATCACCTACCCTTGTAAATTCTTAAAATCCACTTCTTGTATATATAAGAAGCACTCCTGTGTACATAGTTTTCACCTAGTTTTCAGCCAAAATCTTTTTTTTTCAAAAATCCCAAAAAACATTTGCAAAAGTAAAATCCAAAAACATTTGAAAAATCTTTTGAAAAATACAAAAAATGCATATGCATCATCATCATCTTTTCAAAAATCCATAAAAAGTTTAAAATCTTGAAAATTGCATCACAAAAATATTTTTTGCATAGCATGTGCATTTTTGGATTGAGTTTGATAGTTGAACAAGTTTAAGTAAAATCTGGAGATTGGAACGTGATTGGACCTTAAAATCTAACTAATAACAGGATCCTTATAGGGACTGGGTTTGAGGTACTTCATGTCTAGTTGACTTAATTCTTTGAGGATCACGGGACTTGGTTCAATGGATTCTTGACTGCCTAAGTAGAGTATTTCGGAGCACACGCACAAATCTTGTTGATAATGACCTAACTTGGACACCTGCACCTTTCACATGGCTCAACTCAGTTTGAGTGGTGAGGGGATTGGATTTACCGGTATGAGATGCACACAAGTGGAAACATTTGTCCTCCTCTAGGGAGGGAAGTGCACCCCAACCCATTCAGTGATAAGGAAGTCTAAAGACAGGAGGTTGTGGGTTGCAATAATGCTTCAAAAGAGGAATAGTCTACTGGCTCAAGAGGAAAAACTCCTTATGTAAATGTTGTTGTGAATAGCATTGAAAAAAATGTTCAGGCATGTATAAAAATAAAAAGCCTACAAAGTATGTACAAATGTGTAAAGTCAATAAGCAAGCTTGAGTTCCAAAGTCAAATATGTGAGCCTGCAGCAGGATGACTTGACTACACTGGTCTTGCATCCCAGGATAGGTAGCTACACTAGCTACTGTCCATTCTTCTCTTCACCCCCTCCTCTTGAGCTGATTGCCACTAGAACTTAGAAGGGAATACCCCGCTCCTCGAGGATGAAGTTATTGGATTGGGAAATCATTGGGTTGCCGTACTGGAGAAGTTAGTCTCTTTGTCATTTTAGTTGGGGAGAGCCACCATCACTTACACTGTACGAGTCAGATTCATAGTCGTAGGAGTTTGCGTATGAGTTGAAGTATTTCTGACCTGGCTATTGAGGAGACTTGGACAGAGTTTTGGGATTCTCAGGGACTGTTGGATTTAAAATTTGGTTCTCATTAAGGTTCCGCCCGCACTAAAACTCCAAAGGTCCGACTTAAGCTCCAAACTTTGATTTTATGAAGACAAGTTTGATAATTAAACTAAATCCAAGTTCTTCTTTTTCTTTTCTTTCTTTTTCTTTTTGCACTTATTGCATAAGTGTTTGCTAGGGACTAGCAAAGGTAAAGTATAGGGGGATGATGAATCCACATTTCATTATCTTTATTCTATTATTTTGGCCTCAAAAACCCTGGCAAATGCCTGTAAATACCCTTAATTCCATCATCTTAGCATTCATGCATGTGCATGTAAATAGTGTATAAAATACTGTAATAAAGCCAAAATTATAGAATAAATAAAATAAAAGAAAAAGAATAAAATATTGTAAATATTTTATGACCCAAAACCCCGAGACCTAGGCATCTTGATGAATAGGTCGACAAAGAATAAAGTAGGGGGAGATAAGGGCCAGAATACCTGTGCATTTTATCCATTCTTTATTCATTTTGGGACCTATTTTTTATTCCACTTTTTATACATCAAATAAAGAAACTTTTTACGTAAAAGTTATAGATAATTTAATAAAGAAAAATACAAAATTGATTTTACTAAAAAAATAATACACAGATAAAAAGTTATGGTCTGAATAAAAATCCAGAATTCAAACTTCTCAGACCCGTATCTCAAAACTGGAAACTCCAAATGCAACAAACTCACCTTTAATTGTATATAGAATAAAATAAGCTATTTAATGGCGGTGGTTTCGCATTTGGCGGAGCTACGGTTTGAAAGTTGAGTTCAGGACCCTCATTGTACAGTTGTTCAGATTAAAATATTCCATTTATTATTGATTCTCTATTTTTATATTTTTATATTTTTCTAATTATGTAAATATTACTTATAATAATTATGTACATTAAAACAGGAATAAAAACCCAAATAAAACTCAAAATAAAAATATATGTATATAAAATACACAGGTATTATACCTATGTACATACCTATGCAATACCTACTTATATTTTATTTAACATACAAAACACATTAGAAAAATAAAATAAAAATATAATTAAGTGTATAAAAGTATTTTATAATTTTATAAAATAAGAAACAAAAATAATAAAATTAAAATATACAGAATAAAAATAAAAGACTAAAATTTATAGGTATTATACCTATAAAGGGCATAAAAGGAAACCTATAAAATTATACCTCCTAAAAATAATTAAAAATCAGAATAAAATACTAAATAAAACAATAAACATTTTTTTTTAATAATCCAACTTGAATTAATTCAATTACTATTTTTAATTGAATTTACAAAATAAAAATCAGGGATTTTTCCTGGTTGGTCCACGTGGACCAACCAGGTTTTAGCCCCAGTTGACCTCGGTCAACTGGTCGTTCTTAGCCCTGTAGCCCTTGTCAGAACCAGGTTTGACCCCTCTTTCTCCATTTTTTCGAGGCCTAGTCTTGCATCATCTTGTGATAGACTCTTCTTGGCTTTTGATCCTCGATCAATGGGCATGCCCGCCCTGATGAAACCTTGGTCGAAGGACTACTGTACCCACTGCTAGGCCTCGTTCTTTCTCCACTGACCGTCAACCCCATATAACCTAGCTCCAACTTTCGTTTGAATTTTGAACCGCACTCCACACAGATCTTCCCCCCTTTTGGTCGTGCTCAAGGTACCTGGAGGTGACAGCTCCAAGTTCCTTGCTTCACGGTGGCGGAACGTCAACTGATCTGGGCGTGTTCCACACCTCCGGCGAGCTTTCCCGTTGAGGTATATTCCCTCTGGCTCCGACCATTGACGCTGTCATCGATTCCATTTTTACCATAGTTACATTCCTCGTAGTCTTTGGAGTATTTAGATCCGCATTTCACGTTCAATCAACCATCGATTCGCTTAATCGACTCGCCTCGCCGGAGCAAGCTCCGGCGAGTATCCCTCTCACCGATCACCCCAGTTTTGAGAGCCACTGGAGGTCAAGGCATTTTGCCCTCGACCTCCTTAACACGTTTTGGTGCAGGTCCTGAAGCTTTGTAGCACCTGGGGGTCAATTTTGCTCTCGCCGAGGTTCCTGGAGCCCCTCTGCTCTGCCGACCTCGCGCTGCCCCTCCGAGCTTCGCCGGAGAGTTTTGTCGCCCCCAGCATCTGGAGGAGGACCAGAGGATCCCGCTGAGCCATTTTGCAGCTCGAGATAGTGCTAGAGGAGGATGAAGGAGATCAGGGAAGCTCGCAGGCGGCGAGTTCTTCCCTGTTCTTCGTCATCGTCTTTCAGCCGTTCGATCACCGGCCCAGCCCTGATCAATCATCAGCCGTCCGATCGCCTTAACGCCCATACGTCAGATCCTGGGCTGGGATTTAATCCTGGCCCTCCGATCGCGAAGCGTCATCGGAGGCCCTCACGTCGACACGTGGCAAGTGGAGTTGTATCAGCCGTCGGATCGCGCCAAAGGGGTATTTTGCAGAGCCACCCCTTCAATTTTTGTAATTCTTGTTTAGTCCATAGACTTTGAATGCTAGTTTAAAATTTTTGTAAAAATTACAAGTAAGCCCTTGAACTTTCCAAAGTTACATATAGGTCCTCTACCACGTCACCTTACGTGACCTGTTCACGTGAGGTGTTGGCATTTCGCAGAGAGGCCCTTGGTCTTTGATTTATTTCATTTTAGTACGCTAAGTTTTGTATTAAGTATTAACTTTTTGGGAAAATTGCATGTGAGCTCCCGGAGGTTGTTGAAATTACTTTTGGATCCCTACCAGGCGTGTGCAAGTCACGCGCCTTGGTGGGTATTTTGCGCCGACACCCTTGCAGGTTTGAACACTTGTATTTGGTCCATAAATTCAAATATTCAGTACAATATTTTGTGGAAATTGCTTGGATGTCCCTGGATGTTTTAGTATTTACATGTATACCCCTACCAGGCTGTGACATTTTCGTGAACTTGTCTGATTTATTTTAGGCATCATTTTGACTCGAAAAATTCCACAAAAATCACACTAAGCTCCTGTTCACTTACACTTTCTCGCCATATTTTTAGTTTTTGATTTTATTGCATTATTTATTTATTAAAAATAAAAAACTTGTCATTTCAGTACTGTTTAGCTTAGAAAATACCAAAAAAATATTAAAATACCTCAAAAAATTCCAAAAAAAATTCCTACTATCTACTTAACCTATTTTAGTGTCAGTCCAAAAACCATTAAAAATCTCAAAAGAAAAACCTTAAAAATTCGAAAATACCTAAAAACTTCAAAAAAACCTTAAAAATTATAGAAAATCCCAAAAATTGCAAACTCAGTTCATGTAAGTTCTATATTTTATTATCTTTATTTGAAAATTAGTTTGGAAAAATTTTGTGGTTGTTTGATATTTTTAAGTTCTATTTTACCTTCAGCCAGTAGCTAATTCCCTGTTTTCCTTTATTTTGCTATTTAAAAATACCAATAACTTTTTGAAAAATACCCAAAATCACAAAAATAGTAAAAAATTATAAAAATACCAAAAAGATTTTATTTTTCAATTTTTGGCTATTTTTGCATATTTTTATAAATATTGTAGCACCTCTTTTATTACCTTGTTTATATATTCCAATATTGAAAAAAAAGAAAAAGATATAAAATATAAATTATAAAAAAATAGAAAATAAAAAATCAAAATACAAAATTAAAAATTACATAAAAAAATTAAAAGCCCACAAAAATCCTTGCATTGTATGGTGTAGACAACACTTCACACTCACTCACACACATTAGTTTGATCTACCCTGTTTGCTCCATGTGTTCGAACTCTCTACGTACTTGCTTGCTATACGCCATTTATGCAGAGTTAAAATAAAATTTTTACTTCACATTTAATTCTGATTGCTTGATCTATAGTGTGGGTTAATTATTGATTAATTATGGTTTATAGTGGGTTGCCACAGCGACGTAGTAGTCCCACCTTGTGTGGACTATTTAGACCCTCGATAAAACGTGTTTATCATGGATCCAAAGAAAGAACAAGAAGCCACATGGAGGATCCAAACCAAGGCCGCCCGAGCCTCGCCTCGACTCACTTGCTCCGTCAAGTGCAGGTGGGAAAAATTATAGAACGCCCCCTCCTTTTCTAAGGAAATGCAAAGAAGACCTCGTCCAGAGCGACACATTCGCGATGTGAGAAAGTTTCACCCTAACACTCCACGATTCCAGAAATTACAAACATAGCCCCGTCAAAGGTAAATCACAAGAAAGTCTAGCCAGTTTTGGAAATTTCAAAGAGGCTCCTTCAGAAGGTCATAATTGAAAGAATTTTATTTGTTTTCATTGTGTTTGAGTCTCTAACCTTCAATTTATAATAACTTGAGCATCCAATGTCATATTTTTTGCATTCTTAGTGTTATTTTGAACCTTGATATATTCTCTATATCATCTAGAATACTGAGACTTATCCTTTGAGACAGTTTTGAACAACAATTTATTATAAAGGAGTATTTGATTTTTAAAGATCATGTATCTATTGTGATTGATTTGATTGCTCAATAAAGTGCATTGACTTGGGGGATTTATTTGGGAAATTAACCAGATCATAATTGGATAATTATTTACTAAAATTAATCCATCATGGGTGAGGCTCATTAAGTTGAATTGACTGGCTTGAATTGACTGCTAAACTGCTCATCTCCTGCATTGCATTCATCTTACATTCATCATCTAAAAATAACAAAAAAATAGTACATTTATTTCTTTCTTGTTCGACATTGCATATCATTATTTCTTGTATTAATATTATTTTTTGAAAATCGATGCATCATATTTATTTTAGAAATTAATTACATCTTTTATTAAAAACAATAATAATATGAAAAATACTAAAGCACCAAAAATAATTCTTCTTCGAAAATCTATTTTTCGAGATTATTTAATTATTAATTCTAAACCTTCATATTATCTCTATGTGTTCGACCTTGGGACATATAAAATAAATAACTCGACTGCATTGAGATTTAATCTTCTGTATTATTTCTTAGTATAGCCATTTTTTACAGCTCTAGATTACTTGGTTGTAACAACAATTGATTAACTAAAATAGTGTTTTTAGAGCTCATCACAGACCAACTCAAACTCTAACAAGAAGGTCAATGTTTCTTCTGTAGGATTGTCATATAATTTGGGTAGCAATGAAAAAAAGGAGGCTTTAAATCAAACTCTTCTTCGATGATTGGCAGTCAGATTTAATTAATGATTTCAACAACTCTAGGATTATAAGCATCTCGCACTGTTTGAACTTGTGCCCTTGTAGTCTGTACTCCACCTATTCACAATTGTACCAATTAGGATTGTAGTTACTCATCTCTCTCCTCATATTCTGTCAATCTAGCCAAAATATGCTTCGGTGCATCATCTCCTCCATCATCTTCTCTCCTTGGTGGCATCTCTTCTTTGTCATTTTCATTGAGATTAAAAAATGGATTTGTGTAAGTCCGCATGAAAGCATAAGAAGATCTAGAAACACCAAGGGGAGGGTCAACCTCAGTATAAGAAAAAAAGGATTGGTTTGGTTAGAATATGACCCAAGAAGAGATTCATCTTGGTTCTAAGAGGGTCCTAAGAAGGAGTCATCGTGGACCCAGAAAAGCATGAGGTTTAAAGAGTTCAATGAGAAGTTCGCAATGTCAGAATGGAAATCTCTCCAATAATCTTTGATGTCAAGAGATACTTATGAGCACAAAATCAAGTCAAGAGTGATGTGTACTGGCTTTAAGAGTGTGTCTTTGAACACACATAATCCAATACACAAAGCAAACCCAGAGTTTGGGAACATCACAAAATGAAGGTTGTAAAGGTCCATCCAATTATCTTTTCAGATTTAATTTACTGATAAAACAATCTTTACATCTGTTACACATAGGTCTGTCACCCTGATGCCTAAATGTGGTTATATTACTCCACAATCAAAGGAGTGATTTGTATGGGTTGCCAGGTTATATCACAACTCTAAAGGAGATAATAGAGTAGCACACCCAAAATGTCTATTTACGGTCGGAGACGAAGGCTTGCAGCTCCCAATCCTTTAAGAGTTTGATCTGGAGACTTAGAGTGCAGGTCCAAGGTTTTGGGATCTAACCTTAAGGATACATTCTTATCCAATTATATTCTGAAGGTTAGTACGTATATGCATACAAGGATGTGGGTTACTCTCTTGCAAGGCAATTCTTGAATTTTATTCCAAATTTTTGGTCTATAAAATTATTATTTCCTATTTTAGAAACTAGTTGCCACTAGAATTAAGTCCACCATAATATGCTTGCATAATGATCAGTCCCAATTCATTTAATACTATGTTATAAAACAAGAGGGAGGGAATCAAAAAAACCGATGCAATCGATGAAAATTATGATGCATGCATAAGAGAAGTACTTACAGTGCCTTCAACCCTCTACCATGCAGGATGTGAAACTGATAGAAATATTTAAACTATTAATACCAAGTCGAAAAACCACGCCTAAGATAAGTATCTCTATTAGCGGGAAGAATTTGATTTCAGTTTGACTAGATAGAATGAGCGAGTGCATTTATTATTAATTAAAATCGTGTGTTCCTACAACTACGAACACAAGCAACCTAATAGTAGCTTTATGAGACATGGTGCAACCAAGTTCTACATCTCACACCACAAGTCAATTACGAGGACCCGACGACACAACTAGGGTTAAGACAAGCCTAATGTTCAGTGTTTGGTTACACACGTAATCCTTTAAGTGAAGATAGATGGAAATAGACAGTTATTATAATTAGTTACAAAATAAATGTCTGAAAGAAACAAAAATAAAATCTTGAACTCTCTCTCTCTCTCCAAAAAATAAATTAGGTCTTCGTGCATCCAAGCATGCTCGGTCTATGGAATTGCTCGCCAATAATCTCCACAATTTGTGTCAGCTCCCAAAAACGCTGCTCCAAGTTCACCGAGTCCCTTGCATACAAACAAAGATTATATTAGAGAGAGATACAAATATATATAGTAGTAAAATTAATAGCAAAAATTATGGAAAAGAAATAAAGTAAAACAAGAAAAAACCATGGGCTAGACCACCCAGATAATGGAAATCCAAGACACTAAGTTCTCTAAAAAGATCCAATATTGTGCCTCCCCGATAATGTTGCCATTCGATGAACCCACTAATCCCTAAGTAGTTTGTTGTTTTTAGTGTAGCATGGAAGTCAAGGATCAGTCAAAATTACAAAAAATGTTCAATTAACTTAATGTGGCAAATTATTTGTTTTACTTGAATAAGCCCCACAGTCGATTCAAGAAGGCAACTATCAACTTAGGATCAATTTTAGATGGTTTAGTGCACATATTTTAAGAATTTTTTTTTAGATATTTTTCGATTTTGCATATTTTTATTGTTTTCTAATAGCAAATGCAATGAAAATAAAAAAATAAGATGAATGTGATTTTTTTATTTTTTGTTCTATGCAATAAAATGGATGTAATGAATGATATGAAAGAAAATCCAAATGATGCATTTTTTTAGAATTTTTAATGAAATATTAAATGAATGCAATGAAAAGCAAAAGAATAAGAATTCCATTAATGTGTGAATTTCAATTAAAATCCCTAGCTGCAAGAGTTGATTAATTTCAGAAAATAATATATATATATATATATTATTCTCAAAATAATTCCGAAATCATTCCCCGTAATTTTCCACAATTTATGAGCAATAATATCAATTTGAAAGAATATATGTGCTCATGGTTAACAAATACATCCATAGTTTTATTGATGCTAAAAAATATCTCATAATGAATGGCTACATTTTTCGAATGATAGACAATTAAATAATCTTGAAAATGTCGTCAAGAACATAAAAATCCAATGAATGGTTCACAAGTTATGAAATTTTCAAGAAAGTGACATAAATTAAATGAAATAATTACAATTATCTTTAAAAATAACCTTCGTAGAGGTCTCTTTGTAATTCTAAAATCCTACCTAAGTTACATGCGCAAGATTTCCAAGAGATGGTTTTGATGTGTGAATCCAAGATGTGTTGCGGGTATGCGTGCAATTTCACCCATACATGTGATAAACTTATGTGAGGGGAGGGCTTATGTATGGATTCTGGAAACATCTAGGGCATCCCTACGAATCTCTCCATAGGTGGAGCGTATGTGGGGTAATTTGTGTCATGTGGCTAGATACACACTTAAGTATACTAATTGTACATATGATGTCATGCCACATGAAGGGCTCTTCTACATACGATGAAGTGTTGATCAACGGCTAGAAAGGTTTGTCCCTTAGATGGTTGGGATGCGATGATCCACATGATCAAGCAACTAAGGTTTGAGCGTGAATCAATGGTCAGGTCAGGTCCTTATGGATCGAATAGCTACTATAGAGTTCTCGTTCTCTTCCTATGTACTTCCTTAAGTGTGGGTGATTACTCTACTTCGACCTATGGGCAATGACTGAAAAAGACCAATGAGCTTGGTCTTCTTCTTTGGTGATGGGTGATGAGTACAAGATCTACCTGTTTAATCGTCTTGAATTATTATTTAATGTGTCATTGTAATTACGTCGGGAGTTCAGAATCGATCAAGAAATAACCACAAGAAATTAAATAATTGGCAAGCAGTGTTGTTTTATATTTATTTTACTTGGGCAAGTCCTAAGGTTGAACTCAAGGAGGCAAAGGAAAAACCTAGAATTTATATATCACTGTTCCTGCATGATTTTTGAGACAGTGTTTTTTTGTGTTTTCAATGCAATTTTGGGATGCAAAATGCAAGTGTTGCAAATTTTAGGACTAAAATGTAAAGAGCAATTAAACGATATCCAGAAAATATGAAACTTGGCCAAGATATCAATTATGATGAAATGCATGCACTGTATTTTTTTGGAAATTTTGGACGTTAGAAAAATATTTTATGAATTTATGAATGCAAATAGAGTGAATTTCAATAATTAATTATAATAAATAACCTATTTATTTTCAAGGGAAAAATTACCCAAGATCTATCACTAGGTGATTGATCTCAAAAAAATCCTAAACCTTAAAAATATGAGATTTAATACCTATTAAAAATAAACGATTGAAATATACAAAGTGCTTTTTATAGGGCAAATCATGCATGCAAATCCAATTCTTTTTGGTCACAATATTAAAAACAACTAATTCTATAATCCGTGAATTTTTAGCAATTTTTAGAGTTAGGTTATTTACTTATGAATTTTGAGGCACAAGATGGGAAAAATACGCAATTTTCCATGAGAATATTAATTAATAATTAACCACATACCTCAAAAATATCACGAACATGACATGATGTAGAGAATTAAGTGTGGAACAAAGTTTTTTAATAAATAAAATGATGTAATGTAGAGGCTGAAATAAATAAGGAACACAAGGGTATCACTACAATATTACAATAATTAAATAATAGAAAAAATTTTGCAGAATAGTGGCAAAACTGTAGTTACCTAAACCCTGGGGGTGTAAGTGCAAAACTACCAGAGGGGCACGTGCGCCGCACGCGCCCTCTAGTTGGCAGGGCTCTTCTGTGTATAGGGAGTCCTCTAGGGGTCTTGGCGTAAATGATCCAACACATGAGTCTCACGTGGGCGGGTGGGGCGGGAGGGGGGGTCCTCTGATGTTGCCTCCACCACGCGCCACGCACGTGAGGAGGGCCTCGGGCTGAGAGCCCAGCCGTTGACGGTGGCATCACGGAGGAATGGCGAAGTTTGCAGTGGTGCTGATCCCAGAGGTGGAGATGATGCACGGTTGAAGACTTGGCATTTGTGATCGTTATCGGCGGAGCGAAAGCATGGAGTGGAGAAGCCTCTTGGATTTTGGACTGAACTAATGGAGTCAGAGGCGGGGCTCCCCTAGTGAAGTGATGGAGCAATGACACAACTCTAGATGAGGTGAGGGAGCTCCCATGCACGGTGGAGGTTGGCGAAGGGCGACGCAGTGGAGTTGTGGTCAGTGAAGCGGTAGTTGAAGCTTGCTGCGTCGGAGACGTTGATGGAGGATGACCGGGAGAGGGGTATCGCTGGCAATGGAGTTGAAGGTGGAGTTGAAATTGAGGATATGGAGAGGTGTTAGAGTTGGCTCGACGACGACGGAACCGAAGAAATGGCATTAGCGGTGGAGGAGGGAACCACGCTGTAATGAGGGAGAGATCCCACGGATCTCATCGGGTCCAAGGGGGAGGAGCTCGAGCTGTCACCACCGAGCTCCTTCACGCGTTAATGCTACCGACGGATGAAGTGATATCGGCGATGGGGCTTCGTTTTATAGTAGAGGTGGAGAGAGCTGGTTATGGTAGGAGATCAAAGAGTATTTCATCGCATATGTGATGTCGGGGTGGCGTGTCG
Organism: Ottelia alismoides; assembly: GCA_037367405.1. Lineage (NCBI taxonomy): Eukaryota > Viridiplantae > Streptophyta > Magnoliopsida > Alismatales > Hydrocharitaceae > Ottelia > Ottelia alismoides. Next base: position 569,583 of record JAZKJV010008463.1, on the reverse strand, counting down.
AGATTGAAGAGATAGCGGCCAAAATCACAGGGATTTGGCAAGAGGATCGACCGGAATAGGAAGGCAGTGGCCACTTTATGAGATCCGCGGCGGAAGACAGGGGCGAGCGGTGGAGACGATGAGAATTGGGGGAGAAGGCAGCAGGGCAAGTGTTGTGCGCGTGCGTAGGGGGCGCGTACGCAACACGTGCGAGCTCACTCTTATTATTATTATTATTAATTAATTAATTAATATTTTTTAAATTATTAATATTTTAGTTATTTTTTTATTTTTAATTTTTTTATAAAACTAATTATAAATAAAAAATGGGTGACACGTGGAAGCTCTAGGAGCAGCCACGTGTCAGTCCTAGAAAATTTGAAAATAAAAATATAAAGATATTTAAAAAAGAAATAGCAAATGACCTCAGATCAAAAATTTTTTTCATGAAAGTTGTTTTCCTCGACGAGATCTACAACTTTTATGAAGAGACCACAACTAAAATCGATCATTTGTACAAAGTGATATTTTTGGGGTATCTCATATACATAGAATACCTTAATTTTTGGATTTTATAATTTTTTGTCATTTTAAACCAGATAAAAATCCAGAAAAAATATGATAAAATCAAAAGTAATATTTTTTTGGATTTTATTAAGTAAGAAAAAGAAGAAATAAAATAAAATGTGAAAACAACAACTTTTACACAGACGGTTAGTGAAGACTCAGAGTCAATTTCTTTGATTTCAAGCTCATTTTGGATCTGGATTTTTATGCATTTTAACAAAATGTTCATCAAAGAAAATAAATGAAAAAGAAATAAAATAAAATGAGTTAATTATGTACATAAAATATTAGGTCAAAAACCACTAAAATACAATATGTACAAAAGCGGTCCAAGACCCAACTTCCACATATGAGCTCCGATTCACTTGAAATTAATCTTCTTTTGAAGATATTTGAATGTACATTCGTTAAAAATGAGTAGGATCAAATTGGACATTGGATGAGGAAGATATCGGTGATTTAGTCCAAGAATCCTGCAACTAAGGTTTGGACTTTTGGTCCATTTATTTAGGTTAGTGATTTTTTTTGTATTTTTCATTTATTCTTGTTAGTAGTATGTACACAATGGAGTGGTTTCAAATTATTTGGAGTTAGTATGAATTAGTTAAAAATTAGGGAAGTTAGGCTATTTTACATGTCATTTTGGCTGAGATTTTTATCTTCTTATTTTTGGCACTAATGAGTGATAAAATGCAATTCTTATCAATACATGAATGAATGCTAATTAGATAAAATAAGTGAAGAAATGCAAATGAGTTTTAGGGATTTGAACTTAATTTATCATTTTTATAGTGATGAATATGAGATTCATCATCCCCCTGTACTTAAACCATGCTCATTCCTGAGCATCAAAAGAAATGCAATGAGGTGAAATGAGATTGGTTTTATACCAAGATCATGAGATGAAGGTAAAAATGGAACTAGACCCAACCTTTGGATTATTAGTTTGGCAGAACTTCTATGAGACTTAGGATTTTAAAATCGACAGCCTTCAAGTTCTACACATAATTGTCACAGTTTTGGCTCAGAAGTCATCTTTAATCAATCCTCTTCCCAAAGCATACCCCATGAATATTGAACAATCGACTCATGTGTGTGAAAGGTTTTACCTCTTCCCATCCAAAATGCTGGACTACCATGCAAACCTCTTCTCCAGTAACTCGTCCTTGGGGAGTCAGGTATTTCGTTCTAAGGTCTGTCGCGATGTGTTCACAATCGAATAAAGGAATAAAGTATAAGAAGGGAAAAGAACTTGAGGGTGGCCAGTGTAGTCACCTCTCATTGTGAAGCCGACCAGTTTAGCCAAGTCTCCACCAAGATCTGTATGTTTCTTGAAGCTTGGACCTTTTTGGTCAAATGTTTATTTGGTAGTGGCTTCTTTGTATTTGGATTTTTGGTAGCTCGGCTTGGATCTTGTTGTGTCCCTACAAATATGGAATCTTTTTTTCCATACATGTTTTGGGGGCTTAGAAAAAATTGTGCCCACCTGTTCATTCCTTTTTAGAAGCTTTATTCAATCCGTACTCCGGTCTTTAAATGTCTACGCTACCAGAAAAGAAACTTACACAGTCTTCCAACACCTTGCCTGAGTTGACCTAAGTGCATAGTGCGAGAGTATAAATTAATCCCCTAATCCATTGTCATACCCAGAATGAAGAGACCATGTTAGACACTAAGAGTCAAACACTACACATTGTCACGTAGAACTCAAAGAATTAAGTTATAGACCTGAAGCTTCTAAAATCCTATTTCTCGGTGAAGTTCCTCTGAAAATTAGATGGATTAAGGTCAAGTCTAGGCCACTCTCGATTTCTGCTCATCACTCATTTTGGAACCCAAGGGCTTTTCACAAATGCATATGCATGTGATGGTGGATGAAGTGCAGGTGTGTGAAATGCAGACAATTTTTTTTGAGATTTTTGTGATTTTTTTGGGAAGAAATTTGTTATGCAAAAATGAATAAAAAGTCATTTTTTCAAAAAAATTTTGGTTAAACACAATTAGTGTTAGTAGAAAAACTTCTTTTCTTCTTCTTTTTTTGTTTTCAACTTAGTTACCCACCCTGTAAATACATATAGACTTACACGAAAGTACAATATATGGGTAAAATTTATACATAGTATATATACACACCCGCAATACTTAGCGAGTGGTGTGTCCTCAGAGCACAAGAAGCATAGAGAAAACATTGCTCGGGCTAAGCGTAAGAGAGTGAAAAAGAAAAAGGAAAAGAAAAAGATAAATCGACCCTCACTCCTATACTTAGACTGTGAACAATTTAAGTATAGATGAAGAGTGAAACTGAGGTGGTCGGAGCGTATATACAGATTGGCATCATTTCCCCTATACTTAGGCTCTGGTCAGCCTAAGTATGGAAGAAGGGTGGAAATGAGGCGATCGTGAGATGGGAGAATGGTATGTACATATGGCATGGGTCCCCCGTATACTTTGGCCTTGGCCTAAGTAGAGGAAGAAGATGTACAAGGAGATCGATGGGGTCAGGAGGGAGGTTTCGGCTGATCTTTTTGTGAGCCTGTGGTGGGAGATCATAATGATAAGAAGGAGATGAAGCATATGATTCCCAACCATTATCAGTGTTATCCTTAGAGAAATCATGCTGGAGAGTAGATGAAGCATATGAAGCAAATGAAAGATAACCAGCATCGGATTTATCCTCAGAGGAATAGTATTTGAAAGTGGAGGCACTCCAGATATTCTTGTTCTTTAGTTTCTTCAGTTGTTTTCTCAGAATTTATTCCTTCTTGGGATCAAGCGATTCATTCTCGGACGATGAATACTTTGAAGCACCAGTCTCAGTCAGCTCATAAGAAACTATTCCAGTATATTTAATGAGACCTGAAGAATCATCTTTGGATGAATAATAGTGAGGAACGGGAGTCATCCAACAGGAATCGAAGTTTGGATCCTTGCATAGATAGGGTTTTAGGACTACCGAACATACCTCACTCATATAGATTACTCTTTCTGGACCAGATGAGGAATCATCAGATGATTCCTCTTCTGGAAGGTTGAAGGCAGATTTTCTTTTTAGGTGAAGGAGCAGCCATTTTATTTCATTTTGTATTAATGTTGGTTCACCCCTGAGTTGGATTTTATTGGTCGAGGTGGTCAGAGAAGCTTTTGACCGACTCAGGATGCGCCCATGCATAAGTCTCATGATCATAATATAAGTCATTTCCCATGGTGAGAGAAGCGGAAAATGGAACAGGGGGAAGAGTCTCTAAACCAATAGTCTCTTCAACAACCGTTATCTCAGGTGTAGCAGCGGGTAGGGTTCTTCTACCGTTTGGTGGTTACAACTGTTGACGGCTTCGTGGGTTACCTTACAAAATCGTGGTTTCTCAAAAACAGGTTGAGATCGAAGTTCTTCCAATGCTGTAAATTTGATTTCCTGAGTCTCACACATAATAATTACCTTAGCCAATGCCAAGTATGGCTTTCCAATAATGATTGGAGACTAGGTGAATTCTCCTTGATGCTCAATATCAATAATCATGAAGTCCAATTTGAGCGGAACACCTTGTAATGTAACGATGACTGAAATTTTTCCTCTCGGCCGCTTTATAGATCGATCAGCCAGATGAACAATATCTCTAATTTTAGAGATACGCCCGAGTTTGAGCTTATCAAATACAGAGGTCGGGAGGATATTGATTGGTGAGTCGTCATCGATTCGAGAATGGGTACATCATATGTCTTTAATTCTATAGTCAAATCGGGGCAACCGCTTCACTATGCGGTTCTTGGTTTTTCTCCTCAACACCAAGGAGGTAGCCATTGACAAGATATGTCTTTCAGTCTTTGTTCTTATCCTGCCCGACTTTTTCATCATTAATTTTCCTATTACAAATCCTTTAATGTCAGGGAGTGTTCAATGGCCTGTATCAAGGGAAGTTCAAAAATCTGTCTTTTCCTTAGTGCTTCCTTTAGAGCAGGATCTAAATTCTTCAGATCTTCTTCGGTTTCAATTTTTATATATTTTTCTGGTTTTTTGAATTTTTAAGTGTTTTTTAATATTTCGATTTTTTGATATTTTTGTGTGGTGTGTGGATGAGTTGTGTTCCCCAGATGAGGAGGAGCTTACATAAGCCGAGTCAGATTCAAAGTTGTCTCTAGGGGAGTAATAGGCACAAGTGTCACTGTTAAAGTCGTCCCTAGGGCGAACATAGTCCATGGGTTTATGAATCCCCTTGAGGTTCTCTACATTAGATCTAATTATTTCATCATCCACTTTCATACCCGAGCTTCAGTAAAATGTAATTAGTCGACCAGTGAAATTTCTGAGTTTTTCCTCCATTAATTCATATCTCTTACTTATCCTTGAAATGTCATCCTCCGAAGAATTTTCAAGAGCAGTCTGTGTGGTTTCTTATTTTTGAATTTGATATCCAGTCATTGCATCTTCCATTTTCATGTATGACTTGGGAGAAGATAGAATATCGAACTCTTTAGCTTCTGAAATTTTTTCCTAAAAAATCATGGAAGGAGTCTACTCGATGTGAGGGCCATTATCAATCTCATACTTAACATGGTGTGATTCATGAATGTACAGTTGGTTTGAGTAGAACTTGTTTTCTTGATCATGATTGGTCGGACTTTTATATTGTGGAGTCAACATACAGGGTTGATGTATGTCAATATCATCAGTCCATTCCTCTGTATGAGCATCATATCTTAAGATGGCATTGTCATGATTAATCCAAGATGGAAGATTATCAGGTGCGGGCTAATCCTCTTGATCTGTTTGAATTTCCATTTTATTCCCAACAGTCAAATCGAATTGTGAATTTGTGAAGTATTGACCTATTCCAACAATAGGGTGAGAAGAAATTGTAGTCAGTTGGATTTGTTGTTTCGGTCGGTCATTCGTCTCAAAAGTGATTTGATCTTCAAATGGTTCATGAGTTCTGATGAGAAAGGGGTCAATCCAAGATGGTGGTTGCTCATTTTGATCAAGGTTGTGGGAGGTGTAAGATGTGAAGAAGTGTTAAATTCGATTGGATTCATCATGTGGTTAGAGTCTCCCACGAATGATGGATTGACATTTACGAGTATGAATGATCTATTGTATGATCAGAATATAGAAGATTGACATACGAAGAAGTGGATACCTCAGTCGGTTGTTTGTTTGTTTGATCTGAATACAAAGGATTGTTATTCGTGAAGTAGATAGGATTTGTAGAGAGGGTTGGATCTATTTGTGGACAAGAGTCTCCTATGAAAGTTGGAGTATGCCTATCAGAAGAGGTTTTGGATAATTTTGGCCTGATCGAGATGAATTCATTTTCATAGTATAGATATGATGGATACTCGGACAATCGTCTCATCATCTTCGAAGAAGGTGGATGAGTTGTCATGTTGAAAATGTTTAAGTGTTCGGGATACTCAACAGTAGAAACCAGGAATTTAAATCAATGAGAGTGATGGCACAAAGTGTGTTGTTTTTGATATTCGAGATCGGTTCACACCGCCAATACAAACACAAATAAAACCCCAGGTTCACCAACTCACACAATGAAACCGCTAGAGTTTGGAAATTATCTTTTCAAATTTAGTTGGTGATAAATCAATCTTGGAAAAGAAATTAGCGAGATGTTAGGTGTCGGAAATTTTCTTAAAGACTGGCCTGAATTCTTACGACTAGTTGCATCCACTTTCTGCCAGTATGGGTGTAAGTACGGACCGTAAACCAGCTACCTGTATTAATTAAGGACAAAGCCTTACACAATATCCTTTAAACCACCCACTCTACTAAGGAAATCCAGACCATTTATCGGCTACCGGTTATTTCTTCACTGAGAAGTAGCTAATCATTTTAGAATCAGTAGTCTGATGAAGATCCTGGAGCTCGGCTCTAAACTTAAGTGTCGTCTCTCGCTCATTCAGATAAAAAATGAATCCAAGGTTGGGGTTTCTCTCCCGCAAAAATTCTTGATTTTATAAGTTAATTTAGTTGATTTTGTTTAGCAATCCCAATTTTAATTAGGTGATCACTGAAAAATTAGGAGAGCACAAATACATGCCTATCGCCCAATCTCAATTTCCTTTAAAATTATGTGACAAAACAGGAGATAGAAATTCAGGAAAAGCCGATGCACGTGAAATAATGATGTATGCTCAGATAGAAGACTTATAGTGATTCCTCACAATCTCTATGTGGGGTGCAATACAATAATTTAAAATCTATTCTAAATGAATGCATGCCGATAAAAACCGTACCTAGCAGAAAGTTCTATTAGCCATGAAGAATTGATTTGAATTTGACTAAATTGAACGATCTAATGTGCGTCGAAATTAAGTAAAGTGTGGTCCTTGATTCTACGAGCACAATAAAAAATTATAGAAGCTATAATAGTGCAGGTCTACACTACGAGCCACTCAAGTCGGGCCCACCCTCACTGGATAGTGAAACAGGCCACGACACAACACAGAAAAAGTTTAATGTCTTGTTACACACGCGAGAGTCCAAACGGACATCGCTATAAATAAGCAATTAATTACAAAAATAAAAATTGCAGAAAAATAAATCCTAGACTATACGCTCTCTCACGACTCGACTTGATCTTAATTTTATTTGTGTTTTTTAGACATCAGTGAAGATGCGTCGGTTTTATGGGAAACCGCTCTACATACGTCCGACACCTCGCAAGAAAAATAAAAGAGAGAGAGAGAGTGTGTGTAAGAGAGTGACACAAAAATTACTTAAAAAAATCCGGAAATAAATGCTCGAAATAAAATAAATGTAGAAAAGAAGAAAAATAAGAAATATACAATGAATATTCGGGGGTCAGACTACCTGAATGCAGAAAACCGAACCCAAAATTTTTTAGACAAAATCTAAGCCGTTTGCCTCCTCGGCAATGGTGTCATCTGATGAGTCCGAGATTCACCTATTTAATCGTCGTGAATTAATATTTAATGTATCATTGTAATTACGTCGGGAGATCAGAATTGATCAAGAAATAGTCACGAGAAATTAATCAATTTTTAAGCGGCGTGGTTTTATGTTTATTTTACTTAGGCAAGTCCCAAGGTCGAACACAAGGAGACAAAGGAACAACCTAGAATTTTGTCTATCAATGTTCGTACACGATTTTTCGAGATGGTATTTTTTGTATTTTAATGCAATTTTGGGATGCAAAATACAAATGTGGCTAATTTTAGGGACTAAAATGTAAAGATTAATCAAACGATATTTGAACAATATGAAACATGGTCGAGATGTCAATTATGATGAGATGCATGCACTATAATATTTATTGGAATTTTAGGATTAAGATAAATATTTTATGAACTTATGAATGCAAACAAAGTGAATTTCATTAATTAATTACAAAATATATTAAACCTATGTATTTTCAAGGGATAAAATTATCCAAGATCTATCACAAGGTGATTGATCTCAAAAAAATCCTAAACCTTAAAAATATGAGATTTAATACCTTTACAATTTAAAGATTGAAATATGCAAAATATTTTTATAGGGCAAACCATGCATGCAAATGCAATTCTTTTTGGGCACAATATTAAAAGTAATCCATGAATTTTTGGCAATTTTCAGAGTTATAGTTAATTACTTATAAATTTTAAGGCATGCCATGGGCAAAATACACAATTTTCCACGAGGATATTAATTAATATTTAACCAAGACCATAAAAATATCACAAACATGCCACTATGTAGATAATTAAGTGTAGAATAGAATGCTTATTTCTAATAAATAGAATGATGCAATGTAGAGGTCTGAAAAAAAGGAACACATGGGTATCATTGCAATATTACAATAATTAAATAATTAAAAATTGCAGAATATAGGCAAAACTATAGTTACCTAAACCCTGAGGGTGTAAGCGCAAAACTACCAGAGAGGCACGTGCATCGCACGTGCCCTCTAGTCGGCGGGGCTCTTCTATGTATAGGGAGTCCTTTAGGGGTCTTGGTATAAATGACCCAACACACGTGAGTCTCCATGGGCGGGGGGGGGGGGGGTCCTTTGACGTTCCCTCCCCCACGTGTCGCGTAGATGAGGAGGGCCTCGGGCTTGGAGCCTAGCCGTTTGTGGTGGCATCGCGGAGGAGCGACGGAGTTTGCAGTGGTGACTGGTCCCTGCGACGGAGGTGACGCACAACTGAAGACTCGGCGTCTGTGACCGTTATCGACGGAGCGAAAGCAAGAAGTGGTGAAGCCTCTCGGATGTTGGTCTGAACTGGTGGAGTCAGAGGCGGGGCTCCCCTGGGGAAGTGGTGGAGCAGTGGCGCAACTCCAGATGAGGCGAGGGAGCTCTTAGGCGCGGTGGAGGTTGTCTAAGGCCATCACAGTGGAGTCGTGGTCAGCGAAGCAGCAGTTGAAGCTTGTTGTGGTTGAGCGGTTGATGGAGGATGACCGGAAGAGGGGTATCACTGGTGGTGGAGTTGATAACGAGGAGATGGAGAGGTGTCAGAGTTGGCTCGACAACTATGGAACCAGAGCAATGGCAGTAGTGGCGGAGGGGGGAACCACGCTTCAATGAGGGAGAGATCCCTCAGATCTCGTCGAGTTGAAGGGGGAGGAGCTCGGGCTGTCACCATCGAGCTCCTTCGCATGTTAATGCTACCAGCGGATGAAGCAATACCGGCAATGGGGCTTCGTTTTATAGCAGTGTAGGAGAGAGCTGGTTATGGCAGGAGATCAAAGAGGATTCCTTCGCAGATCCCACATACGAGCTCACTCTTATTATATAATTATTTTATTTATATTATTAATTAATATTTTTTAATTTAATATTTTTTTAGTTTTTTTTGTTATTTTTAAATTTTTATAAAATTAATTATAAAAAATCCCAAAAATGGGTGACACGTGGCGGTTCCAAGAGCGGCCAAGTATCATCCTAGAAAAATCGAAAATAAAAATACAAAGATAATTCAAAAAGAAATAGCAAATGACCTCGAATCGATTTTTTTTTTCTCGACGATATCCACAACTTTCATGAAGAGACCACAACCAAAATCGATCATTTGCATAAAGTGATATTTTTGGGGTATCCCATGTACATAGAATACCTTGATTTTTGGATTTTATAATTTTTTTGTCATTTTTAAATCATATAAAAATCCATAAAAAATATGATAAAATCAAAGATAAATATTTACATAGTAATCTATTTTTTTGCATTTTTATTAAGTAAGAAAAAGAAGAAATAAATTAAAATGTGAAAACAACAACTTTTGTACAAACGGTTAGTAAAGACTCAGACTTAGTTAGTTTCTTTAATTTCAAGCTCATTTTGGATCTAGATTTTTATGCATTTTAATAGAACTTTCATAAAAGAAAATAAATGAAAAAGAAATGAAATAAAATGATTTAATTATATACATAAAATATTAAGTCAAACCACTAAAAAACAAATTGTACAATACCGGCCCAAAACCCAACTTTCACATGTGAGCTCCGATTCACTTGAACTTGGTCTTTTTTTGAAGGTATTTGAATGTACATTAGTTCAAAATGAGTAGGAACAAATCAGACACTGGATGAGGAAGATATCGGTATTTTAGTCTGAGTATCCTACAACTAGGGTTTGGATTTTTGGTCCACCTATTTAGGTTAGTGATTTTTTGATATTTTTCATTTATTCTTGTTAGTAATATGTACACAATGGAATTGGTTTCAGGTTACTTGGTGTAAGTATGAATTAGTTAAAATTCAGGAAAGTTAGGTTATTTTACAGGTCATTTTGGCTGATATTTTTGGCTTCTTATTTTATGCAATAATGAGTGATAAAATGCAATTCTTATCAATACATGCATGGGTGCCAATTATGAAAAATAAATGAATAAATGCCAATGAATTTTAGGGATTTGAGCTTAATTAATCATTTTCATAGTGATGAATCTGAGATTCATCAATGGGTTCTATGTGAAGGTGGTCAAAGTGGGTGGTCATGCGATGCTTGAGTGGGTTCCTCTATCTCTGATGATTTGGACATGTACCTGCAAGGTGGAGGAAGGATGCCCGAGGTTCTCAAACCTCGACTTCGATGTTATGTGAAACAAAGAAGGTATATGAGAGCCATGTAGGTAGTATATAGGAGTAGAGTCTGAACCCGATGTTGTCTGAAGGGGGGAGTTATGGTGAGATAGAATAAACATCATGATGGAAGGGCGATGAGAGCTATGATTTTTATCGCTGACAGGGAGATTGTTAGGTTGTGATTTGGGGGAGGAAATGAAGGTCAAAGAAGACTGAGATGCAAAGTATGATTAGAGATAATGAAGAATATAGAGAGTAGAGGAAGACTGTGAAGAGAGGAAGAACGAGAGGGATTAGAGGTTACCTGGGTGTTGGTGGGCCTATGGGTGGAGGAGAAGGACCTTACATCAGTTTCGACCTCAAGGTCTAGCGAAGACCAAGACTTAGCACCTCAGGATGGAAGTGCAACAACAGTGTAGGACCTTCGGATCGTTCAAGAGACTCGTCAACGGTCGTCGTCGCCCTCAAAACCCTTGCTGGAAGTCGTCACCCAATGATAAGGTGAGGTTGTATCTTTCGTTCTAGTACTAGAAGATAGATTCGAAGATGGACGGTGATGGGGTTTTCGAGGGATAAGGCATTAATGTTCCAGTGGCTTCAAGATTAGGGGTTATGCAATTGGGGTTGATGATGGAGGTTAGAGGAGATATGGTATAGAGAAGAGAGGATAGAGTTCAGAGATGGGGCGAAGGCTAGGTGGTTGTTGGTAATAAGGTGGTGGATAGAGAGGTGATGACCGTTGGTGGTGGCCCTAAGTTATGGGAGGAACGTTAAGGTAATCTGACCATTAGATTTGATTCGATCCAACGGTAGATGTGATCAATGGGGCCAAAGAGGGGAACAAAAGGAACCTTTGGATCTAAAGAGATCTAACAGATGGGAAGAGGTGCGTCTAAGAGAGAGGGGGTGGCACATGTCTACTCCTGGAGAGGTCACGCGTTGCCTCCATATAAATAAAAAATCCAAAAAACAAAGTAAAATAGAAATAAGCATCAAATTAAAAAGTTTTCTTCACCAAAGTTGTTCTTCTCGATGAGATATACAACTTTTGTGAATAAATGGAAATCAAAAGACCTTATGTGTATAATACATATATTTTGATTGTATTTTATGTAAATAAATAACTACATTTCGGTTTTGTAATTTTTTATCTAAAAAGTAAAAAATAATATTATATAAAAATGTAATTACATAATAATTTCTTTTTTATAATTTTGATAATGAATAAAATAAAGAAATAAAATAAAATAAATTTATGTATAGAGTGTTTATGCAAACTCAGAACCATTTGTTTTTTGCTTTTATATTTTTTTAGATTTTAAGTTTGTGAAATTTATTAAGACATAAATCAAATAAAAGAAATAAGAACGAAACAAATCAAAAAGTGTTAATTATGTACATAAAATGACGAGTCAAAAATTAGTGAATATATTAATATACAATTTGATCTCAAAAACCAAGTTTCATATATGAACTTTGATTCTTTCGAATTTGCTCTTGATTCATAGATTATTAAGTGCACATTAATTCGAAAGTGTGTATGGGTTCATAGGAGACTGTATGCCAAAGATATTTGACTTTACAACTTTTCAGTCTAAAACTAGGGTTTAGGTTAATTTCACATATATACAAGCTAATACTTTTTTTATTTTTTTCATTGATTAATATTAGTGATATGTACACAATAGAATTGGTTTCAATCAATTTAGATTTAGTATGAGTGAATTTAAAATGAGTGAAGTTAGGCTACATTAGAAGTGAATATATGAATGAAAAATAAAGATGATAATTTATGTAAATTATTTACAAGTGTATAAATGATAATTATGATTTATAAACATCTAAATGCACTTAATTACTTAGGACAAAGCTCTATTTTTGGATATTTAGAGTGGTGAATCGCAGATTCATCACCCTCCTTCTAGCCCCCCCCCCCCCCCAAACTCCTCCACCCATCATCGGCAAATCTCTTCCAATAATAGCACCACCGATATGTCCTTGACTCCCCCTCCTGACTTCCCACCAGCCGCAACCCTCCTCGTCCCTGGCTTCCTCCTCCTCCTCCCTTCTATAGAGCTGGATCCAACTCCCCGTCCTAGCCTCGCACTAGTCGTACCACCACCACCTCAAAGCTGCAACCAACCTTCATGCCTAAAAGCTGCTACGAAGTCGTAAAACCATGATCGACGCGTAGGAGGTAAGTCTACAACCCCCCATATCCCATACATGGCGTTGCTGCCCAAGCGTACTCCAACCCTCTTCCAACACTCGAACTTGATGAAGCAACAACAGAAGGGTATGGCCCCATCAAGATCTTTCCTCAAAGGAGATCATTATTGGACTCAAAAGATTGATGTCACTTGTTGCTCTAGTCTCTAGATATCTCCCTCTTTTTCTCATTTAGGGATAGACAAAGGATGAAGATGGGTTACAAGTTCGATGGGGATGGGTTCAAATAGAGGTTGATAGATGTAGAGGTTAAATGATAGGATGTGTTGGAGATTTTGTCATTTGTTCGAACAGGAAAAGTTGAGTAGATTGGTTAGGAGTTGTAATAACCTGGACCATATGCCCGGTCTGTTATTAAAGATTACAAGCCCATAAAACTTGTTGAGCTTTGGTCCAACCGAAGCCCTTGACCACAACTCAAAATGTTTAAGCCCAAGTTGTCGAGCAATATCCCCCACTACTTATAATTCACCACCACATTTTGTCATTACTAATAAAGGTACTATGTTTAGGATTCTACAATCTCCCCCACTTATATATAAAACATCCTCGTTTTCATATGGATCATCACTAATTCCCAGCAATAGTGGCGGTTGCATGCTCTTGGGTAGCCCTTTCCTCCTATCTCTTTGGTAAGGTAGCTCCATCTCTCAGGTAATCTTTTCCATTATTAGAGGGAAGTTGCTATGATACCATCTGTAACATAATGCATCCTTGATCCAGTTTGTTATCGAGGAATACTAGCACACACACAACTTGTAAGGCTTGGGCCAATAAGATCCCTTGACAGGCCCAGTTGTCTAATAGTAAGCCCTGTGACTTAAACCACTATAACACTTTGTGATTACTGGGTGTGGTACTACGTTTGGTGTGCAATAGGGGTGGGCGATGGTTTTAGGCTGTAACAAAGGGTTCACTTATGGCTGTGGATGAGTAACAATTGTAATGGATGTGGCTGGGCTTTTGGTCTGACGAGTGGTTTTTTGCAAGGAAAGGTTATAAGGTATTATTTAGATATGAGATAAGCCATAACGGTGGCTCGTGTTTTGTTAGGTTGCTAAGGTATGGGTTTCGATTTTGGTTGCAGTTTATTAGGAGGGAAGGCTATGGAGGTTGGATATGACAATAAGGGTATGGTCGTGGAGATATGGGTGCTTGAGAAGGGAATTGAGGATCGCATTCAGTTGGGTTTTGTCAGAGTAAGGGTTTTGGCTATGGTTGTTAATTTGATCTTGAGAAGAATATAGGATTATGTTTCAGTTGGAATGGATTAGAGATTAGGACCGGAAGCTCAGTTTGTTAGTTAAGTTATTACATAACTAGAAGAGGAAGGGAAGGTTTACTTGGAAGTCAAGTATAGGCGGCAGCTGATTGGCTGGAGTGATTTGAGTGCAAGGTTGACTATTGGTCAACTGTGAGATGAGATGGGATAGCTGGGAATGAATGCTACATGACATGCAGACTTTAACAGATGCAAAGAAAAATTCGAAGAAAATACATTAATTACGTAACGGACTTTAATGTAAAACTAATAAAAAGAAGACGTTTATATCTCAAAAAGATATACAAAGTTCATGAAGTACTCAAACTCAACTGAATTGATTATGCAAGATATGAATTTTTATTGATATTTTATGATTATAAAATACCATTTTTATTTTTTGCAATTTTCTTTGATTTTCCATATACCACACATGCATGATAAAATAAAATAAGATGAGAAATGATGCATGGCTATGAATGCAAGTTTTTTGTACTTTTATTGGTTAAGAAAAGTTAGAATAAATTCAGGAGGTGGATTATTTACAGATGAACAAGTCACTGTATAGTATGTCAGATTTTTTCTTTTTTATGGCTTTTATGATTTTTTAAACTTTATTTTATACAATTAGAGATGACATAAAGTAAAGAAGAGGAAATGAAAAATAAATAAATGAAACATACTTAAATATGTATATAAAATGATAGGTTAGAGTTAGTCGATTTTGTATAATGCACAATTAGGTCCTAAAATATTAAATGTCATAAATGAACCTCTATTCCTTTGAACTTGATCTTGTTTTGCAGATAAGTTAAGGTGCTTTAAAATGCATCAGATTTTGATGGGATGATGTATTAGGAAGTTATTTAGATTTACAACTATTATCCTAGAAATAATGGTTTGAATTTTTATGCAAATCTAGTAGGTTAATATTTTTTATGATTTTTCATTGAATGAGATTAGTAATATGTACAAAGTAAAGTTGGTTTAAGGTAATTGGATTTAGGTTAAATTTGTTAAAAATATTAGAAGTTTACATAATTTATAATTTCATCTGAGATTTCTCATCATTATGTGATTTTATCTTAACTTTTCAAGATGAGCTAATTATCTCAAATTAATCTACTATTATTGCAAGAGATGATTTTCTAATTTTACTATTTTATGTGGATTATATTGTAATTTTCTCATGAATTTTGGATAAAATTTTAATATAAAAGAAATGAATGACAAGTTAATTACTCATGCTCAAGATCCCATTCCTCATGGTACTTGGATTCTAATTTTTATGTGGGAAATAATAGAAGGTGAATAGCCTTCACATATAAGGTGAAAGTCCCATTTAAACTAATCGTCTAGATCAAACCAAAATCTGACTTGTTATCCACTATAGAAACTAGCTCCGATACCACTTATTAGGAAACAGCTTCTCTTACCATTGCAGAAACATCTCAAATCGTGCACCTTGACGGATTAACAAGCAAAAAGTAGCACAAGGTCACGGATTATTTGATTGGGGGTTCAGGGGCCTCAGGGGGGACCTCTGGACTTTCCTCCGAAGCCTTCGCTGGAATGAAGTCCGTGCCATAATAGTGAGTGTCAGCCTCATCCGAGGGTTGGATACTATCGACGATTCGCCCGGTATATATTCCGAACACAGGTGACGAGCGCCCCTTTTCCCATAGCAACAACGAGCAACAAATCAATCACAAGCAAGAACACTCACAATATGCAACGAAAATCTCATGAGAGATTTCAACGCGGAAAACCTTAAAATTGATAGGGGAAAAAACCACGGGATAGACTTGACCCATTCAAACTTTTCCACTATACTTATAAAGCCAATGTTCTCCCTTAAGCTATTCAAAACCAAGCTCTCTCCTAATGTGGTATTAACAAGTATTGCCACCAATACAAACCGAAGAAGAGGAGAAGACGGAGAAATGTCACCAAGATATGATTTCCCTTGAAAGACATTAGCTGCTCCTTCTTGGTGCTCTCATAGTATGATCTCTGCCATGGGATCGAGAAATGATGGGAAGAAGCCCAAACCCAAACGCTTTTTCCCACACAAGGGCAGCAACTGCAAAAGAGGACAAAGATAGAGGGCCTCTGTCACTTGATTCTGTCCGCCGAAATGTGTGGACAAATTTCCCCATTCCCAAAGAGGGCTAGATTTTGAATGAATGATCAAAGTGGGATGGACTTTCTGAGCACAGCCCACTGAACAGTTTACACTTTCATGGTGGATCTCATTGCCTAACAAAATGGCACATCATTCACATAGGAGAGATGAATTTGTTTATTTTTGTTGTATCTAAGTGCAATTGATATTATTAAGTTGATGTTCCCGGTACCGCATCTGGACTGCAGTTCATGCAATGATAAACCTAATCCACATTATACACCTATAAAACAATCAAACTCCGATGAATATGGACCCTTTAGTATTATGTATAAATGTACTATTCTATTTTTAAGGTTTGGTAGAACCATATAAACAAACAAATCTCAAATTCTAGAAATTCTATTTTAATATTCTTATTTACGATGGTGATGAATAAAAAAATCACTATATTCTTTCCTTGTCCTACATCTTTCAAATGTAGGATAAATCCTAAAGTTGAGTTGTCTACGCTTTTAGTTCTATGGAAAAAGAAATCAGTGTGATTAAAATGCCTCAAGCTAGTACTTCAATATATAAATGCCGTAAAAATGCATTCTTTGTTTGCCTAACTTGTATTTTTCTCAATGCAACTGTTTTTATAGAGAACATGATGGTATTACAAAATTTAGTCTGGTATTAGAATCATCATGGCTAATTTTCTAGTAAATTTTCAAATTAGAATTCCTATTGAAATGCTTTTTTATTTTTATTTTTATTTTTTCGGCGAAAATGGAGAGGTGGAAATGGGGAAGTACATGGAGAATGAAGATGCCAAGACTGATGAACCCGAAGATGCATTTGAGATATCTGAGACGAAAAGGAATATAGAAATAGAAGTATGTGAAGGAGATATATATCCTTTCCATTTAAGGTTTACAACTCGTGCCACTCAATTATATATTTCTACCTTGAGGAGTGGCAGGCAAAGGAAATTGCAAGCGGGGAGACTCAAGATAATGCTACTTTTGTTCCACTTGATTGGTAGGTGTTTGGAACTGGGTTATTATATTTTTAGACTGCCTTCATGAGATATTGACCTTCTGTTTTCTATATATTTCTTGTGTCTTACAATCACTACATTCTCGTTTTCTGTGCTCATCAGCTTATGGGTCCTGTATAAAATGATTTGAGAAATAGGCAGCACATGCGTTAGAAGTTTGAGGGGCCATAGATCTATTTTCTATTTGAGGTTTTTTCAGTAGCTTGGTTACCAGTCAATCACTACTACTGTATCTGCTGGGTTGGTGTTTGTTTATTAGGGATGCAAAATGATGGATATGAATACGTGTATATATATATATATATATATATATATATATATATATATGAAAATTATTTTATCATATTCTTTAAAAATAGATTAGGATGTAACATTGAAATTTATCACATACCAACAATATTTGAAATAATCTACATATTAATATAAATATACATGTATTAAATAGATGCACATTATATAAATATACTAAATATGCCTATATCATAATTATTATACCAAATCTGGTGAAAGAAGATATAGATTTTTGTTAGACATGGTTAAAAATAAATCTACATCTATATTTATATTTAAAAACACATACACAGTTATGGATACAAATGTTAGCGGATATCAACGCGATATCCATATCCGTATCTATTTTACAACGGATACATATACTGATGGTAAAATATGTATACAACAAATACGTGGGTTGATCGAATATGGATATATCCATATCCATCAGCATCGCTATTGCTTATCCATATTTGTCTTAGCCTATATAATTTGAAATAAACTTGATAGAAATGTCATGGAGCATTTTAGCTAGGCTACTTAGTCTCACATTTTTTTGAAACGGTCATGAAAAACCACTATTCATTCCTAACAAAAGGATAACTTAGGGTCCGTTTTGTTACCACATTACTCCGGAGTAATCATGTCTAACCCCATGCATTCCTAGGCTAGAAATCCATCACAAATCAATGTAACATCACATCACATCACATTCTTTTTTCCAAACCCTTTCATACTCTCATAACAATTCAAACAGCTACTATTCATAGAAGACTATCCTAATCTAGTAATGAAACAGACCCATAGGGTGCGTTTGGTATGCGGATTATGGCGGATTAAACTAGTAGAGGATAAACCATTTTTGTGTTTAGGTGTTTGGATAGTGGGTTAAACTGGGGATGGATTTATAAGTGGGTTTGTTGTGATATATTTGTATTCGTGTTTGAAAAAGTGAGTAGTTATTGTGATGTGATTGTAGTAAAGTTTGGAAAAGTGGGTAGAAGTGGAAGAGTTTATAATTTTTATATGATATGATGGTATAATATATTATTTTTGATGGAATTGATGATGGAGAATTGATTTATTTAATTTTTTAAAAAAAAATAAAAAAGTAAGGCCCACGTAAAAAAGATAATGAGTGGATAAGGGGGTAAACTCCCCAACGGAATTTTAACCTATGAACGAAACGGGGCCTTCAGGTTCAATATAGAAGGGTCCACGACCGATAAAAACTAGGGTAAATTAAAATTTGGGTCTCCGTCTATAGGTCCGATCCCAGAATGGGTCCTGATCTTTAAATTGTAACGATTCGGGTCCCAGGGCCATTAATGTAAGGAACTTTTTGGAGCTAATGACGAGTATGCCCTTATTTAAAAGTTGGAACCCAACCCCCATTCCCTTCCTAACAGGGCATATTCGTCATGAACCCTAAAATTTTCATTTCTTAAATGATTTTGGGACCCGAATCTTACAATTTAAAGATCGGGACCCATTCTGGAATTAGACCCATAGATGGAGACTCAAATTGCAATTTACCCTGAAAACTAAAAGACAAATCCACAAAAAGTTTAACGGGGAATAACTGAGATACCATCCACCTCCAAAACCATGCGCTGGGGAACTACCAAGCTAACCCTCAACGGTTGATTCAAGAGGACTTGAGCTTTCTCTCTGATCCTGACGAGTTCTTTGAAGTTGCCGCCAGAGTTCGGCGATTTAGCATCTGAACAAATTAAGGACGTAAAAATAGGGGTGTGCATGGGGCGGGTACCCGACCCGTTCAACCATGACCCGCTCTGATCCATCATTACTGGGTCAACGGGTCGACCCGACCCATTCCAACGGGTACCCATACTAATGGATACCCGAATTATTTGAATGGGTTACGGGTACCCGCGGGTATCCGCGGATCACTATTACAAAAATTTGCACTTATAGAATCAACATCAAGATAAAATGCATTATGCGCAAACTTTACATATTCTTGAAATTTAAATTAACTGGAATTCCACCGGCTAATAAAATTAACTAGAAACAATTGGAATGTATACATGAATATTATTGAATTATATATTGGGATTTGTTTAAGAAAGCAAATCATCTGGATATTTTGATCAGAGCCTATTTTCAGCCCTCTATCCATCTAATGGACAGATGATTCAATCCCAAATGCAGCAGCTTCCAATTGTAGCATGAGATCCCTGTAGTAGAAGTGAGATTGAGAATGAGACTTTGTAACTTTAGTCTAATTTTGCAGCTCCGTAGAATGCTGACCTATAGCAACTAACAGTAAAGTGTTCTAAAAAACAGCAAGGTGCATCAAATTCAAATCTGTTCCCACTGTATGAAAAAAACCAATCCTCGTTCAAATCAACCTTCTAAAAGCCATCTATTTATATAAGTAAAATAATCATGTTATCCATCGAAAATATGACTGATACAAGTAAAATGATCATGTTATCGTCCATCCTAAACTAAGAAAAATTGCGATGTATCATAGAAAACAATCTCTACTTTACGTAACTCTCTCATGAACTAATGCTATCCAAAATCAATGAAAATAAAAAGAAGCAATCTTTACTTCCCAGATCTGAAACTCCTGCTAACATCGGCTGAATCACAAAACCCAAGATATCGAGAAGTAACGGAAGAGGCCACGGCTTTGGCTCAAGATGTGGTTATTCCTTTTGAAGAAACTGACGACGTATAAATAATAAGCACAGTAAGGTAGAAATGCTCAAATGACAATATTATTGGATTAAAAGATCTTGCACTATAACAAAGATATACGAATTATATTCTTATAACAAAAGATGTCAAAGATATATGAATTATATTTATTGTACGTCATACATTATTATCCTGTATATATCTTGTTTACATTTCTAACATTGGAATTATATTAAGCTGCGCACATCGAATCAAGGCATGAATATAATATCTAATCAATTAATCTCAGTAAGAAGGAACATCCTGATTTTAGATTTCATCAAAGTAGGAAGTGCCTCTATTGATATTGATATCTATAATAAAAAGGCTCATAGCATATCTTGTTCGTTGTGGCATTTGAATTAACCTTATTTGCGTTTGGCCACCTACAATTTGTAGCCACAATGTTCGAAACCTATCACTTTATAACCTCAATATTGTTTCTTGACCACTGCTCTGTAATAAAGATGTATGAATTTCGACCCAACATAACCTATACAGAATCTGTTCATCTACTACTAGAATTTTGAACCTTTAATCTGCAATGAACAGAGAGCATAATAATCAAGAACTATACATACTTGTAATATACTGCAAAGGAGCGATGGATTCCTCGTTCTGATGGCTTCGGGTGCTGTCAAGGATATGGTGGATGCTGCGAGGGGATGGAGGAGCGCAGGAGGCAACAATGAGGATTTGGTGGTAGTGGAGTCGGCAAGGGGACAGGGGATAAGGGGAGGCGACATCGAGGGTTAGGTAGTGGTGTAGGCGGCGTGGGAATCGAGGATATGGGAGGCGGCGGTGAGGGTTGGGAGGTGGTGGAGGCGGCGAGGGGATCGAGTATCAGGGGAGTCGGTGACAAGGGTTCGGTGGTGCTGGAGCCGGCGATGAGGGTTCGGTGGTACTGAAGGGGTAGGGCGGAGAGACAGTCGCCACTGGTATTGGGGTTCAACTGGACGGGTCGCCCCGTGGGTATCCGATCGCGTTCGGGTAGGTGCCCCGAATTTGACGGGTTGCATCGGACTGGGTTATCCGATCCGTAATGGTATATAGGATCGATCGATTTTAGGATCAAACTCTTGCGGATTGGGTCGGGTACCCGTCCAACCCGAAAACCATGCACACCCCTACGTAAAAATTTGAAGTATCATGAAAGTGAACAAGGCGAGGGAGAGGAGTGTTGTTGATTTTAGAGCAAACAAGCATCAAATAATCATCTAAGATTATTGATTTGGCAGCGGCAAGCCTAAACGCAAGCAAACTTGTGAACTTTCTATAATTATTTTCTTGCAAGATATCGGCAAACAATCGAATGCCTTCTTTCATCGAGCTCACCTGATCAACCGCCAAATCGATGCCCTTATTGCAAATAACTGTTAATTTGACTCGCAATTTAATTTCTCATATTAAAAACGTAACAAATTGCTAAGATTAAAATTTTGATAATTAAGACCAGACACTGAGAAAAGTTTTTTAGTGAATGCGCAAAATTCAAATATATGAAAGTAGTTGTCATTATCATTATGACAGAGATAACATCGGTTGACAGAGGAAATATTCATAGCACAGAGGTAGCATTATGTAATTAATTTGGAATGAAAAAAATACAAAAATATAAATGAAGTAAGAAATTCTCGCATCAAAGTAGTTTGACCACAACCTCTTGTGGAAAGTGGATAGTTTTCCTCCGTTGATCAAGAATTTATAAATGCTTTTTGATTGAAAGATATGTCATTGGAAAGATACCTTACCGGGAAGAAACATAGGTCTGTAGCTTTCTCATTGATTTTATGTTCCAGATAGAGTAGACTTTTTTTTTGAACTCATTGAATTCTCCCCATAAGCTCAGTGGGATACTTTGAAAAGGCTCTTGGTCGAGTTGTTTTTGGCTTTCAATGATCTAAGAGCCATGCTAACTGAAGCGGATTTGTTGTTAGCAAATCTCCAGAGATTAGGGAATTCACATTTCAAAGGGTCTTTGTCTAAAATTTGTCCTTCCAAAGAGTTGATAGTCTTCCATCACCTAAGTTTTTGTAGGATACATCACTGATCATAGCATGTCCCTTACCCATCCATTTCCAAACTTTTGCCCATTTTCCAGTTCAGATCACTTCGCACAAAATGTCCAGCCTGGTGGTAACAAGCGCTTAAAGATTCCCCAATTTTTTTCTTATGTTCATAATGGACATCTTTGTGAGCACGGAGTTATTAAAAGCATGCAAATCCAAAATTCCCCAACCGTCATTTTCATGTGGCGACATAAATTTTCCAAGCAACACAAGCCCTTGGATTGCTAGAATTATTCCCTCCCCAATCTTATGGATCACATCGATGGGAGCTTTAAGGCAGGATAACATGTGAGTTGAAAGTGAGGTTAGAGAGGATATAATCAAGCATATTCTAGTAAACTATTTTATGATTATTTTTAATAAATTAAATACAATAATTTAATTTGTTAAATTAATATAATAAGAGTATTTATAGATTAAAATTACCTATATACAATGTATACATAATTTTAATTATTTGTTATTACAAATATACACATTATTTTATATTTTATTCATTTACATAATAATTGAAGGATTCTAAATACATTTTTATTTTAGTTTTAAAAAATAATTTAATGGATTGAATAAATACAACAATATATAATATATGTACATTATACATAAAAAATAAATACACTTACTTATTTTAGGTTATTTTTAACTTTTGTTATTTTTATTTGTATTTTGTATTAATAATATAAAATATATACAAAATAATAAAATAAAATATATGTAAATATATAAGAAAATAAATAAATAAAATACAAGTATACATTTACAATCACACTCGAAAAAATCAACTTTCACATCTTACCTCTAAATTATATTTTTAAGTTTATTTTATTCTAAACATAATGAAAGTGAGTTTGATTCATTTCGAGATAATCTGGAGAAGATACTGATCTTTCACTTCTGATTTTACATCTTTTTCAGAGTATTTTATATTTTATTCTATACAACATTTATTTTTAAAAATATTTTTATTATTTAAAATATATTTTATATACAAGTATAAGAAGAAAATATTTATATTTGAGATTCAGATAATGATAAATAAAATAAGTGAAGATATGTGCATAATGAATGAAATGGATACGTACATTGTGAACTTGGTTTTTCTGATATTTTTATAAGTTAATGACCATATCTCCTCCTACTTTATTCTTTGTTGATCATGACCATGCTTGACCAAGTCTCGGAATTTTGGATTAGTCTGTATCTATACATATGTACATCCTTCTTCTTCTTCTTCTTCTTCTTTTATTTTTCTTCTTTATTTTTTATTTGGGTTAAAATAGATGATAATTATACAATATTAACAAATGATGTTAGAACGTAAAATCATGAGAATTGGTTATTATTTACATGTATTACTAAAGATTTTAAGTTAAAATGAATGAATAAAGATGAACAATTCAATTATTATTTACATGTATTACTAAGGATTTTAAGTTAAAATGAATTGGTGATTCATCACATCCTAGATATAACGAGCATTTGCCCTTGGCTCCCACCACAGGTATTCATCCCCCTAGGTAAAGATTCTAATCTAGAAGTCAAAATTTTAATCTCAAGAACATAAATGTCCACATTTTCAGATAACTTCTCCTTCGCCTCATGAATCCCATTGGTAGCATTATCCTTACTCCAGATTTTGATGTCTCTCTTCAGTCTTTTCACCTTATTTGCCCATAACTGAAAAGGGTGTCTGGGTATAACGGGTTTCTCCAGGAATCATGCACTAATTTGGAGAAAGAGTCCTTAGCTAGGCACATGTTCTCAATTCTAAAGACATGATTAACCAGTTGGTTGAAACCCGCCGTCAGAACCAAAGGATTGGGATTATAATCCGAGAAGGTTTTGGGAAGTTCAGTTAAATGAAAAATCTTGAAGAAATCCATAAATTGCTGGTCAATCAGGATCCTATCGATTTTAGCACATGATTGACTTTCACTACAATTGGACAAGTATAGGGAGTGACGTGGCCCATAACTTCAATTAATCTGGCCTCATTGATCATCTCTCAAAATTTTTATCAGCTCTCCTCAGGGGATCATTAGAAACACAATCACTACGATATCGAATAAGATCACAGGGACTTTTATTCCTTATAATCATAATAACATAAGACGGAGCCAATTTGGTGGTGTTCACACTATAACATCCTTTTCCTATATCACTTGGCGAAGTAATACCTGTAGTCATGCGTAATAGTGTGTAGGGACATTAGGATTTTGGGAAGCATCTTGAGAGATGATACCTTGTACTTTGGGTATTGTATGCAAATGATAAATTTTAAATTGCAGTGCATTGTATGCAAATTTTGTCATCTCGTTACTTGGGATTATGTTGGTGGAGGAGTGACGATCCATGGGGGCTTTCAGGTCTCGGTTAGAATATCTGGCACTAAGTCTTTCGGAAGCTCCAATACTAGATTCTATAGAATGAGAGGCTTCGGTCCGAGGACTGAGACATGTAGCTTTCGTTAAGAAGTATTGTAACGAACTCGATCGTCCGAAAATGTTGCGGAAGGAGAAACTCAGCAGACATCTCGGGATCGTTACGCATAACATCAATCATAGGACAAAAGAGCAGTAAAGAACCAGCTAAAAAAACTTTTTCATAATCATAATAAGGGCACAATTCCAAGAGTTTCTTAATTAAAGAAAAGATAAATAAGCTAGATGAAATCGTATCCACGATTTCCTTATTCCAGTGGGCATAAAAGACATCCTCCCAAACAAAACCGCAGTACTTCCATACCGCTCCTACTTCTTGAAGACTGTGTCGTCTCCCTTAAACCGGTAATGATCTAGTCCTCACGTTCTCCTGAAAAAGATTGATAATACATGTTATGAGCATAACGCTCAGTATGTACCGAGTTGGGGTCAAACCGACTAGCGTAGAAAACAAGTCACAAAAGCCATTATCATATGATTCATAAATCAACTTATCTAATTCATATAACTAAATTCCCTTCATAACCATGAATCACATAACATATTTGCACATATACCCGCAAGTTTTTACCTTATTTGCATGTATGCCCATAATATTCACATAACTTGCACATGTGCACTTAACAATAACACAATTGTACATGTAATCATAAATTGCACATATGAACATACCATTAACGTAAGTTGCTTATATGCCCATAACATTAACATAAATTGCATACGTGCACTTAACTAGAACTTACACATAAATCTATAACAGTAATATAATTGCATATATGCACATAATATTAACATATAATGCACATATGCCCATGACATTTTTCATGTTTAGAGTGGTCTTGATTGTTAGTTCTTAGGCGGCTTTGATGGCTTTGATAGCTTACCGCCGGCACAAGCAGTTCATAACAATACATAACATGACATTGTAGCTACATCTGTGGAGGACTTATCTTTTGCCTCACGCCCTCGGAAGGCATTGACCCTTTATGCCCTTACGACCCCTTAGATCGAGCCGGTGCCATTACATCAATGTTGGCTTTAATAATTTCATAACTTTGCTAATTAATATTGCCTAATATGAAATTAAACATCACTTTAACAATGGACAACATCCTGATATATGTGTCAAAACAACTTACATAGTTTACCCATGATGTAATGCTAAACATTTCTAAGAAGTACGTAGCATGAGGTTAAATACTTAACACAAAAAAATATTAGCCAAGTATTGTTGCATACAAGTCTATCTCCTCATATATTTATACAATGTATAGTTTCCTATGATATCCGGCAACAATAACTATACAAATTTGTTTAGAGGTGTCACTACGTGATACAATAATTGTGAAAATTGATAATCCTTATCCGTAACTTGATGTATATATATAAAAGGTTGAATGTGCATACAATTCCAACGATCAAAGATAGAAATTGACTTAAGGAATTTCGTTGTTTAAGAATATCAATCAGAAATAAGATCAACGAATTTACGGTATTACTATTATTTTTATCCTACGATGATTAATGGAAAATACATACATTGAAAGCACGTGTGAACGAAAAGGTATCTTGTCAGGTATTTCTTACAAATAAAGTTCGTATTTATAATGTGAGTGAATACTATCCGAGAAAACAGGACTATCAAACACACACACCTATATATATTTTCTTAAAAAAACCTGATATGAAGCACAAGATCTGCGAATGTGCATTTCCGTATAACTATGATCGTGAACATGGTTGTTCGCAGAGGGTGATTGTGATATATTTCATTCTAAAACAAGGATCAACACAAAACGCCACTTAACGATCCTATGTGTTTGACACATACCTTGACGAACAAGAAGTCCACCCTCAATGATTTCTTCCTATCCGAACCTTCGTCGACAACGTCGTTGCTCTGCCTATTTCGTCGGATCAAGGCTTCGATGCTGACGAAGAAAGTCGACGTTGCCGGATTCAAGAACGACGTGACAAAATATCACCGGCGACCTCTCTCTCTCTCTCTCTCTTTCTTTATCTCTCTAGAGCTATCTCTCATGTTTTATGAGAAGATGAGGAGATTAATGGAGTCTCATGTATTTATAGGCTCAATCAAAGAGATAATTAGCAATAATAATTTGGTTTTAATTAAAGGATAATTGTGGCAACTAGATAAGGTTGTTGCTAATTTATCATCTCTCTTTTTTTATTAATTTTTAATTTTGTTATTTGATTATCTTATGAAAGATAACGTGGGGATTTGTTATGGTTTTTTTATTATCTAAAAAAATCAATCCGTTACAATCTACCCTCCTTAAGGAAATTTCGTCCTCGAAATTTATACTGTTAAAAGAGACTTACCGAAAAGATGTGGATAGTGTTGATGCATCTTGTCCTCTAACTTCCAAGTCGCTTCTTCCCTCTGATGGTGTTGCCAGAGTACTTTGACCATCGAAACTATGCGACGTCGCAACTGATGCTCCTTACGGTCTACGATACGAACTGGTCTTTCTTCATATGTCAGATTCGGCTGAATGTCTGGAACTTCATGCTCAATCACGTGTGATGGATCAGGATTATACTTCCTTAACATTGATACATGAAAAACATCATGTAACTTGGAATAATGAGGTGGAAGGGCAACCTGATATGCTACTTCTCCCAGTTTCTTTATTATCTCGAAGGGTCCCACAAATCTAGGACTCAATTTTCCCTTTTTACCGAATCGCACTACACTCTTGGTAGGGGAAATCTTTAAGAACACATGGTCACGTACCTCAAAATTCAATTCTCGCCTTCGACAATCAGCATAAGACTTTTGTCTACTCTGAGCGGCTAAAAGTCTCTTCCGAAGTACCTCCACACCCTTCGTACAAACTTAGACTAATTCAGGTCCCAATATGTATTTTTCTCCAACATCGCTCCAACACAATGGGGACTACAAGATCGGCCGTATAATGCTTCAAAAGGAGCCATCTTAATACTTGCATGATAGCTATTTTTATAAGAAAATTCAACCAAAGGCAAATGTCTATCCCAATTTCCAGCAAAGTCGAGGGCACAAGCCCTCAACATGTCTTCTAATGTTCTGGATTGTTCTTTCAGATTGTCCATCAGTCTGAGGATGGAATGATGTGCTGAACTTCAAACTTGTACCCAAAGCATCCTGCAGACTCTTCCAAAATCGGGAGGTATATCTCGTGTCTCTGTTTGACACGATCGATACCGGAACACCATGCAATTTCACTATCTCATTCACATACAATTCAGTAAGGCTCTTGATGAACAGAGGTTTTATGAGGGTCTAGAGTAATCCTCACAAGGCGGGATCACAATGTCGCTGAGGCGACCGCTCAAGAAACCTCGTGTCGATCAACAATTAACCCACGATAAATATATGCAATGAATATCTAAAAATGTAGAGTTAAAATTTATTATAACTCTACATGCAAATGTGTATAGGTGTAAGTACAGGTAGAGGTCGAACACTGGGAGGCGAATGGTTGTATGTAATGTATCATTCAATTATTCAATCATTTGTTCATGTCCTTTTATTGTTTTGGTGGGTTTTGGGTTTTGTAAATTTTTTTATAATTTTGTTTTTATAATTTTTATTTTGTTTTTATATTTATAATTTTTTATATTTTCTTTTAATATTTTTTTAATTATATAATATAAATAGATATATATATATATATAAGACATATTTATATAAAGATATATATATATATATAAGAAGAGAAAGAGAAGTACTATAGTATATAGATATATATGTATACTTAAAAGATATATATAGATATAATTTTTTTTGCTTTTCAATATTTTTCTAATTTTTTTTATTATTTTCCTGAAATATTTCTAATTTTTATGTATTTTTAAATTCTAAAATATCCACAATATAGGACTAATTAAATAACCGTATATAATTTGGGTTTTAAAAATACAAAATAAACTCCAAAACTTCCCAAATTAATTTTAATATATTAATAATAATATATAGATAATTATAAAAGAGAAAAATATATTTTTGGTGTTTTTTTAAGGATTTTTCTATTTTTTTGTTGGATTTTGGAGCTTTCTGATTTTTTTAAATTTTCTTTTTCATATTTTTAGGGTTTTTCAATTTCTGGACTAAATATATATATAATTATACCATATATAATTTTTTTTGGAATTTTTCAAAATCATTTTCTAATTTTATAAATTAGACAGTACAAAAATGGCTCCTATTTCATTTTTAATAATTAGGAAAGATGCAAAAAATGAGAAATAAAATGTTGGCGTGAACTAACATGTGTATGGAGCACCTATCCTAATTTTTGTGGATTTTTAGAAGCCTTCTAGGTATTTTTAATAAATAGATAAAGAGACAAAAATAAAACTGCCTAGCAGGGGTATTTTTGCAAATAAGACAAGTTACAGGGGCATCAGTGCAAAAATACAACAGAAATAAACATTTATTTTAATTTTTAGAACTATTCTACAATATACAAAAACCGCCAGGGTATACATGCAAAATTTCACGCGCCTCACGTGAGACTGCACGTAAGGCGTGGAAGGACCTAAATGCAAATACTATAAACTCAGGGTCCTTTCTGTAAAATTTACATTTTATTTATAACGTGCAAAAATATTTATAGAATTAAAAATTAAATACAAAAAGGCGGGGGATGGTTTTTGCAATTTACCCCCAAAAGAGGCGCTTCATCCGACGGCTGATCTTCGTTCACTTGACACGTGGCGCCTCCACGTGCGCCGATGACGGTTCGCCGATGAGCGGTTGAGATTAGATCACTCGCGTGATCTGACGGTCGCCGCTTCTCTTCATCGGACGGTTGCTGCTCGATCTGGGTCTTCGCCTTCATCCAACGGCGGGGAGCACGCGTGGAAGAACAGGGACGAACGCTCGCCTGGGCGAGCTTCCTCCGCTCGGATCTCGCTCTCCCGCCGGTCTTCACCGCTCCTGAAGGTCCACAAAGCTTCCTGGCAGGGTCTTCTTCATGCTGGAGGTCTTGGATCGGTCGAAGGTACCCTGGAGCGCCCCCGCGAGGTCGGAGAAGGCAAGGTGCTCCAGGTACCTCCGGCGTACGTGTAACTCGACTCCTGGTGCTTCTCAACGCACCTAACCTGCACAGAAAGATAGAGGGGCTCGAGGGCGTCTCCCTCGACCCGGGGTTTCAAGCTGACAGCACAGGGATGAAGGTGGGCGAAGAAGCTCCGGCGAAGGGTGGTGGAGGAGCTTCGATTCGCGGATTCAGAAGCGAATCCGGTTGGACAAGGTGGTTGGGATATGGAGAAGGCGTAGGGGAATGAAATGGCAGTGGAAGGTGGTCGGGGCACAGTCGGAAGCACAGTGAAAAGCTCGCCGGAGCGGAGCTCCGGCGGACTACGAATCGCCTAAATTACGCTAAACTACAGATCTAAATGCGAAATAAAATGCGAGAATGAAATGCATAAATGAAAAACTACCTAAAAATGATAAAAGCGCAGCTCTTATACCTGGGGGCCGCCAGGGAGCAGGATGGTCGCCGGAGCACCACCGCGACAAAATTTCCCACCTCCTTGGGCCGACTCGAGGTGCTGGGAAGCGCCTCCTGTCACGAGGGCTCCGCCAGGAGCTCGTTCAAGCTCAAAGAAGGGGATGAAAATGGCCAAATTCGGCCAAGGAAGTGGGAGGAGTTATTTATATACAGTCCAAGGGACCCCCATTGACCGGCGATTATTGAAGAATCGAGGCTATGTACAAGGGTTCCAAGTGATCGGCGGGGATCAGGGATGATCAGGGAATAAATCTCGTGAAGGGACTGTTGGTGATTGATCACTGAGCCACGCGGGAAAAAGGGAAGAGAAGGGGGGAAAAGACAGTTCGCATCAACTCAGGCGCCTAGGGGCGCAGTTGACCGACCGGTCAACAAACGCCAGAACCTGATTGGTCCACGTCAATCAGAAATTGACCTATTTATTTAACGTATTAAATGAATTAATTAGAATTTTCTTTTAAAATAAAAAATGTTCATAAATTAATGTAGTATTTATTTATGATTTTTATTTATTTTTTTGAATTATTTTATTACGGTTTTATTAAAATATGGTATTTATAAGTATATTTATATACATTTATTTTTATTTTGTTTATTTTCTTTTATTATTGTATTTTCTTATTTTATAAATTTATAAATTATTTTTGTGAGTATAAATATATTTTTATTTACTTTTTATTAGTTTATTTACATTTTTAAATAAATAGGTCTATGTATATGTAAGTATACTTATAGGTGCTTTACCTATATATTATATATGTTTTATTTATTTAATGAATTTTATTTGTTTTTATTATGGATTTGTATTTTTAATAGGTTATATATAATATATGAATTATTATAAAAATATAGATGAATAAAGAATAAAAGAATAAAAATCCCTTTTATTTATGTACATTAGGTAGCATAGGTATTTTGTCTATGTATTATATAGACTTATTGTTATTTTACAAATTCTTTTTTGGTTTTATTCTAAGGCTAATATGTATATGAATTATATACATTATTTACAAGATTCTAAAAATATAAATTTATAAAAATAATGAGTATTGAATAAAATGAATATTTTAATCAGGTATTATGTACAAGAAGGGCCAAAAACCTAACTTTCACAAATGGACTCCAAAAATTATGAAACCAATTTTATAAAATAGTTTATGAAATGCTATATACAGTTAAAGGTGAGTTTGGGTGATTTGAAGTTTTTATTTGCAAGATATGGGTCTGTGAAGTTGAGATTTTTGCTTTTTATTATGTGTATAAAATTTACACTGGATATTATTTTTGCACAAACTCAATTTTGTATTTTAATTTACATTATTATCTACAACTTTTATGAACAAAGTTTCTTTATTTGATGAATAAATAATTATGTACAAAATAGGTGTCAAAAATGCATAAATGGAAGAATAAATAAATGAGGTATTTATTGTATTATTGGCCCTTATCTCCCCCTACTTTATTCCTTGTCGACCAAGTCCATGTTGGCCTTGGTCTCGAGGTTAGGGTCATGATGAATACCCATTCATCACTCTTTATTCTTATATTTTAGCTACAAAAACCTTTGCAAATGCATGTAGATATGTGTAAATAGGAATAATTACCAAAAGCATGCATTGTGTAAAAACCTATAATTAGCATGTTTTTGTGCAAAAATAAAAGAATAAAGATTAAAAAGAAAAAGAGGGAAATATTTAGAATAAATATTGAGCAACCTAACCCAAGGGAGGGCTCAGCATGGGCCTGACCGCATAAAAGCCAAGTAGAGGGAGATAGGGGCTCATGTATATATATTTATGTAAATAAAATAAAAATGTTTTCCTCACCCAAAAATGTTTTCCTCACCCAAGGGAGGGCTCAGCATGGGCCTGACCGCATAAAATGCTTGTAAATACTTGTATATATTTATAAAAGATAAAAACGAAATAAAAAGTTAAAAATAAAAAAGATTAAAAAGACCCCTTCATCATGTACATATATCACATCTATGTATTTATTTGCCCTTGTAAATAAATAAGGTTATTTTCCAAACTTTCTGTAAATAATCTATATTATATATTGTAAATAAATAAAATAAAAAGACTCAAAACAAAAATCAAATAAAAATAACAAAATTAAAAATACAAAAATAGTTTGTACATATACCATGTATATAGATATACATAACTATTTATTTTACCTATGTATATAAATAATAAAAATCAAATAAAAACATCCTTTTATTCCTTATTTTATTCTATAAATAAATAAAATATAAAATAGGAATAAAATTGTATAAAAATAATAATTAAAAATAAAAAATCAAAAGCCTATATTGTATATATACCTATATATAGCTATATAATGTATATACTTTATTTTTATTTCCAAAAATTAATTAAAAATCACCAAAAAATAGAAAAAAATAAAATAAAAATAATTCATGTTTTAAGTTTTTGCAAAATCGGGCCATAACTACCTCAATTTTGAGCTTTAAAATCCTGCCACGTGGCCTGACCCCATTGGGTCCTGGGGATGTTGACCGCCCGGTCAACTGGCCCCCCTAGGACCACTTCTCACGGACTCGAGCAGACCCCTCTTCTCGGATTTATACCCGCTCGACCCGATTCCAAATCACCCAAGCCCCGGCTCTGTTTTACGCCT
Source organism: Ottelia alismoides (assembly GCA_037367405.1). Classification (NCBI taxonomy): domain Eukaryota; kingdom Viridiplantae; phylum Streptophyta; class Magnoliopsida; order Alismatales; family Hydrocharitaceae; genus Ottelia; species Ottelia alismoides. Next base: position 536,693 of record JAZKJV010008463.1, on the reverse strand, counting down.
TCCATATCCGACACCCTCGCCGGGTATCGACCTCGGGATCCGCACGCCACCATGACCCTACCCGAGCTATTCTTCTCGGATCCCGCCAGCATACTTAAGCCCTGCTCCGCCACCCATTTCACATATCTTTGGCTCATTCGCTCCATCCCCCGTGACCTCCAGTGCTCGAGCGTGAGTGACAGCTCGCTCCAGGTGCTGTCGCAGCGAGGAGAGGGGCCGGATACCACTGATCCGGCGAGTAGCTCCGCCGTAGCTCCGCCACTGGTGCGAGCTCCGAGCCTCGGGCCCAGACGTCCCTCGAGGCTACGACCGGGAGCCTCCCCAGCTCCAGCCCAGTCTATTCATCCACCCAGGTAGTCTCGTAGCTCCTCTATTTAGTCTAATTTCCGATTGGCCCCAAATCGCGCCGCCATCGATTTTCGTTGATTCCGACCACCTCACCTTCCCGTTCGACCATCGGAATCCACCATCACCTCCGCTTTCCTTCCACGCACCTTCTTCGCCCCCTCCGTTTAACCCAGCTCGCACAGGAGCTGGGGTTCGAATCCCTTCGCCGTCGCATCGCCGGGGTTCGCCCGCACCACCGCACCATTCACCTTCACGCCGCCTAACCGGGTCAAGGCACTTTGCCCTCGACCCGCGAAGTTTCTGAGCTGTTTTGCAGGACAAGCAGAGGCCATCTGAGGCCTCTCGACATCTAGCCCAGGAGCTTCAGCTCCGCCACCCTCGTCGGAGCTCATCCGAGCTCGGCTGGGGCATTGGAGACCACCAGCAGCTGCGCACCTTCACGACGGAGCTCCTCTGACCCTCAGGCGCAGCAGAGGAGGCCTGAGGCAGCTTCACGAGGCCGACGAAGCTCACCGGCCATCAGTTCTTCTAGACCCTCCAGCAGCCGTTGGATTGCCCTCCTCGCTCCAGTTTTGATCAGCACCGTCCATCTCTGGAGCGCCCGTGGACGTCAGATCTGAGGAGACAAATCCAGGCCGTTAGATCCACACGTGTCCTAGCCTGGACCGTTGGATTGACCAGAGCAGCAGCACCGTCAGAGCCGCCCCGCTTCCTGACCGTCCGATCGCCACGTGGCGGCCATCCGTCAGCTCCGGTTAATAAAGGGTAAATTATCCTTAGGCCCTTATCTTAATTTTATTTCGTTTGAGTCCTGTAAATATTTAAGCACGTTATTTAGTTTTATGTTTATTTGCACAGTGGACCCTGCACTTTAGAGTATTTGCTTATATACCCCTGCCTGTGTGAGCCACGTGCTTCGTCACGTGTATCTTTGGGTTATTTGCATCATATTCCCTTGTAGTTCTGATTGTTCTGAAATGAAAGAAATCTTTTAGTATTTGCATTTATGCCCCTGTGAATGGTTTTATTCCGAATGTGCGTTTATTTGTGGGTAAATTGCAACTAAGGCCCTCGGACTTTTGGTACGTGTTACCAATAGGTCCCAGGACCTTATTTTTATTACATATAGGTCCCTGAGTGCCCCAGGCACGCGCCTCGCGCGTGTTTTGCTGGGTATTTTGCACCGGGACCCCCAAAACTTAGGGTATTTGCATTTCAGTCCTTGTGCACAGTACCCTCTTGTGATTTTTGAATAAAATATCAAATCACCTCCAAATTCGACGAAAATTTGACACATGGCTCCTGCCATGGTGTAGGATTTTTGTGAATTTTTGAGGACATTTTTGATTTCGTTTGTTATTTTTAAAAATTTAAAAACTATCATTTTAGCTACTGTCTAGTTTTAAAAACCCTAATAAAATATAAAAACTCCCCCAAAAATTCTATAAAAATTTGGTACTGTTTGTTTTGTGTTCCTTGAATTTCTAGCCAATTTTGGCTATTTTTCTCTGATTAAAAACCTTAAAAACTTAAAAACCCCTAAAAACCCATAAAAATTCTAATAAATACATTAAAAATTCAAAAACAATAAATCTGGTACCTAAATTTTCCTTATTTCATCCATTTTCTAGGAAAATTACCTCCAGGCCCTTTTGAGACCCTCAGATATTTTATCTAAGGCTTTTGGGCCTGGCTGGACAGTACCTTGCATTTTTGCTACTGTTTGATTTTTTAGAAAATAAAATAAATATCAAAAAAATCCCAAAAATTCACCAAAAACATAAAAAATTATAAAACTCATAAAAATATTTTTGTTTTAATTTTTGATTATTTTTGTTGCATTAAATAAATTGTTGAAGTGTGCTTATTTTTGTTTCTTTTATTTTCTTCACATATTAAAAATCCAAAAAAATATAAAAATAATTAAAAACCACTAAAAAATATTTTGTCTTTTATTTTATTTGTTTTTACTACTTCGTAGGCCTTCGGCCAACCCGTGCTCCTTGAGTTCGACCTTGGGTGCTATACCAGGTTAAACATATAGCAGGACTGCTTTATTTGTGCTTGATTGATTTTTGATTTAGTTAGTGGTCTGATATTTTTCTTGATATACATGGTCTAATTGCTCGGGTCACAACGACCCTATTTCTGTACCTCATACCCTAGTGGTCAGGCCTGTTATCAGAATGGCGCCGTTGCCGGGGAGCACAGCTTAGTAGTTTTTCTTTTCGTTTCATTTTGATTTTCGCGGCTCTTCGCGGCTTTTGTTTATATTTTCTTTTTGTTTTATTTTGCCTTATTTTCTTTTTCTTTTGTTTTTGTTTTTATTTTCTTTTTTTTGTTTATTTTATTTTACATTTTTGCATATATACCCTGCTATTTTTATTTCTTTTTCCTTTATTATTTGATTATTGGTTCTGACCACTCTGTTTCTCTTGCTAGGGCCCGAGGACCGCGGAGGCGACTTTCGAGGAGCCGGTGCAACCGAGGAACTTGGAGGCGGCTTCATTCTCTACGAAGTCGCAGGAGAGAGCGAGAGGGAGAGAGTTGAGTGGGTGAGGTTAGATTAGGTTTTTTATTTTATTTCCATTATTATTGTAATAATACAGGACCTTCTCAGACACTTGGACTCTTCTACCGTAGCGGGTCTGTTTCGCCGAGCACCGGTGTGCTTGGGGGACCCTTAGGACCTTTGCGGTTTTTCGCGGTTTTCACGCGGCTTTCTTTTTCTTTTATTTCCGTCTTTTCCGATTTTACGCGGTTTTTGCTCGAGCCCCTAGACTTAGGAATTTCTGGTGACTGTGCCGTAATTAGTAGGATCCAAACACCTAATTGCTTATCTGTTCCCATAGATCGATAATTGGACCTACTTAAAAATCATTAATAAAAATAACCGATTCATTTGCCTTCGTAGCCTACGTGCCGCAGCCCGTCCTGTAAAGCGCTTACTCCTACCCCCGATTTGTCGGACAGAGGAGGGACGGGCCAAGACCGGACTCTTTAGCTTGGAGGTCGGTGACCGGTTAGACGGTTCTTCGCTAGAAGTTGCTCGTCTAGGACTCGGCTTTTCCCGTTGCATCATATAGGTAGTTTTATTTCTGTCTTTACTTTTATGCGCGGATCATCTTGCATGTAGAGTGCTGGAGGCAAGGTACGCTATTCTTACTCAGCATGCATCATTGATTTATCGTGCATCGGCTTTTTCGTCTTCTCCCCCCCGTTTTGGACTTAATAACCAGGAGAATCGAAAAATTCGTTAGGCCATTTGTTTGCTTTGAAAAATACTAAAAAAAGTGAAACCATAAAATTGGGACTGCTAATCTTATTTATCTTAAAATCTGCTCACCCTAAAAACTTTGTCTTGGGGAGAGCAACCCCCTCATTGGATGGTTTGGATGCGCGAGAGAGTGACCCGAACCCTAGGTAGAGCCCCCCGTTGCTAGTCCCGACTGATTACCGACTTCTTCGTGCGGGACAGTCGGTTGGGTTAGCATCGGATATCCCAACAGGTCACGTAAGCGCTCTGATATTTTGTGTGTTCACCAAATAAAATTGACAAGATAAACTGACCGAACTTTCACGGTCTTCAGCTCGCGTTGCGTTGGTGAACCGGGGGTTTGTTTTCTGATCATAATTTTTCCAGATCTCATCCGCACTACTCGCCAGATCGAGATGATGGGTAGACGGTCTCTTAGGCAGCCTCTGGCTGCACCGCTTTCGGGCACGTCTACCTCATCATCTAGGTTGGCTCGCGAGAGCTCAGACCCGCTCTCCGAGCCCGAGTATGATTCCACCCTGTTCCCCCTCGACCCCCTTTCTGTTCTACCTGAGAGACACGACCCCGAGGAGAGACTGATTGATTTGACAACACCTGAGTTGGGCTCGTTTGATTTTGCAGACGTCGCCATGGCCGGCAGTTCTGAGGATCGTTCCCGCACAGAGCACGTTGTGATGGATCAGGGAGCGATCAACTCCACCTTGATCGCCTCATTAGAGACAGTTCAGCAGCAGTTACACGATCAGGGAGCATTCATGATTGAGATGAGGAGAGAGTTGGAGCGCCTCCGAGTAGAGCGAGATGAGCAGAGCGAGCCCGAGGAGATACCGGATGCAGAGGCACGAGCCGCAGCAGCAGCAGCAGCAGCCGCAGCCGCCGCCGCAGCGACAGCAGCCGCGGGAGGAGGACCACCTAGACCGATGCGGGAGTTGCACAACCCCGGATCTACACTGATGCACCATTGGGTGGTGGTACCTGCTATCGTGGGGGACTTCAAGTTCCCACCGAACACCCTGCAGATGCTTCCTCGTTTTCACGGACTCGCCACTGAGGAGACCCACCTCCACCTCCAGGAGTTTCTGATGATCTGCAGTACTGTCCACGACCGGCATGTGGACCAGGACACGATCCGGATGATAGCCTTCCCGTTTTCACTGGAAGATAGAGCAGCCACCTGGCTGAAGCATCTTGGGAGGTTTGTCTATACCTGGGAGCAGCTCCGCACCGAGTACTTGAACAAGTACTATCCACTCGGGCGGACGAATGCAGCGAGGGCCCTGATCAGCAACTTCTCCATGTTCCCCAACGAGCAGTTTCACGAGGCATGGGAGAGGTTCCGAGAGCTCCTGGACAGATGCCCGCACCACGACATCACGAAGCCGAACCTTGTGCAGAGCTTCTTCAGCGGGTTGACACCAGAGCTACAGGGCCTGGTGAATGCTTCTTGCGGCGGGTCCTACTTCGCCAAGGACCACGACCAGGTCTGGGCCATCTTCGAGGAGATGGCTGAGAACTATATGGTGATGTCTCAGACCAGGTTGTATACTCAGAAGACCCAGCCACATCAGCCAGGACCCGTGCAGTACCAGCGGATAGCACGGGTAGATGCAGGCCCATCCAGTTCGTCCGCAGCCGCAGCAGCACAGGCAAAGTCGACAGCTGCGGACATGGGCATTATCAGCAAGAAGTTGGACCGCATGGAGCTGATTGAGAAGAAGCAGTGCCAGAGCATCACTCAGATGGAACAGATGGCACAGGTTCTAAGCGACATGAAGACACAGCTCATGTGTCTCCAGGAGGCACAGACGGCTCCTCAGCCCCGTCTTCAGTCGCGAGGCGACTCCGGCAGCAGCAGCAGCTCGTCCCAGCGCTCCAGCACCCACGTGCAGCCTAGACAGGTCCATCTTGTACAGGCGGAGCCGTACCAGCAGCCGCAGCCCACCTACCAGTCCCCACCATCCCCAGAGATGCAGATGGTGGTCTACCAGCCGGACCAGCCTCTGGCAGTACTCCCGCCAGCCCCCTATGATGCCGAGCCGTTGATGGATGTCAACGGGATTTGGTATGACCGCCCCCAGCCTGGGATCCGACGAGACCATCCCGGATTCAGGTGGGGGAGTGGTGGTACCCAGCCCCAGTAGCAGCCGTCAGGACAGGGAGGGCAGTACTCCCAGCAGAGAGATTACCAGCAGCCGCAGCAGCAACACCCAGCATACCAGCAGCACCAGTCATCCTTCGTTCCTCGTCCCTATCAGCAGCAGGGACAGTCGTGGAGACGTGAGCAGCAGGCTCACCTGGTTCAGCAGCAGCACCCGTCCTCATATCCCTCTTACCATCACCACCAGCAGCAGTTCCAGCAGCCTCACCCCCAGAGAGGCTACCCGTCGGGCTTCCACGAGAGCCCCGCTTTGGATGACATTGCCCGCCTCCTCACGGACCAGCAGGCCACATTCCGACGGGAGATGGACGAGTTCCGCCATGAGATGCGGGACTTGGTGAGAGGGAAGGCCGCCATTCCAGCCCAGATTGAGCCGAACCCGAACAACCTCAAGAGGAAATCTGAGCAGGTATTACACACTGAGTCTGCCCCTCCTAGTGACCCATTTGTTGATACATCTTCGGATCTATTTGATGCTGATTTTGTCACACTTAGGAGCGGTAGGACCCCAGCAGGCGGCGACGCCTCATCTGAGATTCACCACGAGGACACTTCAGAGGCGCCACATGAGGAGGAGGAGAGCGGTACTGAGGCCGCTCCAGATGATGACGGTGGCACTGAGGCCACCAAGGATGCTGATCCCACCGGCGGTACTGAGGCCGCCGCTTCACCAGATCGAGGAGGTGGTACTGACACCACCAGTTCAGCCGAGCCAGCCCGCGGTACTGATGCCGCGAGACGTCTACCAGCAGCAGCAGCAGAGCCAGCCCATGGTGGTACTGAGGCCACCAGTGTTTGTCGTGATAGAGATGTTGTCTTTCCTTGCATTCCTGTATCTCAGAACTCAGTTGTGAATAAAGGAAAAGGTTTACTTTCATCTGGTCCCACTGTGGTGTATGATGTATGTGTGGATCCGGTCCTTGAACCGTCTAGGCCTTTTCCTAGTCCTTCATCTGCGAAGGACCCTGTGATCCCCTTCCCTAGAGCCTTTCAGATGGGGAAGGGGAAGAAAAAAGAAAATAAAAAAAAAGAGAGCTTGAGGAGTTCAGCCAGAGCATGATCGATCGATTCCACATCCAGCTGACCCTCCAGGAGGCGTTGCAGCACATCCCCCTTCTCCAGCGATCTTTGAGAGAGAGGACTACATTCAGGAGAAGGAGGAGGAACCACACTTCAGAGATACATGTGCTAACGAAAGCCACGTGTTTCGCGATCCAGAACCGTCTGCCAACCAAGAGGCCAGATTTAGGGGCTCCGTATGTCAGATGCCAGATCAGTGAGCAGAGGTTCGACCGTACTCTACTAGATAGCGGATCGTCGATCAACCTTCTTCCGGTAGCCCTTCTCGACCGCTTTGAGTTGGGCACTCTTCGACAGAGCAGGACAGTCCTTCAGTTCGCTGATCGATATGTCAAGAGGACGAAGGGGTTATTACGAGACGTTATCGTCACGATTCAGGGCCTGAAATTCCCCGTGGACTTCGTAGTGTTGGACATGGAGATCCCTGAGTCAGTGGCCGATACCCCCATCATCCTTGGTCGCCCGTTCTTGGCCACAGCCAAGGCAGTGACTGATCATGATAGCGGGGAGGTGTACTTTCGCGTCGAGGGCGAGAGTATACAAATAGAGACGGTCGAGGACTACAGAGCTAGATTCAGAGCCCGCTCAGATGCGAGTACAGATTCAGAGCAGCTGACAGACGCAGAGCCAGACATCCACCAGGACTGTGATTTTGTGATCACAAATGATGAGGCAGCTTGGGCAGATCTTGAGACACAGACCATCCTCTCACTTTCAGATACAGCTGATGCCGAGATGATAGCAGAGGAGAGTCTGGAGAACACAGCCCTGGTCCAGGATACCATTGAGGCAGCAGAGCCGGTCCTTGATCGCAGCACGATGTTTAGTGACGGTGGTGCTGAGGCCACCTTGTTTTCCGGTGGTACTGATGCCACCACGGTTGATACAGATCCCTCGGATTCAGAGTATGATTGGGCCGATTGCTATGATCAGATGCCAGACTTGAGTTCACCTGAGCCTATTGATGAGGAGGAGGTAGATGCAGAGCCGAGCAGAGACAGTGCAGATGAGCAGCCTTCTCCCGATCCAGTTTGCGAGAGTTCGCTTTCACTTTCCCAGGCAGATTTGGCCGACTTAGCAGCTTTCACTCAGTTTCGTCCGCAGCCTGATTTGCCAGCACCCAGCATTCCAGAACTAAAGCCGCTCCCTACTTCGCTGAAGTATCGATTCCTTGCAGGCGAGCCAGAGATGTACCCAGTCATCATCTCCGCCGAGTTGACTGGAGAGCATGAATCCCGGTTGATGGGGGTTCTTGAAAAGAACCGCAAGGCGATCGGATGGAGCGTAGCAGATCTCCATGGGATTAGTCCATCAGTGTGCTCCCACCATATCTATCTTGAGGAAGGGGCGAAGCCGTCACGTGAGTTCCAGCGGCGACTGAACCCCAACCTAAGAGAGGTTGTGATGAAGGAAATATCGAAATGGTGGGGTGCATGTTTTATTTATCCCATTTCCAACTCCAAGTGGGTTAGCCCCTTGCATGTGGTGCCCAAGAAGACGGGCATCACGACTGTGATCAGTGAGTCGGGAGAGGAGATCGCTACACGAGTACCCACCTCTTGGAGGGTTTGTGTTGACTACAGGAGACTCAACCAAGCCACCAAGAAGGACCATTTCCCCCTGCCTTTTATTGACCAGATCATTGAGAGACTGGTAGGGAAGAGCCATTACTGCTTCCTGGATGGGTACTCAGGCTACAACCAAGTGGCCATCGCTCCTGAGGATCAGGAGAAGACCACCTTTACCTGTCCCTTCGGCACATATGCTTTTCGACGCATGCCATTTGGGCTATGCAATGCCCCTGCGACTTTTCAGAGGTGCATGCTGTCGATCTTTTCGGACATGGTAGGGGAGTGTTTGGAGGTCTTCATGGACGATTTCTCGATCTACGGCGATGGATTCGACTCCTGTCTTGACTGCCTAGACCGGGTACTCCAGCGATGTATTGAGTTTCATTTGGTGCTATCTTGGGAGAAGAGTCACTTCATGGTGTCTCAAGGGACGGTGCTTGGCCATATCATCTCCAACAGGGGCATGGAGGTGGATCCGGCCAAGGTTGATGTCATTAGGAAACTCGCACCGCCGTCCAATCTAAGGCAGCTACGGTCATTCCTGGGGCACGATGGATTTTATAGGAGATTTATTCATGATTTCAGCAGGATTGCCCGACCGTTGACTGACCTCTTGACGAAAGACACCGAGTTCCTTGTCGATGACAAGTGTCTTTCGTCCTTCGCGACTCTCCAGCAGTGTGTCATTGAGGCTCCTGTCCTCCAGCCGCCTGATTGGTCTCTCCCATTTGAGATCATGATGGATGCCTCCGATTTTGCCATAGGGGCAGTGCTGGGACAGAGGAGGGATGGAGTTCCATTTGCAATACACTATGCTAGCCGCACATTGGATTCCGCCCAGTGGAATTACACGGTCACAGAGAAGGAGATGCTAGCCGTAGTGTTTGCCCTGGATAAGTTCAGATCATATATCATCGGATCTAGAGTGACTTTGTTTACAGATCACACCGCCATCAGGTACCTCATGGCAAAGAAGGATGCCAAGGCCAGACTGACTAGATGGATCCTTCTACTCCAGGAGTTCGACATTGAGATCAAGGATAAGCCTGGAGTCAAGAATGTGGTGGCGGATCATCTCTCCCGACTAGAGCAACCTGAGGATTCTGAGCAGATCGATCCTATTAGAGATACCTTCCCAGATGAGGCGATCCTTGCTATCGCCTCACTCCCATGGTACGCCGATATTGTGAACTTTCTCGTTGTTGGGAAAGTCCCACAAGATTGGCCCAGGCAGAGGCTTGAGACCTTCCTCGCGAAGGCCAAGTCTTACCATTGGGAGGATCCCATCCTCTCCCACGAAGGAGGGGATAGCGTCTAGCGTCGGTGTATTCCTCAGGAGGAACACCATAGCGTCCTCACTTACTGCCACAAGCTTGAGGCAGGAGGACATCATTCTGGGAGGAGAACGGCACAGAAAGTGCTCCAATCCGGCTTGTGGTGGCCTACCCTCTTCAAGGACTCAGATGAGTTCGTGAAGAGGTGTACTGACTGTCAGAGGATGGGCACTTGTGGACAGCGTGATATGATGCCGATGCAGCCCATTCACTTCTGTGAGGTTTTTGACGCATGGGGCATCGATTTCATGAGTCCATTCCCTAAGAGTCAGGGATTTGAGTACATTCTGTTGGCCGTAGATTATGTGAGTCGTTGGGTGGAGGCTATCCCCGCCCGAGCCGCTGATGCGAAGACAGTTTGCAGATTTTTGAGGAAGCACATCATCACGCGGTTCGGGGTTCCACGAGTTTTGATATCTGATGGGGGATCTCACTTCATCAACGACCAGGTGAAGGCACTTGCTAGCGAGTTCGGCATAGATCATCGTGTTGCTACACCTTACCATCCACAGACGAATGGTCTAGCCGAAGTGTCGAATAGGGAGATCAAGACTATTCTGCAGAAAGTCGTCCGCCCTGACTGAAAGGATTGGTCACAACTTTTGGACTCGGTCTTGTGGGCATATAGGACATCTTTCAAGACACCTTTGGGCACATCTCCCTTTCGCCTCGTGTATGGCAAGCCATGCCATTTACCTGTTGAGCTGAGGCACAAGTCACTTTGGGCAGTTACAGATATTTTGATGGATCCAGATGGTATGGGAGACCAGAGGAGGGCAGAGCTAGCTGCCCTGGAGGAGCTTAGAGATGCAGCTTTCTCAAGCAGCCTACATTATAAGGAGAAAATCAAGGAGTGGCATGATTCTCATATCAGCCACAAGCATTTTGAGATTGGACAAGGAGTATGGCTGTTTGATGCGAGGCTACGCCTATTTCCAGGGAAGCTACAGAGCAAATGGAAGGGACCTTATATAGTCAGAAAGGTACACGACAACGGTAGCATCGACATATCTGAGTTGTCTTCTGAGAGTACCTTTCGAGTGAACGGCCAGCGGCTCAAGCCATTTCTAGATCATGAGCTGCGGGTCGTTGATCTTGCCCCTATTCATTTTGCGTGAGATGTGGTCTTTGACTCACATCTAATGCATCTCACGCCTGAGCTTCACTGATCTTCCGCTGTATATAGATCCAGATGTCCATATCACCACATTCTTTAGTCCCACATCCCTTTCTCCATCTTGTGATTATGCTATACTTAGGGTGCGCTTTACCCTAAGTATAGGGGGGACGTGAGACCTTTTGGGTATTTCTTTTGTTTTTGTCTACCCCTATTTTTACTGCCTATACTTAGGGATATTTCACCCTAAGTATAGGGGGGGTAGACCCTGTACATTCTGCACTCAGGTTTTCCCTTAGTATACAACCTGCTATACTTAGGATTACTTGATCCTAAGTATAGGGGGGGAGACCTGAGTCCCTCTTGACTTTTCATTCTTCTTTTGTATAGCCTTTCTTTTCACTTTCCTATACCTAGCACGAGTTATGTCTTCTTCATCGCTCTTGACTCTGAGGACATCGTTCGAGCTAAGTTTAGGGGGGTGTGTATATATTTCATATATACTTTAGCCATAACTCGTACTTTGTGTGAGTGTGTTAATAAATAAAATGGCTAAAAACCACAAAAATTAAAAATTTTCATGTACATAATCTTCTTTTATTTGCACATACATAGCTAGTGTACAAATTATTTTTGTAAAAATGATTTCAAAAATCTTTTGTGTAAAGCTTGTGTAATTATTTTTGTATCAAAATTATGTATATAGTACAAAATTTTTCCAAAATGTTTTGAAAATTAAAAGTTTGCAAAAATCTTGTGTAAATGTGTGTAAATAGCTTTTTGCAAAACTTGCACTTCATGCATCATCCATTCATGATTTCAAAACATTTTTTAAAAATTTTGCATGATTGTAAACTTTGTGTAAATAAGCATCTTTTTGTACATATGTATATAGTTTTTCTGGATGATAGTTGACATTTAAACTAGCCTGGAATCAAATTGAGAAATGGAGCTTGATTAAGATCTTAATCAACCTAATTTCTAAGAGGAACCTTATAGGACTTAGGTTTAAGGCTTTTCAGGTCCATGTTGACTTAATTCTTTGAGTCCACTAGGCTATGATCACATGTCATCTCAATGAGCCTAAGTAGAACACTTAACAACAACACATGACTCATATAGACAATGGCTTTACTTGGACACCAGCACTATGCACCGAGCTCTCTACGGATGAGGTGGTGAGGAGGCAGTCTTCCTTGACTTGGGGTAGCATATGAGGGTAGTACTTCTAGGCGGAACCTCTCTTCTTCTTATAGTGAAGGAAGTGCGTCTCAACTTGGTCTGGTTGCCATGAGGTCTAACGACGGGAGTTGTGGGTTGCAATAAAACTTCAAAAGAGGGATAGTCTACTGGCTCAAGAGGAAAAACTCCTTGTATATATGCTGCACATTTATATGTTGTATAGATGCACTGAAAAAAAATGTGTGCAAAAAGAAAAGAACTCCAAAAAAGTGGTGGGTCTGAGAGAAAATGATAATCCCACCGGAGTATGTATAGAGTGCAATAAGCAAAGCTTGGTTTCATGATCCACCTGTTGCAGCTTGCAGCAGGGAGACTTGGCTACACTGGTCAAGCTCCCAAGGGTACTTGGCTACACCGGCCTTGACCCATTCTCTTCTTCCCCCTCTTCTTGAGCCGGTTGAACTTGAACTTAGAAGGGAATACCCCGCTCCTCGAGGAAAGAGTGGCCAGATTGAGGTCATAGAGTTACCTTGTTGGGGAGGGTTGTCAAGTTGCCATTTCTGAGGTGGAGAGTTTAGACTTCACATTCACAGGACAAGAAAAGATTCATGGTCTTCAGGGTTTGTGATTGATGACTTGTTCTGATCTGGAGCATTGAGGAGTCTTGGTTATAGATTAGTGGAACTTGGAGGCTGTTGAGTTTTAAGCGTAAGTCTAAATAAGGTTCCGACACATTAATAATCCAAAGATCTGATCGAGCACCATACCCCAATTTAATGAAGGCAAGTTTAATAATCAACCTTGATCCATGTACATCCTCTCTTTCTTTTTCTTTCTTTCTTTTTCACTTCTTTTTCAAATAAGTGTTTGCTAAGGGACTAGCAAAGTTAAGTATAGGGGGGTGATGAATACCCATTCATCACTCTTTATTCTTATATTTTGGCTACAAAAACCTTTGCAAATGCATGTAGATATGTGTAAATAGGAATAATTACGAAAAGCATGCATTGTGTAAAAACCTATAATTAGCATGTTTTTGTGCAAAAATAAAAGAATAAAGATTAAAAAGAAAAAGAGGGAAATATTTAGAATAAATATTGAGCAACCTAACCCAAGGGAGGGCTCAGCATGGGCCTGACCGCATAAAAGCCAAGTAGAGGGAGATAGGGGCTCATGTATATATATTTATGTAAATAAAATAACAATGTTTTCCTCACCCAAAAATATGCTTGTAAATACTTGTATATATTTATAAAAGATAAAAACGAAATAAAAAGTTAAAAATCAAAAAGATTAAAAAGACCCCTTCATCATGTACATATATCACATCTATGTATTTATTTGCCCTTGTAAATAAATAAGGTTATTTTCCAAACTTTCTGTAAATAATCTATATTATATATTGTAAATAAATAAAATAAAAAGACTCAAAACAAAAATCAAATAAAAATAACAAAATTAAAAATACAAAAATACTTTGTACATATACCATGTATATAGATATACATAACTATTTATTTTACCTATGTATATAAATAATAAAAATCAAATAAAAACATCCTTTTATTCCTTATTTTATTCTATAAATAAATAAAATATAAAATAGGAATAAAATTGTATAAAAATAATAATTAAAAATCAAAAATCAAAAGCCTATATTGTATATATACCTATATATAGCTATAATAATGTATATACTTTATTTTTATTTCCAAAAATTAATTAAAAATCACCAAAAAATAGAAAAAAATAAAATAAAAATAATTCATGTTTTAAGTTTTTGCAAAATCGGGCCATAACTACCTCAATTTTGAGCTTTAAAATCCTGCCACGTGGCCTGACCCCATTGGGCCCGGTCAACTGGCCCCCCCAGGACCACTTCTCACGGACTCGAGCACCGGACCCCTCTTCTCGGATTTATACCCGCTCGACCCGATTCCCAATCACCCAAGCCCCGGCTCCGTTTTACACCTTCCACATCCGACACCCTCGCCGGGCATCGACCTCGGGATCCGCGCGCCACCATGACCCTACCCGAGCTCTTCTTCTCGGATCCCGCCAGCATACTTAAGCCCTGCTCCGCCACCCATTTCACGTATCTTTGGCTCATTCGCTCCATCCCCCGTGACCTCCAGTGCTCGAGCGTGAGTGACAGCTCGCTCCAGGTGCTGTCGCAGCGAGGAGAGGGGTCGGATACCACTGATCCGGCGAGTAGCTCCGCCGTAGCTCCGCCACTGGTGCGAGCTTCGAGCCTCGGGCCCAGACGTCCCTCGAGGCTACGACCGGGAGCCTCCCCAGCTCCAGCCCAGTCTATTCATCCACCCAGGTAGTCTCGTAGCTCCCCTATTTAGTCTAATTTCCGATTAGCCCCAAATCGCGCCGCCATCGATTTTCGTTGATTCCGACCACCTCACCTTCCCGTTCGACCATCGGAATCCACCATCACCTCCGCTTTCCTTCCACGCACCTTCTTCGCCCCCTCCGTTCAACCCAGCTCGCACAGGAGCTGGGGTTCGAATCCCTTCGCCGTCGCATCGCCGGGGTTCGCCCGCACCACCGCACCATTCACCTTCACGCCGCCTAACCGGGTCGAGGCACTTTGCCCTCGACCCGCGAAGTTTCTGAGCTGTTTTGTAGGACAAGCAGAGGCCATCTGAGGCCTCTCGACATCTAGCCCATGAGCTTCAGCTCCGCCACCCTCGTCAGAGCTCATCCGAGCTCGGCTGGGGCATTGGAGACCACCAGCAGCTGCGCACCTTCACGACGGAGCTCCTCTGACCCTCAGGCGCAGCAGAGGAGGCCTGAGGCAGCTTCACGAGGCCGACGAAGCTCGCCGGCCATCAGTTCTTCCAGATCCTCCAGCAGCCGTTGGATTGCCCTCCTCACTCCAGTTTTGATCAGCACCGTCCATCTCTGGAGCGCCCGTGGACGTCAGATCTGAGGAGACAGATCCAGGCCGTTAGATCCACACGTGTCCTGGCCTGGACCGTTGGATTGACCAGAGCAGCAGCAGCGTCAGAGCCGCCCCCCTTCCTGACCGTCCGATCGCCACGTGGCGGCCATCCGTCAGCTCCGGTTAATAAAGGGTAAATTACCCTTAGGCCCTTATCTTAGTTTTATTTCGTTTGAGTCCTGTAAATATTTAAGCACGTTATTTAGTTTTAGGTTTATTTGCACAATGGACCCTGCACTTTAGAGTATTTGCTTATATACCCCTGCCTGTGTGAGCCACGTGCTTCGTCACGTGTATCTTTGGGTTATTTGCATCATATGCCCTTGTAGTTCTTATTGTTCTGAAATGAAAGAAATCTTTTAGTATTTGCAATTATGCCCCTGTGAATGGTTTTATTCCGCATGTGCGTTTATTTGTGGGTAAATTGCAACTGAGGCCCTCGGACTTTTGGTACGTGTTACCAATAGGTCCCCGGACCTTATTTTTATTACATATAGGTCCCTGAGTGCCCCAGGCACGCGCCTCGCGCGTGTTTTGCTGGGTATTTTGCACCGGGACCCCCAGAACTTAGGGTATTTGCATTTCAGTCCTTGTGCACAGTACCCTCTTGTGATTTTTGAATATAATATCAAATCACCTCCAAATTCGACGAAAATTTGACACATGGCTCTTGCCATGGTGTAGGATTTTTGTGAATTTTTGATGACATTTTTGATTTCGTTTGTTATTTTTAAAAATTCAAAATTTATCATTTTAGCTACTGTCTAGTTTTAAAAACCCCAAAAAAATATAAAAACTCCCCTAAAAATTCTATAAAAATTTGGTACTGTTTGTTTTGTGTTCCTTGATTTTCTAGCCAATTTTGGCTATTTTTCTCTGACTAAAAACCTTAAAAACCTTAAAAACCCCTAAAAACCCATAAAAATTCTAGTAAATACATTAAAAATACAAAAACAATAAATCTGGTACCTAAATTTTCCTTATTTCATCCATTTTCTAGGAAAATTACCTCCAGGCCCTTTTGAGGCCCTCAGATATTTTATCTAGGGCTTTTGGGCCTGGCTGGACAGTACCTTGCATTTTTGCTACTGTTTGATTTTTTAGAAAATAAAATAAATATCAGAAAAATCCCAAAAATTCACCAAAAACATAAAAAATTATAAAACACATAAAAATATTTTTGTTTTAATTTTTGATTGATTTTTGTTGCATTAAATAAGTTGTTGAAGTGTGCTTATTTTTGTTTCTTTTATTTTCTTCACATATTAAAAATCTAAAAAAATATAAAAATAATTAAAAACCACTAAAAAATATTTTGTCTTTTATTTTATTTGTTTTTACTACTTCGTAGGCCTTCGGCCAACCCGTGCTCCTTGAGTTCGACCCTGGGTGCTATACCAGGTTAAACATATAGCAGGACCGCTTTATTTGTGCTTGATTGATTTTTGATTTAGTTAGTGGTCTGATATTTTTCTTGATATACATGGTCTGATTGCTCGGGTCACAACGACCCTATTTCTGTACCTCATACCCTAGTGGTCAGGCCTGTTATCAGGTCATAAAATATTTGCAATATTTTATTCCTTTTTCTTTTCTTCTCTTTATTCTATAATTTTGGCATTAAAACCCTTATTTTATATCCAATTAACACAAAGAATAATGAATGCTTATTATGTACAAATAAATGCTATTTACATGCATTTGTTGGGGTTTTTAAGGCCAAAATGATAGAATAAAGGTGATAAAATGGAGATTCATCAGCTCTTTGTAGATTGATCTACTCTGATGGGTCAGAAATGTGCCGACTTCGTTAAACGATCAACAATCACCCAAATAGTGTCAAAGCTCCCCTTCTTTGTTTTTTGCAACCCACAAACAAAATCCATAGTGATATACTCCCATTTCCATACAGGGATCTATAGTGATTGCAGAGGACCTGTAGGCTTCTAGTGCTCAATCTTTACTTGGTGACAAATAAGACATACCGACACAAATTTTGCAATATCAATCTTCATCTTTGGCCACCAAAAATTCTGTTGTAAGTCTTTGTACATTTTTGTAGTACCGGGATGAATGGTATACATGGACCTGTGAGCCTCTTCAAGAATTTCTTGCTTTAGTTCACTATTATCAGGAAACCACAGTCTATTACGGAATCTCAATGCTCCATCTATCCCGATTGAGAAATTAGATCCTTCTTTTTGAGAAACGATTATCAATCTTTGGAGGTCATTATCATTTTTCTGAGCCAAGATAACCTTCTCTACCAAAGATGAGTGTATCTTCATTCCATCCATAAGAACTCTAGTCTTTCTTTTAATAAAATGGTTCCATTCTTCTAAATCTTTCATTAGCTGCCACTGCAATTTCATACTTGCGAGCTTCCCTTCATATTTCCTACTTAGAGCGTCAGCAACTGCATTTGCCTTTCCTGGATGGTAGTCAATGGAAAGATCATAATCGGGTAGAAACTCCAACCATCGTCTTTGTCTTAAATTCAGTTCCTTCTGAGAGAAGATATACTTGAGGCTTTTACGATCAGTAAATACCTCAAATTTCTCTCCATACAAATAATGACGCCAGACTTTTAGTGCAAAAACTACAGCTGCAAGCTCTAAATCATGTGTTGGGTAATTTTTTTCAGCTTCCTTCAACTGTCTGGATGCGTAAGCCACAACTTTTCCATGTTACATGAGGACACATCCCAAACCGGAGCCTGATGCATCAGTGTAGACCACAAAGCCACCACTACCAGATGGTAGCGTGAGTACAGGAGCAGTCGTCAATCTTTCCTTTAACTCTTGAAAGCTTTGCTCGTACTTTTGAGACCATTCAAACTTTACATCTTTTCTCAACAATCGGGTCAGAGGTAAGGAGATCCTAGAAAAATTCTGGATGAATCTCCTGTAATACCCTGCCAGTCCTAGAAAACTGTGGAATTCAGAGACATTCCTAGGCTGACTCCAATTTAAAACAGCCTCCACCTTTGCGGGATCCACAGAAATACCATTCTTGGATATAACATGATCAAGGAATGCAACTTCTTGAAGCCAAAAGTCGCATTTGGATAATTTGGCATAAAGCTAGTGTTGCAGTAATGTTTCAAGAACTAATCGGAGATGCACTCAGTGTTATTCGATATCTGGTGAATAAACTAAAATATCATCAACAAAGATAATCACAAAATTGTCCAGGTATTCTCGGAATACCCTATTCATCAACTCTATAAATGCAGCAGGCGCATTTGTGAGGCCAAAAGACATCACTAAGAATTCATAATGCCCGTATCTCGTCCTAAAAGCAGTCTTTGATACGTCTTCATCACAGATTCTGAGCTCATGGTAACCAGACCGAAGATCAATCTTGGAGAAGACCGCTGCTTGTTGCAATTGATCGAACAAATCATCAATGCGGGGTAGCGGGTACTTATTTTTAATGGTGACTTTATTCAATGCCCTGTAATCAATGCAGAGCCTAAAGGACCCGTCCTTCTTTTTCACGAATAATACAGGAGCACCCCAAGGAAAAATACTTGGTCTCAAGAACCCTTTATCTAATTATTCTTACAATTGCTTTTTCAGCTCATCCAATTCAGCCGGAGCCATTCTGTATGGTGCCTTAGAGATGGGTGTAGTACCCGGTAATACGTCAATAGTGAAGTCAATCTCCCTTCTAAGAGGAAGACCTGGGAGGTCATTTGGAAAAACATCTGGAAAATCTCGTACGACGTCCAAATCCTCAAGTTGCACTATAGAGGGTTTTATACTTATTATGCTAGCCAAATAAGTCGTGCACCCGGTAGCAATCAATCGGTGTGCTCTCAGAGCTGGTATAATCATCAGACTTCTCTTTTTATCTCCGTGAATGACCAATTCTGTCATGTGTGGTTTACTAAAAACCACATTCTTTTGTCTGCACTGCATAGTGCTCCCAAAGCCAGTCCATTCCCAAAATAACATCAAAGTTATTCTCCTGTAGTAATATCAAGTTGGCTGGTAGATTGTGTCCTTCAACAAGGACATGTACATCCGCCATATAGGTTCCCAAAGTAGAGTGTTCACCCATTGGTGAAGTGACACTAAGTGTATATGGAAGTTCAATAACCGTAAAATTCAACTTGTTGGCGAACCGATGAGAGATAAAAGAATGTGATGCACCAGAATCAAATAAAACATAGCTCAAATGATCCGCAATAGAAAGAGTACCTTCCACTGTAGCGTGCCCATCTTCCTCCTCTCCTGAAGATAGAGCGAACACCCGTCCTTTGACATGCTTCTTTTGATCTCCAGAGTCCTGTTCCTTCTTCTTGGGACAATCTCTAATAAAGTGCCCCTTCTGTCCGCAAGCCAAGCAAGCTCCTGTAAGCTTATAGCACTCTCCTGTGTGCCTCCTATCGCAGTGAGGGCATAAAGGATATACTGATTTATCTTTCGTGACATTCTCGATTCTGAGCTTCTTTCCTTTATCCTTATCATACTTACCCTTCTTATTGTCGGCAGAATGGGGACATTTTCCACCACCTTATTGTTGGATTCTTTTATATGCTGAGTCGATCTCCACAGCCACTGAAACTGCATCCGAAAAAGTCTGAGGGCCTCTAGTGAGCACCTTCATGCCCAACCTTGAATTCAAGCCTTCGACAAATTTCCTAGCACGTTGTCTTTCATTTTCGCATATTCCTTTTCCGTACTTTTCCAGCTCTTGGAATTTGGAAGCATATTATTCAACGGATAAACTCCGTTGTCGAAGTTCACAAAATTCCAGCCATTTTACATCACGAACATGCTGAGGAATGTAACGCTTGGTGAAACGTTCCTTAAAGTCCTTCCATGCGATAGTGGTTTTATCAGCAAAGTGTATGCTTTTACAAGAAGTCCATCATTCTTTCGCGTTGTCGCGTAGATGATAAGTGCCAAATATCACCTTCTTCTCCTCAGGACAATCGGTCGCCTCAAAGGCAAGTTCCATTTCCCTCAACCAATGCTCAGCTTTATCTGGCTCGAGTTCTCCTTTAAAGATAGGTGGATCATGCTGAATGAAAGTCTTCAGGGTCAATCCACTAGAACCATACCCTTGGTGCCTCTGTTGCTGAGCCATCATGGTCATCAATTCCAACATTTGACGTTGCATGTCCATAGCCATATCCTGGGTAGATGAAGAGTCACGATCTCCGTTCGCCTCATTCCCACGACGAGGGTCCATCTGAAATGATGACATGTGAAATTTACGGTCAAATGTCTATTTCTAAAGCTAAAGGATCTAAGTTTGAATTTGTCGGATATCTTATGCTCATTGGAACTCCTGCTCTGATACCACTTGTAGCGAACCCGATCGTCTGAGAATGTTGCGGAAGCGAGAAACTCAGCAGACATCTCGGGATCGTTACTCATAGCATCAATCATAGGACAAAAGAGCAGTAAAGAACCAGCTAAAAAAACTTTTCCATAATCATAATAAGATCACAATTCCAAGAGTTACTTAATTAAAGAAAAGATAAATAAACTAGATGAAATTGTATACACGATTTCCTTATTCCAGTTGGCATAAAAGACATCCTCCCAAACAAAACCGTAGTACTTCCATACCGCTCCTACTTCTTGAAGACTGTGTCGTCTCCCTTAAGCCGGTAAAGATCTAGTCCTCACGTTCTCCAAAAAAAGATTGACAATACATGTTATGAGCATAACGCTCAGTATGTGCTAAGTTGGGGTCAAATCGGCTAGCGTAGAAAACAAGTCACAAAAGCCATTATCATATGATTCATAAATCAACTTATCTAATTCATATAACTAAATTCCCTTCATAACCATGAATCACATAACATATTTGCACATATACCTGCAAGTTTTACCTTATTTGCATGTATGCCCATAATATTCACATAACTTGCACATATGCACTTAACAATAAATAATTGCACATGTACCCTTAAAACTATCATAAATTGCACATATGCACATACCATTAACGTAAATTGCATATATGCTCATAATATTAATATAAATTGCTTGCGTGCACTTAACTAGAACTTACACATAAATCTATAACAATTACATAATTGCATATATGTACATAATATTAACATATAATGCATATAAGCCCATGAGATTTTTCATGTTTAGAGTGGTCTTGATTGTTAGTTCTTAGGCGGCTTTGATGGCTTACCGCCGGCAAGCGGTTCATATCAATACATAACATGACAGTGTAGCTACATCTGTGGAGGACTTATCTTTTGTCTCACGCCCCCGGAAGGCGTTGGCCCTTTAGGCCCTTTCGACCCCTTAGTTCGAGTCGGTGCAATTACATCAATGTTGGCTTTAATAATTTCATAACTCTGCTAATTAATATTGCCTAACATGAAATTAAACATTACTTTAATAATAGAGAACATCCTGATGTATGTGTCAAAACAACTTACATAATTTACGCATGTTGTAATGCTAAACATTTCTAAGAAGTACGTAGCATGAGGTTAAATACTTAACACAAAAAAATATTACAGTATTTCTAAGAAGTACGTAGCATGAGGTCAAAATACTATTTTTAAAATTTCAAAAACAAGCTTTTACTTTACTGTCTAACTTTAAAATTCACAAAAAAATATTAAAACACCTCTAAAAACTACAAAAAAATTAGGTAGTGTTTGTTTTGCCTTGTTTGATTTTCTGACCAATTTTGGTCATTTTTTGATATATAGAACTTATAAAATTGAAAAACACTAAAAACCCTATAAAAATTGTAATAATTAATTAAAAAACCCAAAAATAATAATTCTGGTGCCTAAATTTTCCTTGTGTTTTCTACTATACAGGAAAATTACCTTCAGGTGTTAATAGGGTCATTTTGCATTTTAAATTGGCCCTTGACACCTGACTGGACAGTACCCTTATTTTCTTGCCTTGTTTGATTTTTATAAAATTCAATAAAAATCAGAAAATTACTAAAAATTAACCAAAAACAGTAAAAAATACAAAAAACATAAAAATATTTTTATTTGAATTTTGAATGATTTTTGAGTCATTAAATAATTGGTTGACTTGGCTTGTTTACTTGTTTTCTTTATTTCTTTTATTAATTAAAAATCCAAAAAAATAGATACAAATTAAAAATCCACCAAAAATACATTTCTTTTATTTTATTTCTTTTTAGACTACTTCGTAGGCTGCAAGGCCATTACGTGCTCCTTGTGTTCGACCCTGGTCGCTATACCATGTTAATATAATAGCGATACCGCTACTTGAGTTTCACTTGATTTTTGTCTTCGTTTGGTGGTCTGATTTTTCTCGATTGATCTCCCGAATGATTGAGGTCGCAACGACCGCATGAGATATACCTGATTTACCTCGCTCGCTCGGTTTTGTGGTCATCAGAATGGCGTCGTTGCTGGGGAGCACGGCTTAGTAGTCTTTTTCCTTATTTTTCATTCTCTTTTCATTTTATTTTTCGCGGCTTTCCGTGGCTCTTTCTGAGTCCGCGGCTTTTCGCGGCTTTTTATTTTTCATTTATTTTTGTTTTATTTTCTTTTATTTTCTTTTCTTTTATTTTTATCTTTACTTGTTTATTTTATTTCTGTTCTTGCACATATACCCCAGTTTATCTTTCTTGCTTTTATTTGATTATTTTTTGGTCTGTGACACTTGTCTTCTTTCTTGCGAGGGCCCTAGGACCGAGGCGACGACTCTCGAGAAGCCGGCACAACCGTGGGATTCGGAGGTGGCTCCCATCTGCATGGAGCCGTAGGAGATAGCGAGAGAGTAGCTGAGTGAGAGAGGAGTAGTTTAGGTTTATTTTAGCACATTTGATTTATTGTAATAATACAGGGACACTCAGCTTGGACAGTTTCTAGGGTCTGTTTCGCCGAGCACCGGTGTGCTCGGGGGACCCTTTACTTTTTCGCGGCTTTTTGGTTTTTCGCTGCCTTTAATGGTTTTACACGGTTTTTCTCGAGCCCCTAGTCGTAGAACTTTCTACTTGACTGTGTCGTACTGAGTAGGATCCAAACACCTAATAGACTGCTTGTGCCTATAGATCGTTAATTGGACCTACTAATAAAAGACTAATAAAAATAGCTGACTCATTTTCCTTCGAGCCTACGTGCCGCAGCCTACCCTGCCAAGCGCTGCTCCTGAACACGATTTGTCAGGAGGAGGAGGGGTAGACCGAGATCGGACTCTCTGGATCGAAGGCTGGTGACCAGCTAGACGGTTCTATCGAGTAGAAGTTGCCTGCTTAGGACTCGGCTTTTCCCGCTGCACCATATAGGTAGTTTACTTTCTGCTTTTCAATTCTGCACGGATCATATTGCATGTAGAGTGCTGGAGATAGGTACACATTTCTTTCTCTGCATGCATCATTGATTTCATCACGCATTGGCTTTTTCGTCTTCTCCCCCTGATTTTGACGTAATAACCAGGAGAACCGAAAAATTCGTTAGGCGTTTTTGTTTTTATTGAAAAATACCTAAAAACAAAAACAATAAAATCGGGACTGCTGATCACAATTGACCTAAAAGACACTGAATTGAAAAATTTATCTTGGGGAGAGTAACCCCCTCCTTGTTTGGTTTGGATGAGCGAGAGAGTGACCCGTACCTTAGGATAGAGCCTCCGATTTTTCTAAACTGATTACCGGCTTTCTGTACGGGACAGTTGGTTGAGAAATATCTGGATTCCTATTTTGCTCACGTAATCGCTCTGATAGACTGAATGATCACCTAAAATAAAATCGACAATATATATGACCGATCCCTTCGGTCTTCAGCTCGTGTGCGTAGGTGAATCAGGGGTTTGCTTTTCTCATCTTGTGTGATTTCCAGATCCTTTCTGCCTTTCCCCGTCTTCTTCTCTATTCCATCCTTGTCTCCCCACCCTCCCACCCTTAAGTCTTCTCTTCTTCTCCCTTACCCCTGGATGATGGATCCCCCTCACCTCGAGCAGACTCTTGCGGCTTTTTCTTCGCTATGTGACCATCAGTCCAGTCCACCTTCTAGGGAGGTCGGATCTCCGACCAACCTCTCGCTCCCTTCCTCCCATCCCTATCTCTACTCTGGGCATGCTGCGCTTGACGTCCAAGGATACCAGATAGAGCAGATGCGAGACTCGGACGATGATGTTGCCGAGTTGAGAGCGCACTCCGTTGGTGATCAGAGAGAGCAGTGGAGATCAGCAGACAGATCCTATTCCAGAAGGATGGAGGAGCATATAGCACAGGGAGCTGAGTCAGCTTCTACATTAAGTCTATTCGTCTTGGATTTGGATTACATTCAGCGACTGCCGACATTTTCAGGAGAGACGCACGAGGAGCCGTATCTTCACCTGTTCGCATTCGAGGAGTTTTGTAGAGCACAGAGATATTCAGATATTACTGCAGAGGAGCTGATGACGAGGACCTTCCCATTTACACTTCAGGACAGAGCCATGAGATGTCATCGACGATTGGGGAGGACATTCGATACGTGGGGAGAGCTGCACCGAGAGTTCCTACAAAGATACTTCCCGCCACGTCGAGCAGTGTTTATGCGGTCTTTAATCACCAGATTTTCAGTTGACCCCCAAGAGCCATTGCAGGAGGCATGGCTGAGGTTTCTTGACCTCTTGTGGAGATTACCAGACCACGGTATTCCACTAACAGACTTGATTGAGATCTCCATGTGGGGGATGACCGCAGAGCAGATTTCACTGGTGATTACCACATGCGGTGGTTCACACCGCAGTTCTGACATTCACCTGTTGGATACCATCTCAGGCTTACTTTCACATAGATCTTCTTCACGAGATGCCTTAGTCGGGGACACCACATGCGGACGTTGCAGTACCAGAGCGGTGTGTCGCAGTACATGAGGATTCAGTTTCTACACACCAGCCCGAGGACTTGGATGCTCCAGCACCACTGACAAAGGAGTTGACCGCGATAGCAGAGGTTCGGACCCAGAGTCTTCTCGAGTTCCCGTTGGCTTTCCAACTAGAGTTTGAGGCAGTCCCAGAGTTTCCAGTTGACGAGTCTTGGATATCAGACCTTCTGATACTCCAGGAACCGGAGGAGCCCCCGCTTTTGCAGCCATTGATTCAACCACATCAGTTCCCAGTCCCAGAGGAGTCAGCTTCCTTTCTGCAGAGATACTTCTCGGAGACCGACAGATTTCATGACTCAACCCAACAGCTACAGTTCGATGGGACACCACTTTGAGAGTACAAACACAGAGAGTCCCATATTCGAGACTTTTGTCCTCCACTTTGACGAGTCAGATACACTTGATGAGGACCAGTTGGCAGCCAGCATAGCCACAGAGCGAGGATCAGCCGCACACACTGTGTCAGCCTCCGCGGTATTGACCAGTACCTTCTCCTGCTTCCAGATTGCCGAGAGTGATGATGAATACTCATTCATCACTCTTTATTCTTATATTTTAGCTACAAAAACCTTTGCAAATGCATGTATATAGTTGTAAATATAAATAATTACCAAAAGCATGCATTGTGTAAAAGTAATAATTAGCATGTTTTTGTGCAAAAATAAAAGAATAAAGATCAAAAAGAAAAAGAGGGAAATATTTAGAATAAATATTGAGCAACCTAACCCAAGGGATGGCTCATCATGGGCCTGACCGCATAAAAGCCAAAGTAGAGGGAGATAGGGACTCATGTGTGTAAATATATATACAAATAAAATAAGAATATTTTCCTCCCAAAAAGAGACTAAAATTGGCTTGTAAATATTTGTATATATTTATAAATATAAAATCAAGATAAAAATAGAAAAATTAAAAAGAAAACAAAAACATCACTCATGTACATAGTCACCATGTATATAGTCCATTCATATTATTTAGCCTTATAAATAAATAAAATTAATTCCCAAAAATCTTGTACATATTCTTTGTCTTATGATGTAAATAAATAAAATAAATTAAAACAAAAACAAAATAAAAATAACAAAATTAAAAATAAAAATAATATTGTAAATATACCACGTATATATATGTACATATCTATTTATTTTACCTATGTATATAAATAATACAAATAAAATAAAAATATCTTTTTATTCCTTATTTTATGATATAAATAAATAAAATATAAATGGGAATAAAAATGTATAAAAATAACTAATTAAAAATCAAAATTAAAAAGCCTATATTGTACATATACCTATATATAGCTATATAATGTAAATACATTATTTTTACTTTGAAAAATTAATTAAAAATCACTAAAAAATAGAAAAAATTAAAACAAAAATATTTCATGTTTTGACTTTTTAATAAATCGGCCATTTACTATTTATTAATGATTTTATAAATCTTTTCCAAATGGCCTCTTCCCATTGGTCCAGGGGGTTGTTGACCGCCCGGTCAACTCCCCCCCAGGACCACCTTTCACGGGTTTTAGGCGGGTGACCCGATTTCTCCCGATTATTGCGCCTAAACCCGATCACCATTCTCCTAAACCCCGGGTCCGAGTCGATCCCAGCACATCCGACACCCTCACCGGAGCCCCCGCCTCGGGATCCGCGCATTCCATTACCCTACCCGCTCACATATTCCCGGACCTTCCACCGTATAAAGCTCGAGCTCCGCCACCCTTTTCTTCCATCTTTGGCTCATTTGCTCCACCACCAGTGACCTCCAGTGCTCGAGTGAGAGTGACAGCTTGCTCCAGGTGCTGTCGCAGCGAGGAGAGGGGCAGGGAACCACTGATCCGGCGGTGTGCTCCGCCGTGCTCTACCCAGAGCAGGAGCTCGAGCCTCGACGGTCGACGCTCCTCGAGGCAAGGACCAAGAGCTGCACAAGCTCCTTCCCAGTCGATTCCTCCACCCAGGTAGACCCATTTCCCTTTCCTTTTCGTTAATTTCCGATTACCCCCAATTCGCGCCGCCGTCGTTTTTCGCTGATTCCGACCATCCCACTTTTCCGTTCGACCATCGGAATCTATCATCGCCTCCGCCTTCCTACTGCACACATTCTCCACACTTCCATTCAACCCAGCTCGCACAGGAGCTGGGGTTCGAGCTCCTCCGTCCACCCCTTCGCCGGAGCTCACCCGCACCGACTCCCCGACCACTTTCACCACGCCTAACGGGGTCGAGGTAGTTTGCCCTCGACCCACGAGCTTTCTGGAGCACTTTGCAGGTTCATCCAAGCCCATCTGAGGGCTTGGACCATTCGGTCCAGTTGCTCCACCTCCGCTGACCTCGCCGGAGCTCTCCAGGGCCCGGTTGGGTCATCGGAGGCCACCACTCGACGCGGAAGCCTCCCACTCACCTTCTCCGATCTTCAGCGAGCTTCCAGGAGGACACCGGCGCCGCCACGAGCCCGGCGAAGTTCGCCGGCGCCCAGTTTGTCCAGCATCCTCCTCAGCCGTCCGATTGCCCCCGCGCTCCAGACTTGATCGTGCCCGTCCATTTGAGGAGTGTCCCTGACCGCCAGATCCTTCGGGGGTCGATCTCCACCGTTGATCCAGCAAGGCTTAGCCGCGACGCGTCTTCACCGTCAGATCCAGCACGTGGCAAAGCCCCGACCGTCCGATCCACCTGAGGGCTTCCTTCGTTGGGCGCCACCCGCATCTCAACCGTCCATCTACCACGTGGCGCCCATCCGTCGGCTCCAGTAATAAAGGGTAATTTACCCTTAGGCCCTGCCTTTTATTTTATTTAGCATTTAGTCCTGTAAATAAGTTAGATAATTGTTTTATTTTTGGTACAATTGCACTGAGGACCCTGCGCTTTATTTTATTTGCTTATATGCCCCTATGTATGGTGTAGCACGTGCATCGACACATGCTTTGTTGGGTATTTTGCATTATTAGCCCTGTAGTTCTGGTTGGTTCTGAAATGAATTAAAACTTTTGGATAATTGCTTTTATACCCCTGTGCGTGAATTAATTGTGCATGTGCGTGTATTAGTGGGTAAATTACAAACAAGTCCCCGGACTTTTGGTACATGTTACCAAATAGTCCTAGGACTTAGTTTTCCTTACAGATAGGTCCCTGAGTGCCTCAGGCACGCGCTGCGCGCGTGTTTTCCTGTGTATTTTACACCGGACCCCCCAGAACTCTTGGTATTTGCACTCAGGTCCCTGTGCACGATACCTACTTGTTATTTTTGAATAAAATAGTAAATTGACTCCGAATCCAATGAAAATTGGATACATGGCTCCTACCATGTTGTAAAGTTTTCTGGAATTTTTGGAGACATTTTTGTTTTGTTTTGATATTTTTAAAATTCAAAAACGTTAATTTTCATTACTGTTTGATTTTAAAATTCACAAAAAAGGATTAAAACCTATCTAAAAATTACAAAAAAATTAGCTATGTTTGTTTTGGCTTGCTTTATTTTTTAGCCAATTTTGGCTATTTTTCATTACATAAAACTCATAAAAATCACAAAACACCTCAAAACTGATTAAAAATTCTAATAAATAATCTAAAAAACCCAAAAATAATATTTAAGGTGTCCAAATTTTCCTTGTTTCTTTCTTTATACAGGAAAATTATCTCCAGGCATTTTGGGGATTTTTAGATATTTTATCTAAGTCCCTTAAGCTCGGCTGGACAATACCTCCTTTTTATGTCATTGTTTCATTTTTAGAAAATTAAATAAAAATCAGAAAAATCTCAACAATTCCACTAAAAATAATAAAAATCATAAAATACACAAAAACATTTTTATTTGAATTTTTGGTTGATTTTTAGTGCATTAAATAAATAGTTGAATTGCCTTGTGTTCTTGTTTTCTTTAGTTTCTTCTTTAATTAAAAATCCAAAAAAAAATATAAAAAGAATTAAAATCCACCAAAAATACCTGTTTCTTTTCTTTTATTTTCTGTTTGACTACTTCGTAGGCTGCGAGGCCATTACGTGCTCCTTGAGTTCGACCTGGTCGCTATACCAGGTTAATAAAATAGCAAGACCGCTATCGTTTTGGAGTTCATTTCATATTATTTGGTGGTCTCTTTTTCTGGATTGATCGAGTCTGATTGCTTAGGTCGCAACGACCATTTAGTACCTTATACCCGAGTGGTCAGAATCGGACCATCAGAATGGCGCCGTTGCCGGGGAGCACGACTTAGTAGTTTTCCTTTTATTTTCATTTTCTTTTTCGCGGCTTTCTACGGCTCTTTCTGAGTCCGCGGCTTTTCGCGGCTTTTTGTTTTTATTTTATTTTTTGCTTTATTTTGTCTTAATTTATTTTCCTTTATTTTTGTTTTTGTTTGAGTTTTGTTTGTTTATTTTATTTGCCATTTTGCACATATATCTCTGTTTTTAGTTAAGTTCATATTTGCTCATTTTATCTGGGTTTGATACTTGTCTCTTTCTTGCGAGGGACCCGAGGACCGAGTCAGCTGATCTCGAGAAGCCAACGCAACCAAGGAACTTGGAGGCTGCTCCCTTCTGCACGGAGCTGCAGGAGAGCGTGAGAGAGTAGACGAGCGGGCAAGGATTAGAGTGGGATTAGTTTAGATTTTTTTTTAGTATTCATTTGATTATTATTGTAATAATACAGGGACACTCAGAGACTTTGAACTTCTTTCTCGGGTCTGTTTCGTCGAGCACCGGTGTGCTCGGGGGACCCAGTAGCTATTTAGATTTTTCGCGGCTTTTTCGTGGTTTTGGTTTTCTTGCTGCCTTTGATGGTTTTACGCGGTTTTTATCGAGCCCCTAGACTTAGGATTTTCTGCTTGACTGTGTCGTAATTAGTAGGATCTCCACACCTAATTGCTTGCCTGTTCCTATAGTGTGATTAATTGGACCTACTAATAATTGATTAATAAAAATAACTGACTCATCCCCTTTGTAGCCTACGTGCCGTAGCCTGCCCTGCCAAGCGCTGCTCCTTAACCTGATGTGTCGGGAGGAGGAGGGGTAGATTGAGACCGGACCTTTGGCTTGAAGGATCGGTGACCAGTTAGACAGTTCTTCGAGTAGAATTACCTGTTTAGGACTCGGTTTTCACCGCTGCACCATATAGGTAGTTTATTTTCTGTCTTTACATTTCTGTGCAGATCACTTGCATGTAGAATGCTGGAGGAAGGTACGCATTTCTATCTCTGGCATGCATCATTGATTTTATCGCGCATCAGCTTTTTCGTCTTCTCCCCCTTGTTTTTGACTAAATAACGAGGATAACCGAAAAATTCATTAGGCCTTTTTGCTTTTATTGAAAAAGATTAAAAAGAAAAACCATAAAATTGGGACTGTTTAAGCTATTGACCCTAAAAGACACTTGACTTAAAAATTTGTCTTGGGGAGAGCAACCCCCTCATTGTTTGGTTTGATTGCGCGAGAGAGTGACCCACACACTAGGTAGAGCCCTCCGGTGCTATTCTCGACTGATTACCGACTTTTCCGTGCGGGCCAGTCGGTTGGGGTAGCATCGGGCATCCCAACAGGTCACATAAGCGCTCTGATAGATTGTTTGTTCACCTAATAAAATTTGACAAGATAATTTGACCGAGCCTTTACGGTCTTCAGCTCACGTTGCGTTGGTGAACAGAGGGTTTGGTTGCCGATCATAGTTTCTCCAGATCTCATCCGCCTTACTCGTCAGATCACGATGATGGGTAGACGCTCTCTTAGGCAGCCTCTGGCTGCAT
Source organism: Ottelia alismoides (assembly GCA_037367405.1). NCBI lineage: Eukaryota > Viridiplantae > Streptophyta > Magnoliopsida > Alismatales > Hydrocharitaceae > Ottelia > Ottelia alismoides. The sequence continues at coordinate 506,083 of JAZKJV010008463.1, read as the reverse complement.
CGCTTTCAGGCACGTCTACCCGTTCATCTAGGTTGGCCTGCGAGAGTCGAGACCAGCTCTCTGAGCCAGAGTACGACTCTGCCCTGTTCCCCCTCGACCCCCTTTCTTTCGGTTCTGAGAGACATGAGCCAGAGGAGAGATTGGCAGATTTATCAGCATCTGAGTTTGGCTAATTTGATTTTGCAGACGTCATGGCCGGTAGTTCTGAGGATCGCACCAGAGGAGAGCACTTCGTATTGGACCAGGGTGCGATCAACTCCACCCTGATCGCCTCACTAGAGACCGTTCAGCAGCAGTTGAGGGATCAGGGAGCATTCATGCTAAATATGAGGAGAGAGTTGGAGCAGATGAGAGCTGAGCGCGAGGAGCACAGAGAGGGACCGAGGATCCCAGAGGATGCAGATGCAGCAGCCGCAACAGCAGCCGTAGCAGCCGCCGTAGTGGCAGCAGCCGCCGCAGTCGCGGTAGGAGGACCACCGAGACCGATGCGGGAGTTGCACAACCCCGGATCGACGCTGACGCACCACTGGGTTGTACTTCCAGCTATTGTGGGGGACTTCAAGTTCCCCCCGAACACCTTGCAGTTACTCCCCCGCTTCCACGGGCTCGCCACTGAGGAGCCCCATCTCCACCTCCAGGAGTTTCTTATGATCTGCAGTACTGTCCTCGATCGTCAGGTGGACCAGGATACAATTCGGATGATTGCCTTCCCCTTTTCCTTGGCTGTGAGAGCAGCCACCTAGCTGAAGCACTTGGGGAAGTTTGTTTACACCTGGGAGCAGCTCCGCACCGAGTACTTGAACAAGTACTATCCACTCGGGCGGACCAATGCAACGAGAGCCCTCATCAGCAACTTCTCCATGCTCCCCAACGAGCAATTCCATGAGGCATGGGAGAGGTTCCGTGAGCTTACTGATCGATGCTCGCACCACGATATTTTGAAGCCCAACCTTGTGCAGAGCTTTTTCAGCGGGCTGACACCAGAGCTCCAGGGCTTGGTGAACGCTTCTTGTGGCAGGTCTTACATCGCCATGGATCGCGACCAGGTATGGGCCATCTACAAGGAGATGGCCGAGAACTACATGGTGATGTCCCAGACCAGGTTGTACACTCAGGGCAGACCCCAGCAGCAGCTAGGACCCGTGCAGTACCAGAGGATAGCACGGGTCGACGCCGGTCCATCCAGTTCATCCGCAGTAGCAGCAACACAGACAGAGAAGTCCGCTGCGGATATGGGTATCATCAGCAAGAAGTTGGATCGGATGGAGCTGATCGAGAAGAAGCAGTGCCAGGGCATCACTCAGATGGAGCAGATGGCACAGACTCTGAGCGACATGAAGACCCAGCTCATGTGTCTCCAGGAGGCACATACGGCTTCCCAGCCCCGTCTTCAGTCGCGAGGCGATACCGACGGCAGCAGCAGCTCGTCCCAGCGCTCCTGCTCACACCAGCAGCCTAGACAGGTTCACCTTGTACAGGCGGAGCCGTACTAGCAGCCGCAGCCCACCTACCAGTCACCTCCATCTCCAGACATGCAAATGGTGGTATACCAGCCGGATCAGCCACTGGCAGTACTCCCGCCAGCCCAGTACGATGCAGAGCCGTTGATGGATGTCAACGGGATTTGGTATGACCGTCCTCAGCCTGGGATCCGACGAGACCATCCCGGATTCAGGTGGAGGAACGGAGGTGCCCAGCCCCAACAACAGCCATCTGGTAAGGGAGGCCAGTACAGCCAGCAGAGAGATCACCAGCAGCAGCAGCCCCCAGTCTACCAGTCACAGCAACAGTCATCCTACGTTCCTCGTCCCTATCAGCAGGGACAGTCTTGGAGGCGAGAGCAGCCTCACCAGCCACACCAGCAGCAACATCCTTCCTCTTACCCCTCTCAGCAGCAGCAGCACCAGTTCCAGCAGCCTCATTACCAGAGAGGCTACCCGTCGGGCTCCCATGGTCCACCATATGAGCGCCCCGCCTTGGACGACATAGCCCGCCTCCTCACAGACCAGCAGGCTACTTTCAGACGGGAGATGGACGAGTTCCGCCAAGAGATGCGGGACATTGTGAGAGGGAAGGCCGCCATTCCTGCCCAGATAGAGCCGAATCCCAACAGCCTGAAGCGGAAGTCTGAGCAGGCAGTTTACACTGAGCATGCCACTCCTAGTGATCCGTTTGATGATATGTCTTCAGATCTTTTTGATGCTGATTTTGTCAAACTTAGGAGCGGTAGTGCACCAGCAGGCGGCGCCTCGTCTGAGCGACGGCACGAGGATACACTTAGAGCGCCAGATGCGGAGGAGGAGAGCGGTACTGAGGCCGCTCATGATGATGACGGTGGTACTGATGCCACTAAGGATGTTGATTCCACAGGCGGTGCTGAGGCCGCCACTTCACCAGTTCGAGGAGGTGGCACTGATGCCACCCGAGATGCCGAGCCAGAGCGCAGTACTGAGGCTGCGAGACGTCCAACAGAGGCAGCCCGTGGTGGTACTGAGGCCACCAGAGTTCATGTAGAGAGATCTGTTGTTTTTCCTTCCACTGATGTAGCTCAGAACCCTGTTGTGAATAAAGGAAAAGGTTTAGTTTACTCTGGTCCCACTGTGGTGCTTGATGTATGTACGGATCCGGCCGTCGAGCCGTGTAGACCTATTCCTAGTCCTTCATCTGAGAAGGACCCTGTGATCCCCTTCCCTAGAGCCCTTCTGATGGGGAAGGGGAAGAAAAAAGAAAAAGATCCAAAAAAGAGAGAGCAGGAGGAGTTCGGCCAGAGCATGATTGACCGATTCCTTATACAGCTGACCCTTCAGGAGGCTTTGCAGCACATCCCCCTTGTTCAGCGTTCTTTGAGAGACAGGACTACAGTCAGGAGGAGGAGGAGGAGGAACCACCATTCAGAGATTCATGTGCTGACGAAAGCCACGTGTTTCGCGATCCAGAACCGTCTGCCGTCCAAGAGGCCAGATTCAGGAGCCCCTTATGTCAGATGTCACATTCGAGAGCAGAGGTTCGACCGGACTCTATTGGATAGCGGATCGTCTATCAACCTCCTTCTGGCAGCCCTTCTTGACCGCTTCGAGTTGGGCACTCTTAGACAGAGCAGGACAGTCCTTCAGTTTGCTGATCGATCTGTCAAGAGGCCGAAGGGGTTGTTGCGAGACGTTGTCGTCACTATTTAGGGCCTGAAATTCCCCGTGGACTTCGTAGTGTTGGACATGGAGATCCCTGATTCAGTGGCCGATACCCCCATCATTCTCGGTCCTCCGTTCTTGGCCACAGCCAAGGCGGTGACTGACCATGATAGCGGGAAGGTATACTTTCGCGTCGAGGGCGAAAGTGTACAAATAGAGACGGTCGAGGACTACAGAGCCAGAGACAGAGCATGCTCAGAGACCAGTACAGATACAGAGCAGCTGACAGATGCTGGGCTAGACATCCACCAGGACTGTGATTTTGTGATCACAGATGATTAGGTAGCATGGGCAGACCCTGCAGCACAGGCCATCCTCTCATTTCCAGACACCGCTGATGCCGAGTTGATAGCAGAGGAGAGCTTGGAGAGCACAGCTCTGGTCCAGGATACTTCAGTGGCAGCAGAGTCGGTTCTCGACCGCGACACAATTTCTAGCGATGGTGGTACTGAGGCCACCTTGTGTGATGGTGGTACTGATGCCACCTTGTTTGATGCAGATCCCTCGGATTCAAAGTCTGATTGGGCAGATTGCGAGGATCACATGCCAGACCTGAGTCCCATGGAGCCTACAACTGAGGAGGAGGTATTGCTGAGCAGATCAAAGACAGTTCAGTTGAGCAGCCTTCTCCAGATCCAGTTTGCGAGAGTTCATTTTCATTCTTCCAGGCAGACTTGGCAGCATACACGCATCTTCTTCCGAAGCCAGATTTGCCAGCACCCAGCTGTCTAGAGCTGAAGCCGCTCCCTACTTCGCTGAAGTATCGATTCCTTGCGGGCGAGCCTGAGATGTACCCAGTCATCATCTCCGCCGATCTGACTGGAGAGCAAGAATCCCGTTTGATGGGGGTTCTTGAAAAGATCCGCAAGGCAATCGGATGGAGCGTAGCAGATCTCCATGGGATTAGTCCAGCGTTGTGCTCCCACCATATCTATCTCGAGGAGGGGGCGAAGCCGTCGCGTGAGTTCCACCGGCGGCTGAACCCCAACCTGAGAGAGGTCATCATGAAGGAAATCTCAAAATGGTGGAGCGCAGATTTTATTTATCCCATTTCCGACTCCAAGTGGGTTAGCCCCTTGCATGTGGTGCCTAAGAAGACGGGCACCACGGCTGTGATCAGTGAGTCGGGGGAGGAGATTGCTACACGAGTACCCACCTCTTGGCGGGTCTGTGTTGACTACAGGAGACTCAACCAGGCCACCAAGAAGGACCATTTCCCCCTGCCTTTTATTGACCAGATCATTGAGAGACTGGCAGGGAAGAGCCATTACTGTTTCCTGGATGGGTACTCGGGCTACAACCAGGTGGCCATCGCTCCTGAGGATCAGGAGAAGACCACCTTTACCTGTCCCTTCGGCACATATGCCTTTTCGACGCATGCCATTTGGGCTATGCAATGCCCCTGCGACTTTTCAGAGATGCATGCTGTCAATCTTTTCGAATATGGTAGGGGAGTGTTTGGAGGTCTTCATGGACGATTTCTCGGTCTAAGGCGACGGATTCGACTCCTATCTTGACTGCCTAGACTGGGTACTCCAGCGATGTATAGAGGTCCATTTGGTGCTTTCTTGGGAGAAGAGTCACTTCATGGTGACTCAAGGGACGGTGCTTGGCCATATCATCTCCAACAGGGGCCTAGAGGTTGATCCGACCAAGGTTGATGTCATTAGAAAATCGCACCGCCGTCCAATTTGAGGCAGCTACGGTCATTCCTGGGGCACGTTGGTTTCTATCGGAGATTCATTCATGATTTCAGCAAGATTGCCCGGCCGTTGACTGACCTCTTGACAAAAGACACCGAGTTCCTTGTCGATGACAAGTGTCTTTCGTCCTTTGCGACTCTCCAGCAGTGTGTTATTGAGGCTCCTGTTCTCCAGCCACCCGATTGGTCTCTCCCATTCGAGATCATGACGGATGCCTCCGATTTTGCCGTGGGGGCCGTGCTGGGACAGAGGAGGGATGGAGTCCCTTTGCTATCCACTACGCTAGCTGCACATTGGATTCCGCGTAGCAAAATTATACCGTCACTGAGAAGGAGATGCTAGCCGTAGTGTTCGCACTAGATAAGTTCAGATCTTATATCATTGGATCTAGAGTGACATTGTACACTGATCACACCGCCATCCGATACCTCATGGCAAAGAAGGATGCCAAGGCCAGACTTACTAGATGGATCCTTCTACTCCAGGAGTTCGACATTGAGATCAAGGATAAGCCTGGAGTCAAGAATGTGGTGGCGGATCATCTCTCCCGTTTAGAGCAGCCTGAGGAGTCTGAGCATATTGATCCCATCTGTGAGACCTTCCCAGATGAGGCGATCCTTGCTATCGCCTCACTCCCATGGTATGCCGATATTGTGAACTTTCTCGTTACTGGGAAAGTCCCACAAGATTGGCCCAGACAGAGGCTTGAGACCTTCCTTGCGAAGGCCAAGTCCTACCACTCGGAGGATCCCATCCTTTACTACGAAGGAGGGGATATCGCTTGGCGTCGGTGCATTCCTCAGGAGGAGCACCATAGCGTCCTCACTTACTGCCACAAGCTTGAGGCAGGAGGACATCATTCTGGGAGGAGAACGGCACAGAAAGTGCTCCAATCGGGCTTGTGGTGGCCTACCCTCTTCAAGGACTCCGATGAGTTCGTGAAGAGGTTTACTGACTGTCAGAGGATGGGAACTTGTGGACAGCGTGATATGATGCCGATGCAGCCCATTCACTTCTGTGAGGTTTTTGACGCATGGGGCATCGATTTCATGGGTCCATTCCCTAAGAGTCAGGGATTTGAGTACATTCTGTTGGCCGTTGACTATGTTAGTCGTTGGGTTGAGGCTATCCCCGCCCGAGCCGCTGTTGCGAGGACAGTTTGCAGATTTTTGAGGAAGCACATCATCACGCGGTTCAGAGACCCTCGAGTTTTGATTTCAGATGGGGGTCTCATTTCATCAATGACCAGGTGAAGGCCCTTGCTAGCGAGTTCGGTATAGACCATCGTGTTGCTACACCTCACCATCCACAGACGAATGGTCTAGCCGAAGTGTCGAATAGGGAGATCAAGACTATATTTCAGAAAGTCGTCCGCCCTGACCGAAAGGATTGGTCACAGCTTTTGGACTCGGTCTTGTGGGCATATAGGACGTCTTTCAAGACACCATTGGGCACATCTCTCTTTGGCCTCGTATATGGCAAGCCGTGCCATTTACCTGTTGAGCTGAGGCACAGGTCACTTCGGGCAGTTACTGATATACTTATGGATCCAGATGGTGTAGGAGACCAGAGGAGGGCAGAGTTAGCAGCCCTGGTGGAGCTTAGAGATACCGCCTTCTCCAACAGCCTACAGTATAAGGAGAGAGTGAAGGAATGGCATGACTCTCATATCAGCCACAAGCATTTTGAGCCTGGACAGAGAGTATGACTGTTTGATGCGAGGCTTCGTTTATTTCCAGGGAAGCTACAGAGCAAGTGGAAGGGACCCTACTTGGTGAGAAAGGTACATGACAACGGTAGCATTGATATATCCGAGTTGTCTTCTGAGAGTACCTTTCGAGTGAACGGCCAGCGGCTCAAGCCATTTCTAGATCATGAGCCGCGGGTCGTTGATCTTGCCCCTATTCATTTTGCGTGAGATGTGGTCTTTGACTCACATCTAATGCATCTCACGCCTGAGTTTCACTGATCTTCCGCCTTGTATAGATCCAGATGTCTATATCACTACATTATTTAGTCCCACAACCCTTTCTTCATCTTTTGATTATGCAATACTTAGGGATCACTTTACCCTAAGTATAGGGGGGATGTGAGACCTTTGGGTATTTTTTTTGTTTCTGTCTACCCCTGGTTTTGCTGCCTATACTTAGGGATATTTTACCCTAAGTATGGGGGGGTAGACCCTGTACATTCTCCGCTCAGTTTTCCCTTCGTATACAGCCTGCTATACTTAGGATTACTTGACCCTAAGTATAGGGGGAAAGGCCGAGAGTCTCTTGATATTCGTTCGTCTTTGTATATAGCCTTCCTTTTCACTTCCCTATACCTAGCATGAGTTATGTCTTCTTCATCGCTCTTGACTCTGAGGACATCGTTCGAGCTAAGTATAGGGGGGGGGTGTGTATATATTTCATATATACTTTAGCCATAACTCGTACTTTGTGTGTGTGTGTTAATAAATAAAATGGCTAACAACCCTAAAAATCACAAAAATTAAAAATTTTTCATGTACATAAACATTCTTTTATTTGCACATAAATAGCTAGTGTACAAATTATTTTTGTAAAAATGATTTCAAAAACCTTTTGTGTAAAGTTTGTGTAAATATTTTCTTATCAAATTTATGTATATAGTACAAAATTTTTCCAAAATGTTTTGAAAATCAAAAGTTTGCAAAAATCCTGTGTAAATGTGTGTAAATACTTTTTGCAAAACTTGCACTTCATGCATCATCCATTCATGGTTTCAAAACATTTTTCAAAAATTTTGCATGTTAGTAAAAAGTTGTGTAAATAGCATCTTTTGTACATATGTATATAGTTTTTCTGGATGATAGTTGACATTTAAACTAGCCTGGAATCAAATTGAGAAATGGAGCTTGATTAAGATCTTAATCTACCTAATTTCTAAAAGGAACCTTATAGGGCTTAGGTTTAAGGCTTTTCAGGTCCATGGTGACTTAATTCTTTGAGTCCACTAGGCTATGATCACATGTCATCTCAATGAGCCTAAGTAGAGCACTTAACAACAACACATGACTCATATAGACAATGGCTTTACTTGGACACCAACACTTTGCACCGAGCTCTCTACGGATGAGGTGGTGAGGAGGTAGTCTTCCTTGACTTGGGGTAGCATATGAGGGTAGTACTTCTAGGCGGAACCTCTCTTCTTCTTTTAGTGAAGGAAGTGCGTCTCAACTTGGTCTGGTTGCCATGAGGTCTAAAGACGGGAGTTGTGGGTTGCAATAAAGCTTCAAAAGAGGGATAGTCTACTGGCTCAAGAGGAAAAACTCCTTGTATATATGCTGCACATGTATATGTTGTATAGATGCACTTGAAAAAAAATGCAAAAAGAAAATAACTCCCAAAAAAGTGGTGGGTCTGATAGAAAATGATAATCCCACCGGAGTATGTATATAGAGTGCAATAAGCAAAGCTTGAGTTTCATGATTCACCTTATGTAGCTTGCAGCAGGGAGACTTGGCTACACTGGTCAAGCTCCCAAGGGTACATGGCTACATTGGCCTTGACCCATTCTCTTCTTCCTCTTCTTCTTGAGCCGGTTGAACTTGAACTTAGAAGGGAATACCCCGCTCCTCGAGGAAAGAGTGGCCAGATTGAGGTCATAGAGTTACCTTGTTGGGGAGGGTTGTTAAGTTGCCATTTCTGAGGTGGAGAGCTTAGACCTCACATTCACAGGACAAGGAAAGATTCATGGTCTTCAGGGTTTGTGATTGATGACTTGTTTGATCTGGAGCATTGAGGAGTCTTGGTTATAGATTAGTGGAACTTTGAGGCTGTTGAGTTTTAGGCTTAAGTCCAAATAAGGTTCCGACACATTAATAATCCAAAGATCTGATCGAGCTCCGTACCTTAATTTAATGAAGGCAAGTTTAATAAATCAACCTTGATCCATGTACATTCTCCTTTTCTTTTTCTTTCTTTCTTTTTCACTTCTTTTTCAAATAAGTGTTTGCTAAGAGACTAGCAAAGTTAAGTATAGGGGGGTGATGAATACTCATTCATCACTCTTTATTCTTATATTTTAGCTACAAAAACCTTTGCAAATGCATGTATATAGTTGTAAATATAAATAATTACCAAAAGCATGCATTGTGTAAAAAGTAATAATTAGCATGTTTTTGTGCAAAAATAAAAGAATAAAGATCAAAAAGAAAAAGAGGGAAATATTTAGAATAATTATTGAGCAACCTAACCCAAGGGAGGGCTCATCATGGGCCTGACCGCATAAAAGCCAAAGTAGAGGGAGATAGGGGCTCATGTGTGTAAATATATATACAAATAAAATAAGAATATTTTCCTCCCAAAAAGAGACTAAAATTAGCTTGTAAATATTTGTATATATTTATAAATATAAAATCAAGATAAAAATAGAAAAATTAAAAAGAAAACAAAAACATCACTCATGTACATAGTCACCATGTATATAGTCCATTCATATTATTTAGCCTTATAAATAAATAAAATTAATTCCCAAAAATCTTGTACATATTCTTTGTCTTATGATGTAAATAAATAAAATAAATTAAAACAAAAACAAAATAAAAATAACAAAATCAAAAATAAAAAATAATATTGTAAATATACCATGTATATATATGTACATATATATTTATTTCACCTATGTATATAAATAATAAAAATAAAATAAAAATATCTTTTTATTCCTTATTTTATGATATAAATAAATAAAATATAAAATGGGAATAAAAATGTATAAAAATAACTAATTAAAAATCAAAATTAAAAAGCCTATATTTTACATATACCTATATATAGCTATATAATGTAAATACCTTATTTTTTCTTTGAAAAATTAATTAAAAATCACTAAAAAATAGAAAAAATTAAAACAAAAATATTTCATGTTTTGACTTTTTAATAAATCTGCCATTTACTATTTATTAATGATTTTACAAATCTTTTCCAAATGGCCTCTTCCCATTGGTCCAGGGGGTTGTTGACCGCCCGGTCAACTCCCCCCCCAGGACCACCTTTCACGGGTTTTAGGCGGGTGACCCGATTTCTCCCGATTATTGCGCCTAAACCCGATCACCATTCTCCTAAACCCCGGGTCCGTGTCGATCCCAGCACATCCGACACCCTCGCCGGAGCCCCCGCCTCGGGATCCGCGCATTCCATTGCCCTACCCGCTCACATCTTCCCGGACCTTCCACCGTATAAAGCTCGAGCTCCGCCACCCTTTTCTTCCATCTTTGGCTCATTTGCTCCACCACCAGTGACCTCCAGTGCTCGAGTGAGAGTGACAGCTTGCTCCAGGTGCTATCGCAGCGAGGAGAGGGGCAGGGAACTACTGATCCGGCGGTGTGCTCCGCCGTGCTCCGCCCAGAGTAGGAGCTCGAGCCTCAGAGGTCGACCCTCCTCGAGGCAAGGACCAAGAGCTGCACAAGCTCCTTCCCAGTCGATTCCTCCACCTAGGTAGACCCATTTCCCTTTCCTTTTCGCTAATTTCCGATTACCCCCAATTCGCGCCGCCGTCGTTTTTCGCTGATTCCGACCATCCCACTATTCCGTTCGACCATCGGAATCTACCATCGCCTCCGCCTTCCTACTGCGCACATTCTCCACACTTCCATTCAACCCAGCTCGCACATGAGCTGGGGTTCGAGCTCCTCCGTCTACCCCTTCGCCAGAGCTCGCCCGCACCGACTCCCCGACCACTTTCACCATGCCTAACGGGGTCGAGGTAGTTTGCCCTCGACCCGCGAGCTTTCTGGAGCACTTTGCAGGTTCATCCAAGTCCATCTGAGGGCTTGGACCATTCGGTCCAGTAGCTCCACCTCCGCCGACCTCGCCGGAGCTCTCCAGGGCCCGGTTGGGTCATCGGAGGCCACCACTCGACGCGGAAGCCTCCCACTCACCTTCTCCGATCTTCAGCGAGCTTCCAGGAGGACACCAGCGCCGCTACGAGCCCGACGAAGTTCGCCGGCACCCAGTTCGTCCAGCATCCTCCTCAGCCGTCCGATCGCCCCCGCGCTCCAGACTTGATCGTGCCCGTCCATTTGAGGAGTGTCCCTGACCGCCAGATCCTTCGGGGGTCGATCTCCACCGTTGATCCAGCGAGGCTTAGCCGCGACGCGTCTTCACCGTCAGATCCAGCACGTGGCAAAGCCCCGACCGTCCGATCCACCCGAGGGCTTCCTTCGTTGGGCGCCACCCGCATCTCAGTCGTCCATCTACCACGTGGCGCCCATCCGTCGGCACCAGTAATAAAGGGTAATTTACCCTTAGGCCCTGCCTTTTATTTTTTTAGCATTTAGTTCTGTAAATAAGTTAGATAGTTGTTTTATTTTTGGTACAATTGCACTGAGGAACCTACGCTTTATTTTATTTGCTTATATGCCCCTGTGTATGGTGTAGCACGTGCATCGACACATGCTTTGTTGGGTATTTTGCATTATTAGCCCTGTAGTTCTCGTTGGTTCTGAAATGAATTAAAACTTTTGGATAATTGCTTTTATACCCATGTGCGTGAATTAATTGTGCATGTGCGTGTACTAGTGGGTAAATTACAAACAAGTCCCCGGACTTTTAGTACCTGTTACCAAATAGTCCTAGGACTTAGTTTTCCTTACAGATAGGTCCTTGAGTGCCTCAGGCACGCGCTGCGCGCGTGTTTTCCTGGGTATTTTGCACCGGACCCCCCAGAACTCTTGGTATTTGCACTCAGGTCCCTGTGCACATTACCTACTTGTTATTTTTGAATAAAATAGCAAATTAAATCCGAATCCAATGAAAATTGGATACATGGCTCCTGCCATGTTGTAAAATTTTCTGGAATTTTTGGAGACATTTTTGTTTTGTTTTGATATTTTTAAAAATTCAAAAACATCAATTTTCGTTACTGTTTGATTTTAAAATTCACAAAAAAATACTAAAACCTACTTAAAAATTACAAAAAAATTAGCTACTGTTTGTTTTAGCTTGCTTTATTTTCTAGCCAATTTTGGCTATTTTTCATTACATAAAACTCATAAAAATCACAAAACACCTAAAAACTCATAAAAATTTTAATAAATAATCTAAAAACCCAAAAATAATAATTAAGGTGCCCAAATTTTCTTTGTTTTTTTCTCTATACAGGAAAATTATCTCCAGGCTTATTGGGGATTTTTAGATTTTTTATCTAAGTCCGTTAAGCTTGGCTGGACAATACCTCCTTTTTCTATCATTGTTTCATTTTTAGAAAATTAAATAAAAATCAGAAAAATCTCAAAAATTCATTTAAAACAGTAAAAATCATGAAATACATAAAAACAATTTTATTTGAATTTTTGGTTGATTTTTAGTGCATTAAATAAATAGTTGAATTGCCTTGTGTTCTTGTTTTCTTTAGTTTCTTAATTAATTAAAAATCCAAAAAAATATAAAAATATTTAAAATCCACCAAAAATACCTGTTTCTTTTCTTTTATTTTCTGTTTGACTACTTCGTAGGCCGCGAGGCTGTTATGTGCTCCCTGAGTTCGACCCTGGTCGCTATACCAGGTTAATAAAATAGCAAGACCGCTATCGTATTTTGAGTTGATATCATATTATTTGGTGGTCTCTTTTTCTGGATTGATCGAGTCTGATTGCTTGGGTCGCAACGACCATTTAGTACCTTATACCCGAGTGGTCAGAATCGGTCCATCAAGTGACAGTTCAGACGATGATGCAACCTGGTGCACAGAGTGGATACTTGACAGCACTGCAGTTGCCCATCTAGATCCTGATCCTCTACTTTTCACCTCTTATCTTGCATTTCTCCCCGAGGGTTATCTGCGGGAGAATGCCACACTCAATGAGTACTTGGTTTCACCTTCTGAGAGTGATTCCGATCTGACGGAGCACGAAACCGAGTCTTTAGATACTTCTGATTCTGAGTCTTCTCACCTCGACGACCCTCGCGAGGATGAGCCCATCTTGGAGATATTCGATGATATGTCTGATCTGCTTCTATTTCATGCATCGGATATCAATCTTCTTAGAGAGTCTCCTAATCTTGACTGCACATATCTTCTTGAGACACTGATTGACGTGGAGGATTCTTACTGATCCATCCTTCTCCACGTTTGATTTCTTCGGCTCCACACTTTCACTCCAGTCTAATCCAGAGCTGACGATCTCTTTTGTACTACTGGATCTCGATCACATACTTTCCATATCCATGGCCGGTAGCAGACACCCGCTTGATTGCATACCTGGGTGTCTTACTTTACACTTTTGAGTTTGTCGCTGTTCTCATACCGAGACTGCGACGAAAGTACGGTATTCGACTTATCGATGCCGTACTGAATCTTGATACCGCATAGTCCTAACCTTTGCGCCCAGCTAGGGGCGTAAAATCTAGCGCTTGTTGAGAGGCACCTCAACATTGTACTCTTTTGTATATATGTGTTTCGTCTTATTTGATCTTTCTTTCTTCCGTTCTAGTTTTCACCCCAGGTCTCGCTTAGGATTATCTTTGCTATACTTAGGATATTGCTCATCCTAAGTATAGGGGTGTGGAAACACCGGGTTGTTCTTCGTTCTGTTTCATCACTTCTGTTGTGTTGCCTATACTTAAGGTTCTTCACCTTAAGTATAGGGGGAGTGATGCCCCTCCACCTTGTATATATTTGTCTATTTTCTTCGTGTCTTTCTACCCCTGTTTCTGTTGCCTATACTTAGGGATATTTTACCCTAAGTATAGGGGGGTAGACCATGTACATTCCCCACTCGGTTTTCCCTTTGTGTACAGCCTGTTATACTTAGGATTAGTTGATCCTAAGTATAGGGGGAAAAGCCGAGACTCTTTTGATATTCTATTCATTCATTCTTCTTTGTATGTAGCCTTTCTTTTCACTTCCCTATACTAAGCACGAGTTATGTCTTCTTCATCGCTCTTGACTTTGAGGACATCGTTCGAGCTAAGTATAGGGGGTGTGTATATATTTCATATATACTTTAGCCATAACTTGTACTTTGTGTGAGTGTGTTAATAAATGAAATGGCTAAAAACCTTAAAAACCACAAAATTTAAAAATTTTTCCTGTAAATAAACATTCTTTTATTGCACATACATAGCTAGTGTACAAATTATTTTTGTAAAAATGTTTTCAAAAATTTTTTTGTGTAAAGTTTGTGTAAATACTTTCATATAAAAATTATGTATATAGTAAAAAATTTTTCCAAAATGTTTTGAAAATCAAAAGTTTGCAAAAATCTTGTGTAAATGTGTGTAAATACTTTTGCAAAGCTTGCACTTCATGCATCCATCCTTTCATGATTTCAAAACATTTTTCAAAAATTTTGCATATTTGTAAAAATTGTGTAAATAGCATCTTTGTTTATACTTGTATATAGTTTTTCCGGATGATAGTTGACCTTTAAACTAGCCTAGAATTAAATTGGGCAATGGAGCTTGATTAAGATCTTCATCAACCTAATTTATAAGAGGAACCTTATAGGGCTTAGGGTTAAGGCTTTTCAGGTCCATGGTGACTTAATTCTTTAAGTCCACTAGGCTATGATCACATGTCATCTCAATGAGCCTAAGTAGAACACTTAACAACAACACATGACTCATAGGGACAATGGCTTTACTTGGACACCAACACTTTACACCGAGCTCTCTACGGATGAGGTGGTGAGGAGGCAGTTTTCCTTGACTTGGGGTAGCATATGAGGGTAGTACTTCTAGGCAGAACCTCTCTTCTTCTTTTAGTGAAGGAAGTGCGTCTCAACTTGGTCTGGTTGCCATGAGGTCTAACGACAGGAGTTGTGGGTTGCAATAATGCTTCAAAAGAGGGATAGTCTACTGGCTCAAGAGGAAAAACTCCTTGTATATATGCTGCACATGTATATATTGTACAGATGCACTTATGAAAAAAAATGCAAAAAGAAAATAACTTCAAAAAAGTGGTGGGTCTGAGAAAAAATGATAATCCCACCAGAGTATGTATATAGTGTAATAAGCAAAGCTTGAGATTCATGTCCCACCTTATGTAGCTTGCAACAGGGAGACTTGGCTACACTGGTCAAGCTCCCAAGGATACATGGCTACACTGGCCATAATCCATTGTCTTCTTCCTCCTCTTCTTGAGCCGGTTGAACTTGAACTTAGAAGGGAATACCCCGCTTCTTGAGGAAAGAGTGGCCAGATTGGGGTCATAGAGTTACCTTGTTGGGGAGGGTTGTCAAGTTGCCATTTCTGAGGTGGAGAGCTTATACTTCACATCCACAGTACAAGTAAATATTCATGGTCTTCAGGGTTTGTGTTTGATGACTTGTTCTGATCTGGATTGTTGAGGAGTCTTGATTATAGACTGGTGGAACTTAGAGGCTGTTGAGTTTTAAGCTTAAGTCCAAATAAGGTTCCGACACATTAATAATCCAAAGATCTGATCGAGCTCCATAATTTAATTTAATGAAGGCAAGTTTAATATTCAACCTTGATCCATGTACATTCTCCTCTTTTTCTTTTTCTTTCACTTTTGCAGTTCTTTTTCAAATAAGTGTTTGCTAAGGGACTAGCAAAGTTATGTATAGGGGGGTGATGAATACTCATTCATCACTCTTTATTCTTATATTTTAGATACAAAAACCTTTGCAAATGCATGTAGATGTTTGTAAATATAAATAATTACCAAAAGCATGCATTGTGTAAAAACTAATAATTAGCATGTTTTTGTGCAAAAATAAAAGAATAAAGATTAAAAAGAAAAAGAGGGAAATATTTAGAATAAATATTGAGCAACCTAATCCCAAGGGAGGGCTCTGCATGGGCCAGACCGCATAAAAGCCAAAGTAGAGAGAGATAGGGAGCTCATGTGTGTAAATATACCTGTAAATAGAATTAAAATATTTTCCTCAAAAAAAAATAGAATAAATGGGCTTGTATATATTTGTATATATTTGTATACAAATAGAAAAATTAAAAAGAAAATAAAAATAGATCACTTGTACATATTCACCATGTACATACACCCACCTCTATAGTTATTTAGCCTTGTAAATAAATGAATTAAAATCCCTAAAAAATTTGTATATATTCTATATTTTATAGTGTAAATAAATAAAATAAAAACCATAAAACAAAAAGCAAATAAAAAGAACAAAATTAAAAATAAAAAATAACATTGTACATACACCATGTATATAGATGTATATTTCTAATTATTTATCCCTTGTATATAAATAATAAAATAAAAATACCCTTTTATTCCTAATTTTATGCTATAAATAAATAAAATATAAAATGGGAATAAAAATGTACAAAAATAATTAATAAAAAATCAAAAATAAAAAACCCTTATTGTTTATATACCTATATATAGCACCCTAAAATAAATACCTTATTTTTATTTTGAAAAATTTATTAAAAATCACCAAAAAATAGAAAAAAATAAAATAAACATTTTTTATATTTTGAGTTTTTAATAATTCGGCCATTTGCTATTTTTAAATGAATATTCAAATCTTTTCCACGTGGCCTGTCCCCATTGGTCCACGGGGACGTTGACCCCCTGGTCAACTCCCCCCCTTGGACCACTGCATCTCGGATCTGAGTGCCCGACCCGACTTCTCCATTTACCCCACGCTCGATCCGACACCCAAATACCTTAACCCCGGGCCTCGATTGGTCCTTGTTCATCATAGATCCACGCCCGGGGTGGGTCTGAGGGATCCGAGTCGTTTGTGTCTCGCTCGATCCATGTCTTCTCGGACCCCTGGACATATATAGCATCGCCTCCGGCAGCCTGGTTCCTCATCTCTGGACCTCCCACTCGCATCCAAGGAGCTCCTCTGGTGTGCCTGAGTGACAGTTGTGCTCTCCGGAGTGGAAGTGAGGCACGAGGACTTCGGGAAGCCTTTGATCCGGTGGCTCAGCCGCCGTGCGCCGCCGCGAGCGTGCCCAGCCTCGGGAAGCCGATGGTCCCTTGCAGGCAATGACCCAAGAGCTCCTCGAGCTCCAGCCCAGTCGAATGCCTCCTCCAGGTAGTTTCTTTAGCCCGTAGATTAGCTTAAATTCGAGTTTTTCATTTCCTATAGCCATAGCTCCGCCGCCTCCGCCCGTCGTCTCCGTCCAGCCATTCACCCATCCGACACCGCCACCACCTTCACGAGCCTCCTCCGCATCTTCTCCACCTACTCGTTCCCCCTGGCTCGCCCCGGAGCAGGGACTCCGGTCCTCCACCTCCGCCGCTCACCGGAGGACCGCCATTTTGCCGCATCCTTCACTGTTCTCGCACGCTAACGGGTCGAGGCAGTTTGCCCTCGACCCCCCTTTCTTCCTATGCAGGTAGCAGGTCTAACCCTCCTCATCTGGAGGTCGGAACAGTTGGGCACAAGAGCTCCAGGTCCTCATCGTCGCCGAAGCTCTCCAGAGCTCCCCGCCATCATCGGAGACCATCATCAGCTGCGGGGCTTCACGGCTGAGCTCTTCCGCATTCCAGGAGGAGCGGGGGAGGCCCACCGCGCGTGTATCGGGCCTGCGAAGTTCGCCGGCCGACTGTTCTTCTAGGAGCCTTCCCCAACGTCTGATCTTCCTTGACGCTCCAGATCAGATCAGATCCATCCATACGAGGAGCCGCAGATACCGTTAGATCCTTTGAAGGTTGATCGTGATCGTCGATTCAACGAGGGATATCCACATCACGTGACAACCGCCCGATCTGCCACGTGGAAGCTTCCCAGCCGCTCGATACAGACGAGGGTTCCCTTTGTTGCGCGCCACCTTCTCCTGACCGTTCGATTCACACGTGGCACGCATCCAGTCCTCGACATTTAATAATGGGGTAATTGCTCTTAGGCCCCTCTAGTTTTCGCATTTATTTTCTAGTCCTGTAAATACGTTTAGTAGCTCTTTTATTTTTGTAAATATTGCACCGAGGACCCTTCTGTTTCTGCTATTTGCTTGTATACCCCTGTATATAGTGGCCACGTGCTTCGCCACGTGTTTTAGTGGTATATTTGCAGTTTTCATCCTATGTTTTTCGGGTGTTACTGTTTTCATATTTTGAAATAGGAATGACAAACAGGTCCCCCCATGCCTGAGTCACGTGTATCGTGCGTGGCCGGGGGCCATTTTGTACTTTTAGCCCCATACTTTCCTACCTTGTTCATCAGGAGGCCCAGAACATTGTGGTATTTGCAGATAGGTCCCTATGCACAATGCCTTTGTTTTCATTTTTAATAAAATAGCAAATTAACTCCAAGTTTATTGAAAATTGGATACATGGCTCCTGCCATGTTGTAAAATTTTCTATAAATTTTGGAGACATTTTTGATTTCATTTAATATTTTTAAAAATTCAAAAACAAGCTTTTTCTTTATTGTCTAACTTTAAAATTCACAAAAAAATATTAAAACAACTTTAAAAATTACACAAACATTAGGTAGTATTTGTTTTGCCTTGTTTGATTTTCTGACCAATTTTGGGCATTTTTGGATATACAAAACTTATAAAAATTGAAAAACACTAAACACCCTATAAAAATTCTAATAATTAATTAAAAAACCCAAAAATAATAATTCTGGTGCCTAAATTTTCCTTGTGTTTTCTACTATACAGGAAAATTATCTTCAGGTGTTAATAGGGCCATTTTGCATTTTAAATTGGCCCTTGACACCTGACTGGACAGTACCATTGTTTTCTTGCCTTGTTTGATTTTTATAAAATTCAATAAAAATCACAAAATACCAAAAATTAACCAAAAACAGTAAAAAATATAAAAAACATAAAAATATTTTTATTTGAATTTTTGAGTGATTTTTGAGTCATTAAATAATTGGTTGACTTGGCTTGTTTACTTGTTTTCTTTATTTCTTTTATTAATTAAAAATCCAAAAAAATAGATACAAATTAAAAATCCACCAAAAATACGTTTCTTTTATTTTATTTCTTTTTAGACTACTTTTGTAGGCCTCAAGGCCATTACGTGCTCCTTGTGTTCGACCCTGTTCGCTATACAAGGTTAATATAATAGCGAGACCACTACTTGAGTTTCACTTGATTTTTGTCTTCGTTTGGTGGTCTGATTTTTCTCGATTGATCTCCCGAGTGATTGAGGTCGCAACGACCGCATGAGATATACCTGATTTACCTCGCTCGCTCGGTTTTGTGGTCATCAGATGCCACTTGAACTTAGAAGGGAATACCCCGCTCCTCGAGGACAGAGTGCTGGATTGGGGAATCATTGGGATGTTATTTTGGAGAAGTCAGTATCTTTGTCATTTCAGTTGGGGAGAGCCACTATCACTTACACCATATAAGTCAGCTTCATAGTCATAAGCGTTTGTGTATGATGTTGGCTAGTTCTAACCTGGTGATTGAGGTGGGTTGAACCGAGTTCTATGACTCTCGAAGGCCTGTTATGTTTTAAATTTGGTTCCCGACAAGGTTCCACACACATTTTCACATCAAGGTCTAACCTGAGCTCTAAACTTTATATTTGGACAGACAAGTCTAATCATTGAAATCAATTCCATTTATTCTTTATCTTTACTTTTCTTTTCTTCTTTATTCTTTTGATACTTACTGCATAAGTGTTTGCTAGGGATTAGCAAAGGCAAGTATAGATGGGTGATGAATCTCCATTTCATCACCTTTATTCTATCATTTTGGCTTTAAAAACCCTAGCTAATGCATGTAAATAGCATCAATTTATGCATAATAGCATTCATTATTTATTGTACTATATGTGTACAAAATAAGGTTTTAATGCCAAAATTATAGAATAAAGAGAAGAAAAGAAAAAGGAAAAAAATATTGAAAATATTTTATGACCCTAACCCTGAGACCAAGTCAAAATGGAGTTGGTCGACATGGAATAAAATAGGGGAGATAAGGGCCAAAAATACAAAAAATACCTCATTTTATTTATTCATTAATTATGCAGTTTTGAAACCTATTTTATTCTTTATTATTTATTCATAAAATAAAGAAACATTGTACATGAAAGTTGTAGATAATAATGTAAATAAAATACAAAAATAAGTTTGTACAAAAATAATATTCTGTGTGCATTTTATGCACAAAATAAAAAGCTAGAAACCAAACTTCACAGACCCATATCTTTCAAATAAAAATCAAACCATAGCAAAATCACCTCTAATTTTATATAACTTTTCACAAGATATTTAATGGTGGTGGTTTTATATTTTTTTGAGTTACTGTGTGAATGTTAGGTTTTTGACCTCTACTGTACATTCTACCGATTAAAATATTCAATTTATTCATTATTTATTATTTTTACAAATTCATATTTTTATAATTTGTAAATAGTATCCCTAATATATGTGTATATTAAAACTAGAATAAAATTAAGAAAATGAAAAATAAAATAAGTTTATGTAAAAGCATAAACAAAACACCTATGTTATTATATGTATATAAATAAAAGGGGCATATATTCTTTAATTCTTTTTATTTTTCTAATATTGTAAATACTATATATATTCTATTAAAAATATAAAACTAAAATAAAACTCAACAAAATACATAATATACATAATACATAGGTAAAATACCTATAAATATAACTACATAATACACATACTTATTTATTTAAGTGTACAAGTAAAATCATAAAAGTCAAATAAAAATATTTATACTCATAAAAATAAGTTATAAATATATAAAATAATATTATAAAATAATAAAAAAATATACAAAATAAAAATGTACAAAATAGGTAATTCTACCTATAAATAAGCCATTGAAAATAAACTTATAATAAAATACACCAAAAAATAAATAAAAATCGTAATAAAATACTACATAAAATAATAATCATTTTTTACTTTATACTCGAAAATTAATAAAATCATTTACTATTTTAAATTAATTATTCTTTGATAAAATTGTAGTTTTGTCGCGTAGCGTGCCTACGTGGACCAATGGCAGGCCGTGGACCATTGAACTCTGGTCAACAGTCCCATCCGCAGACCTAGTCTATCAGAACTGTCTTTTCTCATGATTTCTTGCAATTTTTCCGGCTGCGCCATCGCTCAATCAACTTCGATCTCTTCACAAGATTTCTTCATCATTCTTCCAGGATCTACACCGGACCTGTAGATAGCTCGTACATAATTTTGATTCTTTTATTTTGGCTGGTTAATAAGGGAGTTCCTAATGTGTATAATAAAAACCTCCGCTTCGCCTCGCATTTTTGGTCATTACCCAAGCCCTGGAGCTCTGTAGCTCGGCTAAAATGAGCATTCTTTTGACAGGAGGAGATCCCCTGAGATCGCAGACGCTCAAGGAGGCGGGAGGTGCACCCAAGGCCGCCAGCCGGCGACCTCTGCTCTCTACCCTCGCCGGCGGGTAAGAGTTGCGTCTTTTACTTTCTTTAGATAGCTTTCGATTTCCACGTTTTATTTATGCGATTAGTTTAGCCATTAGCTCAGTAGATTGGCCTAATTTGGTCGATTTGAACTTCACCGGAGCGGAGTTCCGGTGAACATTTCACTGTGGTTCCATTGTGTTCCGAACCCAGTTCCACATCAGTTCACTCCCTTTCCATTTCCCCACATCCCAGGCACCTTCACATCCCCAGATCCATCGTGGATCTGGAAATTGGATCTCCACCTCCGCCACCTTTGCCGGAGACCACCGCCGCACCCATTTCCCGTCCATTTCGATCAATAAGAGCCCCCAACCCCTTGATTTTTGCTTGCTAAGTCTCGTGCAGGTGCTAGAGGCCCAATAAACTCCAAAAGGAGTTGAATTTCTAGAGAATTAAGCACCTAGAGCTCACCTTCTTCCCCGAGCTTGTTCGTCGCCAATAGAGCTCTAGGTGCTCTATTGAAAGTAGCAATCGACACGTCGGACCACCAGGAATGAGCAGGAGCCTTCGTCTGAGAGAATGTAGCCTACAGATGCTCAGGGTAACGGATTGAAGCTCGCCCCAAGCGACCTTCTTCCTTGTTCTTCCAAGCAGCCTTAGGGTCGTTCGATCAAGAACGTGCTCCTGATCAACCATCAACCGTCAGATGAAGTGCACCTCGACCGTCGATCGCATGTTGAAGAACTAATTTCCACCGTCGAGCCGCGAAGCATCATCGCGCCACTAGGTGCCGCCACGTGTATAAGTGAAGAAATCAAGATCGTCCGCTTGCACGTAATTTGGGGGTAGATTGCATATCCTCCCCCACTAATTTTTGTATTTTTTTTGATTGTAAATAAAATATTATGTGTATATGAAATTGGGAATTTTGTAAATGGACCCCCGTACTTTAGTGTAATTTCAATTTGGTCCTTCCCAGCCTCACGCGTGATGATCCCGATTTTTATCCTCTTAATAGTATCGAATTAACGATTTCGTTGTAGTCAGATAAATCCGAATCGATCAAAAAATAACCGCACAAATCGATGAATCGTCAAATGAACTAACGTGCGGTTTTATATTTGTTTAGCCTGGGCAAGCCCTAGGGTCGACTCAAGGAGGCAAAGGAACAACTCAGGATCAGATTAGAGTGATTAGATTACGGTTTTCCAAGTGGTTTTTTGGTATTTTTTTATGCAATAAAAAGCCCTATGCAATGATGCGAATGAACTAGGTTATTAAGAAAATCAACAACTTAGCCAAATTTAGTTTTAATCTGAAATTAGCCCAAATCGACCAAGTTATATTTTTCCTGTGAACCTAATTCAATGATTAATGCAAAATGTATTTTTTTGTAATTTTTGGGTTTAAAATGTACAAATGAAAAATGCAAACATTTTTTGAAGTTTTTATGCAATTTTTCATGCAAATTATATGCAAAAATTATGAAAAATATACTGGAAGATAAACATGGTGAAATTAAGCTAGGCTAATTTTTTTGGAAATTTCTGACACTTTATGATTTTTTATGAATATTTTACTGAAAACTGAGTGATTGTGAGTCTTTAATTCCTAATAAATCCAATAAATCAAATTATCTAGAGAGCTATTTATCTCAAATAGACATTTTAGTCAAGAATGAAGGAGAATTGAAATTTCTCAAAAAATTATTCGTGGATTTAATTAAATATCAATTACAAAAATCACTCAAGAATTTATTCTATGCACAGGACAACTCCTAATTGGACGAAATTTGGAATGTAATTAAAGCACACTTAAAGACATCATTTACAATTTTTTCACAATTTTTTGAGCAATAAATACGGCTATGCGAAATTCAGAGCATAGATGGGAAAAACATCACTGATTTTCAATCTCTGATTTTTAATAAATAATCTAATGCTCACAAAAATATAAATAAATAGCCAAGAGATAAAGATTTTGTTGCTCTACAATATGCAATTTTTTGATTAAAAATGAGGCAAAAATAGTGTCCAAATTAATGCTCAAAGTCAGAGTTCTTTTGCAATAAAAAATTAAAACAATAAACAAACAACTGTGCACAGGGGCACTTTTGCAAATAAGAAAATGTCAAGGGGTGAAATTGCAATTTTCACAAAAGAAACAAATAGAAAAAATAGAAATAGACCTTCACGTGATTCCCGACTTGCAACCCAAGTTAGGGCTAAGGGACAGGGACGGCGGCGCGTGAGGATGGGCGGCGCGCGAGGATGGGAGGCGCGCTTGCGGGTGGCGTGCGTGGAGGCGGCGGTCGCCGCACGAGGGGCTCACGGCGAGCAGGTGGGTGACACGGTCGATGGCACGAGCGGTTGGAGCGTGCGGTCGCTAGTGGCCTGGCGGGCACGCGAAGGTGCGTGGGAGGTGGCGCGGCGACGCTCAGCCATTGGAGGACGGTTGCGGGACCGCACTAGACGGCTGGAGGACTGGAGCGGCAGAAGCGGTTCCAAGGGCGGCAGACGCAGCTCCAAGGGCGGCGCGGCCGTTGGGCTGGAATGGGGTGGTGCCGGTGGGCTAGCGGTTGGTGCGACGGACGCATGGAGGCATGGGGGCTGGAGGTGGGGACGCCTGTCGAGCGGTGGAGGCACGTGCTGTGGAGATGAATGACCTGGCGAGGCGGGGGGGAGGCAGCGCGGCGGCACGGCTGGTGGAGGTGGAGCGTCGCCTTTTTGAGGGCAGCTTCGAGCGCAGCGGATGCCGCACTGGAGGCGCTGGGCGGAGCTCAGCCGCGCGCGACGGAGGGTGATGACCGATAAAATCCCACGTGACTAAGGCAATCAGGTATCTAGAGGGTCGTTGCGACCTCAATCACTCAGACTCGATCAATCAAGAAAAATAAGACCACCAATCAAGAGAAAAATCAAATCAAATACGGTAGCGGTCTCGCTATTAATTTAACCTGGTATAGCGACCAGGGTCGAACACAAGGAGCACGGGTTGGCCTCGCAGCCTACAAAGTAGTCAAAAAGAAATAAAAGAAAATAAAAGGAGTGTTTTTGGTGGTTTTTAAAGTATTTTATATTTTTTTGGATTTTTAATGTATTAAGAAACTAATGAAAGCAAAGAAACAACACACTTCAACAATTTATTAAATGCACTGAAAGTCAAACAAAAATTCTAAAAAAATATTTTTATGTGTTTTATAATTTTTACTGTTTTTGGTGAATTTTTGGGAATTTTATGATGTTTATTTAATTTTCTAAAAATAAAACCAGAAGTAAAACTGTAGGTACTGTCCAGCCGAGTTAAAAGAACCTGGATAAAATATCTAGAGGCCCCAAATTAGCCTGAAGCTAATTTTCCTGTATAGAGAATAAAACAAGGAAAATTTAGGCACCTAGATTATTATTTTTGGGTTTTTAGTCTATTTATTAGAATTTTTATAAGATTTTAAGTGTTTTTCAATTTTTAGGTATTTTAAGCAATGAAAAATAGCCAAAATTGGCTAGAAAATCAAACAAGCATAAACAAACAGTAAGTAAATTTTTTGTAACTTTTAAATGAATTTTAATATTTTTTATGATTTTTAAAGTTAGACAGTAACAAAAATAGAGGTTTTTGAATTTTTAAAATATCAAACAGTGTCTACAATGTCTCCAAATTTTATAGAAACTTTTACATCATGGCAGGGGCCATGTATCCAATTTTCATCAAATTTGGAGGTGATTTGCTATTTTATTAAAAAATGGAAAGAGGGTACTGTACATAGGGACCTAAGTGCAAATACCCGAACTCCTGAGGGGTCTGGTGCAAAAAACCCTGGAAGTCACGCGCGTCGCGCGTGCCTGAGGCACTCAGGGACCCAAATGAAAGGAAAACAAGTTCCGAGGGCTATTTGGTAACAGGTACCAAAAGCCCAGGGACTTGTCTGCAAAATACCCAACAATATACGCATATGCACAACAAATTCACGCACAGGGGCATAAATGCAATATTCCAAAACTATTCATTCATTAAGTAACATCACAGGACTACAAGGGCATATAATGCAAATAACCCAGACAACCACGTGACGAAGCACGTGTCACATCACACATAGGGGCATAAATGCAAAGTAAATAAACTGCAGGGTCCTCTTATGCAAATATCCCAAAAACTAAACAACTACCTAAAATATTTACAGGACTAAACACTAAAGACAAAACAATAGGGGGCCTAAGTAATATTTACCCCTTTATTAATGGAGTCGCTGGATGGATGCCGCGTATAGCATCTGACGGTGACGGTTGACTGGCGCTCCCAAGCTAAGCTCCTCGGGCGAATCCGACGACGGAGTGATTTGGGGGTAACCTAAAATTAGCGAAAAAGAAAAAGCTAAGGGTCTACTTGGGTGGCTGAATGGGCTGTGGGCGAGCTTGCGCAGCTCTGGGTCTTCGCCTCACGGAGCGCCGACGTCCGAGGCTCGAGCTCCACCTCAGGGCGGAGCAAGGCGGCGATACTCGCCGGAGCGATGGGTTACTGCACCTCTCCTCGCTGCGACACTTGCTGGAGCAAGCTGTCACTCTTGCCAACACAGTAGAGGTCACTTGGGGGTGGAGCGAATGGCCAAAGATGCGAATGGAGGAGGCGGAGCTGGAGCTTTATACGCTGGAGGGTCCGAGAAGAAGGGCGCGGGTAGGGCGTTCTGGAGCGCAGATCCCGAGGTGAAGGCTCCGGCGAGGGTCTTGGATGCATCGTGAATGAGTCGGACCCGGGGTTTGGGTGGTAAGGGATCGGGTTTGGACGGGAAAAATCCGAGAAACGGGTTACCCGCTAAGGACCCGTGGGAAGTGGTCCTGGGGGGGGGGGGGGTAGTTGACCGGGCGGTCAACAATCCCCAGGACCAATGAGAGGCTGCCATTTGGAAAATATTTGAAAATTCAATTTAAAATAGCAAATGGCTTATTTAATAAAAACTCAAAACATGAAATATTTTTGTTTTATTTTCTTTCTATTTTTTAGTGATTTTTAATTAATTTTTCGAAATGAAAATAAGGTATGTACATAGTAGGTTCATATATAGGTATATATACAATATATAGGTTTTTAATTTTGATTTTTAATTTGTTATTTTTATACAATTTTATTCCCATTTTATATTTTATTTATTTATATTATAAAATAAGGAATAAAAAGATGTTTTTATTTTATTTTATTTTTATTATTTATGTACATAGGTGAAATAAATAGGTATGTACATATATATACATGGTATATTTACAAAGTCTTTTTGGATTTTTAGTTTTGTTATTTTTATTTTGTTTTTGTTTTAATTTATTTTATTTATTTACACCATATAATATAAAGTATTTACAAGATTTTTGGGAATTAATTTTATTTATTTACAAGGCTAAATAAATAAAAGATGGATGGTTTATATACATGGTGAGTGATGTTTTTGTCTTCTTTTTGATTTTTATATTTTTATTTTATTTTAGTATTTAGAAATATTTACAAATATTTACAAGCCAATTTGAGTCTATTTTTGTGAGGAAAATACTTTTATTTATCTACATAAATATTTACACACATGAGTTTGGCTTTTATGCGGTCAGGCCCATGCTGAGCCCTCCCTTGGGTTAGGTTGCTCAATATTTATTCTAAATATTTCCCTCTTTTTCTTTTTAATCTTTATTCTTTTATTTTTGCACAAAAACATGCTAATTATAGGTTTTTATACAATGCATGCTTTTGGTAATTATTTCTATTTACAACTATATACATGCATTTGCAAAGGTTTTTGTAGCTAAAATATAAGAATAAAGAGTGATGAATGAGTATTCATCACCCCCCTATACTTAACTTTGCTAGTCCCTTAGCAAATACTTATTTGAAAAAGAAGTGAAAAAGAAATAAAGAAAAAGAAAAAGAGAATGTACATGGATCAAGGCTGATTATTAAACTTGCCTTCATTAAATTAAGGTATGGAGCTCGATCAGATCTTTGGATTATTAATGTGTCGGAACCTTATTTGAGCTTAAGTCTAAAACTCAACAGCCTCTAAGTTCTACTATTCTATAACCAAGACTCCTCAATGCTCCAGGTCAGAACAAGTCATCAATCACAAACCCTGAAGACCGTGAATCTTTTCTTGTCCTGTGAATGTGAGGTCTAAGCTCTCCACCTCAGAAATGGCGACATGACAACCCTCCCCAACAAGGTAACTCTATGACCTCAATCTGGCCACTCTTTCCTCGAGGAGCGGGGTATTCCCTTCTAAGTTCAAGTTCAACCGGCTCAAGAAGAGGAGGAAGAAGAGAATGGGTCAAGGCCAGTGTAGCCAAGTACCCTTGGGAGCTTGACCAGTGTAGCCAAGTCTCCCTGCTGCAAGCTACATCAGGTGGATCATGAAACTCAAGCTTTGCTTATTGAACTCTATATACATACTCCGGTGGGATTATCATTTTCTATCAGACCCACCACTTTTTTTTGGAGTTATTTTCTTTTTGCATTTTTTTTTTCAAGTGCATCTATACAACATATACATGTGCAGCATATATACAAGGAGTTTTTCCTCTTGAGCCAGTAGACTATCCCTCTTTTGAAGCTTTATTGCAACCCACAACTCCTGTCGTTAGACCTCAAAATGAAGAACTGGTCACAGTTGCTCGACTCTGTTCTTTAGGCTTATCGTGTTGCGTACAAGTCTCCTCTTAGAATGTCTTCCTACCGCCTTGTTTATAGCAAGTCAAGTCATCTTCCAGTGGAACTAATTCATAAATCATAGTGGGCATTGAACATCTATGACATGGATTTCGAGAAAACTTGGAAAAGTAGGACAGTTGATCTGAACCACTTGCTTAAATTTAAATACTACAACAACAGCATAATGTACAAGGAGAAAGTTAAGAAATGGCAAAGGCAAGCACATTCATTGTAAGACTTTAGAGCTTGGGCAGAAGGTATGTTTGTTCAACGCAATGTTAAAAAAAATACAAGAAAGATGAAGAGAAAATGGTATGGGTCATTTATAGTAAAAACTGTGTGTGATAATAGAACCTTAGTAATATCTGAATTGTCACCAGACACACATCCTTTTGTGGTGAACGGATAGCTACCGAAGCCATACCTCGAACATGATACATTCTTGTTTATTTTAGATTCAGTTCAAGTGGTGTTTCAGGAAGAGCTCACATATACAGTTGGATCGGATTCTTACGCTCAAAATCACATAAAAATTATCTTCTTTTCTTTTTTTACTTTTCACATTTTTTTTCTTCCAAAACTTACTCATCCATTTCATCACTACTACACTTCGGACGTACTTTGTCATTATGTATGGGGGATGAGTACCCCGAGTTATTCATTCCTTGATTCCTCGTTTGTCTCCTCAACTCTTTATATTATGTCTATACTTATACTTAGGGATATTTCACCCTAAGTATATGGGCAGAAAGGTAGAGCCGATGATTTCATAAATTACCACCCTTGATCCTCCGTCCCTTGTGTACAATTTCTATGCTTAGGATTATTTGATCCTAAGTACACGGGGGACGGTCGACTTTTCATTCTTTCATTATTTTGTAGTTGTAGTATAGACTTTTCTATAGTTAGTGCGAGTTTTGTCTTCCATTTCTCTCTGATCTATGAGGACATAGCACAAGCTAAGTATAGGGGGTCATATATATGTTGTATATGCTTTGACCATAACTCGTACTTGTGTATTTTCAATAATATGGCTAAATAATAAAACAAAGACAAATTTCTATGTAAGCACATGTAATAAATCAGGTAAAAATGTTTTGCAAAATGATTTTAAAATGGTTGAAAATTTTTATAAAAAATATTTTGAAAACTGTTTGGAAACTTTTACAAAATATTTTCAAACCTTTGTAAAAACTTCTCGTTTGTAAAATTTCCTTTTATTTGTTTGAATACAATTTTTGAAAATTCCGTTTGCAAATGATTTGAAGAATGATTGTAAAAATATTTTGAAAAATCAATGCATACTTTTTGAAAAATCTTTACAAAATGAATTTCAAAATTGGTAAATATTTGTAAAAATAATTGTCAAATATTTGCAAAAATAAAATTTCAAAATAGTTGTGAAAATGATTTTAAATGTTTTAACAACTTTGTGTTAATAACATCTCAAAGATAAAACATTATAAAAATATATAAAACCTGTACATAATTCATGTAAATAACCACTAACATCCGACTTGTTATTTCACAATGTAAAGTACACCCTTACTCTTGTAAATATAGATGTATTCCTATGTAAATATTTTCACATATTTCTTTCAATAACCTTTATTCAAAAATCCCTGGAAACTTGCAAAAATAAAAACCAATAAAAAATGCAAAATCTTTCCAAAATTTTAAATAAAATTTTGTAAAACCTATTCCAAAAATCCATAAAAAGTTCAAAATAGAAAATGGTTTCACAAAAATATTTCTTTTACATTTTAAAAAGAATTTTCATTTTTCGGAATGATCAAGACAATTGAACAAGTCAGAAATAACGTATGATGATTGGAGCTTGTATAGACGTTAATCAACGTAATTTCTGAGGAACTCATTAAGGACTTGAATTTGGATACTTCAGGCCACCTTAACTTAATTCTTTAGGATCCATAAGACTATGTTCATGAGTCGATTCATTCTTTCTAATTAGAACCCTTCATATAGTTTGTATGACTCTTGAGACAGTGGCTTGACTAGAAACCTTGCACTTAACACTTAGCTCGATCAAGATGGATGGTTAAAAAATTTTGGAGTCTATGTTGGAACAATGCTAGGCCGCTTCGTCAAGTGTGTTTCAGGAACCTTTCTTGAGGATTTCCAAAACCGGTACTCCAACCAACTTCTTGTATCCATGGCATCTAAAGACTAGAGACTAGATTAAGACAATGCTTCAGATTAGGAGTGGTATGATGGTGTAACTTTTTCTATAACCCCAAAACATGAGTGGACCAAAGGAATCTATATCCATCAAGGTACAAACAAGAATGCAGAGCAATGTAATGTCAAAGAATATATCCAAAAGAAGCCTACACCAAAAATTCCACAAAAATATGGGGCTTCCAGAAAAAGCTTGCTTCTTGATGAAGACTCGGTTACATTGATCGAGCTTCATAGTGGAATGAAGACTACACTCTTCCATTTCCACTTCTTTTCCCATTCTTTTAGCTTCTTTCCCTTTCAGTTGTGAAACTAGCTACACACTAATTTAGAAGGGAATATTTGTCTCCATGAGTATGAGTTACCAGAGGAGTAGACTCTTTGATAGTTCAGTGATTTGTCTGGAAAAAGCTGAAAATGTCACACACATTGATATGTCATTTCAATGTTGCAAGAGTATGTGACTGAGAGTATAACTTTACAAAACCGTGGATTGAACTAGATAATAGAATCATGGAACCTAATGATTATTTCATTACATTTACCAACTTTTATGTGGATCCAAACAAACCAGGAATCTAAATGTCTTAACTGATCTCCAAACTTTGATTTTAATAAGAAAATTTAAAAGTCAAAAATTGTACCAAGTTCTTTCATTATCTTTTCTTTATTTTCTTGTTCGACACTATAGGAATAAGTGTTTGCTAGGAACTAGCAAAGGCAAGTATAAGGGGATGATGAATCTCCATTTCATCACCTTTATTCTTTCATTTTGGCCTCAAATTCCTAATTAAATGCATGTCTATAGCGTTAGTTTCTACAAAATAACAGTTAATTATTGATCTATAACATTGTATAAAACATAGTAGTTAATGCCAAAATAAAATAATAAAGTAAAGGAAAGAAAAAGAGGGAAGCATCAAGGACACTAAGTGACCCTGGACCCCAGGACCTAGTCATCATGATGACTTGATCGACAAGGAATAAAGTAGGGCGAGATAAGGGCCAAAAATTACAAATAAAATGTAAGTTTATTTATTCAATAAATGTATTCTGAGACCCATTTTATTTTATTATTTTTACGCAGAAATCATTAAACTTCTAACATTAAACTTGTGCATAGTAATAAAAAGAAAAGGGATTTTATCAGTTGTGTCCCTCCGAGATATCGCAATATCAGTTATGCCCCTATCTTTTTGGTAATATCAGTTGTGCCCCCGACTTCTTGCCAATATTTCACTTGTGCCCCTCAGAGGGGCATAACTGATAAAAGATTGTATCAGTTATGCCCCTCTGAGGGGCACAAGTAAAATATTGGCAAGAAGTCGGGGGCACAACTGATATTACCAAAAATATAGGGGCATAACTGATATTGCGATATCTCGGAGGGGCACAACTGATAAAAACCCAAAAGAAAAATATTAAATTTATTTCATTCGAAAATAATGCGTAGTGTGCCCGAGACACACAAAATAAGAGGCCGTAAAGAAAATTTCCCGAATCGGTATCTTCTCCATAGATACTAAAAAATCACCCAACTAACCATTACTGTTCAAAATATAAATTATCTATTTAATGAAGTTTCATTTAATTTTGAGTTAAGGTGCAAAACTTGGTTTTGGGCCCTCATTGTGCAATATATTTATATAAAATAATAAATATATTTATTACTTATATTTTTCACTTTCTTATATTTTTATAAATTTATAAATATTATTTGAAATACATTTACATAGTTAAATTAAAACAAAACCTTTAAAAATAAAATAAAATCCATGATACTTTAATATATAGGTAAAGACACATATATTACGCATATATCTATTTATTTAAGTATGTTGATACCTTCAAAAATAAAATAAAAATATGTACATGTATATATAAATGAATTATAAATATATAAATATGGTGAAGAACAATAAAATACAAAATAAAAAAATACTACATATATAGGTAAATATACCTATAATTATACATGTAAAAATTAACACCTAATAAATTAAGTTGTAGAAAATATAAAGACCATGATATAATACAATAAAGAATAATAAACTATTTTAATATTTCGAGTTTTATTTAATTAATACATATCTTATTCTATTTAAATATATTAATTCTTTATTTCTACTTTTATTATTTAGCATCCTACATGGACCAATGGGAAACAAGACTTGGTCGACCTCTGTCAACTCTCATGCCTCCTTAGGACTATGTTTCTCCACCCCAAGGTTTCTTCAAATTTCACCACCCCCTGATTCACAACCTAATGTGACTTGATTTCTTCATGAAAGTTGCTCCTCGATCTATGCACTTACACGACAAAGTGATTCTTCGATCTTTGGAGCCCCGATTCAAGTTGCATCCTTGGTCAAACATCGCCATGTACAAATAGCCTTGGTCGAGACCCATTTCAAATTGGATCCTTCTTTGACCGCCTAAACCATCAGAACCATAGCCAGGCAGGTCGAGCTAGTTGTCAACTAGCTTCTGGTCGATCTGCAACACATGAAAGGAGTAGTAGAAGTTATCCAACCCCTCATCGAACCCCCGGCGGAGCTCCCTGTGCTCCCATCCCTCCTAGAGCTGGCGAGCCTTCTTTTCCTTA
The DNA here is from genome assembly GCA_037367405.1 of Ottelia alismoides. Lineage (NCBI taxonomy): Eukaryota > Viridiplantae > Streptophyta > Magnoliopsida > Alismatales > Hydrocharitaceae > Ottelia > Ottelia alismoides. Next base: position 473,411 of record JAZKJV010008463.1, on the reverse strand, counting down.
TCTTTTAATTTCTAGCATTAGCAGTAGCTTAAGTTAGCTTTCCATTTCAATTTTTTCAATCAATTAAACCTTAAAATAAAAAAATGTAATTCGACGGATCTTGTGCTTCGACCATTGTATTCCACCGTTCCATCCTCTATGTCGTCCCATCCCAACACCTCATTCATGTTCCCCTACACATTCTTCATCCCCACACTGCATTGATCCCCTCGATTAAATGTAGATCGAGCAATCCGAGCTCCTTCCAATGCCTCGCTGGAGATCTCCATCATTACCCACATATGTTGCCCTATTTTACTAACCAATAGGACCTGGTGGTGATCCTATGTGTCGCGAGTTTTATTGAACAGGTTCCAAGGCCAAATGACCCCATTTGGGGGGTTGATTCAACCTAGTAGAAGAACTTCAGCCCTCCGTTGTCTGCCGAGCTCCAGACCTTGTCCCGCGAGGTCCTAAGCCATCTGACCGACCATCATGTGCGGAGGAGCGTCAGCAACATTTTGGGCAATCTCCGGACCTTGGAGTTGGCCGGAGGCAGGAGATTTTGCTTGGGTAAGGAGGATCCAACAGTTGTTCTTCCATGTTCTTGAAGAATAGCAGTAGTCGTCAGATCCAAGGGATGCTCTAGGTGCAACTATGGCCATCAAATTAAAGCTCCATCGGTCATCCTATCCAGTTGTCGGATCTAATCTATCCTATTCATCCATGACACATCATCGACCGTCCAGAGCGCGATGTATGACAAGTGAAGCATCCTCGACCGTTCATTAATGCGTGACGGGGATTTTGCATTTCTTCCCATGTGCTTTTTGTATTTTATTTTTAGTCTTAAAACATTCATTACAATTCAAAACATTTTGTAATAGTACATTTAGACCCTTGCCTTTATTTTATTTGCATTTAGGTCTAGCCCACGTTACCTCACGTGTGCATATACATAAGGGGGCAGGACATTTTCTAAGGACATCCTTGAGTCCAAAGATTTTGTATTTTAGTGTTACATTTTTGGGAAAAATTCCAAATAGCACCCATAACTTTTAGGATATTGTAAATAAATCCCTACAAGCACGTTTATTATTGAATATTCGGCGATTTTTGTATGTATGCCCTTGTACTTTTGTAAAGTATTCTGGATTGCATTAAATTTTTATTTAAATTGCATTTAGGACACTATTAGTACATGTAATTTTATTTAGTGTATCTTAATTATTAAAAATAGCGTTTTACATCGAGAAATAATAGAAAAATTGTTTTAAGTGCATGGGACTATTTTAAATCTCATATAATTTTCTTGAGGTCATTAAAATTTTATTCCTATTTATAAAAATATAAAACTGTGCATTTTTCTTCTATTTGCATTTAAAAATACACAAAAAATATAAGACTTTTTTGAAAAAATCCAAAAACATAGGGTATCTTTATTATTAAATTTTGCAACTCTAGATCAAAAATCACTAAAAATTATAAAAGAAAACACTAAAATTTAAAAACCTCCAAAAATTTGTAATAATCATTTTAAATTATTTAGAAACCCAATAATATTAGTTTTTCTAAATTTTTTATATTATATATTATATATTAAAAATAGTTTCAGAAATTTTTGTGATATTTATCTATTTTTAAATTCCAAAACAATCCAGTCTACTATTATATGTCATTATTTTACCATTTTATTAAAAATACAAAAAATGGCAAAATATATAAGAAAGTTAAAAAAAATATATAAAATATTAGAAACATAAAAATATTTGATTTTGTAATTTTTTTCTCTATATAGATACATTTATAAATGCAATACCTTATATAAATCATATACATTAGTATTATATATTACTTATAATTATTATTTATATTTATAACTGCCTTAAATGTTTTAACAACCCTTAAAAAAATGGTTTGCCCTTATTGGTTTTTTCTTAATTTTTATATATATATTTATTATATAGCTTTATATTGCTTATATTATATCTCTTATCATATATATACATATATTGCATCAAAGTATTAAATAGAAAATTAAAAATTAGAATATATAAAAAATAATAATCAGAAATTTACGAATAGGAAAATTATAAAGTAAAATGTATTTAATATTAAAGCCCCATAAAAACTAGAAAAACACAATAAAACACACAAAAATATTTGTTGGTTTTCTTTTTTATTGTCAATTTTTGTGGAAATCCTCGTTGCTTCTTTGTGGTTTGACCCCTACCCTTGTGTATTATACATACTACTTTATAGGTTTAATAAATTTTATCTCACCTTATTTATTGCTTGATTATTATTGTGAGTTAATTGTTGATGCTTTAGATTGTTGATATCCGAGAACTGAAAGAGTAGTCGACATAGTGGTTGTTGGACCTAACTTGTCAGGCATCGCATACCCTTCGAGATTAGATGTTTGGATCCCTCTACAATCCAATGACCATCAAGATCCCAGGGGATTCTTGTTCTCGGGGTTAAGAAATCTATGATATGTTTTGATAAGTCAAAAGAGTAGGTTGGGGACAAACCCAAATCTGCGGAGTGTCGATCCTGCTTAGAGGAAGATGCATCCTGAATTTTCTTTAGAGTTGATATAGTATCAAGAATATGCTTTTCCTGGTTGTCCTGAGGGGCCTTTTCTAGCACTGGGAGCGCTAGGCTAGGGCGACTGAAAGATTATCAACTTCCCTTTTGCTTTCTTTGAGTGGAGCCTGGCAGCCTTCTTCACAAATCTACCATCTAATGGAGCCTCCATAGCCTTTAGCCATATGATAACATTCTCAGTTGATTCTATGTCCAGATTTTTGAGAAGAGAATATACACGTCCACATACGAGCCACGATGTATCAGAAAGAGGAGGGGATCAATGGTTGCTTTAGACCATGTGGATTCGGGGCATAGATCGAGCTTTTCGGGAGCCAACTCGACTATGGGTTGAGGGGCAATTTTGTCGCGGTTCCAGGTAAATGAAGATTGTGGGCAGGGTCATCTTGTTGGTATTTTGTCAGGAGGACGTCCACAAAGTGTTTTCTGAGGATGGGGTCTTGTAGTGTATAAAAGAAACTTCTTCCTGTGGCTTATAGATTGAAAGGTGGCTTCGAAAACTCCATCAGTGATTGTAGCTTCAATCCCTGGGGATCGCTTGGATTTTTGGGATGTCAACGAGTATCCATATTCCCACAACATCATCGCAATTCTCTATGAGAGGAGGGAACTCATAGGAGATGATCTTTCCAAAGGTATTAACCAAGTTATTCAGGATGTATGGGTATCTATGGTGGAGTGGTAGGCCTAGAACTTCTATCTAATACATCGAGGCTTCTTATATTCTTTTATCTCCAAAGGACGAGGACCATCTATTGAATCAGATTGTGAACTGATGAATCTCAGATACATCATGTTAAAATCCACTTATTATTCTTGTATCTTAAACAATTCAATAAAAACCACTATTGAAACACATATATTAACTTGTATTATATTGTGAATGATTTGTGTATAATTAACCTATTTTCTGTATAATATTGAACCATAATTTATTACTAACCCTTTTCTTATTTTCTATTTTATTCAAAAACCCTAAAAATTAGGTTAGTTATTATATATATTTATTTTGGATTTTAAAAGAAATTTAAAATATAAAAAAATCTCAAAACCACAAAACACCATGTTTTTATCCTATAAAATATGCTTGCAAAAATCAACTTTGTACAAATGACCTCTTTTGGGTTTGTGACCAATATGAAACTAGTATATCTCATTGAGATCTACTACTTTCATGTTTTTACTTTGTCCTAATTAAGACTCTAATTATTTCTTTTTATTTTTTCTTTATTTTATTCTTTTTTGAATTTTCTGGAGCAGCCATGTGGCACCCTTCGGGCTGCCCACACGGCTGCACGTCTCTTCTCCACCCGACCCGTTCTCCGCCCATGGATTGCCTCAATCTCCGTCGTCTATCTCCCATCTCCTCACAGCCATCAGATCTCCCCTGAAATCTAATCACAGCCACCCACGCCTACCTGCTCCTCAGCAATAGGATCACCATTGATCTTATGGTTCTCTGATCTCCATGCCTCCCCTTCTCCCACGACCCTTGGATAAAGCTTACACTTCATCGCAACCATTCGTCACCACTTCTACCCTCACCGCTAGATCTGATCTGATTGATAGATCCTAGCCAATCATTCATTACCTCACCTTGGCAGTTGGATCACATTATCCAATAGCACAAGTTCGTCGTCTACCTCCAAACGTTTTTTTCCGTATGTGTTTCATCTACTTTTCCCTCCGCCTGCTTCCATTTCTGGTCACCACTCCGATCACCCGCCTCCTTCTTAACGATCACCTACACATAGACATATGCTTGGACACCCTCGCGCCTCCATCGATGAGCCTTCCCATCACTCCACGCATCCATTATAGACCACTCAAAATCGGCGCCTGCCTTCGTAACTCCCGATCACCTTCTTCCTATATATTGATCTCCTCTGCCACTATCACCCTTGTCCATCATTCCACGGGCCGAAGCCCAACTTCCCTCACCCATCTAGTGACAACGAAGGGGAGAATTGGTGAGGCGATGATGACTTCTTCCCAGGTGATGAACCACAATGTTGACCGTCATGCCTTGGCTGCTTAGCATCCAATCAAGCACCGAGGACCGGCTGGCCTCGTCATGCGAAGATCGGAGCTTCGTCTAAAGCCCAACCTAGGATGCCTCGACCAGCCTTCTTGCAATTGATTAAAATGAAAATACAAAAGGTGTAGGGTTTAGTTGGAATTAACCCAATAAGGTGTTATATCGGGCGCTTCTCCTTACGCCACATGACCTCACTTGACTTAATAGGATGGCAAGCCGATGATTCATTCCGTCTTAATATTGGACAACCAGGATTAGACATGGAGAGAGCGTGAGATTTGACGGTTCTAGGGGTGTTTGGAAGAATACCCTAAGAACATCTACTAGGTGACTTTTTATCTATTGTATCTTGCACCTTCTTTCTCCAATCACCTCACCAATGGGTTCAACACAATCCTAGAGCCTCTCCGCCTCTACATGATGCCACAAATGGGTCCGGGCCCCATTGGAAGGGGCCTGGAGCTTCAAGCCACCTGAATCTTTGAGATGGGCGATGAATCTCTGATTCTCTTTCTTTATTCTATTATTTTAGCTTCTTCATTTAGCAAAAACATCTATAAATAGTTGTAAATATAATAAGTTAACATTTTGCATGTCATTGCTATTATCCCATAATTAACACATATTTTCCAAAATAAAAGAATAAAGAGAAAAGAAAAAGAAAATAAGGTGGTATTTAAATAATAAATGCCAATTGACCCAAAACCCGAGAGAACATCAGTAATGGACCTGATCGACAAAGAATAAAAGTAGCGAGAGATAGGGTACCTTGTACAAGATACAATACTTGTAAATGTTTACATATTTTAATTTACACTTTGTGCATATTATATTTTTAAACAGTTGTACATATCCTCAACAATAAAATAAAAATAAAATAAAAATAGGAAAACATAAAATAAGATAAAATAAAATAAAATAATCCATTGTGCAAAAATCACACTACATTATATTGAATACACTACCAACTTATTTGATATATTTATTTAACTAATAAAAATCTGTGGTTGGATGATTTGAATAGAAATTCAATGAGGAGGGAGAATTTATCTGCGGGTGAAAGTCTCCCGCAATTGTTGGAGGATTATTGAAAGAAGAGGATTTAGTTGATTTGGGCCTAACCGAAACAAATTCATTTTCGTAGTATAGCTCTGATGGGTATTCGGTCATTTTTGAGAGGAATGGGGGTTGGATCTGCGAGAGTTTTTGGACAAGAGTTCCATTATCAAGAAAAGAGGTGAGATGATTGTACGGGATAGTCAAGAGAAATCAAATGTGCGGCTATTGATCTTGAAATCGGTTCACGCACACCAATGCAAACACAATTCAAACCCCATGTTCACCAACGCACACAGTGAAGCCGTAAGAGTTCGGCTATTATCTTTTCGATTTTAGTTGGTGATAAATCAATCTTGGCAAAAATTTAGCGAGGTGAGATTTAGGATTTGGGCTCTAGCCTTAAGTGTCGTCTCTTGCTCACTCAAAAAAATAAAATCATCCAAGGTCGGTGTTGCTCTCCCGCAAAAATTCTTGATTTTATGGGTTATTTTGAAATCGGCTATATTTAGCTGTCCCTGTTTTTATTACGTGATCATTGAAGAATTTAGATTAGCACAAATACACGTCTACCGTCCAGTGCCAATTTCATTTAGAATTATGTGATAAAACAAGAGGGAGAAATTCAGAAAAGCCGATGCACGCGGAAAACTATGATGGATGCTCAGTTAGAAGACTTACAGTGAATCCCCGCAATCTTCATGTGGGATGCTAGACAGAATTGAAAAATTACTCTAAATGTATGCAAGCCGATGAAAAACAACACCTAAGTAGAAAGTTCTATTAGCAGGGAAGAATTGAGTTAAGTTTGGCTAAGTTGAACGATCTATGTGTGTCTCAATTAAAGTGCAGTGTGGCTTAAGATCCTACGAGCACAATAAAAAAAATGCTCTGAGAGCCTTATGTGCAGGTCTATCCTAATCGCCACTCAAGTCGGGCCCCACCCTCACCAGAGAGTGAAACAAGCCACGACACACCACAAATAGAGTTCAAGGTCTTTTTACCCACGTGAGAGTCCAATCGGACACCACTGTAAATAAGCAGAAATTGAAATTTGCAGAAATTTAAAAACCTAGACCTACGCTCTCTCACGACTCGACTCGATCTTAATTTAATTGCAGCTTCTTCGGATGTCGGTGAAGATGCGTCGGTTTCTTGAAAAACCGCTCCACGTACGGAGGGTACCTCGTATGAAAAATAAGAGAGAGAATATCAGAGAGTGACTCAATAAATAATCAAAAATAAAATAAAAGAAAAAAATACTGAAAAATAAATGCAGGAAATAAAATGGAATTTACAATGACAAATTCAGGGGTCAGACTACCCTTATACGAAAAACCAAACAAAAATTTTCAAAACACAAAACTAAGCCGTTAGCCTCCCCGGCAATGGCGCCATCTGATGAGTCCAGAAACGCCGAGTTAAAAAGTTGTTTTTATCTTCGAGTGTGAAAATAAATGTGTGTCATTCGTTGTAGGCGGTGATCGGAAACGGTGAAGAAATAACCAAAAAGTTTTACTCAATTTTAATCCAGTGGTTTTTATGTTTATTTTACTTGGGCAAGTCCCAAGGTCGATCACAAGGAGGCAAAGGAACAACCTAGAATTATGTCTATCCAATTTCGTGTTCGGTTTTCGAGCCGGTCTTTTTTTAGAATTTTCAATGCAATAAAGGGATGCAAAATGCAATTTCGACCTATTTTAGGGACTAAAACGTAAAATTCGATCAAACAGTGTCTGAAAAATACGAAACTTGTCCACAATGTAAATTATGACAAAATGAGTGCACTGTAATTTTTTTGGAATTTTTAGATGCAAAATGAATTTTTTATGAATTTTTAAATGCAAACAAAATGATTTTCAATATTTAAATATAATAAATATTAAACCTATTTATTCTCAAGAAATAAAATTATCTAAGATCTATCACTAGGTGATGGATCTTAGAAAAATCTTAAACCTAAAAAATATGGAGTTTAATACCAATTAAAAATTAATCAATGAATTATGCAAAATGATTTTTACAGGACAAAATATGCATGCAAATGCAAAGATTTTTGGGCACAATGTCAAGCAAAATTACTACAGTCTGTGATTTTTCGGGGATTTTTAGAGCACCGATTAATCAATTACAAAATTTAGAGCACAAACTGGGTAAACTTCACGATTTTTCACAGAATAATTGATTATTAATTAACCACTAATCAGAAAAAATATCCACAGCATATCAAAATGTAGAGAATTAAGCAACAAGCATAGTGCTATTTTTTTAATAATAAAATAATGTAGAGAAGTTGTCCAAAGTTATGGGGGAACACATGGGAGCAAATGCAATCATCAATAAAAAATAAAAATAAAATGTGCAGAGGGGGACCTACAAGTAATTACCACTTCTATAGAGGGCGTTTCTTCAATTTCTCCACAAGGTTACGTGCTGTGCACGTGACTCTAGCTGGAGGGACTTGTTGGCGACTATGAGGAGTCTAGGGGCGTCTCTGTAAATTGCCCAGTGGTCACGAGCAGAGCACGTGACCTGGGTGACGTGCTGATGACGTCCCCCACGCACACGCTTCGCGCGTGCTGGGGTCTCGGGCCTGGCGCCCGGTGATGTGACGGTCGGGGAAGATCCTGGAGCGTGCGAGGGGGCCCGGCCAAGGAAAGTGGCAAGGCGTCGTCGTCAAGAAGCGGACGGTGGCGAAGCACGCAGGTGGATCAGCCAAGGTGGAGCGAGTCGGAGTAGGCCGGCAGTGTTGGTGGAGCGAAGGCGGAGTAGAGGGCCGAAGAGGTCGATGTCGAGGCGGAGAAGGAGTCGCAGGTGATGGCTATGGAGTTGGCGGAGTCGTACAGCGAAGGCAGAATCGTAGGCTCGACGACGATGGGAGGTGGCTGGAGCAAGTGAAGATAGGAACAACTGGGGGCGGTGTAGTCGAAGGAAGGCGGAGATGTTCCAGTCGTGGGTGGAGTTGATTGTCGGAGAAGAAGGTTGTGGCTCGACGCAGGAGGCGGAGCGGGGACACGGCAGCACGAAGCTGCAGCTGCGACGGGGGCTGGGGAGCCCTCGGATCTCGCCGTAACGGTGGCGTGGTCGGGCTGTCAACACCGGCTCTCCTGGAGAAAATGTGTATCGGCGGATGAGTTGGACGGGGGGTGGCGTCGACTTAAATAGGGTTGGCGACCGGTAGCGAAGAGGGCGCAAGAGGTTGACGCAGGTCGTTGCGAAGATAGCGGAGGACCGGTGCAGTGGTTGCGGGTATGACGGGGAGAGGTTGGCGGCGCGGGCAAGGGCGGAGGAACCGGGGGGGGGGGGACCGTTGGGGAAGACGATGCACCGCGGTCGTTCGATCGGCCGCGGATCGAACGGCCTTGGATGGGCCACGTGTCGCGCAGTGAGAAAGGGGACGGATCCGCACGTGCTTGGCGCGTGCCTGGGGGCACGTGCCTTGCACGTGCATTGGCTTTTATTTTATTTTATATAAAAGCAAAATTTAAAAGGCCAAAAAACGATGACACGTGGCGGCCTCTGGGGCCGCCACGTGTCAACACTAGAAAAAACGAAAAATAAAAGATTTGTAAAATTCAAAAGAAATATCAAATGACCTTGAATCAAAAAAGTTCCTTCACGAAAAATTCTCGTCTCAAAGAGATCTACAACTTTCATGAAGACATCAAAGCCAAAATTGGTCAAATGTAAAAAGTGAATTTTTGGGGTATCCCATGTACATAGAATACCTTGATTTTTGGGTTTTCTAATTTTTTTGTCATTTCTAAACAAGATAAAAATCCGGAAAAATATAGAGAAATCAAAGATAAATAAATGACATCTAAATCTATTTTTTTATTTTTATTAATAAAGAAAATAAGTACAAAAAATACGGGTCAAAAACCGCGAAAATATACAATGTACAAAAGAGGCCCAAAACCCAACTTTCACATACGAGCTCCGATTCATTTGAACTTGGTCTTGTTTTGAAGGTAATTGAATGTGCATTAGTTCAAAAGTGAGTAGGATCAAATCGGACACTGGATGGGGAAGATATAGGGCTTTTAGTCCGAAAATCTTGAAACTAGGGTATGGGTTTTTGGTCCACTTAACAGGGTTAGTGATTTTTTTTGTATTTTTCATTTATTCTTGTTAGTGATATGTACACAGTGGAGGTGGGTTTGTGGCATTCGGAGTTATCATGGAGGAGTTAAAAATAGGGGAATTTAGGCTATTTACAGGTCATTTTTGGCTTGGATTTTTGGCTTTTTATTTTGTGCAAAAATGATGGATAAAATGCAAATCTTATGAGAACATGTATGAATGCTAATTATGCAGAATAGATGCGGAAATGCTGTTGATTTTGAGGGACTTGAGCTTAATTAATGAGACTTAGAGTGATGAATCTGAGATTCATCATGGAGGAGCGGGGAGCTCCCGCGATCTACGGGCTTGATGGCGAGGCGGAGGAGCGGGGAGCTCCCGCGGCGGAGGTGGGGGCGTCGCACGTTGGCCTGCGGTGGTGACGGGGAAGGGGGCGGCGGCTGGCGCCGCCTACTCGTGGAAGGAGGGGGGCGGCGGGTTGCTGCCTCTTCCCATGCTTTTTTTAATTGTTTTTATTTTTTTCTGACGTAATAAAAGAAACTCTTTTTTTGTTTTAGATTTTAGTTTTTTTATTTTTTTTAAAACAGGAAATATGTACACAAACAGGAGGGTGACAATGGGTTGGTGGTGTTGATGATGATGAACTAAACAAATGGAAAAAATGATGGTGTGATGGTGGTGGTGGAATGGATGATATGTGGTGTGCTAAAAAAATAGAAAATAACACGATGATGAAATGAAGAGAAAATTTACCTACGATGAACGCGGTCGCCTATGATGTGCCTTCGAAGCACGGTCTTCGCTCGAATCGCCGGTTTGCGATGAGCTCGAGCAGCGCGCGGTTGCGGCTGCGATGTTGGCCAAAAAGCCAACAGATCTCAACGGAGAGAGGGCCGTCGTCGCTCGACCGCAGTTGCGTCGCTGTCACCGATTCAACTCTGGGAACTAGGCTCTCCTCACATAAAGATGGATCAAAGGCAAAAATGAGGAGAATGAGATGTATATAAAGATGATACATGAGAAGTTACTAAGGTGGTAGAGTCGAATGGGAAGTTGGATTATTAATGGAATTGAATGGGAAGTTGGGAAAAAATGATGGAATAATGGAGTTGAATTGGTGGTTATTGTAGAGAATGGTAATTAAATAAATAAATGAAATAATGTTGGCTACTTTTATTATAATAGAATAAAAAAAAGAAGAAAAAAATAGTGGAGAATTTACAAGGGAAGACAAACGACATGTACACATTTTTTTCACTTTTCTAATATGTATTTTTTTTGTCTTTTTAATAAGAGATATTTACAACGGAAAAAATACAATAAAATAATATAATTACAACACAATTATGATTTTTTTGTATTTTTAGTAATTAAGAAAGATACAATAAAAATTGAAGAAAGAATGAATATATACATAATATACAATGTACATATTTGTTTTGTATGAACCCAAAACCACTTCCGTTGGATAGATAATTTTCTAACTTGAACTTTTGCAAACGAGCTCCGATTTTAATGAAACCACTTCCGGTTGATAGAAAATTTTCTAACTTGAACTTTAAAAGTGAGTTTCAAGAATTTGGAGTTCAAACGGAGCGGGAATTTAGCTTGGAAGTTGGACTTTACGGCTTTTTCTCTTTGGGATCTATGAGCATTTAATTGAGTAAAATTTGTTTTGTATTTTTGTATTTTTTTTTACATTTTTATGAACAAGTTAGAGAAAGAATTAGGCAAAAAGGAGTTAAAATGAAATTATTAAAAATCCATAAAGTTTTGGGCTATTTATAGGTGAAAAACTCCTTTAATTTACGGCTTTTTAGTGTTAATTTATTTTATACAATCTAATATACAATAATTAATGTATTTTATTTACAAGAGTCATTTTGTTAATTTAATGATTTTATGTACATTTATTTGAGACTTTACTCAGGGGTTTTGCTAAGATCAAGATATTGCGATGATGAATCGCGGATTCATCAACGCTTCAGGCCTACATCCGCCAAATTGGTCTCTTCCTTTTGAGATCATGACGAATGCGTCAGACTTTGCAGTTGGTGTTGTTCTAGGACAAAGAAAAGACAAGGCACCCTATGCCATTCACTATGCCAACAAAACACTAGATCAAGCTCAGAGAAATTACACTGTCACAGAGAAAGAATTTCTGCATGTGGTTTTCACCCTTGAGAAGTTCAGATCCTATTTTCTTGGATGTAAAATCACAATCTATACTGACCACTCTGCTATCAGATATTTATAGCAGAAGAAGGATGCCAAGCCTAGACTGATCAGATGGATCATTCTCCTCTAGGAGTTTGACTTGGAAATCAAAGTCAAGCCCGGGGTTCAGAATGTTGTAGCAGATCACCTCTCTAGAATTGAGCAGCAAGAGCCTTGATGAAACTCGATTTCATCATCATAATTTCCCATTATTAACCCCCTTGCTTAAGCTTTGTGTCAATAAAACCCAGCTAATGTCTTGTAATTAGCAGAGTCCTTAATAAATTAAAAACCACAAAAAATGACAAAATTAAAATCTGTGGTATTTTTAGACTTAAAAATATCCTTAAAAATATTTCGAGGCTACAGTTGATCTCATCTCTAGTTTTGGTCAACATAAAACTTGTAGATCTCATCAAGATCTACAACTTTCATGTTTTGAGTTTTCTCAAATTCGACCATCTAGCCCTTCAAAAATCAATTGGAAAGTCTGAATAATCTGATTGGGCCACGTGGCCCAATCTGAGTGAGCCACGTGGCTCGCTCCTTCTTGCAGCATCCGCCCGCGTTCCTAGCCATTGGATCTCCTTCAGATCCAACGGTTCTTCCTTCTCCTCGTGCGCCTAGATCCTCAGCCATTTATCTTTCCCCCTCTGATCCTCACCGCTCGTTCGCGCCTCACGTAGAGCGCGCCACGTGTCGACTGTGGAGCCCTTCGATCTCGCATTCATCTTGCCATCTCCACCGCTTATTCCTATCGCGCGTGTAGGCCGTCTGATCAAAGTCTGGAGAGCATCCACACCGTATGCTAACGCGCGTCCCTCAGCTCGGCACGTGGCGTACTCCGCAGCCCTTCGTTCACATCGCCCAGATCCCATCAGAACCGCTCCCTCGCGCAATGCTCCCCACGGTTGGATCTCCAGATCCAACGGTCTGATGACCGTCTTCAACCTCCCGACTCCCACCTCTCACACGTTCTCCATCTCGGTCCCCACTCGCCCCCTTTCATTTTCCTCCTCCACTCCAGCGATTATCTCAACTCGCTAACCGCCGTACCATGCTTCCCCATCTTCCGCCGTCTTCGCCAGCGACTAAGTAAACCACGAACCCCTCTCCAGTCACCCCATCTTCTCCTCCAAACCCACGTCGACCACCACCACTTCCGCCATCACCTTCTTCAAATACGCCGCCTCCATCACCGTTACACCTCGTCCACCAGTATGCGGGACACGGCCCAGCCCTCCTCCTCCTCCCTGTGATAGGGGGAGGAGAGAGGATAGAGTGACAATGACCAGAGCCCCCGATGTCGACCCTCCTCCATCCAAGGTGGAGCTACGGCGCTCCATGCCCGCTTGAGCTGCTCCGAGTTGCTGCCGGAGTCCAGCGAAGACCCGGGGATCCTATGGAACCCCAAGCCCAAGCTCCCACTCCATCTCCGACCAGGTAAACCTCCTTCTTCCTTTCTTGTATTTTCCTTGAATTTTGCTTAATTTTGTAGGTCTCTCCGTTCATCTTCACCTGCCATTAACCCCCTTTCGAGCTACGCCACTCAACCCCCAATCACGCGATACCCTCTGCTCATCGTCTCCCTCTTCCATATCTTCCATCGCCTCCGACCCACCTCCTCCACCCTCGCGGCGGAGGAGCTGCGAGCTCCCACATTCTCCGCCCATCGAGCTTCCACTCCATTCACGCACACACATCTTCTGCTTCGGCTATTCGTTCCTAACAGTGTAGGTCCTTCAAACATGCAATGACCGGAGCCTCGCCGGGCCCAACCTCGACACTGTCATCCTCGACATCAGAGCTCCGCTGACTCGAACCCAGACGCCAGACACCTCCCCTGAGCTCCAAGCTTCATCGACATAGATACAACGAGCTCCGGGGAGGCCTACAGAGATGGAACACCAGCGGTGGAGGGAGGGCACCTTCACCGGAGCTCTAACTCCGCCGCCTGCCTTCGACCGAGGGAGGAGGTACAATGACCGTTAGATGGTCCTCGCCCAGCGACCATCTAACGGTCCCAATGCCGACACGTCACCCAGATGACTATCGTCAGAGATCATTGGATCCTCATGATCCAATGGCTTCCAGTTCGCCACGCGTCGACTCTAGAGCATCCCCGAACCTCCGTCGAGCCTTAGCTTCTGAATCATTCGGCTTGGAGTTCCCGAACCTCCCGAGCCTGTATCCGAGCGTAGCCGAACCGAGCTGAAGCTGACTCCGAGCCTCTACCGAGCCCAAGCCTTCCTCTGAACCTGGATCGCACGTGCCTAGCACATGCGTCTCTGGACAAATTGCAGGGAGCCCCCGCCGTCTTCTCCAAATTGCAAACAGGTCCTGCGTCACGTGCTGACCATGCGCGCAGGGGGATATTTACATTGAAACCCTTGCGGGTTTTAATATTTGCAGAACGACCCCTGTACGTGTGGGAAAATTACAGGGAAGGTCCATTTCTTTAGCCTATTTACATTTCAGTCCTTTCCAGGGACCATTTTATAATTATATTTTCATGTTTTATTTCAGTTATGCCCTTGTCTTTCTTCATGCATATCTTGAGCCTCGTAGCTCCGATTAAGTTGATTTCAGTTTCATTTTAATGCTTGTTTGACGTACTTTTTAATGGCATATTTGTTCTCTTGATTTGACATTGTGATCTCAATGTATTTCTTTAATTAACTCTAGTGTCTTTTTTTTTGCCTTTTTGATTAACCTTGCACTTTATGTCAAGTGAGTCATTGCTTCATTTAAATTTGAAATTAACTTATGGTTTAATTGGCTCATCATCTTGATCTAGGGCATTTCTGTGATGTATTTTCATTGCATCTCTTGCATAATAAAAAATTATAAAAAAATGCATGTTTAATTTTAATGCATTGTTGTATTGTGTCTTTCATAATTTGACCTATATGTCATTAACTGAACAATTAGATAAATAGACTAAAATCCGACTAATACGAGAGAGGCTCGTGTCCCTGAGTTCGACCTTGGTATCTTACCAAGTAAAAAAAATTTATGATCATCTCATTTTGATCCATCATATACGTATTTAAATGAGATGATCTTTTTGATGAACCCGAATTGGCCCGACTGCTACGACAACTCCGAGTGCTAAAAACACTCTCTTAAAGGGTCGATTTTGCAGTTCATCAAGCCTCCACTAAGATGTTCACCCATCTAAGACACCTTCCCTGATTAGTCGATTCTGGATGTAGATTCACTCCCTTGTTATGCCGATCCTGTGAGTTACCTCATCTCGGATGTAGTTCTGCATGATTGGATGAAGTTTTTGTCCACTATTCATTTCTATCAATGGGAAGATCCTCTCTTATTCAGGGAAGGAGAAGACTACATTTGGAGCAGGTGTATACCTTAGGATGAGCATCATAGTGTCCTTGAGCATTGTCATTCGCTTGAATCTAGTGGACACCTCTCTGGAAATAGAATAGTAGCGAAAGTAGTGCAGTGTAGTCTCTGGTGGAATACACTATTTAAGGATGCCGTAACATAGGTAAAGCATTGCAGTGACTGTTAGAGATTGAAAGGTACCCTTACATCTAATGATTCAATGCCCAAGAAATTCATTCAGATTGTAGATGTCTTCAATGCTTGGGGCATTGATTTCATGGGATCCTTCCCCAACAGTTAGAGATATGAGCACATCCTTCCTGCCATTGACTATGTGAGTCACTGGGTTGAAGCTATCCTCGCTCGAACTGTATGATTGCCATCCTTCCTGCCATTGACTATGTGAGTCACTGGGTTGAAGCTATCCTCGCATCGTAAGATTCAGATAATGTAACTCAAAAACTCTTCCTTAAGTTTTCGAATTTTCTTTTTTTCTGCGTAATCGCTATCGTCTACTTTGTTTTCTTCATTCATTGCTTCTGTACTTAGGATATACTTCATCCTAAGTATAGGGTGATGAGTTTTGTAACTTGTCCATTCTTTATCTCAACACTTGTCTCCTCTCTTGTTGATACACCTATCTATACTTAGGGATATCTTACCCTAAGTATGGGGGAGATAGGAACAACTTTTTGAGTTGTTCATTCCTACCCTCGACCCTCCCAGCATGTAGAGACAGTCCGCTATACTTGGTATTATTTGATCCTAAGTATAGAGGGGACGATAGACTTCTTATTCTTTCATGCATTATCCTTTAACCGTTGTAATATAGACTCTTGTATACTTATTACGAGTTATGTCTTCTCTCGTCCCTTTGATCTATGAGGGCATAACTCAAGCTACGTATAGAGAGACGTGTATATCATATATATATATATATATATATTAGCCATAACTCATACTTCCATATTTTTAATAATATATGAATAAATCACTTTTTATATACAAACATATACAATTCATTAATCAATTAATAAAAAGATGCATATTATTCATCAAATTGTTTTTCTATATACTGACTAATAAATCAGGTAAAAATGTTTTGCAAAATGTTTGAAAAATAGTTTGAAAATCTATTTGAAAAATCTTTTGGAAGCTGTTTGAAAAATATTTTGTAAAATATTTTCAACCTTCGTAAAAATATTTGGTTTGTAATTTTTTTCTTTATGTAAAATAAAAATATTTTGAAAACCTATTTGCAAATGGTTCGGAAAATGGTTGCAAAAATATTTGAAAAATCAATAATATTGTTCAAAAAACCATTGTAAAATGATTTTCAAATGCTTATAAATTATTGTAAAAGTTATTTGCAAAAATTATTTTGGTCTATATTTTTCAAAATTGTTTGTAAAACAATGTCCAAATAGGTTTGAGAAATATATACATCCTTCAAATAAATTTTTTACAAATTGTATAAACATACCAATAAAAATAACTTACATTAGATCTATAAATCCTCCAACCTCAATTCTTGTAAATAAAAAAGAGGCGTGCACGTGTAAATATCTCTACATACTTCCTTTTTGCGATAAAGTCTTTTTCTTTTGAATATTTCCTACAAATTTACAAAATACAAAAATTCCAAAAACATTTGAAAAAATCTCCTTAAAAAAATTGCATAAAAATTTGCAAAACTTTTCAAAAATCCCAAAAAGTTAAAAATTAGAAAATGACATCACAAGAAGATTTTCTTGCATTGTACATGGCATTCTCATTTTTTGGAATAATGTGGACAAATAAACAAGTCAAAATAATGTCTGGAGATTAGAGTTGGAATAGACCTTAATAAACCTAATTTCAGAGGAACCCATTGAGGACCGGAAGTGGAAATGTTTCAAGTCATCTTGACTTTATTCTTAATGTTCCGTAAGACTATGATCTTGAATCAATTCAATGTGCTTAAAAAATCCTTCATATCATCCGTACGACTCTTGAGACAGTGGCTTGACTGGAACCTCACACCTAACACTTAGCCCAACAAATATGGGCTGTTGAAAAATCTTGGAGTCTAAGTCGGGGTGATGCAAGGCCGCTTCATCAAGGGTGGCTCAAGAACCATTCTTGAAGCTTGCCGACACTGGTACTCTAACCCACTTCTTTTGGTAACAATGACATCTAAAGATTGCAGATGGATTGAGATAATTCTTCGGATGAGGAATGGTCTACTGACGCAACTTTTCCAAGACTTCTAAAAAATTTAGGTGGAACAAAAGATGCTATATCTACGAAGGCATAAACTAGAATGCAAAAGCTGTATAAAGATAAAGAAAATATCCAAAGAAGCCTATGCCAAAAATTCCGCCAAAAATTTGAGCTTTAGAAAAGCCTTCTTCTTGGTGAAGAATCGGTTACACTGATTGACTTCACCTGGGAATGAAGACTACACTGGTCGATTTCCACTTCTCTTCCCATTCTTCTTACTTCTTCCCCATTCGATTGTAAAGATCAGGAATACCTGACTCTAAAAGGGAATATCTATCTTAACGAGGACAAGTTGCCATAAGAGTAGATGCATTGATGGTTCAATGGTTGTGTCTGAAAAAAGCTGAACAAATCCATACACGTGATTAGAACATTTCAAGGTATCAAGAGTATGCGACTGGGAGGATGGTTCTGACCTAGCTGTGGATTGGACTGGATGATAGGAGAATGGAATCTGAGGGCGGTTACGTCACACTTGCCAGCTTCAATATGGTTCTGAACATGTCATTAATCAATAGGCCTTCCTTGAGCTCCATACTTCGACTTTATTATAGACTAGTTTAAAAGTCAACAATTATTCCAAGTTATTTCTTTTCCTTTTCTTTGTTTCTCATTTTCCGTACTTATCGCATAAGTGTTTGCAAGGGACTAGCAAAGGTTAGAATAGGGGGGTGATGAATCCCCATTTCATAACCTTGATTCTATCATTTTATCCTTAAAAACCCTAGCTAATGCATGTATATATTAATATTTTGTACAAAAATTAACATTCAACTATTTATTCCAATTATTATATGTAACATATATTTTTAATGCCGAAATTATAGAATAAAGGAAAGAAAAGAAAAAGAAGAAAATACTAAAGGTATTTTATGACCCTAAACCATGAAATCAAGTCAATAATTGATTTGGTCAACAAGGAATAAAGTAGGGGGAGATGAGGGCCAAATACACAATAAAAGCCATATTCTTTTATTCATCAATAAAGCATTTTTTGGGACCTATTTTATTCATCATTATTTGTTCATCGAATCAATAAACTTTATACATGAAAGTTGTAGATTATAATATTAGAAATACTAAATTGAGTTTGTACCAAAACAAGATACATTGTACATTTTATACTAAATAAAAATTTAAAATCCCAACTTCCAGATCCATATCTCTCAAATAAAAACTCAAAATGTATCAAAATCACTTTAGTTGTATATAACTTTTCATAAGCAATTTAATGAAGGTGGATTAATTTTTTTCGGAGTTAAGGTGTGAAAGTTAGGTTTTGGACCCCTTTTGTACCATATACCCGAATAAAATCTTCATTTAGTTATTCTTTATTATTTTAATAATTTTATATTTCTATAATTTTGTAAATATTATTTATAGTATATGTACATATTTAGAATAGAATAAAAACGACAATAAAACAAAAAAAAACTTTAGATAAATATACAAATAAAATACCTATATATTATATGTACTTAGTTAATTTAAGGTATAAAATACATCATAAAATTATAATAAAAATATATTTGTGTACATAAAAGAATGTTATAAATAAATAAATAAAATAAGAGAATAAAATAATAAAATCAGAAATACAAAATAAAAATAAAATGAGCAAAACATAAGTCAATATACCTATAAAAACACTTATAAAAAATAACTTGTCATAAATTGACTCATAAAAATAAATAAAAACCATATTAAAATAATACATAAAATAAAAAATATTTGTTATTTTTTCCCAAAAATTAATTAATTCATTTACTTTTTTAAATTTTATTATTTCTTAATAAAACTCATTTTTTCATGATCTGGTCCTACATGCACTAATCATGTTCTAGGGAACGTTGACCCCATATCAGCTACCCATCTTTTAACTCCGACTCCTGTCATAGACTCGAGTCCCGCCTCTTTACGGTTTTTCTTGGCCACTGGGATGCTCGATTTGCCTCGTGCTCTTTGGTGGACCAGATTGAATCTTGATCAATCCTCACTCCGAATCATCAGATCTATAAATCTGCCTAAGCTTCTCATGGTTCCCTCTCGAACATCACCGGAACTCTCGTCTATAAATATGCGTTCCTAGTCTTCCATCCAAGCATGATCCCTCTTAGAGCTCCAGATTGATTCCTTGTGTGTGTACGTTGAAGATCGATGACATCAAGCTTTCCCTCGTGCTCGGAAAAGGTAGAGCGATGAGAGGAGTGGATCCACGACGACCTCCTCCGGCCCTCCCTATTGCCCGCTCACCAGCAGGTATAAGAGTTGCACACTTTTCAATTTTTGGTAGATTCTATTATTGCCAGTTCATTCCAATAGTTATGTTAGCATTTAATCCAGAAACATTGGCTTAAATTCAATTAAAGTATTTGT
Organism: Ottelia alismoides; assembly: GCA_037367405.1. Lineage (NCBI taxonomy): Eukaryota > Viridiplantae > Streptophyta > Magnoliopsida > Alismatales > Hydrocharitaceae > Ottelia > Ottelia alismoides. The sequence goes on along the minus strand of JAZKJV010008463.1, from coordinate 453,442 downwards.
TGGAGCAGTTAGGGCTCTAGCCATTCCATCACGGATCCAGCTATTCCCGACCACCAAGTTCACCCCATTATCTCTTCCATCGCATTCCCCATCTAAACCACTCATTGAATCCACCTGATCATGCTCCGATCAACGAATCTAAGTCCTCTGCCACCGTTTGCTTGAGCTTCATCACTCGCTTCATTCCTTTACGTGTTCCACCTTCAGATCAGGTCGAGGACTTTTGCCTCAAGCCTTAGTATCTTCCTGTGTAGTTTCCAAACTCACCTAACCTCTTTTAGGTCCAATCAGAGCATGCCAAAGACTCTCAAGGTGCCTATGCTTCTCTGTCCTGCCAAGACCCCATCACTTGGTCCTGAACCTTCTCAAGCACCTCAACGGAAGCGGATAACCCTACCAAACGTGTAGAGCCAAAGATCTTCACTAAAGACACCAGGAGGGAGGAGAGAATGATGATCGAAGGACGGGGAAGTCATGTTCTTCCCCGCTCTTCCATAGCAGCACCTGTCATTCGATCAGATGGCACATCCTAGTTTATATCCCGGTTGTCCTATCGAAGGGTGAAGTGATGCGTGCATCAACCATTGGATGCAGTTAAGTGAATCAATCTGAGTCATCATTTCGCACATGTATAGGGGTATATTGCATTAATAAATGTGGACATTTTTCTTGTAGATCCTGGGTGTTTCATGATTTTACACATAGGTCCAGTCTAGCTTAGCTCACGTATAGTCCCACGCGAGTTTGGCAAATTGCATGTATAACCCACGTTGTTTTTGTATTTAAATTTATCCCATTAAATGTGAATATTAGTTGTATATTTTTGGAACATTTATAGATGAACCCCTGACATACCAACAATCCCTATTAATATAAAAAGAAAAATCATAAAAATCAAATAGCTCTAAAATTCAAACAAAAATATTAGAAATCATTAAAAATTCAAAAAAAAATTCATTATTATTTTATAAGATTCTTTATATCGTTGTTTATCTATTAAAGTTGATTTGGATAATTGTAGACCTTATTTTTAATTTTTAATATTCAAATAAATTTGGCATATTTATTATTTCCCCTGTTGGTATATTTTTTACTTTAAAATCCATAAAAATTAACAACAATTTTAGAGAAATAACAAAAATTGTAAAAAATCGTTGAAAATCCAAAAATAATTTATTTTCTATAATTTGTTTATTTTTATTAGTATTTTTAATTATACTAGTCGCATATCGTATATATATTGCCTTATATATTCTATATTATAAGTTAAAAAGAAAAGGAAATTAAAAATCATAAAAATAAAAAGATATATATATTTAATATTGATATATATAGCTATATATATAAGAAAAAGAAAAAAACAAGGGGGATATATATGTATATCTATATCTCTACTTATATGAATATGTGAATACTTTGGATGAGCATCTTCACTCATGTGTGTGTATATATTCATACCATTAAATAAACCCATACATTCATTATTAAGTTAAAAAAATTAACAATATTAATAATAAATGGATAAAAATAAAAATAATAATCATTAATAAAAATAGTAACCCACTTAAGGAATAAAAACACACATGTACATAATATACATTGACTAAAAATAATTATGGGCTACCTAACTTGCTCGCAGTGGATTAACCTCTACATGCTTGCTTGCTATACAATTTGTATTGTAGAGAACAATAAATTTGAACTCACCTTTTTTCTATTCATTGCCATTATTATTTCGTGGGTTAATTTTTTATTGACGTGGATTTCTTGAGTGGTCAATGCATCAACTTGATTTCTCGCCATGTGAGATTTCTAGACCCTCGCCAAACCCTCTTCATCGATGTTTTGGAGTCTTGGAAAAAGTTGTGCTAGTAGACCATTCCTCATCTGAAGCTTTAATTCTATCCAATTTTGAGTCGTTAGATGTCCATGCTAATAGAGAAAGCGGGTTGAAGTATTGATTTTAGCATTGCTCAAGAATGGTTCCTGAGCCACTCAACAAAACAACCTAGTACATTGAGACCCCTCGTAATAGGATCTTGACTTATTACCAAAAATAGCTTTCGTACAATACAGTAACAATATTTTTGAGGATTCCATCGCATAGATCTCGTCGAGACCTTTCCAACAAGTTCAAGAACGCAAAAATTTGAGTTCAAGAGCCCAAGTTACAACTATTTTAGTGAGTCAGGATCTAAGCCAAATCTAGATCCGAACCAGGATCCGGATCTGAATTTTCGATCCAAATAAAAAAACCCCAAATCAACTCTTCAATCCCAAAATACTCAAATCGAGTTTATACCCGTTTCCTCCTCCCTCCTCCTCGATGGAGCGTGGTCGGGGCTCGCTGGAGCGTGATGGATCGATGATCTGAAGCCGCTCCCACATAGAGGAGGTTGAGGTTACCTCCATGTGTGGTTTTGCATTGTCAACAGAGCACATAATCCATCATTCTTCGTGGGTGAAGGAATCAATGTGACTAAATTTTTGAGATACAATGTTTCCACTTCCTTTTTTGCTGGATCCACATAATTTTATTGAATCTGTGTACTTGCATCACCTTAGAGCCTACTCCTAGATGGTCCATTATTTCCTTGTTGTTCAATTTACTCCAGGACTTTTGGTCTTTCACTTGTATTTTTGTATAGGTTTGTGTAAATCATCTGGATCTCCATCTAATTGTGTTATAGCTGCACTTGTATCCCTTTCATCCTGCATGTAAGTGTTGTTGCTAAGTTTGACTCTTTTTTGATATAGACAATCAGGGATTTCATAGTTGAACTTCAAACAATGAATGAGTGAACCAATGTGAGTAGAACGTGAAGTCATGGAAGATGGATTTGAACTTTATATATGTGGTTAAATCCACCTTAAATAGTATTATTTCGAAGGAAACTCCTAATCTGAAAAAGGGACTAAAAATGCAACAGTTCTTGATTCTCCTATATCATAACTCGTGATCAAGTGGAACCACCTTAAATCCATTACTCTCTCAGGGCTATTAATTGCATAACCATTTGCTTATTTCAATTACACGGTTCATTGTGTATAGCCATGTTATCTATATCAAGCAATCCCTCGGTCTTGTGATTGAGAGAGGGAATGGAAGCTGAATATACCGCAAGAATGTTTAACAAATCCAAATAGCATGTCCTATGTCCAACTGTGATTGGATGTGAACGCAATATTTGGCCCATATACAACTAGTCTATTTTGAAAGAAATGTAGATTTTTATTAGTTAGTGGATGGAGAAATTAATTCTATTGCTCGAGTTGTTAGTCATGTGAACTCGGGGCGAACCACTCCTACAATAAATGCTACTGTAATTTTTTATTTATCAGTAAAAGTTATTTATTTTTTCACTCCCTATCTAAGATTAAATGAATGAATGTACTATAAGGTTTCTATTTACAATTAGGGTTATGTACCATGGCCATCTTAATGACCATACAATTAGTGATTCAATAGTTGAATAATAGAGGTTTGTGCCCGGATTAATATCTAAGGAGGTAGATTGAGGACTCATCAAGCACCGTCAAATGGTTGTTAAGAGATTATCTCTAGCCTGAGCAGGAGATGGCAATGTTTCTTCATTAGGTTGATATTTGATCAACCACTTTATGTAGGTCCTCTGCATGGGAATAGAGATACAGAGGTGTCAGATTAGTTAGGTCAAAGAGTTGACTTAATGAGATCGAGATAACCAAAAGTCCTATGTCATATACTGTCACGATACAGGCACACATCCTCTGACCGGAGACAGATGTGTTATTATATGTCTAAGTAGGTACATTTGGCAGATCAATAGGTTAATGACCTAACCAAGGTCTATACACCGACGAGTTGGTGTGCATATGAGGGCACATGAGTAATACGATATCTCTAAGGGATCATTCAGGTTCACTTGTGAATCGGAAGACATGAGTTCACTAGTGAGGTGTTGGGATCCATCAAATTCTGTGCATGGTCATAGTGCTCTAGAAGCATGACAAAAAATTGCAGGTATGATATATGCTTTTGGAATGCATATGATGATACCAACTCCCAGTGACCAAGAATGAGAAACTTGATGATGAAATCCTTAAAGATGACAGTGTAAAATTGATTTATATCTTCGGGTTTAATAATAGATCTTCCATTATGCAGGATGTATAGGAATTAGGAATACATGAGGGTGATGTGATCATGAACGATTATATAACCATGATGCTTCCATTCTGAGCGAGTTATGAAACAAGTCTAGAGTTTAGGGACTTCTCTCAGTAGAGAAGTAATCTGATCTTCATCCAAGTGTTGGACATTGATCTGACTGAGATTCAGATGCAACGAGAAGATTCATTTTAGGACTTGATTTAAACAAACTTCTATGAGAGGTCCATGAGATCTAGATTTGAGATGTGATCTAAATATCTAAGTCACTATACGTGGAATGTACAATTACCCTTTCCTTATTTCCAAGTATCAGTGGAGAAAGCGCATTATTCTTGAAAGAGTTCAAGAATAACTCCACCGTTGAATTATACCTAAGCATTGGTAAATGAGTAATTAAATATGATTTAATAATCATGAATAATGTGAATTTTATTCATATTATTTGAATGCATGAGAATGATAATCCTATATAATTAAATGTGAATCGGTAATTATGGATATGAATAATATGGATTGCACTTCAAATTATTCATATATATCATAAATGTGATTTTATAATATATTAGAGAGAGACTATTGTGATTTATATTTATTGATTAATTACGGATGTGAATTGGATTCACATTAGACGATTAATTGAAAATATAATTTACATTTTATTTTGGGTTGTAAATGTGATTAATATTTTTTTCAATGGTATGATTGCAATATTCACAAGATAATTATGAATCATTTTTTGTGAAATAAAAAACAATTGTTGTGTAAATCTTGGAGATATCATGAGATAATGAGATCTCATGAGATAATGAGGAGTTTGACCCATTCCACCATATGAGGAGTTTGACCCATTCCACCAACATCCATTGGGAGTGGTTGGCCATCCAACCTTTTTAGGGATGAGATCAATCTTCTCCCTATTTATCTTAAAGATTAATTGATTTGATATGAAATTAATTCATGTTGATTTATAAATGTATATTAATTTAAATTAAATTAATTATTGTTGTGATTTTTACAACAACATCATGGCCATTGAAAGAAATAAAATACATCTCATCCATTGATTATGTGTTGTCCATGGATTGAGTAGTCGTCCACTCCTTACCTAGAAAGAAGGTCGCCCCCATCATCGCATCTCTGTTGCGCTGTCGCTTTGACAACTCTTGGGTCTCCGTCTTTTTTGGTGCATCAAGATCTTGAATACGACATCCAATATCATGAGACAAGATCAGGAGATCCATTACTAGGATCGATGACTTGGATTGCAAGAAGCACGTAACTCATCTCCATGCTCGCAAGCATCTCCTCTGATGGATGAAACTTGAGACAGAAGGTCTCTTCTCTTAGAGGCTCGATCACAATGATGCTACAAGAGGTATCCTCTATCTACTATGTCGATAGATGTAAAAATCCAAGAAGTGTTCTTGGATCATGTTGTTTCATTGTTTATAAATTTTTGAAAATTCCGTTACACTGAGCAACTAGTGCGACTAGTCACTCTCGATCGTATATGATGCGATCCCCTGTTTCCGTGATGCGTTTAAGGATTCTTACATATCCTTCAAGTGGTATCAGAGTCAGGTTGGAGGTTTTGGATACGTTCCATAAACTTAGGAAGACTTGGGCTCATTAGGGTTTCTGAAGATTTATTGGATTTTGATCACACAGAACTATTTTGTGATTTTTTCAGACTTGTTTAGTTTGCTTAAACACAAAATTATCACAAGTATTATGTTCTCCATTAAATAAGAAAATGTGGGATTTGAGTTTGCATTACTCGGAATTTAATTGCTCAAGTTACGATGATTTTAGTGAACATGTTTCCAATGTTTCAGGGATGGCAGATCTTAACGTAATTAAAGTGTTAATTACTATTTTGAAACGCATAGAAATGTGTACAAATCACTTGGATTCTTTTATAAATCAAATTAGTAAACTTCAAAAGCTTATTCTGCATGTTTTGGATTTAAATTTATTGAGATATGTTAATTTTAGTAAGTGAGGGTCATTGTTAGAAAATACATTCCTAATAAAGAACCTTGTGATTGTCATTTAATCAATTAGTGAAATTAGAAGCTAATTTCCTAGAAAATTACTAATAAATATTTTGTAAAATATTGTATAATTATTATTTCCTTAAATGGCATTGTTTGAATAGGATTGAATAGGAACTCACATATTTATTACATGATCTTCTTCCCAACAAACAAAGTTTCTTGAATAGGATTGAAAATTTGTTTCGCAAATTTTCATATAATATAAATCAAAATGGTTTTAGTTATTATTGTATGGTATAACTTTGGTTGAAAAACTTATTATCATCTCAAGTACAAAGTGATCAATTGACATTATCCTAACTTGGGGCGGATATGGTGTCTAGTCGGGGAGCATTGGTGTAGCAGCTTGCTCCGTGAGTGGTTTGTTCCACACCCGTCGGTACTGACCATGACAACAGGTAGGGATGGGATAATGCTTGATGGATCATGATGTATTTTTCTAATTATTAAAATTTGAATGCTACATATTTTTGAGATAATACCATCCTTTCATGTAACAATGAAGTTTATTGGTTGTTTGAATTGTATTGATAATTGATTTAATATTATGAAATCAATTATATCTAATTAAAATACTCTATTATGAACAGTTGTGTATTTCCTTTGGAAGAATTAATTATGTGAATGTAATTCATGATAATAAATTAGAATTTGAATATGAGGTGGAGGATCACATAAGTGACATCCTTGGTCACCCGTCAAGGCGAAGGGTTCCATCGCCAAAGATTGTATGTACGAGATGTCTATCCGAAAAGACATCTCCTGCATACTAGTGCATCTAGATGGGGCTCTTTGCTTCTTGAAAGAGTAAGGCCGTATACGTAGTGACCTAAATATCGAGTCCTCATATTGTTGGGGCGATATTAGATTGCCTATAGCGAGTTCTAATCCAGTTGATGGTTGGTTTAATTAACAACAGGTCAACATCACCTTACGGGTGGTGGGCCCGGGTGTTAAAGACAGAATTGGGAAATGCATGTTGGACTTGCATGGCGGAATGTTTTGCTGCTTTTTTTATCCGAGTTGCAGGTTATCATATTATTGGGATGTAACAAAGGTAAAGAGGAGATCCCAGATTGTGCTAGAGATATAGTGGTAAGTATTTCTCTTGATTTGAAAGTGATCATGGGAATGAACTTTCAATGTTGAAAAGGCAAGATCAGTATAGATAAAAATTCCTGAATTTAAGGATTACAATAGAATATATTATTATATATTCTAATATAGTGCATGCTTAATTTTAGAAATTGAAGTCCATGAACCTACTTAGCAGGCTCCTTGAGGTCAATCAGTTGATCAGACCAATTTATTCGGATTGGAACCGAAATTTGGATCTTGTCTTATTTGCTGAGCACACCTCTTATGTTATCAAAGTACAAGGACACAGACCCGAAGACTCCAGAAGAAATTAATTTTAATGAAAAATATGATGAAGATCATAATCCGACAAGGTGTTACATTATGGGTTCATTGTCTAATGAGCTTCAAAAGCATCATGTGGAGATCAATACTTGCTAATATATCACGTTGAATCTGAGAGAAATGTTCGGTGATGTAAACCACACATATCACTATAATATAATGAAAGAACATATTCGCTGCAAGATGAAGGAGGGGACCTTGGTCAGAGAACATGTACTCAAAATGTTAAGAACCTTTCTGAGCTAGAAACCATGGGAGCTTTCATGGATTCAGATATGCAGGATGATTTCATTCTCTTGTCGCTCCACATGAGAAAAGTTGATTATACTAATGCTAGGCTATTGGTTTCATTAAAGTATGCAGCAGATGTAATGAAGAAGGATGGTCCCTCTGGCTGTGCAATGGTTGCACAAGTCATATAAAAGCACTGTCGGAAGAAAGGTTCTCGGAAGGGCCTAGCACAGAAGAGAAAGAAGAAGAGTCAATGTGTTGGCTCATCTTCCAATGCATCAAATTTGATAACATCGAAGAAAACTGATGTTTGGCATCACTATGAAAAAGCTGGGGTAATGGAAATGTAATTGCCTGTATTACCTGAAGTCGGTTGACAAAGATAAAGCCCCAACAGGTATGAAATCAATTTTCATCTTTGAAACTAATTATCTCGTTGAACGAGAAGAAGTCGGGTTACAGATTCTGGTGCTTCTATTCATGTATGCAATTTGTTGCATCTATTTTAGGAAACTAAGAGTCTTGATGAAGGGGTGATAATAATCCAGATGGGATCTGATGCAAGTGTTGCAGCTGTCGTCGTCGGGACATACCCACTATCGTTGTCTAGTGGAAGAGTCCTAGTACTTAAAGAGTATCTTTATGTACCAGAAGTCAGAAGGAATTTAATACCTTTTTCTAATCTTGTTAGAAGCGGATATTCATTCCTTTTTTGTAATAAACTAGTCATAAATCGTTATGATAAGCGTATTGCAGATGGTGTTTTGACTTCTGCTGGACTCTATGAATTGTGCATTGATGAACATGTCATGAATGATATTACCACTAACAAAAACCCTAAAAGATCTAGGGAGGATGGAAATCATTCAAACATGATTTGTCATCAAAGGTTGGTCATTTATCTATTGATAGGATTAATAGATTCATAAAGATGGACCTTTAGATTTTCTACAGGTTCAATCTTTGCTTACATGCGAACAATGTATTCAAGGTAAAATGGCTAGGATGGATTTTCGTAATAAAGTTACACAACGAGAAGATATTCTTGACCTAATACATACCGATGTATGTGGTCCCTTTAGTACCGTGACTCGAAATGGATATCGGTATTATTTAGTGTTTATTGATGACCATTCACGATACGAGTTTATCATCGTACTACATCATAAATCTGAAACCTTTGGAAAGTTCAAAGAGTTCATGAATTTTATTGGGAATCAAACTAATAGGAAGACTAAACAGATTCGGTCAGATTGAGGCAACGAGTACCTCTTAGATGAATTCAAGGAATACCATAATGAGAATGGAATTGTCTCCAATCTTACTCCTTCTGGAACCCCCCCAGCTTCTAAGGATATGCAGTAGAGGCTGCAATATATATCCTGAACAAGATTCCTAGCAAGTCTATAGCTAAGACTCCTCATGAGCTCTGGTATGGAACCAAACTCAATGTCAAATACTTGAGAATTTGGGGTTGCTTGATCCGTGTGAAGAACATGGATGCAAGTAAGCTAGAATCTTGCACTCGAGAGTGTGACTTCATTGGGTATGTTAAATATGGTATTGTATATCAACTCTATGACCCTGATACCCAAAAGGTTTTTGTCTCAAGAGATGTGAAATTTATGGAGGATGACTTCCTAAAAGGTCAAGAAAAAAATGAAGTGGAGGAACTCATTGAGCCCCCTGAGGATTCCGAGCTTCCTGAACCAAAAACAGAAGAAATAAATAAAGATGAAACACCCATACCTCTTCAAAGGAGTTCGAGGGTGGTTGCACCACCTGAAAGTTATGGATTCCATGTGTCAGGTGAGCCTAACAATGATCTTGGTTCATTTGTTGAAGCACTCACAGATCATGACATGGATAGATGGATGCTAGCAATGAAGTTGAAGATTGACTCCATGCTAAGAGTGGTTAATGAAACCTAGAGGATCCACCTGAAGGGGTAAAACCCATTGGTTGTGAATGGATCTTTATGATAAAGAGGGGACCTGTTGGGAAAGTAGAGACTTTCAAGGCATGGCTCGTAGCCAAAGTCTACACATAGAGAAAAGGCACCGACACGATGAGACGTTCTCTCATGTAGTTTTTCTTAAGTACACCAGAACACTTCTAGCTATAGCTACGTCTCTTGACTACGATATCTAGCAGATGGATGTCAAGACAACTTTCCTCAATAGATACGTCGAGGAGGATATCTATATGGAGCAGCCCTCGAGGCTTCATAATCGAGGAAGGTAAACCGTGCTTGCTGAAGAAATCCATCTATGGGCTCAAACTAGCTTCTCGTAGCCGGAACATCGGATTTGATGAAACCATAGAGTTATGATTTTGTGCAGAATCCCAATGAACCTTGTGTGTAAAAGAAGCTTAGTGGGAGAGACAATATTTTCATCGTGTTGTAGTTAGTTGACATCCTTATCATTGGGAATGATATAGGGATGATGATCATTGTTGAGATTTGGTTGTCACATACCTTCGAGATGAAAGATCTTGGAGAAGCCGTTTACATCTTGGGTCTGAAGCTGTTAAGAATCAAGAAAAGAGGATATTTGAATTATCACAACATGGGTACGTTAAGAAAATTCTTGAACATTTCCATATGGATAGTTCCTAGAATGAATTCCTTCCATTAAGACATGGTATCCACCTATCTAAAGGGATTGCTGCTTAAAGTGTTGAGGAAGAGAAAGCCATGGTTGGATGCCCCTATGCATCAATTGTAGGAAGCTTAATGTACATCATGATGTGTACTAGGCCAGATATCTCCCATGTAGTGAGAGTGGTAAGTCGTTACCAGTCCTGGAATGGAGAACAACACTGGAATGCAGTGAAGAACATTTTCAAGTATGTAAGGTGAACGCAAGATTACGTCTTGGTCTATGGAGATGGTGATGCCCAATTCTTGGGATACACAGATTAAGACTTGCAGTCAGATATTGATGAACAAAGATCGACATCAGGGTTTGTGTTCCTGTTGAACAGTGGTGTTGTGAGCTGGAGAAGAAAGAAGCAAGACATTACAACAGATTCAACAACAGAGGCCGAATACATTGCCGCATCGGATGCTGTAAAGGAGGACGTGTGGTTGCACAAGTTCATATTGGAACTTGGCGTAGTTTCCTCTGATGCTACCATCCTGCTACTCTGCGATAACATGGGAGCCATTGCCCAAGCGAAGGAAGCCATATGGCATCAAAAGAGCAAGCATGTGGAAAGGAAATACCACATCTTTCGAGATATTCAAAAACGTTGTGAAATCATCATCACCAAGGTAGCCTTTGCCAACAACGTTGCTGATCCTCTTACCAAACCTTTGACACAGAAAGTTTTCGACCAACATGTAATGTGTATGGGTTTAGGGATTGTACATGAATGGTTCCAAGGGATAGTGGGAGATTGTTAGCCACGTGAGCCCAAGGAGAACCATTCCTACAAAAAATGTTATTGTAATTTTTGATTTATCAATAAAAGTTATGGATTTTACACTCCTTATCTATGATTAAATGAATGAATGCACTATAAGGTCCCTCTGTACAATTTGGGTTATGTACCATGGCCATCTCAATGATCATATAGTTGTTGATCCAATAGTTGAATCATAGAGTCTGGTGCATGGATGAATGTTTAAAGAGTTAGATTGAGGATTCATCGAGCACCGTCAAATGATTGTTAAGAGATGATCTCTAGCCTGAGTAGGAGATGGCAATAGTTCCTCATTAAGTTGATATCTGACCGACCTCTTGATGCATGTCCTTGGCATGGGAATAGAGATTCAGAGGTGTGAGATTACTTAGGCCAAAGAGTTAACTTAACGAGATCGAGATAACCAACAGTCATAGGTCGTATACCGTCGTGATATAGGCACACATCCTATGACCGGAGACATATGTGTTACTATATGTCTAAGTATGAATATTTGGAAGACTAATAGGTTAGACCTAACCAACGTCTTTACATTTGCGAGCTAGTATACATATAAGGGCATTTGAGTAATATGATCTCTCAAAGCGATGATACATGTTCACTTGTGAACTAGAGAACATGAGCTCACTCATGAGGTGTTGGGACCTACCAAATTCCATGCATGGTCATCGTGCTTTGGAAGCGTGACAAGAATTTGTAGGAATGATATATGCTTTTTGAACGAACATGATTGATACCAACTCCCAATGACCTACAATGAGAAACTGTATGATGAAATCCTAAAAGATGACAGTTTAAAATTGATCTATATCTTCATGTTTATTTATAGGTCTTCCACTATGAAGAATGTATATGCAGTAGGATTACCTGAGGGTGATGTGGTCATAAACGATTGTATAACCATGACGCTTCTTTTCCTAGGGAGTGACGAAACAGATTTGGATTTTAGTGACTACTCTCAAAAAAGAATTCATCTTATCTTGGTCCAAGTGTTGGACAGTGATTAAATGTGATTCAGATGTAATGAGAAAATTGGATCTACGACTTTGATTTAATCAAACATCTATGGGAGAACCCTGATATCTAGATTTCAGATGTGATCTCAATATGCAAGTCACTATACATGGAACATACAATCACGTTGTCCTTATTTCCAAGTATTTGCGGAGAAAGCACATTATTCTTGAAAGAGTTCAAGAATAATTCCATTATTGAATTATACATAAGCATTGAGAAATGGATAATTAAATGTGATTTAATTATCATGAATAATGTGAAATTGATTCATATTATTTGAATGCATGAGAATGATAATCCAATATAATTTAAATCATTTATTCACAATTTTTTATATGGAATGATTGCAATAATCCCATGATAATTATGAATTTTTTCGTGAAATATTTTACAGCAAGTGTTGTTATAAATCTTGGAGATATCATGAGATAATGAGATTTCCTGAGATAATGAGGAGATTGACTTATTTTCCCCTAAAAGGGTGGACGACCACCAACTTCCATTAGGAGTTGGTGGTTTGAAAATCGAGATTTGGCGAGGGTCTAAAGTAGTCCACACAAGGCGGGACCACAATGTCGCTGAGGCGACCGCTCACGAAACCTCGATCGATCAACAATTATCCCACAATAGAAATCAAGAAATGAAAAGTGATGCGAAGTTAAAACTTATTATAACTCTACAACAAAGATGTGTTTAGGTGCAAGTATGTGTAGAGGTCGAACACATGGAGCAGATAGGTAGAACGGGGCAAAAAATGCGCAAAATGTGTGAATGTGATGTATTTGCCTATCTATGCTATTTTTTTGGGTTTTTAATTTTCAAATTTTTTAATTTTATTTAATTTTTATATTTTTGTATTTTGATTTTTAATTTACTGATTTTATATTTTCTATTTATATTTTATATTTTTATATATTTTCTTTTTCTTTAAAAGGAATATATATACAAAATAAGAAAGAGAGGGATAAAGTATTTATAAAAATAAGGAAAAATAAAAAAATAGAGAATTAAATGTTTTTAGGTTTTTTATAATTTATTATATATTAGTGATTTTTCTAGACTTTTATGAATTTTTTTGGTATTTTTAAAGGTAAAAATACTAGAAAACAGTAAACTAGGTTGCTGGCTGAAACTAAAATGAGTATGAAAAATATCGAATGGTGTCCAAAATTCCTTAAATTAATTTTAATTGAAAGATAATGAATAAGAGAAGATACAGAAACTGGAATTGCTTTTTTAGGATTTTTGTAGACTTTTTAAGATTTTTAAGAAGCTTTTTGAGGTTTTTTAATTTTTAGGAGTTTTCTTTTTTATTTTTTGGTGATTTTTGGTTTGGAGCTAAAAGATACTAAAAGACACTAAATATATTTTTTTGGTAATTTTGTGAGGTGCTTTTATATTTTTTATGGATTTTATAATGCAAATGGTACTGAAAATGAGAGTTTTTTATTTTTTATAAATATTAAAATGCAATAAATATGCAAAATAAAAATATATCGTGAACCTACAATGCAGCAAGAACTTAATATGATTTTTGTGGATTTTTTAGGCTTTTATAGATGCATAAAAAAATACTAGAAACATAAAAAAACTACATACATGCAGGGGTATTTATGTAATTAGTTAGAAATCCAGGGGCTTGTATGTAAATTTCTCACAAAATATATAGCTAAATAAAAACTTTACAGGACCAATAACAAATGCACAAAACCGCAGGTCCTAACGCGCAAAATTCCCTAGGACACGTACTAGGTCACGCGAGCATGGGAGGGATCAACATGCGATTTTCCAAAACTTAAGGGCTAATATGAAATTTTTACCAAAAAGTTATACTGCAATGAAAGTATTTGCGGATCAAATATAAATACTCAAAACTATGAGGGCCTCCCTGCAAAATCACCAAGCCACGTGCACAAAGCACGTGACCTGGCGGGGCTAACCGGCAATAATACAAACGTTTGAGGAAAAGTTCGCAAATTTGACAAAAAATATACAACAACATATGAAGGTTTTAATATTAAACAATAAATACAAAAATCAGCGGGGTATAAATTGCAAAATCCCCAACCTTGGGCGCGATCCGACGGCTCTGCGTGCTCCACTTAGACATGTGGCGTCGCCACCCAGCGCGATGACGCTTCGGCATCAGCGGCCCCGATTAGATTGGGCGGTGGAGATCAACGGCCAAGATGGAGCGTGATCGGGTGGCTGTTGTAGCTGGCCAAGAACGAGGCAGGATCGAACGACTCTGCAACGCAAGGGAAGAACAGCCGAAAAACTCAGCCTAGATGAACTGTAAGCTCGAAAATCCTCACGCTCGGTGCTCCCGACTCCTCTTCGATGACATCAACAACCTCCCCGGTCCCCTCCCTATCGATCTGGGGCTTCAAAATGCTCCAAGGAGCTCCGGCAATGGCAGGCAACGGAGGTGGACCTGGGGGTCTTCTCTTGGCAAAACGCCCCTCAGATGGGGCCGCGTAGATCCTGCAAAGACATGCACAAGTGCGACGAGACGAAGGAGAAGAATCTGGGTTATTATTAGGTGGGATTGAGGATGGGAGGTGATAGGGCGATGGGTGGTCAGCGGTGGCCGAAGCGGGGCTCCGGCGAGGATGACAAAGGCGAGAAAACGATTGATGATCGAGACAGAAAGAAGGAAGTGGATGCCAATGCTATGGAGAATAAAAACATGCAAGAAAAACAGAATAAAACAACACCTCAAGGGTTGAAAACCAAGGTGGGTACCTCGACAGCCATTTGGAGGAGATTGGGTTGGAGACCGTCCTCGACCTTGCCTAACGCCACACCACTTGGCCGGAGGTTAGCCTGTCACACTCCCCGGTCTAGGGCACGAGTCGGATGGGAAAAGCTTGGTCAAAAGAGGTTCAATGTTCAAAGGTGGAGGAATGGGGTTTTTGAAAGGGTGGCTCTGGCGGCTGATGAATCCACGATTCATCATCTCAATATCTTGATCTTAGAAAAATTTCCCTAGTAAAATCCCAGAAAAATGTCCATAAAATCCATAAATTAACAAAATGACTCTTGTAAATAAAATGCATTAATTATTGTATATAAGATTGTACAAAATAAATTACACATAAAAAAAGCCGCAAAAATAAGGAGTTTTATACATGTAAATAGCCCAAAATTTTATGTATTTTTAATAATTTCATTTCAACTCCTTTTTACCTAATTCTTTCTCTAACTTGTTTATAAAAATGTATATAAAAATACAAAAATACAAAACAAATTTCATCTCAAATAAATGCTCCTAGATCCCAAAGAGAAAAAGCCGTAAAGTCCAACTTCCAAGCTAAATTCCCGCTCCGTATGAACTCCAAATTCACCAAACTAACTTTTAAAGTTCAAGTTAGAAAATTATCTATACAAAGGAAGTGGTTTCATTAAAATCGGAGCTCATTTACAAAAGTTGAGTTTTGGGACCTAGATGTACATTGTATATCATGTATATATTCATTATTTCTTCAGTTTTTATTATATCTTTCTTAATTACTAAAAATATAAAAAAAATCATGCTTGTATTGTATTTTATTTATATTATTTTATTTTTCTCTGTTGTAAATATCTCTTATTAAAAAGAAAAAAAATTATATAAAAAGAAAAGCATACAAAAAATGTGTACATGTTGTAGTCTTCTTTTGTAAATTCTCCACTCTTTTTCTTTTCTTTATTTTATTGTATTATAAGTAGCCTACTTTATTTCATTTTACTTTCCTTTTATTTTTTCCACATTCTCTACACTAACTTCCATTTCTACATTAACCACCAAGTCTTCTATTCTACCACCAACTCCCATTCCACCCCACATTCTTCATCTAACCTCCATTCAACTCCACCAATAATCTAACCTCCATTCATCTCCACCATCTTTCTAACTTCTCTTTCTTTTCTTCTTTATAATCATATGTACATCCTCATTTTTGCCCATCCACCATTCTTATAGAATAAGGAGAGAGCTTGGAGTGTTTTGTTGGTGACAGCGGCGAGGCATCTTCCTCAAGCGACGACCTCCTTCAGGTGAGATCCGCGGAGCTCCGCCCTGCGTCACGAGTTCCCCATCGAGCTCGCATAGATTCTCCGATTTTTGTTTCGCCAATCGGATCGAGGCGACAACAGGAGTTCAGCGTAGCTGCTCCGCCAATCCGACGAAGAATCAGGTAAATATTCATCATCATTCTCTTGTTATTTTATCTTATCTAATATTTTGTTTCTTTGTTGTTTCATTCCACCATTTTTTTTACCACCAACTCATCCTCTTCCCCTTTTGTATATAACCACATTTATTTCCTGTTTAACAAAACAAAAAAATATAAAAATTAAAACAAAAAAAGATTTCTTTTATTACAGCAATAAACAAAAAAAACAATCAAAAAAATAAAAAAAAATAAAAAAAATTTGCAGGGAAGCAGCAGCCCACGGCCGCCGCTCACCCGCACCACCATCATCTTCACCGCCGTCCTCCACCGCCTCACCGCCGGCCGTCTTCACCGCGGCCTTCCGCCTCCCCCGCGCGTTGGCGTGGCGGCGCGCGCGCGCCACCCTCCTCCGCCCGCAACTCGCGCGCGCTCCCTCCAGCACCCTCCGCAGCTGCCAACTCCAGCCGTCGCCCGTCCACGCGCCACCGCATCCCGCACCGCCAGCAGCGTGCGCCCTCCGCGCACTTCCTTTCGCCGTGCGCCGCACGCCGGCGCCGCCCGCGGCCGCCGATCCAAACCCTCCCCCTTTTGGGTTCACCTGGGAACGAAGGAAGAAGGAAGAAGGTCCATTTTTTATTATTTTATTGTACAAATAGCATATATTCCTTATATAGTTTCGTTAATTACAAAATCGTCCTTGTAGATATTTGAGTTGATTTATGGTTTTTCTGAATTTACAAAGACAACCCTCTGTTCCCATCTTAATTTGGACATCTGTATAGCATCAATTTATTCAAAAAAAAATGTCAATGTGTTGAGCAACTTAGTCTCTATCATCTGAATATTTATTTGTATTTTTGTGAGATATGGGTAATTAACTAAAATTGTTCAACTGAAATTTTGCATAGTTTACCTATTCTGCACTCTTAAATTTATATCTCACACACGGTTGTCTAAAAATTCCAAAAAATATATATATGATGCCTTAATATGTGCTTAACTTACTATCCAAATTTCATCTAAAATGGAGTTGTCATGTGCCTGAAATAATTTGTAGAGTGAATTTAGTATTTGATTTTTAGGTAAATCCACATATATCCTTTTTACGAAATTTCAACTCTCCTGGATTGCTTATCTTAATATCTTTTTGAGATAATTTTCTCTCTGACAAATTTGATAACATGGATTTAATAGGAATTAATTACTCATTGCCACACTGTTTTCACTAAAAAAATCCATAAAAAATTCATAACTTGTCAAAAAAATCAAAAAATATTGGTGTACCTTCCTTGCGTCATGATTATGTTCCAGTACATTTTTCATGATTTTTGCTTTCTGTTTGTGTGATAAATTGTGAAAAAACCCATAAAAAGTGTGCATTTTTCATTGTTACATGTTAACCCCGGAAAATACAAAAAAATATAATTTGGCTAAATTGGACTAATTTGACATTAAAATTAATTTGGCCTTGTTGTGTATTTTCTTAGTGTTTTAATTCAACCGCATCTTGCATTGGTATTTCTTTTTGCATTAAAAAAAATCTAAAAAAATAACCACTTGGAAATCTAAAATCTTTATTTTTGAATTAAACCCAAGTTGTTCCTTTGCCTCCCTGTGTTCGACCCCGGACTTGCCCGGGATATAAATTAAGCCGAGACACTCTTCATGGAGATCTTCTCTCGGTTCTGACTGAATCGTTAAGTACACGTATTACAACGTGACCTAATTAAACAAAGTATTTAGCGACTCGTCAGCGGCTCAAAGATCGAAGATTATTGGGCGAATCGCGAGTCCAAAGACCAATATAATCACTGGGCGTACATGCTCAATCCACGAGGAAGAAAAGTCGTGAAGACCACATCGTGAAATAAGGAACGATGTGGCCTCGAAAAATCTGCAAATGCGGACAAAAACACAATTCAAACGAGGAACAACTTGGGGTCAGAGAGTTGACTGCAGGTCAACTCTCCAGCCCCCCTGGTTGGTCCACGTGGACCAACTGAGAAAAAACCTAAAAAAAGTTTTATAAAATCATTTTAAAATATTAATAAATTTTATTATTTTTAGGTTATTAAATAAAAAACGTGTATTATTTTGTAAATTATTTTATAGTGATTTTTAATTATTTTTTTGAGGTCTAAAATTACAAGTTACCAATTATACCCTTTATAGGTATATATATCTATATATATTTTATTATTTTATTTTTATTTTTATTTTATATATTTAATTAATTTATTTTTGTTTATTATTCTATAAATTTATAAAGTATTTTTATACACTTAATTATATTTTTATTGTATTTTTCTGAGGTATTTTGTATGCTTAATAAAATAAAAGTATGGTTTATATAGGTGTGTATACAGGTATTATACCAATGTATGTGATATACAAGTATTTTATTTTACATTTCTTTTCAATTTTTATTCATGTTTTAATGTTAATATATACTATAAATAATATGTACAAAATTATAAAAATATAAAATTATGAAAATAAAGAATAATAAATAAATTGAATATTTTAATCTGTACAAGTATACAATAGGGGTCCAACACTCAACTTTCAAACCGTAGCTCCGCCAAATGCGAATCCACCGCCATTAAATAGCATATTTTAAATTATATACAATTAAAGGTGAGTTTGATGCATTTGGAGTATTTATTTGGGAGATACATGTCTGGGAAGTTGGGATTCTGGATTCTTATTCAGAGCATAACTTTTTATCTGTACATTATTTTTGAGTGAAATCAATTTTGCATTTTTATTTATTTACTATCTACAACATTCATGTTAAGAGTTTCTTTATTTGAGGTATAAAAAGCTGAACCAAAAATCGGTCCCAAAATGAATAAAGAATGAATAAAATAAAAGGTATTTTTATTGTATTTTGGCCCTTATCTCCCCCTACTTTATTCCTTGTCGACCTAATCATCGAGATGCCAAGGTCTCGCGGTTTCAGGTATTAAAATATTTACAATATTTTATTCTTTTTTTTTCTTTTCTTTATTCTCTAATTTTGGCTTTAAAAACCGCATTTTATACAATATTTACACAATGATGCATCAATGCTAAAATGCCTAAATTAAGCCTATTTACACGCATTTACTAGGGTTTTTAAGGCCAAAATGATAGAATAAAGATGATGAAACGTAGATTCATCATGGTCGTACCCCCAATTTTAGGGATGAGGTCAATCTTCTCCCTCTTTATCTCCAATATTAATTGATTTTTTTAAAAATTAATTTATATTGATTTATCAATATATATTAAATTAAATTAAATTAAGTATTGTTGTGTTTTTAAAACCTCATGGCCATTGAAAGAAACACAAATCAATGTCATCCATTGATTATGTGTTATACATGGATTGAAAGCCATGGACATACAAAACCGTATAGAAGAAGAGGCACCCCTTGCTCTTCAAGTTACAACGACAACAACACAACTATCTCTCTCTCTCTCTCTCCCATTATCATGTCGAGCCCCCTCTCTCCTTAATTGGTCGTCCACTCCTTCCATAGAGATAAGGTTGTCGTCGTCATCGCATCTGTTAGCCATGCGAGACAAAGGCAAACCATTCCTGCAATATATGTTATTGTAATATTTGATTTATCAATAAAAGTTATTGATTCTTTTCACTCCCTTTCTGAGGTTAAATGAATGAATGCACTATAAGTTCACTCTGTACAATTAGGGTTATGTATCATGGCCATATTATTGATCATATTGCTATTGATTCAATAATTGAATCGTAGAGGCCGGTGCTTGAACGAATATCTGAGGAGCCAGATTGAGGACTCATCAAGAACCGTCAAATGATTGTTAAGAGATGATCTCCAGCATGAGTAGGAGATGGCAATCCTTTCTCATTAGGTTGATATATGATTGACCTCATGATGAAAGTCATGTGCATATGAATATAGATTCAGAAGTGTCAGATTAGTCAGGTCAAAGAGTTGACTTAACGAGATCGAGATAACCAGAGTCCTATGTCCTAAACTGTCACCATATAGGCACACATCCTCTGATTGGAGACAGATGAGTTGCTATATATATGAGTGTGTACATTTGGCAGACTAATAGGTTGATAACCTAACCAAGGTCTATACACCGATGAGTTGGTGTGCATACGAGGGCATATGAGTAATACAATCTCTCAAAGGGACCATACATGTTCACTTTTGAACCGAAAGACATGAGCTCACTCTTAAGGCATTGGGACCAACCAAATTCCATACACGGTCGTCGTGCTTTATAAGCATGACAAGAATTCGAAGGTATGATTTATGCTTATAGAAAGCATATGATCTATACCAAATCCCAATGACAAAGAATGAGAAACTTGATGATGAAACCATAAAGATGGTAGTGTAAAATTGGTTGATATCTTTGGGTTGATCACAGATCCTCCAATATGCAGAATGTACAGTTATTAGGAATTCCAGAGGGTGATGTGATTATAAACGATTGTATAACCATGACGCTTCCATTCCGAAGGAGTGATGAAACAGATCTGGATTTTAGTGACTCCTCTCAGTAAAGAAGTAATATGGTCTTAGTCCAAGTGTTGGACACTGATCTGAATGTGATTCAGATGCAATAAGAAGATTAGATTTACGACCTTGATTTAATCAAGCATCAATGGGAGGTCTATGAGATCTGGATTTGAGATGTCATCTTAATATCAAAGTCACTATACGTTGAACGTATAATCGCCATGTCCTTATCTCCATGTATCTGCGAAGAAAGTGCATTATTCTTGAAAGAGTTCAAGAATAAATATATTGTTGAATTATATCTAAGAGTTGAGAAATGGATAATTATTTGTGATTTAATTATCATAAATAATATGAATTTGATTCATATTATTTGGATGCATGAGAATGATGATCCAAAATATTTAAATGTGATTTAATTATCGTGGATATGAATAATGTGGATAGTACTATCCAATTATTCATATATATTACGTATGCTATCTATAATATATTAGAGTGAGACTAATCGTGATTTATATTTGTTAATTAATTATTTATATGAATTGGATACCCATTGGATGATTAATTGAAAATATAATTTACATTTTGTTTTAGAGTGTGAATGTGATTCACATTTTTTCAATAGCATGATTGCAATATTCACAAGATAATTGAATAGTTTTTTATGAAATATTTTACAACAAGTGTTGTTGTAAATCTCGGAGATATCATGAGATCATGAGAGTTCATGAGATAATGAGGAGATTGACTCATTCCCCCCTAAGAGGGAGGACGGTAGCCAACTTCCATTGGGAGTGGGTGGTTGATGAATCCACGATTCATCATCTTAATATCTTGATCTTAGCAAAATCCCCAAGTAAAATTCCCTAATAAATGTCCATAAAATACATAAATTAACAAAATTGCTCTTGTAAATAAAACACACTAATTATTGTATATTAGATTGTACAAAATAAATTACACATAAAAAGCCGCAAAAATAAAGGAGTTTTATACTTGTAAATAGCCCAAAACTTCATGTATTTTTAATAATTTCAATTCAACTCCTTTTTAGCTAATTCTTTCTCTAACTTGTTCATAATAATGTATATAAAAATACAAAAATACAAAACAAATTTTACTTAAATAAATGCTCCTAGATCCCAATGGGAAAAAGCCGTAAAGACCAACATCCAAGCTAAATTCCCGCTCCGTATGAACTCCAAATTCACCAAACTCACTTTTAAAGTTCAAGTTAGAAAATTATCTATCCAACGGAAGTGGTTTCATTAAAATCGGAGCTCATTTGCAAAAGTTGGGTTTTGGGACCTAGATGTCCATTGTATACCATGTATATATTCATACTTTCTTCATTTTTTATTATATCTTTCTTAATTATTAAAAATACAAAAAAATCATACTTGTGTTGTATTTTAATTATACTATTTTATTGTATTTTTTTGTTGTAAATATTTCTTATTAAAAAGACAAAAAAATTACATATTAGAAAAGTAAAAAAAAATGTACATGGTGTTTTGTCTTCTTGTGTAAATTCTCCACTATTTCTCTTCTCTTTTTATTTTATTGTATTTAAAGTAGACAACTTTATTTATTTATTTATTTATTATTTAATTTCCATTCTCTACAATAACCACCAATTCAACTCCATTATTCCACCATTTTTTCCCAACTTCCCATTCAACTCCATTAATAAATCAACCTCCCATTCAACCCCACCACTTTAATAACCTCTCATCCCATTCTCTTTATATACATGTCATTCTCCTCATTTTTGCCTTTGATCCATATTTATGTGAGGAGAGCCTAGTTCCCTGAGTTGAATCGGTGACAGCGACGCAACCGCGGTCGAGCGACGACGGCCCTCTCTCCGGTGTGATCCGTTGGCTTTTTGGCCAACATCGCAGCCGCAACCGCGCGCTGCTCGAGCTCATCGTGCGCCGGCGATTCGAGCGAAGACCGTGCTCTCACGAGCACATCATAGGCGACCGTTCATAGTAGGTAATTTTTCTTCTCATTTTGTCATCTTGTTAGTTTTGCATTTTTTTTAGCACATCACATTCACTAACCATTCTCCATTTGTTTATATTGATCTTCCACCACCACCATCACACCATCATCTTTCTCATTTTTTTTAGTTTATCATCACCACATTTTTTTTCTCCCTTCATTATCATTTTTTTATTTGTACTCCATGTCTAATCAAAATTAAAAAATATAAAAAAATTAATTAACAAAAAAAGGTTTTAATCACAACAGTAAAAAAAGAAAAAAAATAAAAAAATAACAAAAAAAAAATAACGCAGCAGCGGTGGGGAGGAGTCCCACCGCCGTCGCACCTTCACGCCTCCAGCGGCGCCACCGCCGCAACCACCAACAGGAGCTCCAACGTCGGCCCCTCGCAACCGTTGCCGCGCCGCCCGCTTCGACACCGCACCGCTCCATCGCCGCAGTCCCCGCCGGCGGCCGCCGCCCTAACGGCTCAGCACCAGCCGGCGCTCCGTCCCCCCGTCCACGCCTCCGGCCATCACCACGCCGCAGCATATCGCCGCCGCCTCCGCGCGCCAGTGCGGCGCATCCGCCCGACGCCGCCGCCTCCACCTGGGTTGGGTTCATCTTCCAATTGTATCTCCAAGGAAGAAGAAGGTGAGATTTCATTTTTTTTAATTGTAAAAATTGCATAACTCTTTTGTATAGTTTCTATAATTACAGAATAGTCCCTGTGTATTCGTTTGTTGTAGATATTGGTTTCTGAATTTGCAAAGAGACCCCTGTGTTTGACTTTAAATTTGGACATCTTTTGAGCATCATTTTATTCAATAAAAAATGCCATTATGTTGAGCAACTTATCCTTTGTCATGTGATTATTTATTTGTATTTTTGTGACTCATGGGTAATTAATTATAATTGTTTAACTGAAATTTTATATAGTTTACCCATTCTGTGCTCTTAAATTAATATCTCACACACAGTTGCTATAAAAATTCCACAAAAATTATATATGAGGCCTTGACATGTGATGAACTTACAGTCCAAATTTCACGCCCATTGGAGTTGTATTGTGCCTGCAATAAATTATTGAGTGATTTTAGTAATCGATTTTTAATTAAATCCACAAATATCTTTTTTGCGAAATTTCACCTCTCCTGAATTGCTAATCTAAATATCTACTTGAGATAATTTGATTTTTGATTAATTTATAACGTGGATTTAATAGAAATTAATTACTCACGATCACTCTGTTTTCACTAAAAAATTCATAAAAAAATTCATAACTTGTCAGAAAATTCCAAAAAAATTACTGTAGCTTCCTTGCATCATGTTTTAGTTTCAGTAATTTTTTCATATTTTTTGCTTACTGTTTGTGTGAGAAATTGCGAAAATCCCCATAAAAAGTGTGTATTTTTAGTTATTGCATTTTAAGTCCTAAAATTCCAAAAAATGTGTTTTGTTTTCATCTCTGGATTAGTAATCTAGGAAAAATATAATTTGGCTAAATTGGATTAATTTCTCATTAAAATTAATTTGGCTAAGTTGTATGCTTTCGTAGTGTTTTAATTCAACCGCATCTTGCATTAGCATCTCTTTTTGCATTAAAAAAAATTTAAAAAAATACCACTTGGAAATCTAAAATCTTCATTTGCAAATTAGCCCCAAAGTTGTTCCTTTGCCTCCCTGAGTTCGACCCCGGACTTGCCCGGGATATAAATTAAAGCCGAGACACTCTTCACGGAGAACTTCTCTCGGTTCTGACCGAATCGCTAAGTACATGTGCTACAACGAAACCAAATTAAACACCGTATCTAGCGACACGTCAGATGGCGCCGTTGCCGGGGAGGCAAGCGGCTTAGGGACTAATTTAAAAATTTGGATTTAGTTTTCCATTTACTCGGGTAGTCTGACCCCCGAGCCCACTTGTAATTAATCCATTTCCTTTCAATTATTTGTCTTCATATTCTTGTATATATTTTGTTGTTTATCTCTCTAACATAAATCTTGTTTCCTTGCGAGGGCCCGGTGGACTTGGAGTGCATCGGAGGTCGACGGACGCGAGGAGCGCCGACTGCTGAAGTGCGAGGATAAAGCAATTTATTTTTGAGAGAATTTTGTAAATTATTGTAATTATTTAGGTAGTTGCTCATTTCTAGCGGCTCTTGTTTGAGAGCTCGCGTGTGTATAAAGACTTGGACATTATTTGTGGTGTGTCGAGCCTGTTTCACTCTCCGGCGAGGGTGGGGCTTGACTTGAGTGGCGAAATTAAGGATTAGGCACACGGTAGTTTAGATTCAAATTTGCTTGTGCCCATCGTAATTTAGGCCACACATATCTTAGAAGATTCACATATCTTATAAGATTCATAATGAGACGCACATAGACACGTACTACTTAGCTCAAATTCAATCAATTCTTCCCCGCTAATAGTATATTGTTTAGGTGCGGTTTTTTTCGATCTGCATGCATTTAGTGTAATATTTACAAATTCTGTTTTGCATAATGCATGAAGAGTGCTGGGATTCACTGTAAGTATACCTCCTTCTGAGCATGCATCATAGTTTCTCGTTTGCATTCTGATTTTCGATTCCCTTCTTGTTTTACAACTTAAGGTTAAAAGGAAATTGGGACTGAACGGTAGACGTGCTTGTGTGTTCACATAAATTTCAAGTGATAACCTAACTCTAAAATTGGGACTGAATTGAGCAGGTCGATCTAATTAATTGGAATAAAAAGAACCCTTGTTCTCGGGTGCATAAAGCCCTCATTGTTTGTTTTAACTGCAAGTGAGAGAGAGACGACCCTAGGATAGAGCCAAGTCTGGATTTCTTACTTACTACTGGTTCTTTCTTTTTAGGCGATTAGCTACTTTTTAGTGAGGATTTACGGGTAGCCGGTAAACGGTCCAGACTTCCTTAGCAGAGTGGGAGGTTTAGAGGACGCCTTAGTCCTCAAGGAACGGGTAGCCGTATTTTTACGGTCCGTACTTACTCCTATACTGGCTGAAAGTAGGTCAAACTAGTCGTAAGAACCGGGCCAGTCTGTAGGAAAATACGGGCACCTAACAACTCGTTAATCTTTCCAAGATTGTATTCTCACCAACTAAAATTGACCAGATAAATCGGCCGAACTCTTACGGCCATCACGTGTTGAGTTGGTGAAATTGGGGGTTTGAATTGCGTTTGAATTGTGTGAGTTCACTCCACACATTTACGTGCACCGTAGAACTAGCGCCTCATTGATTATCGTGATCTAATCGGTTCTTTTGACATCGAAGATGACTGATTGGGGGGATATTTTTTCGGACTTTGCGAATCTCTCATTGAACCCTTCAAAAAGTATGTCTTCAAAGGTCCAAGCGCAACTTGGATCAACCTGGACTCATGACCCTCTTGAGCCCAGGATCACTCACTCTCGGGATGGTTACTCTCAAACCATTCCCTTTCTCTCTTCCCACCTCACCGAGGAAGACCATCGCCTTGGTGAGAATATCATGATTCATAAATCCTCTTCTAATAAAGAACACATTGCTGATTCAGGCCATATAGAAGACACGAGTAAAATGCCTCCAAAGAAGAAAGAAGAGGAAGAAGAGAACCATGAAGACCCGATGAGAAGTATACTAGCCCGATTGGCTGCATCTGAGCAGCAACAAGCATTATTGAGAGCTCAGTTGGGACAGCTAAATGTTGGGGTCCAACTACCAATGGATGCGGCTTATAACCCCGGACAATATCAAATTCATAACTACTTGAGTCCGGCCGAACCCGAGGTTGATTTTGAATTGAAGCCGCATTTTCTGAACCTGTTGCCACACTTCGATGGGAATGATTCTGAGGAACCATATGCATTCCTAAGGGACTTTGAGCTCATCTGCGCTAACCTCAAACATCAAAATGTTAGCCAGGATTATATTAGGCTCAAATCCCTTCCATTTGCCTTGGGTGGAAAAGCCGATTACTACATGAAGAATCTTGGAATCATCGTCACCACTTATGCCCAGTTCAAGGACCTATTCCTAAATAAGTTCTACCTGTTGAGTAGAACTAACATGATGAGGACACGAATTACGAGTTTTTCCCAATTACCCAATGAAGCCTTCTGTGATGCTTGGGAAAGATTCAAGGACATCCTGCAAAAGTGCCCTTGTCATAGATTAGATGAAAACATCTTGGTCCAATCCTTCTTCACTGGTCTCAACCCTGAGATGCAGGGTTTAGTGAGCGCTGCCTGTGGAGGCAGCTATACATCACGAGGAGCGGATACCGTCTGGAGGGTATTCGAGCAGATGGCTGAAACTAGCCGCTCACAGATGGCCAGCAGGGCCTATACACCATCCCCCAGTTCACTCTCACTTGGAGCGGGGAAATCAGCTGTAGTCGATCTCTCTCAGGACGTGATCCCTAGCATGGGACTTCTTGCTGACAAGCTTACTGTAGTTGAGAAGATCGACAGGAGGATTGATGAGTTAGACCGGAGCGTCTCCAAACTTCCAAAATAGATGGAGGAGTTGACTGAGAAGGTATCTAAGATAAGGATACCTGCCGTGACTGCACCCTCTGCTCCCGTATACCGAGTTTACCATGTTCAGGAGCAGTTGGTGTCAGGGCAACCCCAGCCGTGGGAGCAGGACCAATCTTACACCCACTCTTTCCAGCAGCCACCTCCAGTAGCAGAGACAGTCCAGGAGGAGCCTCCACCAGTTTGGGAGGTGAATGTGATATGGTATACTCAGGACCCTGCCAGGCAGGGAAGTACGGGAGACCGACAGACCTATCAGCGTCCCCGACCTTTCACAACACCGCATTCACCTCCGCACCACCTCCTTCACAGCAGAGCCCTGTATTCCATCCACCCCAGCAGCAGAGGCATCAGTACCAGCAGTATGGCCGACAGGGCCATTACCAGACGGGCAAGCAGGGCCCGCAACCCCAGCAGCAGCAGAGGCAGTACACTGGCCAGCAGGGCCAGTCTTCCCGTTCTTCTTCCCAGTCTTATCCACTTCCTTCATCATCTAGTCCCATGGATATTCAGCAGCAGATACTCGACGAGCTACGTTCCTACAGGAACGAGGTTCAGGACTTACGGGTGGATGTCAACCGCCTGTCCAGATGGAGAGACGAGCAGACTGCACCCTCTACCTCGATCCCAGCACAAGTTCAGGTTAACCCCAATAGCCTGAACCGTTCTAGTTCTCAGTAGCACTTTGGTCAAGTATACTATTCAGCATCTCCTAAATCTGAACATGAGATTCTTTCGTGTGATGAGGCTAACCACATGTCACTCAGGAGCGGAAGGACCGTGGTCGTACCTGACCGGGCGAGGGACACGAGGAGGGGCATCTCTGGAGCTCTACCTTAGGAGTCTTCAGAGGACGAGGAGGAGAGGCATCATATTTCAGAGCCCCATCAGCACCATTCGAGGATTTCTACTCAGGGAGCCGAGAGGAGGAGGAGAGCACGTACGCAGCATCGTCAGCATGGATATTCTTCTGAGTCTACGGAGGACCTTGCATCTCCGGTTGTGGCGGATACCACTCCAGCTTCTATTCCACAACCTTTAGTAGATAGTTTTGATTTCGAGTCCATGTTGCATCAAAAAGATTCTTTTATGAAGAACTCTGTTTCCGTTAATGCAAAGAATGATCTTTCAGTTCATGATTCAGATTCTTCATCCTCTGTTTCCTTAGCTTCAATCCCTTTCCCCCGTGCTCTTACGGCAGGAAAGCGCATCAAAAAGATTCAGAAAGATGACCCCGATATGGCACGGTTTTGTAAAGAAAACATCACAGTTAAGGTGCCATTTGATGAATATGTGTCTAACCATCCTGCCTTCTAAAAATACCTTAAGGTGAGATGCACACCTAGAAGGGTTAGCAGGAAGAAAGATAACCGAAATATAAAGACACATGTCTTATCGGTAGCCACAACCTATTGTCTCAAGAATCAGACTTTGCCAAAGAAAAAGAGAGACATGGGTGCTCACTATGTGGAGAGTCGTATTGACGACATTGCGTTTGCACGCACACTCTTAGATAACGGTTCTTCAATCAAATTACTTCCCTTAGCATTATATCAGAAATTGGAGTTGGGACCACTTCGCAAATCTAGAGCTTTACTCCAATTCGCAGATCGTTCAATGAAGAGACCTAAGGGAGAAGTGAAGAACGTCGTTATCTCGATTGAGGGGCAGAACTATCAGGTGGACTTCACAGTCTTGGACATGGAGACCCCCAATCATTGGAAAGAATCTCAGATCATTCTCGGGCGACCCTTCCTTAGGACCGCAGGCGCAGCTTTCGATTATGGTACGGGAATGATGAAGTTCAGATCTCCAGGTGGAGAAGTGAACCTTGAGATGAAGCAAACCAAGTGTCAGCGACCTGATTCAGAGAGTAGTACAGAGTACTCATCTTCAGAGGCAGATTGCATTATGATTAGCACAGTTGGGATTTGGGGACAGATTCCTTCAGGACAGAGCGAGACCCTTTCATCTGGAGAGGATATAGTGCATGATGCAGTTTGCCAGGTGTTGTCTGATCTTGCTAGAGATGCATCAACCTATTCTCATGATGACTTAGAGATCCATCCGGATCTGTCAGTTCCATCCTCTTCGGAACAATCATGGGACATAGATGACGAGTCGGACGTGGCTTTTGCCGATTGTTTGGATACTTTTGACGATCCGACTCCCGATACTTCTGATTTGGTGGCGAGTACTACTCAGCTTAGCCCACCTTCATGCAGCACGGAACCAGATTCAGATTCAGTTCAGCCAGATCTGCTTGATGATACCACATTGCCAGAACTGAAATCACTACCTCCTACACTTAAGTATGCCTTTCTTGCGGGACCCAAAGAGAGATATCATGTCATCATTAGCTCAGACTTGTCTTTAGAGCAGGAGTCGAGGTTGTTAGAAGTCTTAGAGAGGAACCGCAAAGCAATAGGCTGGACAGTGTCGGATCTCGTGGGCATCAACCCCACTCTCTGCTCGCACCATATTTTTACTGAGGATAACGTGAGACCTTCCCGTGAGTTTCAGAGGAGACTTAACCCCAATCTACGGGAAGTGGTGAAGAATGAAATTGAGAAATGGTGCAAAGCAGGGTTTATATACCCTATTTCTGACTCCAAGTGGGTGGCCCCACTTCATGTTGTCCCGAAGAAGTCGGGAATTTAGGTGGTCACCAACGAGGAGGGGGTAGAGATCGCGACATGAGTACCTACGTCGTGGCGTGTCTGTGTTGACTACAGGCGCCTGAATGCTGCGACCAAGAAAGATCACTTTCCCTTGCCTTTTATTGATCAGATCTTGGAGAGACTCGCAGGGAAAGAGTTCTTCTGTTTTCTTGACAGGTACTCAGGCTACAACCAGGTGGCCATAGCCCCTGAGGACCAGGAAAAGACCACATTCACATGTCCATTCGGCACTTATGCTTTCAGGCGCATGCCATTCGGGCTCTGCAATGCCCCGGGCACATTTCAGCGGTGCATGATAGCCATATTTGCCGAGATGGTGGGAGATTTCAAGGAAGTGTTCATGGAGGACTTCTCGGTCCATGGTGATTCTTTTGATACATGTTTAGCGCACTTGGACCGAGTCCTCACGAGGTGTAGAGAGGTGAATCTGGTACTCTCCTGGGAGAAGAGTCACTTTATGGTGACGGAGGGTATCGTGTTGGGGCATGTCATCTCCAAAAGGGGAATGGAGGTTGACCCTGCCAAGGTGGAGGTGATCAAGAAACTCGATCCACCTACCAACGTAAAGTCAGTGCGGTCATTCTTAGGGCATGTTGGATTCTATAGGAGATTCATTCAAGATTTTTCAAAGATCGCCCGCCCACTGACTGAGCTTTTAGGGAAAGACATAGAGTTCGTTGTAGATCACAGGTGTCTGGAGGCCTTTGAGCTCTTGAAGAGGAAGATTTGTGCCTCGCCTATCCTACAAGCTCTTGACTGGTCTCTCCCCTTTGAGATCATGACTGACGCTTCAGATTTCGCTATAGGAGCTGTGTTAGGACAACGGCGAGAGGGGATTCCGTTTGCGATTCACTATGCGAGCAAAGTTTTAGATCCTACACAGAAAAATTATACAGTGACTGAAAAGGAAATGCTCGCGGTAGTATGGGCCCTCGAGAAGTTCAGATCATATATTTTGGGCTCTAAGGTGACAATTTATACTGATCACACAGCCATTCGATACCTAATGGAAAAGAAGGACGCGAAGGCGCGTCTTCTTAGGTGGATTTTACTCCTCCAGGAATTTGATTTGGAGATAAAAGATAAACCTGGAGTGAAGAATGTTGTGGCTGATCACCTTTCTCAGATTGAACTTAAGGATTCTCCTGATCATGAGCGGATTAGAGAGACCTTCCCAGATGAGTCAATTTGTGCTATTGACTCCCTCCCGTGGTATGCCAACATGGTGAACTATCTTGTCTCCAAGCAGGTTCCCCATGGTTGGACTAGGAGCAGCATTGACCGACTGAAGTCGGATTCGAGGAGATACCACTGGGACGATCCTTTCCTTTTCTTTGAAGGACCAGATTGTGTTTGGATAAGGTGTATTCCTCAGGAGGAATACCAGAGTGTCCTCACATATTGTCATTCACTTAAGGCTGGAGGACACCATTCGGGAAAGAGAACCGCTCACAAAGTACTTCAATGTGGACTGTATTGGCCGACCTTGTTTAGAGATGCCATTGATTTTGTATGGTCGTGCCCGATCTGTCAAAGGATGGGAGGGACAGTTGGACAGAGAGATGAGATGCCCATGCAACCGATGATTATTTGTGATGTTTTTGATGCATGGGGCATAGATTTTATGGGTCCCTTCCCCAACAGCCATGGACATGAGTATATTTTGTTGGCGGTTGATTATTTATCTAGATGGGTGGAGGCTATCCCAACCCGAACCGTAGACAGCAAGACTGTCTGTAAGTTTGTGAAAGACCATATTATTGCTAGGTTCGGGGTGCCAAAAGTTTTGATATCTGATGGGGGTAGCCATTTTGTGAACCGAGATATGAGATCTTTAGCTAAGGACTATGGATTTGATCACAGAGTTACTAGTCCTTACCACCCACAGTCCAACGGCATGGCAGAGGTTTGGAACAGAGAGGTGAAGAGTATTTTGCAGAAATTGGTTCGTCCCGATAGGAAGAACTGGTCTCAGCTTTTGGACCAAGTTCTGTGGGCCTATAGGACAGCCTACAAGACACCATTGGGTACTTCACCATTTAGAATGATCTATGGCAAGCCATGCCATTTGCCCGCAGAATTGATTCATAAATCCGAATGGGCAATTAAGAAGATTAATTGGAGTTGTCACCTAGGGAAGCTTTGTCGAGACTTGAACTTGAACGAGCTTGTGGAAATCCGAAACAGGGCATATGACAACAGTTTGATTTATAAGGACAAAGTAAAGAGATGGCATGATCAACACATTAGGTGCAAAGACTTTGTCCCTGGACAAAAGGTATGGTTGTTCAATGCCAGGTTGAAGATGTTCCATGGGAAGCTAAAATCTAAATGGACGGGTCCCTTTGTGGTTAAGAAAGTGCACGAGAATGGAAGTGTAGAGATAGCTGATCTCACAGATGGTGCACAATCTCATGTGGTGAATGGACAACTATTGAAGCATTTTGTTGATTCCAAAGAGCAGTTAGTCCAAGTCGAGGTCATCAACTTCATACAGAGTGAGCACAGAGTAGATACATCTTATTACTCTTCATGAAGATGCAGCATCAAGATTCAACATCTTAGAAGATTCCATCACTCTTGTACATATTCTCCCTTCTTTGTATATTCTCGAGATCATGTCGGTTCTCACACTTACTCTTGTCCTATACTTAGGCTGACCAAAGCCTAAGTATAGGGGGGACTGATGCCCGCCATGTGTATTTACTCATCAATTCTCCTCTTGAGCTCGTCCGCCCCATTTTTGCTCTTCTTCTACACTTAGGCTGTCCAGAGCCTAAGTATAGGGGGGGCGGATCGACTTCTATACTTTCTATTATTTTAGCTTTCCTACGCTTAGTACGAGCTATGTCTTTTTATCACCTAGTGCCATGAGGACATAGCACAAGCTAAGTATAGGGGGCGTGTATATATTACATATATACTTTACCCATACCTCGTACTTTCACGTATTTTTGTATATATTATACAATAATTATGGGGTGGGTTAAAAAAACAAAAAAATACAAAAAAAAACGAAACTTTTAAAAAAAAGTCTTTCCTTATTTACTTATCTTTTTCAAAAAAAAACTCTTGAAAAAAAAGCAAAACTTTTTCTAACAAAAAAAGAAAACTTCTTTGCCTTTGTTTGTAAAAAAAACTTCTTGAAAAAAAAAACTTTTTCTAAAACTTAAAAAAAAACATTCATAAAAAAAACTAACTAATAAGTTGGTTTAATCCCTGACACAATTCACTTTCACACAAGACTAGTGATGTTCAAGAACACTTGGTTTATGAGGTCTTGAGATTTTGAGTTAACCAGCCTTAGTCATTAGGGTCCTTGACTTAATTATTCACATTTCCCTAGTTTGAAAGATGTGTGTGCTATATTGCATGCTTAGTCTCTACCTTAAGAATATGATATGCACCTCACATACACGACTGCAGTTATGATGAGATGAGTTGAAATTTCACTTGAGGAACTGGGTTGAGGGATTTGAGTTTGGACTTGATTTAATGATGCTCGAGGATGGGATAAAATCAATGAAGGCTTCATGAAACCTGAGTGTCAGCACATTTAGCCAGTATGAGAACATGGTTCTTGTACTATCTCTTGATATTTACCTATGTGCCAGGGTGTGATAAAATAAAAAATGTTGATCAGTGTGCGCCAACTCTTGGTAAAAGTAGTGGAGCCAGCCACAAATACTACAAAGCAATGAAATGTCAAAGAAAAGCTCTCATTCCACAAAGTCAATTATCAAAAGAGCTTCCACCAAAGGCGAGCGCTCCCAACCATTTCAAAGTGTCCACTTGGACCACCGCTATTAGGACCAGGAGTCGGGCTTGCACCAAAAAAGGGCTCTGCATCGTAAATGCTACAAGTCTGGGTGTAGAAGGTACGATAGGTACTCAAAAAAGGCACACCCCGGTGTACTCCCAGGAAAACAAGTGCAGACGGCTCCAACTTCTCTTGACGGACGCACTGATCAACACCAAAAAAAAATTGCGTTGCGTAATAAGGCACTTGAGAGGATCCTTGTTCCAATGAGAGGAAGAGAAGAAATGACACAATCCTATGCCCTCCATCAACTGGCCTGCCATCTACACTTCCAAGTCTGACAACTAAAGAGACGGTGGATTGGATGCAAGAAATGGTTTATTCCCTAGTGTTGAGGATCGAGTCCATAGGAGAGTCTCTTGGATTGGAACCTTGGGTGACGTTGTGACTCTACTCTTATAACTGCAGTCCACACTTAAAGTCATATCCCTTATATATACGTATACAAAGAGAGTCTGATGATTAGGGGAATTGGGTACCTTTTGACTAGAGCTTGGTTCAGCTTAGAATTTTAGGATCTCTAAAACCGAGAGTTCTTGAACGGATCAAGTCTTGTATTCACATGCACAGTCAGGGGTTAATCCAACTTATTCATTCTTTATTTGCTCGAGGACTAGCAAAGTTTAAGTATAGGGGGGTGATGAATCCACGATTCATCATCTTAATATCTTGATCTTAGCAAAATCCCCAAGTAAAATTCCCTAATAAATGTCCATAAAATACATAAATTAACAAAATTACTCTTGTAAATAAAACACACTAATTATTGTATATTAGATTGTACAAAATAAATTACACATAAAAAGCCGCAAAAATAAAGG
This sequence comes from Ottelia alismoides, assembly GCA_037367405.1. Lineage (NCBI taxonomy): Eukaryota > Viridiplantae > Streptophyta > Magnoliopsida > Alismatales > Hydrocharitaceae > Ottelia > Ottelia alismoides. The sequence continues at coordinate 418,642 of JAZKJV010008463.1, read as the reverse complement.
AGTTTTATACTTGTAAATAGCCTAAAACTTCATGTATTTTTAATAATTTCATTTCAACTCCTTTTTGGCTAATTCTTTCTCTAACTTGTTCATAATAATGTATATAAAAATACAAAAATACAAAACAAATTTTACCTTAAATAAATGCTCCTAGATCCCAATGGGAAAAAGCCGTAAAGACCAACTTCCAAGCTAAATTTCCGCTCCGTATGAACTCCAAATTCACCAAACTCACTTTTAAAGTTCAAGTTAGAAAATTATCTATCCAACGGAAGTGGTTTCATTAAAATCGGAGCTCGTTTGCAAAAGTTGGGTTTTGGGACCTAGATGTACATTGTATACCATGTATATATTCATACTTTCTTCATTTTTTATTATATCTTTCTTAATTATTAAAAATACAAAAAAATCATACTTGTGTTGTATTTTAATTATACTATTTTATTGTATTTTTTTGTTGTAAATATCTCTTATTAAAAAGACAAAAAAATTACATATTAGAAAAGTAAAAAAAAATGTACATGGTGTTTTGTCTTCTTTTGTAAATTCTCCACTATTTCTCTTCTCTTTTTATTTTATTGTATTTAAAGTAGACAACTTTATTTATTTATTTATTTATTATTTAATTTCCATTCCCTACAATAACCACCAATTCAACTCCATTATTCCACCATTTTTCCCAACTTCCCATTCAACTCCATTAATAAATCAACCTCCCATTCAACCCCACCACTTTAATAACCTCTCATCCCATTCTCTTTATATACATGTCATTCTCCTCATTTTTGCCTTTGATCCATCTTTATGTGAGGAGAGCCTAGTTCCCTGAGTTGAATCGGTGACAGCGACGCAACCGCGGTCGAGCGACGACGGCCCTCTCTCCGATGTGATCCGTTGGCTTTTTGGCCAACATCGCAGCCGCAACCGCACGCTACTCGAGCTCATCGCGCGCCGGCGATTCGAGCGAAGACCGTGCTCTCACGAGCACATCATAGGCGACCGTTCATAGTAGGTAATTTTTCTTCTCATTTTGTCATCTTGTTAGTTTTGCATTTTTTTTAGCACATCACATTCACCAACCATCCTCCATTTGTTTATATTGATCTTCCACCACCACCATCACACCATCATCTTTCTCATTTTTTTTAGTTTATCATCACCACATTTTTTTTCTCCCTTCATTATCATTTTTTTATTTGTACTCCATGTCTAATCAAAATTAAAAAATATAAAAAAATTAATTAACAAAAAAAGGTTTTAATCACAGCAGTAAAAAAAGAAAAAATAAATAAAAAAAACAAAAAAAATAACGCAGCAGCGGTGGGGAGGAGTCCCACCGCCGCCGCACCTTCACGTCTCCAGCGGCGCCACCGCCGCAACCACCAGCAGGAGCTCCAACGCCGGCCCCTCGCAACCGTTGCCGCGCCGCCCGCCTCGACACCGCACCGCTCCATCGCCGCAGTCCCCACCGGTGGCCGCCGCCCTAACGGCTCAGCACCAGCCGGCGCTCCGTCCCCCCGTCCACGCCTCCGGCCATCACCACGCCGCAGCATCTCGCCGCCGCCTCCGCGCGCCAGTGCGGCGCATCCGCCCGACACCGCCGCCTCCACCTAGGTTGGGTTCATCTTCCAATCGTATCTCCAAGGAAGAAGAAGGTGAGATTTCATTTTTTTTAATTGTAAAAATTGCATTAGTTTATTTCTATGTTTATCTAATTACAAAATCGTCCCTGTACTTTTATTGTGTTGTTTAAGTCATTTATATCTTGCACAGAGACCCCTATGTTTGTATGTTGATTTGGACATCATTATTGCATCTTTCTCTTTAAAGAAAAATACCTTTGTGAAGAGCAACTAATTGTCTACAATTTGAGTATTTATTTGGATTTTTATGTTGCATGGGTAATTAATTAAAAATGATTAACTAAAACTTTGCATATTTTACCCACTCAGTGCTCTTAAATTTATATCTAACACACAGTTGCTCTAAAAAATCCACAAAAAATATATGTGATGCCTTGATATGTGATTAATATTCTATCCAAATTTCAACCAAAATGGAGATGTCTTATGCCCGAAATAAATTGTAGAGTGTTGTTAGTATTTGATTTTTAATTAAATCCACATACATCCTTTTCATGAAATTTCAAGTCTCCTGGATTGCTCATCTAAATATCTATTTGAGATAAATCGCACTTTGATTAATTTGATAACGTGGATTTATTAGGAATTATTTACTCACTGTCACTCTGTTTTCACTCAAAAACTCATAAAAAAATTCATAGCTTGTCAAAAAATTCCAAAAATATTACTGTAGCTTTCTTGCATCATGTTTTCATTCCAGTAATTTTTTCATGATTTTTGCTTTCTGTTTGCGTGATAAATTACAAAAAGACCCTTAAAAAGTGTGCATTTTTTATTGTTGCATTTTAACCACTAAAATTCCAAAAAAATGTGTTTTGTGTTCATCTCTGGATTAGGACTCTAGAAAAAATACGAATTGGCTAATTTGGACTTCTTTTCTATTAAAATTAATTTGGCCTTGTTGTATGTTTTCTTAGTGTTGTAATCCAACCGCATTTTGCATTTGCTTTGGTTTTTGCATTAAAAAATAAAAAAAACCGCATTGAAAATCTAAAATCCTTATTTTCAAATTAACCCAATGTTGTTCCTTTGCCTCCCTGAGTTCGACCCCGGACTTGCCCGGGATATAAATTAAGCCGAGACACTCTTCACGGAGATCTTCTCTCGGTTCTGACCGAATCGCTGAGTACACGTGCTACAACGTGACCGAATTAATTACCGTATCTAGCGACACGTCAGATCGCCCCCTTTTTTAGGGATGAGGTCAATCATCTCCCTCTTTATCTCCAAGATTAATTAATTTGATTTGAAATTAATTTATATTGACTTATCGATATATATTAATATAAACTAAATTAATAATTGCTGTGTTTTTTACAACAACATCATGGCCATTGAAGGAAACACAAATCTATCTCATCCATTGATAATGTGTTATACATTGATTGAGATCCATGGAATCCCAAAACCATATACAAGAAGAGGCTCCCCTTGCTCTTCAAGTTACAATGATAACAACACAACTCTCTCTCTCATTATCATGTCGAGCCCGCTCTCTCCTTAAGTGGTCGTCCACTCCTTCCCTAGAGATAAGGTTGCTGTCGTCATCGCATCTGTTAGCCTTGTGAGCACGAGGCAACCATTCCTACAATAAATGTTTTTGTGATATTTTATTTATCAATAAAAGTTATTGATTCTTTTCGCTCCCTTTTTGAGATTAAATGAATGAAAGCATTATAAGTTCCCTCTGTACAATTAGGGTTATGTATCATGGTCGTCTTCATGATCATATAGCTGTTGATTAAATAATTGAATCATAGAGGCATGTGCTTGAACGGATATTAAAGGATCTAGATTGAGGACTCATCAAGCACCGTCAAATGATTGTTATGTGATGATCTCCAGCTTGAGTAGGAGATGGCAATCCTTTCTCATTAGGCTGATATCTGATTGACCTCTTGATGCATGTCCTCTGCATAGGAATAGAGATTCAGAGATGTCAGATTATTCATGTCAAAGAGTTGACTTAACGAGATCGAGATTACCAGAGTCCTATATCGTAAACTGTCACGATATCGGCACACATCCTCTAACCGGAGACAGATGTATTGCTATATATCTAAGTGTGTACATTTGGCAGACCAATTGGTTGATGACTTAACCAAGGTCTATACACCAGTGAGCTGGTGTGCATATGAGGACATGTGAGTAATAAAATCTCTCAAAAGGATCATACAAGTTCACTTTTTGAATCGGAAGACATGAGTTCACTCATGAGGAATTGGGACCAATCAAATTCCATGCATGGTCATCATGCATTGGAAGCATGACAAGAACTTGAAGGTATGATATTTGCTTTTGGAAAGCATATGATCGACACCAAATGCCAATGACCAAGAATGAGGAACATAATGATGAAACCCTAAAGATGATAGTATAAAATTGATATATATCTTTGGGTTTATCATAGGTCTTCCAGTATGCGGAATGTATAGGGATTAGGAATACCATAGGGTGATGTCATCATAAACGATTGTATAACCTTAACGCTTCCATTGCGAGGGACTTAAGAAAAAAGTCTGGATTTTAGTGACACCTCTCAGTAGAGAAGTAATCTGATCTTAATCCAAGTGTTGGACACTTATCTAGAATGAGATTCAGATGCAATAAGAAGATTAGATTTGCGACCTTGATTTAATCAAGCATCAGTGGGAGGTCCATGAGATTTGGATTGGAGATGTCATCTTAATATCAAAGTCACTATATGTGGAACGTACAATAGCCAAGTCCTTATCTCCATGTATATACGTAGAAAGTGCATTATTCTTGAATGAGTTCAAGAATAATTCCATTGTAGAATTATATCTAAGTGGTGAGAAATGGATAATTAAATGTGATTTAATTATCTTAAAAAATATGAATTTGATTCATATTATTGGGATGCATCTGAATAATGCTCCAAAATAAATAAATGTGAATTAATTATTATGGATATGAATAATGTGGATAGCACTATCCAATTATTCATATATAGTATGAGTGCTATTTATAATATATAAGAGAGAGACTATTGTGATTTATATTTGTTATCTAATTATTGATGTGAATTGCGTTCCCATTGGATGAGTAATTGAAAATATAATTTACATTTTGTTTTAGGGTGTGAATGTGATTCACATTTTTTTCAAGGGCATGATTGTAATATAAAAAAGATAATTTTGAATAATTTTTTGTGAAATATTTTACAACAAGTGTTGTTCTAAATCATGGAGATGTCATGAGATAATGAGGAGATTGACCCATAACCCCATAAGACGGTAGATGGCCACCAACTTCAATTGGGAGTGGCTGGTCATCCCCCCTTTTTAGGGATGAGGTCAATCTTCTCCCTCTTTATCTCCAAGATTAATTGATTTGATTTGAAATAAATTTATATTGATATATCAATATATATATATATATTAAATTAAATTTATTATTATTGAGTGTTTACAACATCATGGCCATTGAAAGAAACACAAATGAATCTCATCCAATGATGATGTGTTATACATAGATTGAGATCCATGGACTCCCAAACCCCTATATAAGAAGAGGCACCCCTTGCTCTTCAAGTTACAACGACAACAACACAACTCTCTCTCTCTCTCTCTCATTATCATACTGAGAACTCTCTCTCCTCAAGTGGTCGTCGTCTCCTCCCTTAGTGAAAAGGTTGTCATCATCATCGCATCTGTTAGCCATGTGAGCCCAAGGCAAACCATTCCTACAATAAAGGATATTGTCATATTTGATTTATATATAAAAGTTATTGATTCTTTTTGTTCCCTTTCTAAGAATAAATGAATGAATGAATGCACTACAAGTTCCCTCTATACAATTAGGGTTATGTATCATGGCCATATTAATGATCATATAGTTATTTATTCAATAATTGAATCGTAGGAGGCTGGTGCTTTAACGAATATCTAAGGAGCCAGATCGAAGACTCGGCAAGCACCCTCAAATGATTGTCAAGAGATGTATCTCCAGTCTGAGTAGGAGATGGCAATTCTTTGTCATTAGGCTAATATCTGATCGACCTCTTGATGAATGTCATATGCATAGGAATACAGATTCGGAAGTGTCAGATTAGTTAGGTCAAAGAGTTGACATAAGGAGATCGAGATAACCAGAGTCCTATGTCCTAAACTGTCACTATATAGGCACACATCTCTGACTAAAGACAGATGTGTTGCTATATATCTAAGTGTGTATATTTGGCATACTAATAGGTTTATGACCTAACCAAGGTCTATACACCGATGAGTTGGTGTGCATATGAGGGCATATGAGTAATACAATCTCTCCAAGGGATCATACATATTCACTTTTGAACTGAAAGACATGATCTCACTCTTGAGGTATTGGGACCAATCAAATTCCATGCATGGTCGTCGTGCTTTTTAAGAATGACAAGAATTTGAAGTTATGATTTATGCTTCTGGAAAGCATATGATCTATAGCAAATCCCAATGACCAAGAATGAGAAACTTGACGAAGAAACCATAAAGATGGTAGTGTACAATTGGTTGATATCTTTGGGTCGATCACAGATTTTCCAATATGCAAAATGTACACGTATTAGGAATTCAAGAGGGCGATTATAAACGATTGTATAACCATGACGCTTCCATTCCGAGGGAGTTATTAAACATGTCTCGATTTTAGTGACTCCTCTCAGTAGAGAAGTAGTCTGATCTTAGTCCAAGTGTTGGACACTGAAATGAATGAGATTCAGATGCAATAAGAAGATTAGATTTACGACCATGATTTAATCAAGCATCACTGGGAGGTCCATGAGATCTGGATTTGAGATGTCATCTTAATATCAAAGTCACTATACGTTGAACGTACAATCGCCATGTCCTTATCTCCATGTATCTAGGAAGAAAGTGCATTATTCTTGAATGAGTTCAAGAATAGATATTGATGAATCCACGATTCATCGCCTTTATTCTTTTATTTTAGCCTCTTTTCCTTAGTTAAATACCTGTAAATAACACTAATTCCATCAAATTACCATTTTGCATGCATTTGCTAAAATTGCATTTTTAACACTTTTTGTACATAAATAAAAGAATAAAGAAGAAAAGAAAAAGAAAGGATGGATTTATGCAATAAATACAGACTGACTCGAACCCCGAGAGAAGGTCAAGACTTGACCTGATCGACCAGGAATAAAGTAGGGGGAGATAGGGTCTTCTATCAAAAAAACCAAAAATATTTTGTAAATATTCTTCATGTATATTTGTACAAAACTTGTATTTTTTATTTGTACTTAATTTGACCTCAAACTAATTACTTTTGTAAATAAAAGTTGTAAATAAAAATGTGTGGTAAATAATAAAAATATTTGTAAAATAAAATATTGTATATATTGCAAATAATTACACCCAGAAAAAGCCACAAAGAGATAATTAAAACATCAATTCCGGCTCCATACGAGCTCAAATTGAACCAAACTCACTTCCATCATACTATAAATTAAATTATCTTTCAAATGGCTATGGTTTCGTATTTTTCGTAGTTACGGTTAAAAAGTCGTTTTTTTGTAGTGGTTTGTGCAGTTTTCCCATATATTTATTTTATATATTTATTCATATTTAATTTTATATAATGTATATAATTATAAATATTGTTTTTATTAAAAATAAAAAATAAAAATAAAAAATCTTTTATAAAAATTATTTCCTTATTTGTACATATGTATATTGTATTATATGTACATAATATGTGTATACAACTAACTTCCTTTTATAAAAAGCACAAAAAAATTAATTATCTAACTTTAATTAATTAATTTAATGTAATTACAAATTTTATATTTATATTTAATTATCTAATTCATTTATTTGGTTTGATAACTTTCCTTTTATGTAATGATTTGATTTTAAACCTTAATTGACCACCATTAAGGTGGTTAATAGATTTCCATAAATTACTTTATTTATTTATTTAATTTAATTCCGAATTTCGAAATTAATTAATTAATTATTTAATTTATTTAATTATTTTATTTAGTTAACCAATAATCACCTTCCTTATTAGTAGATATTTTCCATTTTTGATTTTTCTTCTCTTTTTATTGGGCTCATCCTCCCTCATTCACACTTGATCAATCTTTGGAGAGAGGAGCCCGATCTCCGAGAGTTGCTTGTTGTAGAAGGGTGCCCAGCCTCCGATCCGGTCGATGACAACGATTTGAGCGTCGTCGAGGCCATCACGGCGTGTCCGATCCCAAGGTGAGATCCGATTTTTATTTCCTGTCATTTCTCGTAGGTAATTGTAGGTTTAGTTTTTAATCTTATTTTATTAGTTTTTAGATCCCTAGAAAAATCACAAAAATTTGTCACCAAATATTTTCACGACCGATATCGATTTTTCCTCTCATCTTCTCGACCTCTCCATTTCAAGTCTATCTCACGCAACCACACACCTCCGACCACGCACGGTGGTCAGAGACTCGGATCACTCTCCCATATCGCAAGATCCTCATCATTCATATCTTCTATTTTTGTGCATAAATAAATAAATAAAACAAAAAAAAAATATTTGGTTGTTTGTCTATAATCTTTGTTTTACATGAATAAATAAAAATAATAAAAATTATAGTTGTTTCATCTCTCTGATCTTTTTTTTTGCAGGAAAACATAAAAAAATATAAAAAAACTACATAATTTTTTTATTATTCTCTTTCTCTTCTTGTTTACAATTGCTGCTGTTTAAAAAAAATTCTTTTATTATCTGATTACAGTAAAAGAAAAAAAAAACAAAACAAAAAAATCCAAAAAAAATCTTTGCAGGTCATGGCCGACACCACCCTTCAGCCCAGCGGCGACGCCGGCGACTCACGTCCCCGTTCCGTGCGTCGGCAACGCCCTTGTGGGCGGCGCCACTCCAGCCCACCAACGCACACCAAGGGCGGCAGCGCCGCTCAGCGCCGCCTGGCTCGCGCGCGCCTTCGCGACCCTCGCCAGATCCCCGACGGCACTCCTCCTCCAGGCCGACATCCACCGCGGCCCGCGCCGCCCCCTCCGCTCCAAGCGCAGTCCACGCCGCACCAGATCTCGGTGCCGATCCTCCTCGGTGCAGCAGACGCGCGCAGGCCACCCCCGCGCTCCGTTTTGCACCTCGTCCTTCCTCCGTCCAGCGCGTGGCCCTGCGCCGCGCGGCTCACGACCCCCCGCACCGATCGCCCGCCGTTGGGCCCACCCAGGCTGTCCTCCGCCACTTTCCAAGCCTACGCGGTGGCACGCGCCTCCTCTGCATCCGCCTAGCCTCTCGAAGCCGCACTCCGATCTCTGCCGTTGTCGGCGGCGACTCCCCTTGTTCTTCCACTATCTTGAATATACGAAGGGCACAAGAAAAAAAATCCTAGGTGTATAATTCAAAATTGGTTCAATTACATAAATACCCTCTGAAGTTCTGACAACTGCAAGAAGCCCCCTGTTCCAAAGAAAGATCATGTGTTGGGCATGTGCTACTGGGCAAATTTCATTTTCTATCATGCATTATAGTTTTGTTATAAATTGATGCAAAACCTTTTTAATGTTTTCATTTTAGTCCCTGTGCTCAGATAGTGAACTTGCTTGCTCTCTTTGAATGAAATAAATATTTTTATATTTCGAAAAATTCTCAAAAAATTAGTGTATGTTCCTGATGTAGTGTTGCCATTGTATAAATTTTTCATTGCATTTAGTTGCCGTTTAATATATTTAGAAAATCAAAAACAGTGTATTTTTGTTTGCCTGGAATTGTAAAATCCATAAAAAATCAAAAAATTGCTTAAAAATTCTAAAAAATTAGTGTAGGTGTATTTTATTCTCTTTTATTTTCTGACCAATTTTTTGTATATTCCTTTTATAAAACTCTAAAAAAATTATAAAATACGCAAAACCTTACAAAAATTGTAGAAAATTCTAGAAAAATCCATAAATAGTAATTTCAGTTCCTGATTGTAGATATTGTCTTGTAGTTTATATTAAAAATAAATTTCAAGGATTTTGAGCATTTATTTTAAGTTGTAAAATACCCCTGGTTGTGCACTTTTTGTCTTGTTTTGCCCTGTTTCATTTTTAGAAAATTACAAAAACATCATAAAATTGCGAAAAAATTACCAAAAATATTTTAAATAATATAAAACACGAAAATATTTTCTTTGGACTTTTTTTGTATATTTTTGACCTTTTGAAAAATACAAAAAGAGTGTGGTGACGAGTGTTTTCTTCATTTCTTTGTGTCTTGTTTTGAAAATTAAAAAAATAAAAATTCAAAAACCACTAAAAAAATATCTTTGAAATTTGACTATAGAGTTTTTAAATCGTGCTCCTTGTGTTCGATCTTGGTCGCTATACCAGGTAAAAATAATAGAGAAAACCTCCTACATTATTTTTATTGATTTATCTATCTTTTATTGAGTTGTTCATTTATTTTTCTCGATTGACCGCGCTTAGTGATTTGGATCACAACGACCCTTGTTTATTTACATACTTAACCCGAGTCTCAGGCGTGTCAGATACATTTGTTAAATTATATCTAAGAGTTGAGCAATGTATAATAAAATTCATATTATTTGGATGCATCAGAATGACGATCCAAAATAATTAAATGTGATTTAATTATCGTGGATATGAATAATGTGGAAAGCACTATCCAATTATTCATATATATTACGAATTTTATCTATAATAAATTAGAGTAAGACTTATTGCGATTTATATTTGTTAATTAATTATTTATATGAATTGGATATCCATTGGATGATTAATTGAAAATATAATTTACATTTTGTTTTAGAATGTGAATGTGATTCATATTTTTTTCAATGGCATGATTGTAATATTCACAAGATAATTATGAATAGTTTTTTGTGAAATACTTTACAACAAGTGTTGTTGTAAATCTTGGAGATATCATGAGATCATGAGAGTTCATGAGATAATGTGGAGATTGACTCATTCCCCCATAAGAGGGAGGATGGTAGCCAACTTCCATTGGGAGTGGGTGGTCGTCCCCCCTTTTTAGGGATGAGGTCAATCATCTCCCTCTTTATCTCCAAGATTAATTGATTTGATTTGAAATTAATTTATATTGATTTATCGATATATATTAATAAAATTATTGTTGTGTTTTTTACAACAACATCATGGCCATGGAAGGAAACACAAATCTATCTCATTTATACATTGATTGAGATCCATGGACTCCCAAAACCATTGATTAAGATCCATGTTTTGCAAATTTTCTTATAATATAAATCAAAATGGTTTTAATTATTATTGTATGGTATAACTTTGGTTGAAAAACTTATTATCATCTCAAGTACAAAGTGTTCAATTGACATTATCCTAACTTGCGGCGGATTTTGTGTTTAGTCGGGGAGCATTGGGGTAGTAGCTTGCTCCGCGAGTGGTTTTTTCCACACCCGTTGGTATTGACCATGACAATGGGTAGGGAAGGGATAATGCTTGATGGATCATAATGTATTTTTCTAATTATTAATATTTGAATGATACATATTTTTGGGATAATACCATCCTTTCATGTAACAATCAAGTTTATTATTTTATTGAATTGTATTGATAATTGATTTAATATTATAATATTAATTATAACTAATTAAAATACTCTATTATGAATAGTTGTGTATTTCCCTTGGAAGAATTAATTATATGAATGTAATTCATGATAATTAATTAGAATTTGAATATGAGGTGGTGGATCACATAAGTGACATCCATGGTCACCCGTCAAGGTGAAGGGTTCCGTCGCCAAGGATTGTATGTACGAGACGTCTGTCCGAAATGACAGCTCCTACATACTAGTGCATCTAGATGGGGCTCTTTTCTTCTCAAAAGAGTAAGGCCGTATACGTAGTGACCGAAATATCGAGTCCTTGTATTATTGGGACGATATTAGATTTCCTATAGCGAGTTCTAATCCAGTTGATGGTTGGTTTAATTAACAACGGGTCAACATCACCTTAGGGGTGGTGGGCCCAGGTGTTAAGGACAAAATTGGGAAATGCATGTTGGACTTGCACAGCGGAATGTTTTGCTGCTTTTTTATCCGAGTTACAGGTTCTCATATTATTGGGATGTGACAAAGGTAAAGAGGAGATCCCAGATTGTGCTAGAGATATAGTGGTAAGTATATCTCTTGCTTTGAAAGTGATTAAGGGAATGAACTTTCAATGTTGAAAAGGCAAGATTAGTAAAATTAAAAATTCCTGAATCAAAGGATTACAATAAAATATATTATTATATATTCTAATATAGTGCATGCACAATTTTAGAAAATGAAGTCCATGAACCTTCTTAGCAGGCTCCTCAAGGTCAATCAGTTGATCGGACCAAATTATTCGGATTGGAACCGAAATTCGGATCTGGTCTTATTTGCTGAGCACACCTCTAATGTGTTGTCAAAGTACAAGGATGCAAACCGAAGACTCCAGAAGAAATTAACTTTAATGAAAAATATGATGAAGATCATGATCCGACAAGGTGTTACATTCTGGGTTCATTGTCTAATGTACTTCAAAAGCATCATGTGGAGATCAATACTTGCCAATATATGACGTTGAATCTGAGAGAAATGTTCGGTGATGTTAACCACACATATCACTATAATATAATGAAAGAACATGTTCGCTGCAAGATGAAGGAGGGGACCTCGGTCAGAGAACATGTACTCAAAATGTTAAGTACCTTCCTGAGCTAGAAACCCTGGGAGCTTTCATGGATTAATATATACATGCTGATTTCATTCTCCTATCGCTCCCTAAGTCTTTCAACAACTTTATGGTCACGTTACTCATGAGCAAAGTTGATTATACTAATGCTAGGCTATTGGTTTCATTAAAGTTTGCAGAAGATATAATGAAGAAGGATGGTCCCTCTAGTTTTACAATGGTTGTACGAGTCAAAGGAAAGCACGGTCGGAAGCAAAGTTCTCGGAAGGGCCAAGCACTGAAGAGAAAGAAGAAGAGTCAAGGTGTCGGCTCATCTTCTAGTGCATCCACTTTGATAACATCGAAGAAAACTGATATTCGGCATCACTATGAAAAAGCTGGGGTAATGGAAGTGTAATTGCCTGTATTATCTAAAGTTGGTCGACAATGATAAAGCCCCAACAGATATGAAATCTATTTTCATCGTTGAAACTAATTTTCTCGTTAGACGAGAAGAAGTCGGGTTACATATTCTGGTGCTTCTGTTCATGTATGCAATTTGTTGCATCTATTTTAGGAAACAACAGTCGTCGTCGGGACGTGCCCACTATCATTATCTAGTGGAAGAGTCCTAGTACTTAAAGAGTATCTTTATATACCATAAGTCAGAAGGAATTTAATATCTGTTTATAAGCTTGTTATAAGTGGATATTCATTCCTTTTCTGTAATAAACTAGTCTTAAATCGTTTTGATAAGCATATTGCGGATGGTGTTTTGACTTCCGGTGGGCTCTATGAATTGTGCATTGATGAACTTGTCATGAATGATACTACCACTAACAAAAACCCTAAAAGATCCAGGGACGATGGAAATCATTCAAACATGATTTGGCATCAAAGGTTGGTCATTTATCTATTTATAGGATCAATAGATTGATAAAGATGGACCCTTAGATTTTCTACAGGTTCAATCTTTGCTTACATGCGAACAATGTATTCGAAGTAAAATGGCTAGGATGGCTTTTCGTAACAAAGTTACACGATGCGAAGATATTCTTGACCTAATAGATACCGATGGATGTGGTCCCTTTAGTACCACGACTGTAAATGGATATCAGAATTATTTAAAGTTTATTGATGACCATTCATGATACAAGTTTATCATAGTACTGCGTCATAAATCTGAAACCTTTGAAAACTTCAAAGAGTTCATGAATTTTGTTGAGAACCAAACTAACAGGAAGACTAAACATATTCGATCTGATTGAGGCAGCGAGTACCTCTTAGATGAATTCAAGGAACACCGTAAAGAGAATGGAATTGTCTCCAATCTTACTCCTTCTGGAACCCCCCAGCTAAATAATGTCATTTAAAGACACAATAGGGTCATCATGGATATGGTTTGTTCAATGATGACTAAAGCACATTTAGCTTTTAGTTTCTAAGAATATGCAGTAGAGACTGCAATATATATCCTGAACAAGATTCATGGCAAGTCAGTAGCTAAGGCTCCTCATGAGCTCTGGTATGGAACCAAACTCAGTGTCAAATACTTGAGAACTTGGGGTTGCTTGATCCATGTGAAGAACATGGATGCAAGTAAGCTCGAATCTCGCACTCGAGAGTGCGACTTCATAGGATATGTTAAGGATGGTATTGGATATCAGCTCTATGACCCTGAGAGCCAAAAGGTTTTTGTCTCTAGAGATGTGAAATTTATGGAGGATGACTTCCATAAAGGTCAAGAAAAAATTGAAGTGGAGGAACTCATTGAGCTACCTGAGGATTCTGAGCTTCCTGAATCAGAAACTGAAGAAATAAATAAAGACGAAACACCCATACCGCTTCCAAGGAGTTCGAGGGTGGTTGCACCACCTGAAAATTATGGATTCCATGTGTCAGGTGAGACTAACAATGATCATGCTTCATTTGTTGAAGCACTCGCAGATCATGAGATGGATAGATGGATGCTAGGAATGAAGACGGAGATTGACTCCATGCTAAGAGTGGTTTACGAAACCTGGAGGATCCACCTGAAGGGGTAAAACCCATTGGTTGTGAATGGATCTTTAAGATAAAGAGAGGACCTGATGGGAAAGAAGAGACTTTCAAGCCACGACTCGTAGCCAAAATCTACACAAAGTGAAAAGGCACCGACTACGATGAGGCGTTCTCACATGTAGCTTTTCTTAAGTCCATCAGAACACTGCTAGCTATAGCTACGTCTCTTGACTACGACATCTAGTAGATGGATGTCAAGACAACTTTCCTCAATGGATACCTCGAGGAGGATATCTATATGGAGCAGCCCTCAGGGCTTCATAATCGAGGAAGGTAAACTGTGCTTGCTGAAGAAATCCATCTATGGGCTCAAACAAGCATCTCGTAGATGGAACATCAGATTTGACGAAACCATAGAGTTATGGTTTTGTGCAGCATCCTGATGAACCTTTTGTGTAAAAGAAGCTTAGTGGGAGAGACAATATGTTCATTGTGTTGTACTTAGTTGACTCCTTATCATTGGGAATGATATAGGGATGATGACCATTGTTGAGATTTAGTTGTCCCAAAGCTTCGAGATGAAATATCTTGGAGAAGCCATTTACATCTTGGGTCTGAAGCAGTTCAGAATCAAGAAAAGAGGATATTTTAATTATCACAACATGGGTACATTAAGCAAATTCTTGAACGTTTCTATATGGATAGTTCCAAGAACGAATTCCTTCCATTAAGACATGATATCCACCTATATAAAGGGATGGCTCCTTAAATTGTTGAGGAAAAGAAGGCCATGGCTGGATGCCCCTATGCATCAGTTGTAGGAATCTTAATGTATGTCATGATGTATACTAGGCCAGATATCTCCCATATAGTGAGAGTGGTAAGACATTACCAGTCCTGGTATGGAGAACAACACTGGAATGCAGAGAAGAACATTTTCAAGTATCTAAGATGAACGCAAGATCACGTCTTGGTCTATGGAGATGGTGATGTCCATGTCTTGGGATACAAAGATTAAGACTTCG
Source organism: Ottelia alismoides (assembly GCA_037367405.1). Lineage (NCBI taxonomy): Eukaryota > Viridiplantae > Streptophyta > Magnoliopsida > Alismatales > Hydrocharitaceae > Ottelia > Ottelia alismoides. The sequence goes on along the minus strand of JAZKJV010008463.1, from coordinate 403,322 downwards.
TGTCAGATATTGATGATCAAAGGTCGACATCAGGGATTGTGTTCCTGTTGAACGGTGGTCTTGTGAGCTGGAGAAGAAAGAAGCATGACATTACAATAGATTCAACAACAGAAGCCGAATACATTGCCGCATCGGATGCCGTAAAGGGGGAGGTATGGTTGCACAAGTTCATACTGGAACATAGCGTAGTTTCCTCTGATGCTACCATCCCGCTACTCTGCGATAACATGGGAGCCATTGCCCAAGCGAAGGAACCCATATGGCATCAAAAGAGCAAGCATGTGGAAAGGAAATACCACATCATTCGAGATATTCAAAAACATGGTGAAATCATCATCACCAAGGTTGCCTTTGCTGACAACGTTGCTGATCCTCTTACCAAACTTTTGACACAGAAAGTTTTCGACCAACATGTAATGTGTATGGGTTTAGGGATTGTACATGAATGGTTCTAAGGGATAGTGGGATATTGTTATCCATGTGAGCCCAAGGAGAACCATTCCTACAATAAATGTTATTGTAACTTTTGATTTATCAATAAAAGTTATGGATTTTTTCACTCCCTATCTAAGATTAAATGACTGAATGCACTATAAGGTCCCTCTGTAGTTGTTAATTCAATAGTTGAATCATAGAGTCAGGTGCTTAGATGAATATCTAAAGAGTTAAATTGAGGATTCATCAAACACCATCAAATGATTGTTATGAGATGATCTCCAGCCTGAGTAGGAGATGGCAATCGTTCCTCATTAAGTTGATATATGACCGACCTCTTGATGCATGTCCTTTTCATGGGAATAGAGATTCAGTGGTGTGAGATTACTAAGGTCAAAGAGTTAACTTAACGAGATCAAGATTACCAAAAGTCCTATGTCGTATACCTTCGTGATATAGGCACACATCCTCTTACCGGAGACATATGTGTTACTCTATGTCTAAGAATGAATATTTGGAAGACTAATAGGTTAATGACCTAAACAACATCTATACATCGGTGAGCTAGTGTGCATATGAGGGCAAATGAGTAATACGATCTCTCAAAGCGATGATACAGGTTCACTTGTGAATTAGAGAACATGAGCTCACTCATGATGTGTTAGGACCGATCAAGTTCTTACATGGTCATCGTGCTTTGGAAGCGTGACAAGAATTTGTTGGAATGATATATGCTTTTTGAAAGCACATGATTGATACCATCCCAATGACCTAGAATGAGAAACTGGATGATGAAACCATAAAAGGTGACAGTGTAAATTTGATTTATATCTTCATGTTTATTTATAGGTCTTCCACTATGCAGAATGTATATGCAGTAGGATTACCTGAGGGTGATGTGATCATAAATGATTGTAAAACCATGACGCTTCTATTCCTACGGAGTGAGGAAACAGGTCTGGATTTTAGAGACTGCTCTCAATAAAGAAGTGATCTAATCTTGGTTCAAGTGTTGGACAATGATCTAAATGTGATTCAGATGCAATGAGAAGATTGGATCTACAGCTTTGATTTAATCAAACATCTATGGGAGAACCACGATATCTAGATTTCAGATGTGATCTCAATATGCAAGTCACTATACATGGAATGTACAATCACATTGTCTTTATATCCAAGTATTTGCGGAGAAAGCACATTATTCATGAAAGAGTTCAAGAATAATTCCATTATTAAATTATACATAAGCACTGAGAAATGGATAATTAAATGTGATTTAATTATCATGAATAATGTGAACTTGATTCACATTATTTTGAATGCATGAGAAAGATAATCCAATATAATTAAATTATTGATTCACAATTTTTAATACAGCATGATTGCAATATTCCCATGATAATTATGAATAGTTTTTTGTGAAATATTTTACAGCAATTGTTGTAATAAATCTTGGAGATATCAAGAGATAATGAGATTTCCTGAGATAATGAGGATATTGACTTATTCCCCCTAAAAGGGTGGATGTCCACCAACTTCCTTTGAAAGTGGGTGGTCGTACCCCCATTTTAGGGATGAGGTCAATCTTCTCCCTCTTTATCTCCAAGATTAATTGATTTTATTTAACATTAATTTACATTGATTTATCAATATATATTAAATTAAATTAAATTAATTATTGTTTTTTACAACTTCATGGCCATTGAAAGAAACACAAATCAATCTCATCCATTGATTATGTGTTATAGATGGATTGAGATCCATGGACTTACAAAACCGTATATAAAAAGAGGCACCCCTTGCTCTTCAAGTTACAACGACAACAACACAATTCTCTCTCTCTCTCTCATTATCATGTCGAGCCCTCTCTCTCCTTAAGTAGTCGTCCACTCCTTCCCAAGAGATAAGGTTGCCATCATCATCGCATCTGTTAGCCATGCAAGGCAAAGGCAAACCATTCCTACAATATATGTTATTGTAATATTTCATCTATCAATAAAAGTTTTTGATTCTTTTCGCTCCCTTTCTGAGGTTAAATGAATGAATGCACTATAAGTTCCCTCTGTACAATTAGGGTTATGTATCATTGCCATATTATTGATCATATAGATATTGATTCAATAATTGAATCGTAGAGGCTGGTGCTTGAACGAATATCTAAGAAGCCAGATTGAGGACTCATCAAGCACCGTCAAATGATTGTTAAGAGATGATCTCCAGCCTGAGTAGGAGATGACAGTCCTTTCTCATTAGGCTGATATTTGATCGACCTCTTTATGCAATTCCTATGCATAGGAATATAGATTCAAAAGTGTCAGATTAGTCAGGTCAAACAGTTGACTTAACGAGATCGAGATAACCAGAGTCCTATGTCCTAAACTGTCACGCACATCCTATGACTGGAGACAAATGTGTTGCTATATATCTGTGTAAACATTTGGCGGACTAATAGGTTGATGACCTAACCAAAGTATATACACCGACAAGTTGGTGTTTATATGAGGGCATATGAGTAATACAATCTCTCAAAGGGATCATACATGTTCACTTTTGAACCGAAAGACATGAGCTCACTCTTGAGGTATTGGGACCAATCAAATTCCATGCATGGTCGTCGTGCTTTATAAGCATGACAAGAATTCGAAGGTATGATTTATGCTTCAGGAAAGCATATGATCTATATCAAGTCCAAATGACCAAGAATGAGAAACTTGATGATGACACCATAAAGATGGTATTATAAAATTGGTTGATATCTTCAGGTTGATCACATATCTTTCAATATGCAGAATGTAAAGGTATTAGGAATTCCAGAGGGTGATGTGCTCATAAACGATTGTATAACCATGACGCTTCCATTCCGAGGGAGTGATGAAACAGGTATGGATTTTAGTGACTCCTCTCAGTAGAGAAGTAATTTGACCTTAGTCCAAGTGTTGGACACTGATCTGAATGAGATTCAGATGCAACAAGAAGATTAGATTTATGACCTTGATTTAATGAAGCATCAATGGCTTGTCCATGTGATCTGGATTTGAGCTGTCGTCTTAATAGCAAAATCACTATACGTTGAACGTACAATCGCCATGTCCTTATGTCCATGTATCTGCAAAGAAAGTGCATTATTCTTGAAAGAGTTCAAGAATAGATACATTTGTTGAATTATATCTAAGAGTTGAGAAATGGATAATTAATTGTGATTTAATTATCATAAATAATATGAATTTGATTCATATTATTTGGATGCATGAGAATGATGATCAAAATAATTAAATGTGATTTAAATATTATGGATATGAATAATGTGGATAGCACTATCCAATTATTTATGTATATTACGAATGTTATCTATAATATATTAGAGTGAGACTAATTGCGATTTATATTTGTCAATCCATTATTTATATATTTTGGATACCCATTGAATGATTAATTGAAAATATAATTTACATTTCGTTTTAGAGTGTGAATGTGATTCACATTTTTTCAATGGCTTGATTGCAATATTAACAAGATAATTATGAATTTTTTGTGAAATATTTTACAACAAGTGTTGTTCTAAATCTTGGAGATATCATGAGATCATGAGAGTTCATGAGATAATGAGGAGATTGACTCATTCCACCCTTAGAGGGAGGACGGTCGCCAACTTCGATTGGGAGTGGGTGGTCGTCCCCCCTTTTTTTGGATGAGGTTAATCATCTCCCTCTTTATCTCCAAGATTAATTGATTTGATTTGAAATTAATTTATATAGATTTATAGATATATATTAATATAAAGTAAATTAATTATTGTTGTGTTTTTTACAACAAAATCATGGCCATTGATGGAAACACAAATCTATCTCATTTATACATTGATTGAGATCCATGGACTCCCAAAACCATATACAAGAAGAGGCTCCCCTTGCTCTTCAAGTTACAACGACAACAACACAACTCTCACTCTCTCTCATTATCATGTCGAGTGCTCTCTCTCCTTAAGTGGTCGTCCACTCCTTCCCTGGAGATAAGGTTGCGGTCATCATCGCATCTGTTAGCCTTGTGAGCACGAGGCAACCATTCCTACAATAAATGTTATTGAGATATTTGATTTATCAATAAAAGTTATTGATTCTTTTCGCTCCCTTTTTGAGATTAAATGAATGAATGCATTATAAGTTCCCTCTGTACAATTAAGGTTATGTATCATGGATGTCTTAATGATCATATAGTTGTTGATTCAATAATTGAGTCATAGAGGCAGGTGCTTGAATGAATATTTAAGGAGCTAGATTGAGGACTCATCAAGCACCGTCAAATGATTATTAAGTGATGATCTCCAGCCTGCGTAGGAGATGGCAATCCTTTCTCGTTAGGCAGATATCTGATTGACCTCTTGATGCATCTCCCTTGCATAGGAATAGAGATTCAGAGGTGTCAAATTATTCATGTCAAATAGTTGACTTAATGAGATCGAGATTACCAGAGTCCTATGTCATAAACTGTCACGATATAGGCACACATCCTCTAACCGGAGATAGATGTACTTCTATAGAAGTAAGTGTGTACATTTGGCAGACCAATAGGTTGATGACCTAACCAAGGTCTAAACACCAGCGAGCTGGTGTGCATATGACGGAATATGAGTAGTAAAATCTCTCAAAGGGATCATACAAGTTCACTTTTGAATCGGAAGACATGAGTTCACTCATGAGGAATTGGGACCAATCAAATTCCATGCATGGTCATCATGCATTGGAATCATGACAAGAATTTGAAGGTATGATATTTGCTTTTAGAAAGAATATGATCGACACCAAATGCCAATGACCAAGAGTGAGGAACATGATGATGAAACCCTAATGATGATAGAGTAAAATTGATATATATCTTCGAGTTGATCATAGTTCTTACCGTATGTAGAATGTACAGGGATTAGGAATACCAGAGGGTGATGTCATCAGAAACAATTGTATAACCATGTCGCTTCCATTGCGAGGGAGTGATGAAAAAGGTCTGGATTTTAGTGACACCTCTCAGTAGAGAAGTAATCTGATCTTAGTCCAAGTGTTGGACACAAATCTAAATGAGATTTATATGCAATAAGAAGATTTGATTTACTACATTTATTTAATCAAGCATCTATAGGAGGTCCATGAGATCTGGATTTAAGATGTGATCTCTATATCCAAGTCACTATATGTGGAACATACAATCGCCATATCCTTATCTCCATGTATCTACGTAGAAAGTGCATTATTCTTGAATGAGTTCTATAATAATTCTATTGTAGAATTATATCTAGGAGTTGAGAAATGGGTAATTAAATGTGATTTAATTATCATAAGTAACATGAATTTGATTCATATTATTCGGATCCATGAGAATGATGCTCCAAAATAATTAAATGTGATTTAATTATTATGGATATGGATAATGTGGATAGCACTATCTAATTATTCATATATATTATGAATGCTATTTATAATATATAAGAGAGAGACTATTGTGATTTATATTTGTTAATTAATTATTGATGTGAATTGCATTCCCACTGTATTATTAATCGAAAATATAATTTACATTTTGTTTTAGGGTGTGAATGTGATTCACATTTTTTTCAAGGGCATGATTGCAATATAAACAAGATAATTTTGAATAATTTTTTGTGAAATATTTTACAACAAGTGTTGTTTTAAATCATGGAGATATCATGAGATAATGAGGAGATTGACCCATTCCACCATAAGAGGGTGGATGGCCACCAACTTCAATTGGGAGTGGATGGTCGTCCCCCTTTTTAGGGATGAGGTCAATCTTCTCCCTCTTTATCTCCAAGATTAGTTGATTTGATTTGAAATAAATTTATATTGATATATTCATATATATTATATTATATTATATTAATTATTATTTAGTTTTTACAACATCATGGACATTGAAAGAAACACAAATCAATCTCATCCAATGATTATGTGTTATACATAGATTGAGATCCATGGAATCCCAAAACCCTATATAAGAAGAGGCACCCCGTGCTCTTCAAGTTACAACGACAACAACACAACTCTCTCTCTCTCTCTCATTATCATACCGAGCCCTCTCTCTCCTCAAGAGGTCGTCCTCTCCTCCCTTAGAGATAAGGTTGTCATCATCATTACATCTGTTAGCCATGTGAGCACAAGGCAAACCATTCCTACAATAAATGTTATTGTCATTTTTTATTTATAAATAAAAAAATTGATTCTTTTTGTTCCCTTTCTAAGATTAAATGAATGAATGCACTATAAGTTCCCTCTATACAATTATGGTTATGTATCATGGCCATACTAATGAACATATAGTTGTTGATTTAGTATTTTAACGGCTATCTAAGACTCGTATAGTACCCTCAAAATATTGTTAAGAGATTATCTCCAGCCTGAGTAGGAGATGGCAATCCTTTCTCTTTAGGCTGATATCTGATCGTGCTCTTGATTCAGGTCCTCCGCATAGGAATAGAGATTCAAAGGTGTCAGATTAGTCATGTCAAAGATTTGACTTAACGAGATCGAGATAACCAGAGTCCTATGTCATAAACTATCATGATATAAAAACATATCCTCTGACCGGAGACAGATGTGTTGCTATGTTTTTAAATATGTACATTTGGCAGGCTAATAGGTTGATGACCTAACCAAGGTATATACACCGGAGAGCTGGTATGCATATGAGGGCATATGAGATACAATGAGGTATTGGGACTAATCAAATTCGATTCTTAGTCGTCGTGCTTTGGAAGATTGACAAGAATTTGAAGGTATGATATATGCTTTTGGAAAGCATATGATCGATAACAAATCCCAATGACCAAGAATGAGAAACTTGTTGATGAAATCATAAAGATGGTAGTGTAAAATTATCTTCGGGTTGATCATAGGTCTTCCAATATGCATAATGTACAGGTATTAGAAATTACAGAGGCATAAACGATTGTGTGTCCATGACGCTTCCATTCTGAGGGAGTGATGAAACATGTCTGGATTTTAGTGACTCCTCTTAGTAGAGAAGTAATATGATCTTAGTCTAACTATTGGACACTGACTGAATGAGATTCATATTAAGAAGATTAGATTTACGACCTTGATTTAATCAGGCATCTATGAGAGGTCCATGAGATCTGGATTTAAGATGTGATCTCAATATCCGAGTCACTATACATGGAACGTACAACTGCTATGTCGTTATCTCCATGTATCTATGAAGAAAGTACATTATTTTCGATAGAGTTCAAGAATAATTCCATTGTTGGAATTATATCTAAGAGTTGTGAAATGGATAATGAAATGTGAATAATATGAATTTGATTCATATTATTTGGAAGCATGAGAAAGATGATCCAAATAATTAAATGTGATTTAATTTTTGTGGACATGCATAATATGGATAGCACTATCTAATTATTCATATATATTATGAATGTGATTTAAAATATATTAGAGTGGGACTAATTGTGATTTTTATTTTTTGATTAATTATTTATGTGAATTGGATTCACCTTGGAAGATTAACTGAAAATATTAATTACATTTTAATGTTGGTTGAGAATGTGATTCACATAATTCCAATGGCATGATTACAATCTTCACAAGATAGTTACGAATTATTTTTGCGAGATAATCTTGGAAAGTTCATGACATAATGTATTTTCGTCGGTTGGAATGAGATTGACTCTTTCCAAATCAACGGGTGGATGACCACATTGTCCTAAAAGGACTTGGTAGCCCCCCCCCCCTTTACGGGATTAGGCATTCTCTTCCTCCATTATCCAAGATTAAATGATTTAATTTTGAAATTAATTATATTTATTTACCAATATACATTAATTTAAATTAAATTAATTGTTGTTGTGTTTTGACAACAAAAATGATGGCCATTGAAATTAACACAAATCAATCTCATATATTGATTTTGTGTAGTCTATGGATTGAGATTCATGGACTCCCAAAATACTATATAAGAAGAGGCACCCCTTGCTCTTCGGAGAACAACTTCGAAAATATCTCTCTCTCTCTCTCCTACTCTCATGCCAACCTTTCTCTCTCTCCTTGAGTGGTCGTCCACTCTTCTCATAGAGAGAAGGTCGCCTTCGTCATCGCTTCGCCATTGTGTTGCCGCTTGATGACTCTTGGGTCTCCGTCTTCTTTGGTGCATCTCGCTCGTGAAGAAGGCATTCGATCTTGTACGACGAGATCAAGAGATTCATTGCTTATATCATCGACTTCGATTGCGAGAAGCACACGACTCATCTTTGCGCTCGCATGGTTCTCCTCCGATGGATCGGACTTGAGATAGGTCTCTTCTCTTAAAGGCTCGATCACAACAATGCTACAAGAGGTATTTCTTTATGTTCTATGTGGTTAGATGAATCGACCCGAGAAGTGTTCTTCAATCATGTGATTTCATCAATGATTTTTTTTTAAATTCCGCTGCACCGAACAACTAGTGTGACTAGTCTCTCTCGATCGTATACGATGTGATCCTCACGCTTCCATGATGTGCATATAGATTCTTCCATATCCTTCAGCATCATTATGTAATCCTATTCATTCCTATTCAAGCAACTAATAAATAATATATTTATTACATGATCTTCTTCCCAATAAAAAAGGTTGCTTGAATAGGATTGAAAATTTATTTTGTAAATTTTCTTATAACATAAATCAAAATGTTTTTAAATATTATTTTATGGTATAACTTTGGTTGAAAAACTTAGTATCATCTCAAGTACAAAGTGATCAATTGACATTCCTAACTTGGGGCGGATATGGTGTCTAGTCGGGGAGCATTGGTGTAGCAGCTTACTCCGTGAGTGGTTTGTTCCACACCCGTCGGTACTGGCCATGACAACAGGTAGGGAAGGGATAATGCTTGATAGATCATGATGTATTTTTCTAATTATTAAAATTCGAATGATACATATTTTTGAGATAATACCATCCTTTCATGTAACAATAAGGTTTATTGGTTGATTGAATTGTATTGATAGATGATTTAATATTATAAAATTAATTATATCTAATTAAAATACTCTATTTTGAATAGATGTGTATTTCCCTTGGATGAATTAATCATATGAATATAATTCATGATAATTAATTAGAATTTGAATATGAGGTGGAGGATCACATAAGTGACATCCATGGTCACCCGTCAAGTTGAAGTGTTCTGTCGCCAAGGATTGTATGTATGAGACGTCTGTCCGAAATGACAGCTCCTACATACTAGTGCATCTTGATGGGGCTATTTGTTTCTCGAAAGAGTAAGGTCGTATACGTAGTGACCTAAATATCGAGTCCTCATATTATTGGGGCGATATTACGTTGCCTATAACGAGTTCTAATCCAGTTGATGGTCAGTTTAATTAACAACGGGCCAACATCACCTTAGCGGTGGTAGGCCCGGGTGTTAAAGACATAATTGGGAAATGCATGTTGGACTTGTACGCCTGAATGATTTGCTGCTTTTTTTATCCGAGTTACGTGTTCTCATATTATTGGGATGTAACAAAGGTAAAGAGGATATCCCAGATTGTGCTAGAGATATAGTGGTAAGTATATCTCTTGCTTTGAAAGTGATTAAGGGAATGAACTTTCAATGTCGAAAAGGCAAGATTAGTATGATTAAAAATTCATGAATCAAAGGATAACAATAGAATAAATTATTATATATTCTAATATAGTGCATGCCTAATTTTAGAAAATGAAGTCCATGAACCAGCTTAGTAGGATCCTCGAGGTCAATTAGTTGATCAGACCAAATTATTCGGATTGGAACTGAAATTTGGATCTTGTCTTATTTCCTGAGCACACCTCTTATGTGTTGTCAAAGTACAAGGTTGCAGACCCAAAGGCTCTAGAAGAAATTAATTTTAATGAAAAATATGATGAAGATCATAATCCGACAAGGTGTTACATTATGGGTTCATTGTCTAATGTGCTTCAAAAGCATCATATGGAGATCAATACTTGCCAATATATCACGTTGAATCTGAGAGAAATGTTTGGTGATGTAAATCACACATATCACTATAATTTAATGAAAGAACATATTCACTGCAAGATGACGGAGGGGACCTCAGTCAGAGAATATGTACTCAAAATGTTAAGTACCTTTCTGAGTTAGAAACCCTGGGAGCTTTCATGATTCAGATATGCAGGATGATTTCCATCTCTTATCGCTCGCTAAGTCTTTCAACAACTTTATGGTCACGTTCCACATGAGCAAAGTTGATTATATTAATGCTAGGTTATTGGTTTCACTAAAGTTTGTAGAAGATGTAATGAAGAAGGATGGTCCCTCTGGTTGTGCAATAGTTGCACGAGTCCAAAGGAAAGCACGGTCGAAAGCAAGGTTCTCGAAAGGACCTAGCACAGAAGAGAAAGAAGAAGAGTCGAGGTGTTGGCTCATCTTCCAATGCATCCACTTTGATGACATCGAAGAAAAATATGTTTGGCATCACTGTGAAAAAGCTGGGGTAATGGAAGTCTAATTGCCCATATTTCCTAAAGTCGGTCGACTGAGATAAATCCCAAACATGTATGAAATCTATTTTCGTCGTTGAAACTAATTTTCTCGTTGGACTAGAAGAAGTCGGGTTACAGATTCTGGTGCTTCTGTTCATATATGCAATTTGTTGCATCTATTTTAGGAAAGTAAGAGTCTTGATGAAGGAGAGATAATCATCCAGATGGGATCTGATGCAAGTTGCAGCAGTCGTCGGCGAGACGTACCTGATGAATACCCATTCATCACTCTTTATTCTTATATTTTAGCTACAAAAACTTATGCAAATGCATGTAGATATGTGCAAATAGGATTATTTAGCAAAAGCATGCATCTTTGTAAAAATAGATAATTAGCATGTTTTTGTGCAAAAATAAACGAATAAAGAGTAAAAAGAAAAAGGAGGAAATATTTAGAATTAATATTGAGCAACCTAACCCAAGGAGGGCTCAGCATGGGCCTGACCGCATAAAAGCCAAGTAGAGGGAGATAGGGCTCACATATGTATATATTTGTAAATAAATAAAACTATATATTTACCTCACCCAAAATATGTTGTAAATATTTTGTATATATTTTGTAAAAGCTATTAAAAACAAAATAAAAATTAAAAATCAAAAATCCAAAAATATCTTTTTACCATGTACATATACCCACCTTCCTTAGCTATTTCACCTTGTAAATAAATTTATTTATTTCTAAAACTTTTTTGTAAATATTCTAGATTATATTTTGTAAATAAAAGAAATAAAAAGAAACAAAACAAAAATCAAAATAAAAATTACAAAATTAAAAATACAAAAACATCTTGTACACATACCTATGTATAGACCTATAATGTACATACCTTATTCTTATTTCCAAAAATTAATTAAAAATCACCAAAAAATAGAAAAAAATAAAAGAAAAATTTTCATGTTTTAAGTTTTTCTTAATTCGGCCATTTTCTGCCTTAAAATAAATAAACAAAAAAATCAAATACGTGGCAGCTCCTGATGGTCCACGGGGGATTGTTGACCCTGGTCAACTCCACCGCGGACTCTTTTCCTTTGGGGGGACCCGCGCCCGACCCGACTTCGCCGATTTCTCCACGCGTCTCCAGCCTGTCGCCTCCGCAAATCCCGTGCCCGGATCCTTCGCCAATCATCCGACATCCTCACCAGATCCTTCGCCGAAGGGATCCACGCCTTCCATAGCCGTCTCCACCCACCCTAATCGGCCCTGTCTCCATATATATCTCGACCTCCGCCGCCTCTGCGCCTTATCTTTGGACCTTCCCCCTTCTTCCCAGTGAACTCCAGAGGCACCGTGAGAGTGACAGCAAGCGATCGCCCGTTGCAGCGAGGCGAGGAGGTGAAACCACTGATCCGGCATGTGTCGCCGCCGTTGCTCCGCCACTAGCGTGAGCACCGAGCCTCGGGCAGGAGACGACCCTTGTGAGCTAAGACCAGGAGCACCCCCTGCTCTTCCCCAGTCTCTCCGACCACCCAGGTAGATCTCTTAGGCCGTAGATTAGCGTAGCTTTCGATTTTTAGCTTACTGGTAGCGTAGCCTCCGCCGCCGTCGCCCAGCCACCTCCGATCTCCCATCTGCCATTCCGACCCGACCATCATCTTCACCAGACTTCTCCGCATCTTCTTCACCCATTCACCCAACCCCAGATCGCACAGGATCTGGGGAATCGAGCTCCTCCGCCGACCACCTTCGCCGGAGCTCTCCATTCCGAGCCACCATGCACCTTCACACGCCTAACAGGGTCGAGGCACTTTGCCCTCGACCCGGGTGTTTGCTGGGATACTTTGCAGGTCTATCCAAGCCCCATCTGAGGGCTTGGACCACTTGGACCAGTTGCTCCACCTCCGCCGACCTCACTGGGACCTCCCAGAGGATCGGTTGGGCCATCGGAGGGCTCCATTAGACGCGGAGGGATCGCAGCTTCCTTCTCCAACCTTCAGCGAGCATCCAGGGAGGAGACCAGCGCCGTCACGAGTCCGGCGAAGTTCGCCGGAGCCCTGTTCGTCCATCTCCTCCTCCGCCGTCCGATTGACCCCCGAGCTCCCAGATCCAATCACATACGTCCCATTCGAGAGGCAGCTTCAACGTCAGATCCCATCCAGGGTCCGATCTCCACCGTCGTCCAGTGCAGCTCAGCCTCGTCCATCCGCCCACCGTTCGATCTGCAACGTGGCAGGCACCTGGACCGTCGGATCACAGTCGAGGACCGGAGACCTGGGCGCCCACCCCTTCTCACGCTGCCACCTATCCACGTGGCGCTCATCCATCGGTTCGACATAATAAAAGGGGTAAATTACCCCTTGTAGTTTTTGTGTTACATTTCAGTCCTGTAAATATTTTGAGTATTTTGTTTACGTTGGGTTATTTGCACATTAGACCTCGAGCTTTTCAGTATTTGCATTTATGCCCCTGTTTGTGTGAGACACGTGCATCGACACGTGATATTTTGGGTTATTTGCGACTTAAGCCCTGTAGTCCTGGATGTTACGGATTGAATAAAAAGTTTTCTTTATTTGCATTTATGCCCCTGTGCGTGATTTAATTCCCCATGTGCGTTTTATTTTGGGTATTTTGCAGATAAGCCCCTGGACTTTTGGTACTTGTTACCAATAAGCCCTCGGAACTTATTTTTCTTACATTTAGGTCCCTGAGTGCCCCAGGCACGCGCCACGCGCGTGATTTCTTGGGTATTTTGCACCAGGACCCCAGAACTTTTGGGTATTTGCACGTAGGTCCCTGTGCACTGTGCCCCTCCTTTATTTTTGAATAAAATATCAAATCACCTCCAAATTCGATGAAAATTTGACACATGGCTCCTGCCATGGTGTAGAATTTTTATGAATTTTTGAGGACATTTTTGATTTCATTTGCTATTTTTAAAAATTAAAAAATCCCTATTTTTGCTACTGTTTAACTTGAAAAATCACAAAAAAAATATAAAATCACCCCCAAAAATTCTAAAAATTTTAGTTACTGTTGTTTGTGTGTTGTTTGATTTTTTAGCCAATTTTGGCTATTTTTCATTGCGTAAAAACCCTAAAAACTTAAAAACCCTTAAAAGCCCATAAAAATTTTAATAAATAATCTAAAAATCCAAAAGCAATAATTCTGGTGCCCAAATTTTCCTTATTTTATTTAGAATATAGGAAAATTACCTCCAGACCCTTTTGTGATCCTTAGATATTTTATTTAAGGGTTTTGGTTCTGGCTGGACAGTACCCTGTCTTTCTCTCACTTTTTGATTTTTAGAAAATAAAATATACCAAAGAAAATTACCAAAAATTCACTAAAAACACTTAAAAACTTAAAAAACATAAAAACCTTTTTTCTTAAATTTTTGCTTTATTTTTGGTGTGTGAAATAAATTGTAGAAGTGTGTTGATATTTACTTTCTTTTATTTTCTTCACATATTAAAAATTCAAAAAAATATAAAAATCATTAAAAATCACTAAAAATATCTTCTCTGTGTTTTATTTCATTTTGACTACTTCGTAGGCCTTTGGCCAATCCGTGCTCCTTGTGTTCGACCCTGGGTGCTATACCATGTTAATCTCATAGCGAGACCGCTCTCTTTTGTGCTTGATTAGTTTTACATGTCCTGAGTGGTTGATTTTTCTTGATTGACTTAGTCTGAGTGATTGAGGTCGCAACGACCTATTTTTCTACACCTTTACCTTAGTCATTCGGGCGGTCATCAGAATGGCGCCGTTGCCGGGGAGCACGGCTTTGTAGTCATTTTTCCCTATTGTCTCTCTATATTTTCATTGTTTTCTGACACTCTCTCTCTTTGATTTTTGTGCGAGGTACTGTGTGGACAACTTGGAGTTTATTTTTGAGGACCCGCACGGGAAGAAGAGCAGGGAGAGAGAAGAAGAATTTTATTTTCTAAGAGAGAACAATATTGTTTGTAATAATTTAGAACTTGGACATTTGTGGACACTTGTAACTTAGCGGGTCTGTTTCGCCGAGTACCGGTGTGCTCGGGGGACCCATTAGGACCTCGCGGTTTTTCGCGGTTTTCTCGCGGCTTTTCTTTTTTCTTTCTTACTGTCATTTTCCGGGTTTTTCGCGGTTTTTGCTCGAGCCCCTAGACATAGGATCTTTGTTGGTTGTGACGTAAGATTTCTAAGGCCCAACACTTAATAGAATATCTGTTCCTATAGAACGTAATTGGACCTTACTAAAATTCACTAAAAAAGTTAGTTTAATTGGATTTGAGACCACGTGCCGTTAGGAGTCACATACAGCGCTGGCAGGACCCGTTGTGGCGGGCACCGAGTGACTCCCAAGATCGGACTCCGGACTCGATTCGGTTAACTAACTATTGTTCTTCACGATCAATAGAAGTTGCTTGTCTTAGGACTTGGCTTTTTACCGTTGCATCATATAGCTTAGTTTACTTTTCTGTCTTTATTTTATGCGCGGATCACTCTGCATGTAGAGAGCTGGAGGCAGGTACGCTTTTCTGACTTTGCATGCATCATTGATTTCTCGTGCATCGGCTTTTTCGACTTCTTCCCCCGTTTTTGACTTAATAATCAGGAGAATCGGAAAATTCGTTAGGCCGCTTGTATTTATTTTGAAAAAAAATTAAAAAGAAAAAATAAAAAAAATTGGGACTGGATAACACTATTGACCCTAAAAGACACTCACATTAAAAAATTTTGTCTTGGGGAGAGCAACCCCCTCATTGTATGGTTTGGATGCGCGAGAGAGTGACCCGCACCCTAGGTAGAGCCCTCCGGTGCTATTTCTAGCTGACTACCGACTCTTTCGTGCGGGCCAGTCGGTTGGAGTAGCATCGGGTATCCTAACAGGTCACGTAAGCGCTCTGATATTCTGTGTGTTCACCAAATAAAATTGACAAGATAAATTGACCGAGCTTTCACGGTCTTCAGATTGTGTTGCGTTGGTGAACCGGGGGTTTGCTTTGCGATCATATTTCTCCAGATCCCATCCGCCTAACTCGTCAGATCAAGATGATGGGTAGACGATCTCTTAGGCAGCCTTTGGCTGCACCGCTTTCAGGCGCGTCTACTTCACCATCTAGGTTGGCCCGTGAGAGTCGAGACCAGCTCTCCGGGCCCGAGTACGATTCCACCCTGTTCCCCCTCGATCCCCTTTCTTTTGCTACTGAGAGACATGAGCCCGAGGAAAGACGAATTGATTTGACAGAACCTGAATTGGGCTCATCTGATTTTGCAGACGTCACTATGGCCGGAGCCAGCAGTTCAGATGATCGCCAACCCGAACATTTTGTACTAGACCAGGGAGCGATCAACTCCACCCTGATCGCGTCATTAGAGACAGTACAGAAGCAGCTACGCGATCAGGGAGCTTTCATGATTGAGATGAGAAGGGAGCTGGAGAGACTCAGAGAAGTGAGAGATCAGAGCGAGCCTGAGGACATTCCTGATGCTGATGTCGAGGCAGCAGCCGCAGCAGCAGCTGCCGCAGCGGCAGCCGCCGCAGCAGCGGGACCACCGAGACCGATGCGGGAGTTACACAACCCCGGATCTACACTGATGCACCATTGGGTGGTGGTACCTGCCATCGTGGGGGATTTCAAGTTCCCTCCAAACACCCTGCAGATGCTTCCTCATTTTCACGGACTTGCCACTGAGGAGCCCCACCTCCATCTCCAGGAGTTTTTGATGATCTGCAGCACTGTCCACGACCGTCATGTGGACCAGGATACGATTCGGATGATGGCCTTCCCTTTTTCACTGGCAGATAGAGCAGCCGCCTGGCTGAAGCATTTAGGGAAGTACTATCCACTCGGGCGGACGAATGCAGCGAGGGCCCTGATCAACAACTTCTCCATGCTCCCTAACGAGCAGTTTCACGAGGCATGGGAGAGGTTTAGAGAGCTTCTGGATAGATGCCCACACCACGACATTTCCAAGCCGAACCTAGTTCAGAGCTTCTTTAGTGGGATGATGCCAGAGCTTCAGGGTCTGGTGAATGCTTCTTGCGGCGGGTCCTACTTTGCCAAGGACCACGACCAAGTCTGGGCCATTTACGAGGAGATGGCCGAAAATTACATGGTGATGTCACAGACTCGGTTGTACACACAGAGATCTCAGCAGCCGCCAGGACCCGTGCAGTACCAGCGGATAGCACGGGTTGATGCAGGTCCATCCAGTTCGTCCAAAGTTGCAGCCGCACAGGCAGAGTCGGCCGCTGCGGACATGGGGATTATCAGCGAGAAATTGGACCGCATGGAAATAATAGAGAAGAAGCAGTGCCAGGGCATAACTTAGATGGAGCAGATGGCACAAACTCTGAGCGACATGAAGACCCATCTCTTGTGTCTTCAGGAGGCACAGATGGCTTCTCAGCCCCGTCTTCAGTCGCGAGGCGATTCCGGCAGCAGCCGCAGCTCGTCCCAGCGCTCCAGCTCCTTGCAGCAGCCTAGACAAGTTCACCTTGTACAGGCGGAGCCGTACCAGCAGTAGCAGCCCTCTTACCAGTCACCACCATCTCCAGACTTACAGATGGTGGTATATCAGCCGGATCAGCCTCTGGCAGTACTGCCGCCAGACCCCTTCGATGCAGAGCTGTTGATGGATGTCAACGGGATTTGGTATGACCGTCCTCAACCTGGAATCCGACGAGACCATCCCGGATTCAGGTGGGGGAATGGGGGTAACCAGTTCCAACAGCAGCCAGCCGGTCAGGGAGGGCATTACTCCCAGCAGAGAGATCACCATCAACCCCCAGCATACCAGCCACACCAGCCATCATCCTTCGTACCTCGTCCCTACCAGCAGCAGGGACAGAATTGGAGACGTGAGCAGCAAGCTCACCAGCAGCAGCATCCTTCCTCTTACCCCTCTCAGCCGCAGCAGCACCAGGTCCAGCAGCCTCATTACCAGAGAGGCAACCCGTCGGGCTCCCATGAGAGCCCCGCCTTGGATGATCTAGCCCGCATCTTCACAGAGCAGCAGGCTACATTTAAACGGGAGATGGACGAGTTCCGCCAGGAGATGCGGGACCTGATGAGAGGGAAGGCCGCCATCCCTGCACAGATCGAGCCTAATCCGAATAGCTTGAAGAGGAAGTCTGAGCAGGTAGTTCACACTGAGCCTACCACTCCTAGTGACTCATTTGATGATATGTCGTCGGATCTATTTGATGCTGATTTTGTTACACTTAGGAGCGGTAGAAGACCAGCAGGCGGTGCCTCATCTGAGCGACAACGCGAGGATCCATCCAGAGCGCCAGATGAGGAAGAGGAGAGCGGTACTGAAGCCGCACATGATGATGACGGTGGTACTGATGCCACCCGAGATGCTGATTCCACCGGCGGTACTGAGGCCGCCGCTTCACCATATCGAGGAGGTGGTACTGACGCCACCAGCAGAGCCGAGCCAGCCCGCGATACTGAGGCCGCAAGACGTCTAGTTGTAGAGCCAGCTAGAGGTGGTACTGAGGCCACCAATATTCATTTTGATGGAGATGTTGTCTTTCCTCGTATGAATGTATCTCAGGACTCTATTTTGAATAAAGGAAAAGGTTTAGTTTCTTCGGATCCCACTGTGGTGAATGATGTATGTGAGGATCCGGTCATCGAACCGTCTAGGCCTATTCCTAGTCCTTCATCTGAGACGGACCCTGTGATCCCCTTTCCTAGAGCCCTTGAGTTGGGGAAGGGGAAGAAAAGAGAAAAAGATCCAAAAAAGAGAGAGCAGGAGGAGTTCAGCCAGAGCATGATAGACTGATTTTACATCCAGCTGACCCTCCATGAGGCTTTGCAGCACATCCCTCTTCTTCAGCGATCCTTGAGAGACAGGACCACAGTTAGGAGGAAGAAGAGGAACAACACCGCAGAGATTCATGTGTTGACAAAAGCCACGTGTTACGCGATCCAGAACCATCTGCCTACCAAGAGGCCAGATTTAGGAGCCCCATATGTCAGATGTCAGATTAGTGAGCAGAGGTTCGACCGTACTCTATTAGATAGCGGATCGTCGATCAACCTTCTTCCGGCAGCCCTTCTCAACCACTTAGAGTTGGGCACTCTTAGACAGAGCAGGACATACCTTCAGTTTGCTGATCGGTCTGTCAAGAGGCCAAAGGGGTTGTTGCGAGACGTTGTCGTCACGATTCAGGGTTTGCAATTCCCCGTGGACTTCGTAGTGCTGGACATGGAGACCCCTGACTCGTTGACCGATTCCCCCATTATCCTCGGTCGCCCGTTCTTGGCCACAGCCAAGGCGGTGACTGACCATGACAGTGGGAAGGTATTCTTTCGCGTCCAGGGCGAGAGTATACAAATAGAGACGGTTAAGGATCACAGAGCCAGAGATAGATCCCGCTCAGAGGGCAGTACATATTCAGAACATCTGACAGATACAGAGCCAGACATTCACCAGGACTGTGATTTTGTGATCACAGATGATGAGGCAGCTTGGGCAGATCCTGCAGCACAGACCATCCTCTCATATTCAGACACAACTGATAGCACAGATGAGAGCAGAGGATAGCCTGGAGAGCACAGCCCTGGTTCAGGATACTATTGAGTCAGCAGAGTCGGACCTTGATCGCGACACAATTTTCAGTGATGGTGGTACTGAGGCCACCCTACTCTACGGTGGTACTGATGCCACCGCAGTTGATACAGATCCCTCGGATTCAGAATCTGATTGGGCAGATTGTGATGATCAGATACCAGACCTGGATCCACTTGAGCCTACAGATGAGGAGGAGGTAGAGGCAGAGCAGATCAGAGACAATGCAGAGGACCCGCCTTCTCCAGATCCAGTTTGTGAGAGTTCTTTATCATTTTCCCAGGCAGATTTGGCAGAATTGTCAGCATACACACATCTTCTTCAGAAGCCAGATTTGCCAGCACCCAGCTGTCCAGAGCTAAAGCCGCTCCCTACTTCGCTGAAGTATCGATTCCTTGCGGGAGAGTCTGAGATGTACCCAGTCATCATCTCTGCCGATCTGACTGGAGAACAAGAATCCCGTCTGATGGGGGTTCTTGAAAAGAACCGCAAGGCAATTGGATGGAGCGTAGCAGATCTCCATGGGATTAGTCCCTCGTTGTGCTCCCACCATATCTATCTCGAGGAAGGGGCAAAGCCGTCGCGTGAGTTCCAGCGGCGACTGAACCCCAACCTAAGAGAGGTTGTCATGAAGGAAATATCAAAATGGTGGAGTGCAGATTTTATTTATCCCATTTCCGACTCCAAGTGGGTTAGCCCCTTGCATGTGGTGCCCAAGAAGACGGGCATCAAGACTGTGATCAGTGAGTCGGGAGAGGAGATTGCTACACGAGTACCCACCTCTTGGCGGGTCTGCGTTGACTACAGGAGACTCAACCAGGCCACCAAAAAGGACCATTTATGCCTTTTATTGATCAGATCATAGAGAGACTGCAGGGAAGAGCCATTATTTCTTCCTGGATGGGTACTCGGGCTACAATCAGGTGGCCATCGCTCCTGAGGATCAGGAGAAGACTACCTTTACCTGTCCCTTTGGTACGTACGCCTTTCGACGCATGCCATTTGGGCTATGCAACGCCCTGCGACTTTTCAGAGATGCATGCTGTCGATCTTTTCGGACATGGTGGGGGAGTGTTTGGAGGTCTTCATGGACGATTTCTCGGTTTACGGCGAGGATTCGATTCCTGTCTTGACTGCCTAGACCGAGTGCTCCAGCGATGTATTGCTACCCGTTTGGTTCTGTCTTGGGAGAAGAGTCACTTCATGGTGACTCAAGGGACGGTGCTTGGCCACATCATCTCCAACAGGGGCATGGAGGTTGATCCGGCCAAGTTGACGTCATTAGAAAACTCGCACCGCCGTCCAATTTGAAGCAGCTACGGTCATTTCTGGGGCACGTTGTTTTTATAGGAGATTCATTCATGATTTTCAGCAAGATTGCCCGACCGCTGACTGACCTCTTGACGAAAGACACCGAGTTCCTTGTCGATGATAAGTGTCTTTCGTCCTTTGAGACTCTCCAACAGTGTGTTATTGAGGCTCCTGTCCTTCAGCCACCCGATTGGTCTCTTCCCTTCGGATCATGACGGACGCCTCCGATTTTGCCATGGGGGCAGTGCTGGGACAGAGGAGGGATGGAGTTCCGTTTGCCATACATTATGCTAGCCGCACATTGGATTCCGCCCAGCGGAATTATATGGTCACAGAGAAGGAGATGCTAGCAGTAGTGTTTGCCCTAGATAAGTTCAGATCGTATATCATTGGATCTAGAGTGACTTTATATACTGACCACACCGCCATCCGGTACCTCATGTCAAAGAAGGATGCCAAGGCCAGACTTACTAGATGGATCCTTCTACTTCAGGAGTTCGACATTGAGATCAAGGATAAGCCTGGAGTCAAGAATGTGGTGGCGGATCATCTCTCCCGATTAGAGCAACCTGAGGATTCTGAGCAGATTGATCCCATTAGAGATACCTTCCCAGATGAGGCGATCCTTGCTATCGCCTCACTCCCGTGGTATGCCGATATAGTGAACTTTCTCGTTGCTGGGAAAGTCCCACAAGATTGGCCCAGGCAGAGGCGTGAGACCTTCCTAGCGAAGGCCAAGTCTTACCATTGGGAGGATCCCATCCTTTACCACGAGGGAGGGGACAGCGTCTGGCGTCGGTGTATTCCTCAGGAGGAACATCATAGTGTCCTCACTTACTGCCACAAGCTTGAGGCAGGAGGACATCATTCTGGGAGGAGAACGACACAGAAAGTGCTCCAATCCGGCTTGTGGTGGCCTACCCTCTTCAAGGACTCTGATGAGTTCGTGAAGAGGTGTACTGACTGTCAGAGGATGGGCACTTGTGGACAGCGTGATATGATGCCGATGCAGCCCATTCACTTCTGTGAGGTTTTTGACGCATGGGGCATCGATTTCATGGGTCCATTCCCCAAGAGTCAGGGATTTGAGTACATTCTGTTGGCCGTAGACTATGTGAGTCGTTGGGTGGAGGCTATCCCCGCCCGAGCTGCTGATGCGAGGACAGTTTGCAGATTTTTGAGGAAGCATATCATCACGCGGTTCGGGGTTCCACGAGTTCTGATTTCTGATGGGGGATCTCACTTCATCAACGACCAGGTGAAGGCACTTGCTAGCGAGTTTGGCATAGACCATCGTGTTGCTACACCATACCATCCACAGACGAATGGTCTAGCCGAAGTGTCGAATAGGGAGATCAAGACTATTCTGCAGAAAGTCGTCCGCCCTGACCGAAAGGATTGGTCACAGCTATTGGACTCGGTCTTGTGGGCATATAGGACGTCTTTCAAGACACCTTTGGGCACATCTCCCTTTCACCTCGTATATGGCAAGCCGTGCCATTTACCTGTTGAGTTGAGGCACAAGTCACTTTGGGCAGTTACAGATATTCTTATGGATCCAGATGGTGAAGGAGACCAGAGGAGGGCAGAGTTAGCCGCCTTGGAAGAGCTTAGAGATACAGCTTTCTCAAACAGCCTACATTATAAGGAGAAAGTCAAGGAGTGGCATGATTCTCATATCAGCCACAAGCATTTTGAGATTGGACAGAGAGTATGGCTGTTTGATGCGAGGCTTAGATTATTTCCAGGGAAGCTACAGAGCAAATGGAAAGGACCTTATCTGGTTCGGAAGGTACACGACAACGGTAGCATCGACATATCTGAGTTGTCTTCTGAGAGTACCTTCCGAGTGAACGGCCAGCGGCTCAAGCCATTTCTAGATCATGAGCCGCGGGTCGCTGATCTTGCCCCTATTCATTTTGCGTGAGATGTGGTCTTTGACTCACATCTAATGCATCTCACGCCTGAGCCTTACTGATCCTCCGCTGTATATAGATCCAGATGTCCATATCACCACATTCCTTAGTCCCAGATCCCTTTCTTCATCTTGTGATTATGCTATACTTAGGGTGCACTTTACCCTAAGTATAGGGGGGATGTGAGACCTTTCGGGTATTTCTTTTTGTTTCTGTCTATCCTTGTTTAGCTGCCTATACTTAGGGATATCTTACCCTAAGTATAGGGGGGTAGACCCTGTACATTCTCCACTCGGTTTTTCCTTTCGTGTACAGCCTGCTATACTTAGGATTATTAGATCCTAAGTATAGGGGGAAGACCCGAGTCCCTCTTGACTTTTTCATCTCCTTTTGTATAGCCTTTCTTTTCGCTTCCCTATACATAGCACGAGTTATGTCTTCTTCATCGCTCTTGACTCTGAGGACATCGTTCGAGCTAAGTATAGGGGGGTGTGTATATATTTCATATATACTTTAGCCATAACTCGTACTTTGTGTGAGTGTGTTAATAAATAAAAATGGCTAAAAACCACAAAAATTAAAAATTTTTCATGTACATAATCTTCTTTTATTTGCACATACATAGCTAGTGTACAAATTATTTTTGTAAAAATGATTTCAAAAATCTTTTGTGTGTAAAATTTGTAAATATTTTTGTATCAAAACTATGTATATAGTACAAAATTTTTCCAAAATGTTTTGAAATTCAAAAGTTTGCAAAAATCTTGTGTAAATGTGTGTAAATTTCTTTTTGCAAAACTTGCACTTCATGCATCATCACTCATGATTTCAAAACATTTTTCAAAAATTTTGCATGGTTGTAAAATTTGTGTAAATAAGCATCTTTTTGTACATATGTATATAGTTTTTCTGGATGATAGTTGATATTTAAACTAGCCTGGAATCAAATTGAGAAATGGAGCTTGATTAAGATCTTAATCCACCTAATTCTAAGAGGAACCTTACAGGGCTTAGGTTTAAGGCTTTTCAGGTCCATGGTGACTTAATTCTTTGAGTCCATTAGGCTATGATCACATGTCATCTCAATGAGCCTAAGTAGAGCACTTAACAACAACACATGACTCATATAGATTATGGCTTTACTTGGACAACCGCACTATGCACCGAGCTCTTTACGGATGAGGTGGTGAGGAGGCAGTCTTCCTTGGCTTGGGGTAGCATATGAGGGTAGTACTTCTAGGCGGAACCTCTCTTCTTCATTTAGTGAAGGAAGTGCGTCTCAACTTGGTCTGGTTGCCATGAGGTCTAACGACGGGAGTTGTGGGTTGCAATAAAGCTTCAAAAGAGGGATAGTCTACTGGCTCAAGAGGAAAAACTCCTTGTATATATGCTGCACATGTACATGTTGTATAGATGCACTCGAAAAAAAAAAGTGCAAAAAGAAAAGAACTCCAAAAAAATGGTGGGTCTGAGAGAAAATGATAATCCCACCGGAGTATGTATATAAGTGCAATAAGCAAAGCTTGGTTTCATGATCCACCTGTTGTAGCTTGCAGCAGGGAGACTTGGCTACACTGGTCAGGCTCCCAAGGGTACTTGGCTACACTGGCCTTGACCCATTCTCTTCTTCCCCCTCTTCTTGAGCCGGTTGTACTTGAACTTAGAAGGGAATACCCCGCTCCTCGAGGAAAGTGTGGCCAGATTGAGGTCATAGAGTTACCTTGTTGGGGAGGGTTGTCAAGTTGCCATTTCTGAGGTGGAGAGCTTAGACCTCACTTTCACAGGACAAGAAAAGATTCATGGTCTTAAGGGTTTGTGATTGATGACTTGTTCTGATCCGGAGCACTGAGGAGTCTTGGTTATAGAGTAGTGGAACTTAGAGGCTGTTAGGTTTTAAGCTTAAGTCTGAATAAGGTTCCGACACATTAATAATCCAAAGATCTGATCGAGCTCCATATTTCAAATTAATGAAGGAAAGTTTAATAATTCAATCTTGATCCATGTACATCCTCTTTTTCTTTTTCTTTTTCTTTCTTTTTCACTTCTTTTTCAAATAAGTGTTTGCTAAGGGACTAGCAAAGTATAGTATAGGGGGGTGATGAATACCCATTCATCACTCTTTATTCTTATATTTTAGCTACAAAAACTTATGCAAATGCATGTAGATATGTGCAAATAGGATTATTTAGCAAAAGCATGCATCTTTGTAAAAATAGATAATTAGCATGTTTTTGTGCAAAAATAAAAGAATAAAGAGTAAAAAGAAAAAGAGGGAAATATTTAGAATAAATATTGAGCAACCTAACCCAAGGGAGGGCTCAGCATGGGCCTGACCGCATAAAAGCCAAGTAGAGGGAGATAGGGGCTCACATATGTATATATTTGTAAATAAATAAAACTATATATTTACCTCACCCAAAAATATGTTGTAAATATTTGTAT
This sequence comes from Ottelia alismoides, assembly GCA_037367405.1. NCBI lineage: Eukaryota > Viridiplantae > Streptophyta > Magnoliopsida > Alismatales > Hydrocharitaceae > Ottelia > Ottelia alismoides. The sequence goes on along the minus strand of JAZKJV010008463.1, from coordinate 378,162 downwards.
ATATTTTGTAAAAGCTATTAAAAACAAAATAAAAATTAAAAATCAAAAATCCAAAAATATCTTTTTACCATGTACATATACCACCTTCCTTAGCTATTTCACCTTTTAAATAAATTTATTTATTTCTAAAACTTTTTGTAAATATTCTAGATTATATTTTGTAAATAAAATAAATAAAAAGAAACAAAACAAAAATCAAATAAAAATTACAAAATTAAAAATACAAAAACATCTTGTACACATACCTATGTATAGACCTATAATGTACATACCTTATTCTTATTTCCAAAAATTAATTAAAAATCACCAAAAAATAGAAAAAAAATAAAAGAAAAATATTTCATGTTTTAAGTTTTTCTTAATTCGGCCATTTTCTGCCTTAAAATAAATAAACAAAAAAATCAAATACGTGGCAGCTCCTGAATGGTCCACGGGGGATTGTTGACCCCGGTCAACTCCCCCGCGGACTCTTTCCTTTTGGGGAGACCCGCGCCCGACCCGACTTCGCCGATTTCTCCACGCGTCTCCAGCCTGTCGCCTCCGCAAATCCCGTGCCCGGATCCTTCACCAATCATCCGACATCCTCGCCAGATCCTTCGCCGAAGGATCCACGCCTTCCATAGCCGTCTCCACCCAACCCTAATCGGCCCTGTCTCCATATATATCTCGACCTCCGCCGCCTCCGCGCCTTATCTTTGGACCTTCCCCTTCTTCCCAGTGAACTCCAGAGGCACCGTGAGAGTGACAGCAAGCGATCGCCCCTGTTGCAGCGAGGCGAGGAGGTGAAACCACTGATCCGGCGTGTGTCGCCGCCGTTGCTCCGCCACTAGCGTGAGCACCGAGCCTCGGGCCGAGACGACCCTTGAGGCTAAGACCAGGAGCACCCCCTGCTCTTCCCCAGTCTCTCCGACCACCCAGGTAGATCTCTTAGGCCGTAGATTAGCGTAGCTTTCGATTTTTAGCTTACTGGTAGCGTAGCTCCGCCGCCGTTGCCAGCCACCTCTGATCTCCCATCTGCCATTCCGACCCGACCATCATCTTCACCAGACTTCTCCGCATCTTCTTCACCCATTCACCCAACCCAGATCGCACAGGATCTGGGAATCGAGCTCCTCCGCCAACCACCTTCGCCGGAGCTCTCCATTCCGACGCACCATGCACCTTCACCACGCCTAACAGGGTCGAGGCACTTTGCCCTCGACCCGCGAGTTTGCTGGGATACTTTGCAGGTCTATCCAAGCCCATCTGAGGGCTTGGACCACTTGGACCAGCTGCTCCACCTCCGCCGACCTCACCGGACCTCCCAGAGGATCGGTTGGGCCATCGGAGGGCTCCATTAGACGCGGAGGGATCGCAGCTTCCTTCTCCAACCTTCAGCGAGCATCCACGAGGAGACCAGCGCCGTCACGAGTCCGGCGAAGTTCGCCGGAGCCCTGTTCGTCCATCACCCTCCTCCGTCGTCCGATTGACCCCTGAGCTCCAGATCCAATCACATACGTCCATTCGAGGAGCAGCTTCAACCGTCAGATCCATCCGAGGGTCGATCTCCACCGTCGATCCAGTGCAGCTCAGCCTCGTCATCCGCCCACCGTTCGATCTGCAACGTGGCAGCACCTGGACCGTCGGATCACAGTCGAGGACCGGAGACCTGGGCGCCACCCCCTTCTCAGCCGTCCATCTATCCACGTGGCGCTCATCCATCGGTTCGACTTAATAAAAGGGGTAAATTACCTTAGGCCCCTTGTAGTTTTTGTGTTACATTTCAGTCCTGTAAATATTTTGAGTATTTTGTTTACGTTGGGTTATTTGCACATTAGACCTCGAGCTTTTCAGTATTTGCATTTATGCCCCTGTTTGTGTGAGACACGTGCATCGACACGTGATATTTTGGGTTATTTGCGACTTAAGCCCTGTAGTCCTGGATGTTACGGATTGAATAAAAAGTTTTCTTTATTTGCATTTATGCCCCTGTGCGTGATTTAATTCCCCATGTGCGTTTTATTTTGGGTATTTTGCAGATAAGCCCCCTGGACTTTTGGTACTTGTTACCAATAAGCCCTCGGAACTTATTTTTCTTACATTTAGGTCCCTGAGTGCCCCAGGCACGCGCCACGCGCGTGATTTCTTGGGTATTTTGCACCAGGACCCCAGAACTTTTGGGTATTTGCACGTAGGTCCCTGTGCACTGTGCCCCTCCTTTATTTTTGAATAAAATATCAAATCACCTCCAAATTCGATGAAAATTTGACACATGGCTCCTGCCATGGTGTAGAATTTTTATGAATTTTTGAGGACATTTTTGATTTCATTTGCTATTTTTAAAAATTCAAAAATCCCTATTTTTGCTACTGTTTAACTTGAAAAATCACAAAAAAAATATAAAATCACCCCCAAAAATTCTAAAAATTTTAGTTACTATTGTTTGTGTGTTGTTTGATTTTCTAGCCAATTTTGGCTATTTTTCATTGCGTAAAAACCCTAAAAACTTAAAAACCCTTAAAAACCCATAAAAATTATAATAAATAATCTAAAAATCCAAAAGCAATAATTCTGGTGCCCAAGTTTTCCTTATTTTATTTAGGAAAATTACCTCCAGACCCTTTTGTGATCCTTAGATATTTTATTTAAGGGTTTTGGTTCTGGCTGGACAGTACCCTGTCTTTCTCTCACTTTTTGATTTTTAGAAAATAAAATATACCAAAGAAAATTACCAAAAATTCACCAAAAACACTTAAAAACTTAAAAAACATAAAAACCTTTTTTCTTGAATTTTTGCTTTATTTTTGGTATGTGAAATAAATTGTAGAAGTGTGTTGATATTTACTTTCTTTTATTTTCTTCACATATTAAAAATTCAAAAAAATATAAAAATCATTAAAAATCACTAAAAATATCTTCTCTGTGTTTTATTTCATTTTTACTACTTCGTAGGCCTTTGGACAATCCGTGCTCCTTGTGTTCGACCCTGGGTGCTATACCAGGTTAATCTCATAGCGAGACCGCTCTCTTTTGTGCTTGATTAGTTTTACATGTCCTGAGTGGTTGATTTTTCTTGATTGACTTAGTCTGAGTGATTGAGGTTGCAACGACCTATTTTTCTACACCTTTACCTTAGTCATTCGGGCGGTCATCAGTACCCACTATCGTTATCTAGTGAAAGAGTCCTAGTACTTAAAGAGTATCTTTATGTACCAGAAGTCAGAAGTAATTCAATATCTGTTTATAAACTTGTTAGAAGTGGATATTCATTCCTTTTCTGTAATAAACTAGTCATAAATCGTTATGATAAGCATATTGCAGATGGTGTTTTGACTTCTGGTGGACTCTATGAGTTGTGCATTGATGAACATGTCATGAATTATACTACCACTAACGAAAACCCTAAAAGATCCAGGGAGGATGGAAATCATTCAAACATGATTTGGCATTAAAGGTTGGTCATTTATCTATTGATAGGATAAATATACTGATAAAGATGGACCCTTAGATTTTCTACAAGTTCAATCTTTGCTTATATGCGAACAATGTATTTGAGGTAAAATGGCTAGGATGGCTTTTCGTAATAAAGTTACACGATGCGAAGATATTCTTGACCTAATACATATCGATGTATGTAATCCCTTTAGTACCGCGACTCGAAATGGATATCAGTATTATTTAATGTTTATTGACGACCCTTCACGATACAGGTTTATCGTCGTACTACGTCATAAATCTGAAACTTTGAAAAGTTCAAAGAGTTGATGAATTTTTTTGAGAACCAAACTAATAGGAAGTCTAAACAGATTCGGTCTGATTGAGGTAGCAAGAACCTCTTAAATGAATTCAAGTAATACCATAAAGAGAGTGGAATTGTCTCCAATCTTACTCCTTCTGGAACCCCCCAGCTAAATAGTGTTGTTGAAAGACACAATAGGACCATCATGGATATGGTTTGTTCAATGATGACTAAAGCACATTTAGATTTTAGTTTCTAAGGATATGTGTAGAGACTGCAATATATATCCTGAACAAGACTCCTAGCAAGTCTGTAGCTAAGGCTCCTCATGAGCTCTGGTATGGAACCAAACTCAGTGTCAAATACTTGAGAATTTGGGGTTGCTTGATCCATGTGAAGAACATGGATGCAAGTAAGCTAGAATCTCGCACTCGAGAGCGCGACTTCATTGGGTATTTTAAGGATGGTTTTGGATATCATTTCTATGACCCTGAGACCCAAAAGGTTTTTGTCTCTAGAGATGTGAAATTTATGGAGGATGACTTCCTAAAAGGTCAAGAAAAAAATGAAGTGGAGGAACTTATTGAGCCCCCTGAGGATTTTGAGGTTCTTGAACCAGAAACTGAAGAAATAAATAAAGATAAAACACCCATACCTCTTCAAAGGAGTTCGAGGGTGGTTGCACCACCGGAAAGTTATGGATTCCATTTGTCAGGTTAGACTAACAATGATCCTGCTTCATTTGTTGAAGCACTCACAAATCATGACATGGATAGATGGATGCTAGCAATGAAGTCGGAGATTGACTCCATGGTAAGAGTGGTTTATGAAACCTAGAGGATCGACCTGAAGGGGTAAAACCCATTGGTTGTGAATGGATCTTTAAGATAAAGAGGGGAACTGATGGGAAAGTAGAGACTTTCAAGGCACGGCTCGTAGCCAAAGTCTACACACAGAGAAAAGGCACCGACTACGATCATACATTCTCTCATGTAGCCTTTCTTAAGTACATCAGAACACTACTAGCTATAGCTACATCTCTTAACTACGACATCTTGCAGATGGATGTCAAGACAACTTTCCTCAATGGAGACCTCAAGGAGGATATCTATATGGAGCAGCCCTTGAGGGTTCATAATCGAGGAAGGTAAATTGTGCTTGCTGAAGAAATCCATCTATGAGCTCAAACAAGCATCTCGTAGCTGGAACATTAGATTTTACAAAACCATAGAGTTATGATTTTGTGCAGAATCCTGATGAACCTTGTGTGTAAAAGAAGCGTAGTGGGAGAGACAATATGTTCATCGTGTGGTACTTAGTTGACATCCTTATCATTGGGAATGATATAGGGATGATGGCCATTGTTGAGATTTGGTTGTCCCATACATTCGAGATAAAAGATCTTGGAGAAGCCGTTTACATCTTGGGTCTGAAGCTGTTTAGAATCAAGAAAAGAGGATATTTGAATTATCACAACATGGGTACATTAAGCATATTCTTGAATGTTTCCATATGGATAGTTCCATGAACGAATTCCTTCCATTAAAAAATGATATCCACCTATCTGAAGGGATGGCTCCTTAAAGTGTTGAGGAAAAGAAAGCCATGGCTGGATGCCCCTATCGATCAGATATAGGAATCTTAATGTACGTCATGACGTGTACGAGGCCAGATATCTCCCATATAGTGAGAGTGTTCAGTCATTACCAGTCATGGTATGGAGAACAACACTGGAATGTCGTGAAGAACATTTTCAAGTATCTAAGATGAACGCAAGATTACATCTTGGTCTATGGTTATAGTGATGTCCAAGTTTTGGGATACACAAATTAAGACTTCCAGTCATATATTGATGATCAAAGGTCGACATCAGGGTTTGTGTTTATGTTGAACGGTGGTGTTGTGAGCTGGAGAAGAAAGAAGCATCGGATGCTGTAAAGGAGGAGGTGTGAGTGCACAAGTTCATACTAGAACTTGGGGTAGTTTCCTCTGATGCTACCATCCTGCTACTCTGCGATAACACGGGAGCTTTTGCCCAAGCGAAGGAACCCATACGGCATCAAAAGAGCAAGCATGTGAAAGGAAATACCGCATCATTCGAGATATTAAAAAACGTGGTGAAATCATCATCACCAAGGTGGCCTTTACCGACAACGTTGTTGATCCTCTTACCAAACCTTTTACACAGAAAGTTTTCGACCAACATGTAATGTGTATGGGTTTAGGGATTGTACATGAATGGTTCTAAAGGATAGGGGGAGATTGTTAACAATGTGAACCCAAGGAGAACCATTCCTACAATAAATGTTATTGTAATTTTTGATTTATCAATAAAATTATGGATTTTTTTCACTCCCTATCTAAGATTAAATGAATGAATGCACAATAAGGTCCCTCTTTATAATTTGGGTTATGTACCATGGCCATCTAAATGATCATATAGTTGTTGATTCAATAGTTGAATCATAGAGTTCAGTGCTTGGATGAATATCTAAAGAGTTAGATTGAGGATTCATTAAGCACCGTCAAATGATAGTTAAGAGATGATCTCCAGCCTGAGTAGTGTTAGCCATGTGAGCCCGAGGCGAACCATTCTTATTATAAATGTTATTGTAATAAATATGTTTTATCAATAAAAGTTATTGATTGTTCACTACCTTTTTGAAATTAAATGAATGAATGCACTATAAGGTCCCTCTGTACAGTTAGGCTTATGTACCATGGCCATCTTGATAATCATATAGCTGTTGATTCATTAAATGAATCACAGAGGTTGGTGTTTTGATGAATATCTAATGAGTTAGATAGAGGACTCAACAAGCACCGTCAAACGATTATTAAGAGATTATCTCCAGCTCGAGTAGGAGATGACAATCCTTTCTCACATAGGCTGATATCTAACCGACCTCTTGATACAGGTCCTCTGCAGTGGAATAGTGATTTGGAGGTGTCAGATTAGTTAGGTCAAAGAGTTGACTTAACGAGATTGAGATAATCTAAGTCCTATGTTTAATACTGTCACAGCATAGTCACACATCCTCTGACCAGAGACATATGTGTTACGATATGTCTGAGTATGTACATTTGGCAGACCATTAGGTTGATGACCTAACCAAGGTCTATACACCGGCGAGCTGGTGTGCATATAAGGGTATATGAGTAATACGATCTCTCAAAGGGATCATACAGGTTCGTTTATGAACCGGAAGACATGAGCTCACTCATGAGGTATTGGGACCGATCAAATTCCATGCATGGTCGTCGTGCTTTGGAAGCATGACAAGAATTTGAAGGTATGATATATGCTTTGGGAAAGCATATGATCGATACCAAATCCCAATAACCAAGTTGGAGAAATTTGGTGATCAAACCCTGAAGAAGACATTGTAAAATTGATCTTCATCTCCAGGTTGATCATTGGTCTTCCAGTATGCAGGATGTGCAGGTATTGGGAATACCTGAGGGTGATGTGATCATAAACGATTGTATAACCATGACGCTTCCAGTCCGAGGGAGTGATGAAACAGGCCTGGATTTTAGTGGCCCTTCTCAGTGGAGAAGTAACTTGATCTTGTTCCAAATGTTGGACATTGATCTGAATGAGATTCAGATGCAATGAGAAGATTAAGTATACAGACTTTATTTAATCAAGCATCTATGGGAGGTCCGTGAGATCTAGAGACGAGATGTCAACATCCAAGTCACTATACGTGGAACAATACAATTGCCCTGTCCTTATCTCCAAGTATCTGCGGAGAAAGCACATTATTCTTGAAGGAGTTCAGGAATAATTCCTATGATGAATTTTGTATCCGAGTAAGAAGGTCTTGATGATTAAATGAGATTTAATTATCAGGTATAATATGAATAAGATTCATATTGTGAGAATAATTGTCCAAGATAATTAAATGAGATTTAATTATCAAGGAAAAGCAGATTGTGGATACTGCTATCCATAATATATGTTTATATTATAAATGTGATTTATAACATATAACAGAGAGAGAGAGAGATTTTGTAAATAACATTTGTTAATTGTTAATGTGGATTGGATTCACATTAATTAATTAATTGGAAATGTAATTTACAAATTAGTTTAGGTTGTGAATATGATTCACATATTTTTCAATGGCATGATTGAAATATTCACAAATTAATTTGGAATTAGTTTGGTGGATATTATTGCAATAAAAGTTATTGCAATTTATTAAGAAATAATATGATAAAATAAAAAGAATACAATCACCGCCAAAAAGAGTTGGCATCACCAATGATTTAGTCATAGGTGACGCCCCCTATTTTTTAGGGGTGATTTGTTGACTCTCTTTTTTTGTTATCTTGTTATCTCTTAATAATTGATTTATGTTAAATTAAATTGAGTTGATGATAATGCAACACATATTTAATTTGATATAAATTAATGTTTTTGTTTTTTAACCAACAACAATCATGGCCGTTGATTGACACATGGATCAACCTAGCCGTTGGATCTATGTATGCCATGGATTGAGATCCATTGGATCCCAAAATAATATATAAGAAGGGAAACCCTAGCCCTTTAGAGTACACATAAAGTACACGCCTACTCTCTCTCTCTCATTCTCGTCGTCCTCTCTCTCTCTAAGGTGACCGCCCATCTTATGTGTTGAGTGAGACTTTCTCGCCTTCGCCTTCGCCTTCTACTACTCGAGGATCTCCATCTTCTTTGGAGCTGCATGCTCTAAAGGAAGACGACGGATTTTGTTGGACAAAATCATGGGATTCGAAGCTTGGATCTTCGTCGAGGATTGCGGGAGTCACGCATCTCATCATCGCGCCCGCAAGAGTTGTCAACGTGGATCGGACTTGAGATAGGAGGATCTCTTTCTTTAGAGATCTCGTGATCGCATCGACGCTTCGAGAGGTATTTCTTATACTTTGTGGTTTGATGAAATGATCCAAGAAATGTTCTTGTGATCATGTGGTTTCATCACATGTGTTATAAATTTTTAAATTCCGTTGCACCTTGCGACTAGTGCGACTAATCGCCCCGATCGCATGAGATGAGATCGTCACGCTTCCGTGATGCGCTCAAGGATTTTCTCAATATCCTTCAAGTGGTATCAGAGCCTTATGTAGAAAATGGTTTTGGATATGATCCACTAACCTAGGATGACTTAGTTTTGAAAGGGTCGCGAAAGTTTTATCGCATTTCAATTTTCGCACCTCTGTCTAATTGGATTTTTTCGGCACTGTTTAAATTATTTAAACACGAAATATTCAATTGGATTTTGTTCCTCATTAAATAAGGAAACCATAGGATCTGAGTTTACAAAATTTGGATTTCATTTGCTCGAGATATGGCCTTTTGAATAAGTTATTCACTATTCCGAGAACAGCAAATCTGAACGTGATTAATAAGTTAATTACTGTTTGGATGCGCCTTGAAATGCGTGAAATATCACTTAGGTTATGCTGTAAATCAAGTTGGCAATCTTAAAAAACTGATTTTGCGAATTTTGGATTTAAATTGATGAAGATAAGTTAATTTTAATCATAAGGGGTCACTGTTGAAAATTGACAAACTTGATCATGAACCTTGTGATAGTCATTCAAATTAATTTGATGAAAATTAATTGTTGATTTTCTGAAATTGGTTATTGATAAATATTTGTGAAATATTTAAAGATTATAATCAAGTACTTGAATGACATCCCACTAGCCATAATGACAAGATAGTTGATCTTGATCATTGGTTAATATGAAATCATCAACAAACATTGTTTGCACACAAAACCCTAGGTCATCCTACAATAGTTGTAGGATAACTTTTACATGAAAAACTCACTTGCTTGAATAGGATTGGGGATTTGTTTGGCAAATCTCCTTATAATATAATCAAAATTATTTTGATGTATGTTATATGGTATAATTTTGGTTGAAAGACCGATGGGCATCTCAAAGTACATGATGATCTATCTGGCATTATCCTTTCCTGAGGTGGATATGGTGTCTAGTTGGAGAGCATTGGGGTAGCGGGTTGCAAACGTATGTGGTCCGTCCCACTCTCGTCGGTACTGGCCATGGCAACGGGTTGGGACTCGATAATGCCGTAGAAAACAATGTGCATTTTTCAAATTATTAAAATTTGAAATAATACGTACTTTGAGATTATACCTACTATTAATGTAAAAATCAAAGTTTGTTGATTGAAAATTGGATTAATAATTATATTAACGTGATTAAATGAATTATATCATATTAAAACACTCTATTTTGAATAGATGTGTATTTCTGTTGGAAGAATTAATTATGTGAATATGATTCACGATAAATAATCGTTTCAATTTGAATAAGAGGTGGAGGATCACATAAGTGACATCCATGGTCTCCCGTCAAGGCAATGAATTTCGTCGCCAAAAGTTGTATATAGGAGACGCCTGTCCGAAGTGACAGATCCTATATACAATTATTTGGATCTGGTTCTTTGCTTCTCGAAATAGTAAGGCCATATACGTAGTGACCCCAATATCGGGTCCTCATATTATTGGGGCGATATTGGATTGCTTATAGCGAGTATTAAGTCTGTTGACGGTTGGTTCAATTAGCAACGTGTCAACATCATCTTATGGGTTGTGGGCGCAGGTGTTAAAGACAGAATTGGGAAATGCAAGTTGGACTTGCAAGGAAGAATGTGTTCCCTCTTCTCTTTATTCGAGTCAAAGAATCTCATATTATTGGGATGTGATAAAGATAGAGAGGAGATCCCAGATCTTGCTTGAGATATAGCGGTAAGTATATCTCTTACTTTGAAAGACGATTAGGGAATAATCTTTCATAGTGGACATAGCAAGACAAATTTGGTTTAAAATGCCTTAATCAAATGTTTTAAAATTGCATATATAATTATTTATATATTCTAATATAGTGCATTCTTAATTTCAGAAAATGAAGTCCATGAGCCCACTTAGCAGGCTCCTAGAGGTCAATCAGTTAACCGGACCAAATTATTCGGATTTGATCCGAAATTTGGATCTTGTCTATCTGGGGAGCGCATCTCATATGTGTTAACCAAGGATAAGATTGCATACCCTCAGACTCCGGACGATAAAACTTTTAATGAGAAATATGATGAAGATCATAACTTGGCAAGGTGTTATATCCTTGGCTCATTGTTCAATGTACTTCAGAAGTAGCATGTGGAAATGAACCACTGCCAAGAAATCATGATGAATCTGAAAGAGATGTTCGGTGACATAAACCGCACACAACGTTATAATGTGATGAAAGAGCTTATTCACTGCAAGATGTAGGAAGGGACCTCTGTTAGAGAACACGTACTCAAAGTGTTTGGGTGCCTCTCTGAATTGGAAACCCTAGGAGCCTACATGGATGTTGATGTGCAGGCTGATTTTATTATCCTGTCGCTCCCTACGTCTTTCAACAACTTTGTCATGTCATATCACATGAGCAAAGTTGATTTCAGTAACGTTGGGTTGTTAGCTGCATTAAAGTATGCAGATGATGTAATGAAGAAGGACGACCCCTCTACTAGTGCAATGGATGCACAAGTAAAAGGAAAGCACGGTCGGAAGCAAGGATCTCGGAAGGGCCCGCCCCAGAAGAGAAAGAAGAAGAATCAAGAAGTTGGTTCATCTTCTAGTGCTTCCACGTTAATGACTTCAAAGAAGACCGATGTTTGTCACCACTACAAGAAGACGGGGCACTGGCAGCGTAACTGCCTAGAGTACCTGAAGTCGGTTGACAAAGGTAAAGCGCCAGCAGGTATGAAATCTACTTTTCATCATTGAAACTAGCTTTCTCGTTGAATGAGAAGGAAGTGGGGTTATAGAATGTTGCTTCTGTTCACGTATGCAATTCGTTGCATTTGTTTCAGGAAAACTAGGAATCTGGAGCAAGGGGAGATAGTCATCCAGATGGGATCTGATGCAAGCGTTGCAGCACTCGCCATTAGGAGCTGCCGACTATCGTTATCTAATGGTCGAGTCTTAGTACTTAAAGAGTGTCTTTATGTACCTGAAGTCAGGAGGAATTTGATATCTGTATCTAAGCTTGTTAGACATGGATATTCCTTCGTTTTCTGTAATAAGTTAGTCATTAATCAATATGATAAATTTATTGTGGATGGTGTTTTGACATCTGGTTGACTCTATGAATTGTGCATTGATAAATGTGTCATGAACGTCACTACCACTAATAAAAACCCTAAAAGATCTAGATAGAATGGAAATCATTCGAATATGATTTGGCATCAAAGGCTTGGTCATTTATCTGTTGATAGGATCAATAGATTGATAAAGGATGGACCCTTAGATTTTCTACAGGTCCAATCATTACCTACCTGTGAACATTGCATTCGAGGTAAAATTACTAGGATGACTTTCCGTAACAATGTTACGAGATGCGAATGTATTCTTGACCTAATACATACTGATGTATGTGGCCCCTTCAGTACCGCAACTTGAAACGGATATCGATATTATCTGACGTTTATTGATGACCATTCGCGATATGGGTTTATCTTCCTACTACGTCATAAATCTGAAACCTTTGAAAAGCTCAAAGTGTTTAAAGCTATGGTTGAGAACCAAACCAATTTGAAGATTAAACGGATTCGATCTGACCGTTGTGGCGAGTACCTCTCAGATGAATTCAAGGGATACCTTAAAGAGAATGGAATTATCTCCAATCTCACTCCTCCCAGAACTCCCCAACTTAATGGTGTTGCTGAAAGATGCAACAGGACCATTGACGAGCCGCAAAATCGGCCCTTTAATAGAGTGTTTTTATCACATGGAATCATCATCGTAGTCGGGCCGATTTCGGTCGTCAAAGAGATCACCTCATTTAGATATATGCGATGGTCAATCGAAATGAGGTGATCGTGATTTTATTTTTACTTGGCAAGATACCAAGGTCGATCTCAGGGACACGAGCCTCTCTCTTATTAATCGGATTAAAGTGTGTTTAATCAGGTGTTGAGTTAAAGGCCTATAGGTCAAACCATGCTAAGACACAACAAGACAAGACATGACAAGACAATGCATTAAAAATCAATATGCATTTTTTATCAATTTTTTATCATGCAAATGAATGCACATGCAAAGCATCACAAATATGCCCTAGTCACAAATTTATGAGCAAAATATTCAATGAGTTAATTCCAGATTTATTTGAAGTGTCAGAGCTTGATCGTCAAAATGAACAAGGCATGAGAACTAAATAAAAGCCACTTAGATAACTTAATATTTCATTAAAATTCAAGTCTCTAAGATAAAAGATTAATCATGCCATCAAAAAGTACATCAAACAAGCTCTCAAACGAAACTGAAATCAACTAAAACAGAGGTACGGTGCTCAAGATATGCAAAAATGAAGATAAGGGCATAAATGCAATAAAAACATGAAAAGATAATTACAAACAGGTCCAGGGAGGGACTAAAATGTAAATACGTAAAGTAAATGGACCTTCCCTGTAAAATACCCTCTGTGCACGCCCGTTGCACGTGAGCGGGACCTGTTTGCAAATTGAAGAAGTCGGCTGGGCTTCCTTGTAAATTTCCCAGGAAGCACGTGCCAGGCACGCGCTTCCTCAGGCTCGGGTTGATCGGAGGTTCGGAGGAGGCCCGGGTTGCTTCGGCGTGGCTCGGGCGTAGGCTTTAGCTCGATGCAGGCTCGGAGGAGGCACGGTGCATCCAAGCCTGGAGGCTCAGACGGGAGGCTTGGTGCAGGCTCAAAAGCCACCACGTGGCCGAATGACGGCCATTGGATCGTGAGGATCCAAGGGCTTCTGATAAGGGCATTGGTGGTCGACGTGGCTGCGCGAAGATCGTCGGATCGAAAGGATCCAACTGCTGATGATGTTGATGACATGGCCTCGTCATGGCCGTTGGATAAGCGCCGAGAAAGGGGCATCCAACGGCGCCTGTAACGTCTCCCTCGGCCGAAGGCTGGCGGCGACTTTGGAGCTCCGGCGAAGGAGCTCCTCCTCCGCCTCTCGTCTCCGACTGCACATGACCTCCCCGAAGCTCCATGGATGACCGTCGAGGAAGCTGAGAGCTCGAGGGAGGTCCAGAAGGCTCTGGCGTAGCTCGTCGGAGCTCGGATGGCCACCGCGAAGTCGATGAAGATAGCTCCGGCAGAGCTCCGTCCATTGAACGCTCTTGATGACCTGCACGTTAGGTACATAGCCGAAGCAAATCGAAGTGCGTGCGTGGGTGAGATGTGGTTCCATTCGAGCGAGGGGAGATGGGGAACCGGAGCTCCTCCGCCGTGGATGGCGGAGGAGATGGGTCGGCTGTGTTCGAGGTATGGAAGAAGAAAGAAGATGGTCGGAGAGTGTCGCGAGGAAGGGGGATCGAAGACGGAGCTAATGGGGTGGTCATCGGAGCGAGGGGATGGCCGGAGAGGCCTAATTAAGTCGATGAAATCAAATAAAAAATCAAAAGAAGTTCAGAGGAGCTTACCTGGTCGGAGGCGAAGTGGGAGCTTGGGTTGGGCTTCGCGTTGGAAGCCCCGGTCTTCGCTGGACGTCGTCAGCCACTCGACGCAGCTCGAGCGGGCCTGGAGGCGCCGCAGCTCCGCCGTGGGTGGCGGAGAGTCTCACCGGGAGCTCCGGTCGTCATCGTTCTATCCTCTCTCCTCCCCCTATCACAGGGAGGAGGAGGAGGGCTGGGCCGTGCCCCGCATACAGGTGGACGGTTTGAAATGGAGGGGGAGGCGAGGTTTTTAATGGGGGAACCGGCGGTGATCGTGGCGAAAACGTGAAGTTTGACCGTGGACCTGGAGTGACTGGAGGGAAGTTATGGTTAATGGAGTGATGCGCGAGGATCGTGGGAGATGGAAGAAGACCTAGGGACGGTTGGCGAAGTGTGAGGTAGTCGGAGGTGGTCAAAAGAATAGGAAGGGGGCGAGGGATGCGCGAGCTGGAAGTCGTGGGGAGAAGGGGTCTTCGGAGGTAGACGACGGTCTCCTGACCGTTGGATCTGGAGATCCAACGGTGGAGATCTAAGCGCGAACGAGAGGATGGGATTAGATCTGGGGCGGTGAGATCAGAGGCGAATGGAAGCGCCACGTGGCGGATTGAGAGCGAGGCGCCATCGGGCGGTTTAGATGAGATGTGAGGTTTGATCGAGCGGCTAAAAAGGATAGCAGGTTGAGTGGCTCAGATCAAGTTTGAGATGACGTGATCAAAGGGCTGCAGCAGAGCCACGTGTCGTGCCAAGGGAGCGGCGCGAACGGATGGCCGTGATGGGAGGTTGGATCTGATCAAACGGATGCGGGTAAGGAGCGGCGTGGAAGGAGCACAGCCGTTGGATCCATGAAGGGATCTGACGGTTGTGGTCGGCGGCGGTTAAGACAAAGAGGCCGGGCCACGTGGCGCCCCCCAGAATGGGCCACGTGGCCCAATCAGGTTATTCCGAGAGCATTTTTAATTTTTGAGGGCTTATTAGGTCGATTTTGGAAAAACTCAAAACATGAAAGTTGTAGATCTTGACGAGATCTACAAGTTTCATGTTGACCAAAACTAGAGAAGAGATCAAACGAAGACACGAAATAAATTTGAGGGTATTTTTAAGACTAAAAATACCACTAAATTTTGTTTTGCCATTTTTTTGTGGTTTTTAATTTATTTAGGGCTCTGTTAATTATAGGGCATTAACAGGGTTTTATTGACAGACGTCTAATCAAGGGGGTTAATTATGGAAAATAAAGATGATGAAACTGAGGTTCATCAACCATCATGGACATGTTCCGTTCAATGATGAGCAAAGAACATTTACTTCTTAGTTTCGGGGATATGCAGTAGACATTGCAATATATATCCTGAATAAGATTCCTGGCAAATATGTGCCTAAGACTCCTCATGAGCTCTGGTATGTAACCAAACCTAGTGTTAATCACTTGAGGGTTCGGGGTTGCTTGGTCCATGCAAGGAATGTGGATGCAAGTAATCTAGAATCTCGCACTTATGAGTGCTACTTCATTGGGTATGTTAAAGATGGTAATGGATATCAACTTTATGACCTTGTGATCCAAAAGGTTTTTGTATCTAGAGATGTGAAATTTCTAGAGGATGATTTCCTTAAAGGTCAAGATATAAATGAAGTAGAGGAACTCATTGAATTCCCTTAGGATTCTGAGATTCCTGAATGAGAAACTAAGGAGATAAATGAAGATGAAACACCCATACCTCTTCGAAGGAGTTCGAGGGTGGTTGCACTACCTGAAAGGTATCGATTCCATGTGTCAAGTGAAACTGACAATGATCCTACTTCATTTGATGAAGCACTCGCGGATCATGACATGGATAGATGGATGCTGGCATTGCAGTCAGAGATTGACTCCATGCATAAGAATGGTGTATAGACCCTAGAGGATCCACCTAAAGGGTGGAAACCCATTGGGTGTAAATGGATTATCAAGAGAAAAAGGGGACCTGATGGGAAAGTAGAGACTTTCAAGGCATGGCTCGTAGCCAAGGGCTACACACAGAGAGAAGGCATCGACTACGATGAGACTTTCTCTCCTATGGCTATGTTTAAGTCTATCAGGACACTGCTATCTATAGCTGCATCTCTTGACTATGACATCTGGCCAATGGACGTCAAGACAACCTTCCTCAATGGATACCTCGAGGAGGATATCTATATGGAGCATCCCCAGGGCTTCATAGTTGAGGATGGTAAAGTACGCAAGCTAAAGAAATCCATCTATGGGCTCAAACGAGCTTATCATGGCTGGAACAACAGATTTGACGAAACCTTAAAGAGTTATGATTTTGTGTAGAATCCAGATGAACCTTGTGTGTACAAGAAGCTTAGTGGGAGAGCCATTGTGTTCATCATACTTTACGTAGATGATATCCTTATCATTGGGAATTATACAGGAATGATGACCAGTGTGAAGATTTGGCTATCTCATACCTTCGAGATGAAAGATCTTGGAGAAGCCTCTTACATCTTAAGCCTGAAGTTATTCAAAAATCGAGAAAAGAGGATATTGGGATTATCACAACATGGATACCTTAAGAAGATTCTTGAACGATTCAGCATGGATAATTCCAAGAAAGTTCCTCCCCTTAAGACACGGTATCCATCTGTCTAAAGGGATGGCTCCTCAAAGTGTTGAGGAAAAGAAGGCCATGGCTGGATGCCCCTATGCATCAGCTATAGGAAGCTAAATGTATGCCATGATGTGTACTAGGCCAGACATCTACCATGCAGTGGGAGTGGTAAGTCGTCACCAATCCTGCTATGGAGAGCAACACTGGAATGCAGTAAAGAACATATTCAAATATCTACGACAGACGCAAGATTACATCTTGGTCTATGGAGACGGTGATCTCCAAGTCTTGGGATATACATATTTAGACTTCCAGTCAGATATTGATGATCGAAAGTCGACATCTGGGTTTGTATTCCTGTTGAACGGTGGTGCTGTGAGCTGGAGAAGCAAGAAGCAGGTTACTATGGCAGATTCAACAAGAGAAGCCAAATACTTTGCCGCATCGGATGCTGCAAAGGAGGCAGTGTAGTTGCGCCAGTTCATCTTGGAGCTTGGCGTAGTTTCCTCTAATACTCCCGTCCCGTTACTTTACGATAACACGGGAGCCATTGCCCAGGCAAAGGAACCTAGGTGGCATCAAAAGAGCAAGCACGTGGAAAGGAAATACCACATCATTTGGGAGATTAAAAAACGTGATGATATCATCATCACCATGGTGGCCTCTGCCGACAGTGTTGCTGATCCTCCTACCAAACCTCTGACGCAGAAGGTTTTCGACCAGCACGTAATGAGTATGGGTTTAAGGACTGTTCCACAATGGTTCTGAGGGCTAGTGAGAGATTGTTAGCCATGTGAGCCCAAGGTGAACCATTCTTATAATAAATGTTATTGTAATAAATATGTTTTATCAATAAAAGTTATTGATTGTTCACTCCCTTTCTGAATGAATGCACTATAAGGTCACTCTATACAATTTGGGTTATGTACCATGGCCGTCTTGATAATTATATAGCTATTGATTCATTAAATGAATCATAGAGGCTGGTGTTCGGATTAATATCTAATGAGTTAGATAGAGGACTCATCACGCACCGTCAAATGATTACTAAGAGATGATCTCCAGCCTAAGTAGGGGATGGAAATCCTTTCTCACATAGGCCGATATCTTACCGACCTCTTGATGCAGGCCCTCTACATAGGAATAGTGATTCAAAGGTGTCAGATTAGTTTGGTCACAGAGTTGACTTAGCGAGATCGAGATAACCTAAGTCCTACGCTGAGTATTGTCACAACATAGGCACACATCCTCTGACTAGAGACAGATGTGTTACTATATGCCGGAGTATGTACATTTGGCACACCATTAGGTTGAGGACCTAACCAAGGTCTATACACCGACGAGCTGGTGTGCATATAAGGGTATATGAGTAATACAATCTCTCAAAGGGATCATACAGGTTCGCTTATGAACCGAGAGACATGAGCTCACTCATGAGGTATTGGGACCAATCAAATTCCATGCATGGTCGTCGTGCTTTGGAAGCGTGACAAGAATTTGACGGTATGATATATGCTTTGGGAAAGCATATGATCGATACCAAATCCCAATGACCAACATTGAGAAATTTGGTGATCAAACCCTGAAGAAGATAGTGTAATATTGATCTTCATCTTCAAGTTGATCATTGGTCTTCCAGTATGCATGATGTGCAGGTATTGGGAATACCTGAGGGTGATGTGATCATAAACGATTGTATAACCATGACGCTTCTAGTCCGAGGGAGTGATGAAACTGGTCTGGATTTTAGTGACTCCTCTCAGTGGAGAAGTAACTTGATCTTAGTCCAAATGTTGGATTGATCTGAATGAGATTCAGATGCAATGAGAAGATTAAGTATACGAACTTGATTTAATCATGCATCTATGGGAGGTTCTGTGAGATCTGGATTTGAGATGAGATCTCAACATCAAATTCACTATACATGGACTCCATATCTCAAAGTATCTGCGGCGAAAGAACATTATTCTTGAAGGAGTTCTGGAATAATTCCTATGATGAATTTTGTATCCAAGCAAGAAGGTCTTGATGATTATATGAGATTTAATTATCAAGTATAATATGAACAAGATTCATATTGTGAGAATAATTGTCCAAGATAATTAAGTGAGATTTAATTATCAAGGAAAAGCAGATCATAATTAGTGATATCCATAATATCTATGTATATTATAAATGTGATTTATAATATATAACAAAGAGAGAGAGAGAGAGATATTTTGTAAATAGCATTTGTTAATTGTTAATGTGGATTGGATTCACATTAATTAATTAATTGGAAATGTAATTTAAAAATTTGTTTGGGTTGTGAATATGATTTACATATTTTTCAATGGCATGATTGAAAGATTCACAAATTAATTTGGAATTAATTTGGTGGATATTATTGCAATAAATGTTATTGCAATAAATGTTATTGCAATTTATTAAGAAATAATATGATAAAATAAAAAAAAGACAATCACCACCAAAAAGAGGTGGCATCACCAATGACTTAGTCATAGGTGACGCCCCCTATTTTTTAGGGGTGATTTGTTGTCTCTCTTTTTTTGTTATCTTGTTATCTCTTAATAATTGATTTATGTTAAATTAAATTGTGTTGATGATAATGCAACATATATTTAATTTGATATAAATTAATGTTGTTTTTTTTAACCAACAACAGTCATGGCCGTTGATTGACACATGGATCAACCTAGCCGTTGGATCTATGTATGCCATGGATTGAGATCCATTGTATCCCAAACTAATATATAAGGAGGGCAACCCTAGTCCTTTAGAGTACACATAAAGTACAACCTACTCTATCTCTCTCTCATTCTCGCTATCCTCTCTCTCTCTCTAAGGTGGTTGTCCATCTTATGTGTTGAGAGTGACCTTCTCGCCTTCACCTTCGACTACTCGAGGATCTCCATATTCTTTGGGGTCGCTTTCTCTAAAGGAAGACGACGAATTTCGTTGGACAAATCAGGGGATTCGAATATTGGATCTTCGTCGAGGATTGCGGGAGAACAACGTCTCATCATCGTGCCCGCAAGTTGTTTTTGTGGATCAAACTTGAGACAGGAGGATCTCTTGCTTTAGAGACCTCGTGATCACAACCATGCTTCGAGAGGTATTTCTAATACTTTGTGGTTTGATGAAACGATCCAAGAAACGTTCTTGTGATCATGTGATTTCATCACATGTTTTAAAAAATTTTAAATTCCGCTGCACCTTACGACTAGTGCGACTAGTCGCCCCGATCGCATGAGATGTAATCGTCATGCTTCTGTGATGTGCTTGAGGATTCTCAATAGCCTTCAAGTAGGAGATGGCAATCGTTCCTCATTAAGTTGATATCTGATCGACCTCTTGATGCATGTCCTTTGCATGGGAATAGAGATTCAGAGGTGTGAGATTACTTAGGTCAAAGAGTTAACTTAACGAGATCGAGATAACCAAAAGTCCTATGTCGTATACCATCGCGATATAGGCACACATCCTCTGACCGGAGACATATGTGTTACTATATGTCTAAGTATGAATATTTGGAAGACTAATAGGTTAATGACCAAACCAACGTCTATACATCGGTGAGCTAGTGAGCATATGAGGGCATATAAGTAATACGACCCTTCAAAGCGACGATACATGTTTACTAGTGAACTAGAGAACATGAGCTCACTCAAGAGGTGTCGGGACCAATCAAATTCCATGCATGGTCGTCGTGCTTTGGAAGCGTGACAAGAATTTGTAGGAATGATATATGTTTTTTGAAAGCACATGATCGATACCAACTCCCAATGACCTAGAATGAGAAACTGGATGATGAAACCCTGAAAGATGACAGTGTAAAATTGATCTATATCTTCAAGTTTATTTATATTTCTTCCACTATACAGCATGTATATGCAGTAGGATTACCTGAGGGTGATGTGATCATAAATGATTGTATAACCATTACGGTTATATTCATAGGGAGTGAGGAAACAAGTCTCGATTTTAGTGACTACTCTCAATAAAGAAGTGATCTAATCTTGATCCAAATGTTGGACAGTGATCAGAATGTGATTCAGATGCAATGAGAAGATTGGATATACGGCTTTGATTTAATCAAACATCAATGTGAGAACCCCGATATCTAGATTTCAGATGTGATCTCAATATACAAGTCACTATACATGGAACGAACAATCATGGTGTCCTTATTTCAAAGTATTTGCGGAGAAAGCACATTATTCTTGAAAGAGTTCAAGAATAATTCCATTATTTAATTATACATAAGCATTGAGAAATGGATTATTAAATTTGATTTAAATATCATGAATAATGTGAACTTGATTCATATTATTTGAATGCATGAGAATAATAATCCAATATAATTAAATAACCGATTCACAATTTTTTATATTGCATGATTGCAATATTCCCATGATAATTATAAATATTTTTTTTGTGAAATATTTTACAGCAAGTGTTGTTATAAATCTTGGAGATATCATGAGATAATGAGATTTCCTGAGATAATGAGGAGATTGACTCATTCCCCCTAAAAGGGTGGACGGCCACCAACTTCCATTGGGTGTGGGTGGTCGTCCCCCCCCCATTTTAGGGATGAGGTCAATCTTCTCCCTCTTTATCTCCAAGATTAATTGATTTTATTTAAAATTATTGATTTTATTTAAAATTAATTTATATTGATGAATCAATATATATTAAATTAAATTAATTATTGTTGTGTTTTTTACAACCACATGGCCATTGAAAGAAACACAAATCAATCTCATTCATTGATTATGTGTTATACATGGATTGAGATCCATGGACTTACAAAACCGTATATAACAAGAGGCACCCCTTGCTCTTCATGTTACAATGACAACAACATAACTCTCTCTCTCTCTCTCATTATCATGTTGAGCCCTCTCTCTCCTTAATTGGTCATCCACTCCTTCCCTAGAGATAGGGTTGTCGTCATCATCGCATCTGTTAGCCATGCGAGACTAAGGCAAACCATTCCTACAGTATATGTTATTGTAATATTTGATTTATCAATAAAAGTTATTGATTCTTTTCGCTCCCACTCTGAGGTTAAATGAATGAATGCACTATAAGTTCCCTCTGTATAGTTAGGGTTATGTATCATGGCCATATTATTGATCATATAGCTATTGATTCAATAATTGAATCGTAGAGGCAGGTGCTTGAACGAATATCTAAGGAGCCAGATTAAGGACTCATCAAGCATCGTCAAATGATTGTTAAGAGATGATCTCCAGCCTGAGTAGGAGATGGCAATCCTTTCTCATTAGGTTGATATCTGATATAGCTCTTGATTCAAGTCCTCAGCATATGAGTATAGATTCAAAGGTGTCAGATTAGTCATGTCAAAGAATATAGGCACACATCCTCTGTTTAGAGTCAGATGTGTTGCTATATATCTTAGTGTGTACATTAGGCAGACTAATAAGTTGATGACCTAACCAAGGTCTATACACCATCGAGTTGGTGTGCATATGAGTGCATATGAGTAATGCAATTTCTCAAAGGGATCATACCTGTTCACTTTTGAACCAAAAGACATGAGCTCAATCTCGAGGTATTGAGACCAATCAAATTCCGTGAATGGTCGTCGTGCTTTATAAGCATGACAAGAATTCGAAGGTATGATTTATGCTTCTGGAAAGCATATGATCTATACCAAATCTCAATGATCAAGAATGAGAAAATTGATGATGAAACCATAAAGATGGTAGTGTAAAATTGGTTGATATCTTCGGGTTGATCACATATCTTCCAATATGCAGAATGTACAGGTATTAGGAATTCCAGAGGGTGATGTGATCATAAACGATTATATAATCTTGACGCTTCCATTCCGAGGGAGTGATGAAACAAGTCTGGATTTCAGTGACTCCTCTCGGTAGAGAAGTAATCTAATATTAGTCCAAGTGTTGGACACTGATCTGAATGAGATTCAGATGCAATAAGAAGATTAGATTTACGACCTTGATTTAATCAAGCATCAATGGGAGGTCCATTAGATCTGGATTTGAGATGTCATCTTTATATCAAAGTCAATATACGTTGAACATACAATCGCCATGTCCTTATCTCCATTTATCTGCGAAGAAAGTGCATTATTCTTGAAAGAGTTCATGAATAGATACATTGTTGAATTATATCAAAGAGTTGAGAAATGGATACTTAATTGTGATTTCATTATCATAAATCGTATGAATTTGATTCATTTTATTTGGATGCATGAGAATGAGGATCCAAAATAATTAAATGTGATTTAATTATTGTGCATATGAATAATGTGGATAGCACTATCCAATTATTCATATACATTACGAATGTTATCTATAATATATTAGAGTGAGACTAATTGCGATTTATATTTGTTAATTAATTATTTATATGAATTGGATACCCATTGGATGATTAATTGAAAATATAATTTAAATTTTGTTTTAGAGTGTGAATGTGATTCACATTTTTTTCAATGGCATGATTGCAATATTCACAAGATAATTGAATAGTTTTTTGTAAAATATTTTACAACAAGTGTTGTTGTAAATCTTGGAGATATCATGAGATCAAGAGAGTTCATGAGATAATGAGGAGATTGACTCATTCACCCCTAAGAGGGAGGACGGTCGCCAACTTCCATTAGGAGTGGGTGGTCGTCCCCCTTTTTAGGGATGAGGTCAATCATCTCCCTCTTTATCTCCAAGATTAATTGATTTGATTTGAAATTAATTTATATTGATTTGTCGATATATATTAATATAAATTAATATAAATTATAGCTGTGTTTTTTACAACAACATCGTGGACATTGAAGGAAACACAAATCTATCTCATCCATAGATCATGTGTTATACATTGATTGAGATCCATGGACTCCAAAAACCATATACAAGAAGAGGCTCCCCTTTCTCTTCAAGTTACAACGACAACAACACAACTCTTTCTCTCATTATCATGTCGAGCCCTCTCTCTCCTTAGTGGTCGTCCACTCCTTCCCAAGAGATAAGGTTGCCGTCGTCATCGCATATGTTAGCCTTGTGAGCACGAGGCAACCATTCCTACAATAAATGTTATTGTGATATTTAATTTATTAATAATAGGTATTGATTCTTTTCGCTCCCTTTTTGAGGTTAAATGAATGAATGCATTATAAGTTCCCTCTGTACAGATAGGGTTATGTATCATGGCCATCTTAATGATCATATAGCTGTTGATTCAATAATTGAATCATAGATGCAAGTGCTTGAACAAATATTCAATGAGC
Source organism: Ottelia alismoides (assembly GCA_037367405.1). NCBI lineage: Eukaryota > Viridiplantae > Streptophyta > Magnoliopsida > Alismatales > Hydrocharitaceae > Ottelia > Ottelia alismoides. Next base: position 354,096 of record JAZKJV010008463.1, on the reverse strand, counting down.
TAGATTGAGGACTCATTAAGCACCGTCAAATGATTGTTAAGTGATGATCTCCAGCCTGAGTAAGAGATAGCAATCCTTTCTAATTAGGCTGATATCTGATTTACCTCTTGATGCATGTCCTCTGCATAGGAATAGAGATTCAGAGGTGTCAGATTATTCATGTCAAAGAGTTGACTTAACGAGATCGAGATTACCGGAGTCCTATGTCGTAAACTGTCACGATATAGGCACACATCCTCTAACCAGAGACAGATGTATTACTATATATCTAAGTGTGCATATGACGGCATCGAGCTGGTGTGCATATGACGGCATATGAGTAATAAAATCTCACAATGGGATCATACAAGTTCACTTTTGAATCGAAAGACTTGAGTTCACTCTTGAGGAATAGGGACCAATCAAATTCCATGCATGGTCATCGTGCATTGGAAACCTGACAAGAACTTGAAGGTATGATATTTGCTTTTGGAAAGCATATGGTCGACACCAAATGCCAATGACCAAGAATGAGGAACATAATGATGAAACACTAAAGATGATAGTGTGAAACTGATATATATCTTCAGGTTGATCATAGGTCTTCCAATAAGCAGAATGTACAGGGATTAGGAATACTAGAGGGTGATGTAATCATAAATGATTGTATAATCATGACGCTTCCATTGCGAGGGAGTGATGAAAAAGGTCTGGATTTTAGTGACACCTCTCAGTAGAGAAGTAATCTTATCTTAGTCCAAGTGTTGGACACTGATCTGAATGAGATTTAGATGCAATAAGAAGATTAGATTTATGACATTGATTTAATCATTCATCTATGGGAGGTCCATGAGATCTGGATTTGAGATGTGATCTTAATATCCAAGTCACTATATGTGGAACGTACAATCGCCATGTCCTTGTCTCCATGTATCCACGTAGAAAGTGCATTATTCTTAAATGAGTTCAAGAATAATTCCATTGTAGAATTATATATCGGAGTTGAGAAATGGATAATTAAATGTGATTTATTTATCATAAATAATATGAATTTGATTCATATTATTCGGATGCATGAGAATGATGCTTCAAAATAATCAAATGTGATTTAATTATTATGGATATGAATAATGTGGATAGCACTATCCAATTATTCATATATATTATGAATGCTATTTATAATATATAAGAGAGAGACTATTGTGATTTATATTTTTTAATTATTTATTGATGTGAATTACGTTCCCATTGGATGATTAATTGAAAATAAAATTTACATTTTGTTTTAGGGTGTGAATATGATTCACATTTTTTTCAAGGGCATGATTGCAATATAAACAAGATAATTTTGAATATTTTTTTGTGAAATTTTTTACAATAAGTGTTGTTCTAAATCATGGAGATATCATGATATAATGAGGAGATTGACCCATTCCCCCATAAGAGGGTGGAGGGCCACCAACTTCCACTGGGAGTGGCTAGTCGTCCCCCCTTTTTAGGGATGAGGTCAATCTTCTCCCTCTTTATCTATAAGATTAAATGATTTGATTTGAAATAAAATTATATTGATAAATCAATATATATATTAAATTAAATTAAATTAATTATTATTGTGTTTTTACAACATCAAGGCCATTGAAAGAAACACAAATCAATCTCATCCAAAGATTATGTGTTATACATAGATTGAGATCCATTGAATCCCAAAACCCAATTTAAGAAGAGGCACCACTTGCTCTTCATGTTACAATGACAACAACACAACTCTCTCTCTCTCATTATCATACCGAGCCCTCTCTCTCCTCAAGTGTTCGTCCTCTCCTCCCTTAGAGATAAGGTTGTCATCATGATCGCATCGGTTAGCCATGTGAGCCCAAGGCAAACCAGTCCTACAATAAAGGTTATTGTCATATTTGATTTATAAATAAAAGGTATTGATTCTTTTTGTTCCCATTCTAAGATTAAATGAATGAATGCAATATAAGTTCCCTCTAAACAATTAGGGTTATCATGTCCATATTAATGATCATATAGTTGTTGATTCAATAATTGAATCGTAGAGGCTGGTACTTGAACGAATATCTAAGGAGCTAGATTGAAGACTCGTCAAGCACCCTCAAATGATTATTAAGAGATGATCTCCAGCCTGAGTAGGAGATGGCAATCCTTTCTCATTAGGCTGATATCTGATCGAGCTCTTGATTCAAGTCCTCCGCATAGGAATAGAGATTCAAAGGTGTCAGATTAGTCATGTCAAAGAATTGACTTGACGAGATCAAGATAACCAGAGTCCTATGTCGTAAACTATCATGATATAAGCACACATCCTCTGACCAGAGACAGATGTGTTTCTATGTTTCTAAGTGTTTACTATTGGCAGACTAATAGGTTTAGGACCTAAAAAAGGTCTATACACCGGAGAGCTGGTATGCATATGAGGGCTTAAGAGATACAATGAGGTATTGGGACCAATCAAATTCCATTCTTGGTCGTCGTGCTTTGGAAGCAGGACAAGAATTTGAAGTATGATATATGCTTTTGGAAAGCATATGATCGATAACAAATCCCAAAGACCATGAATGAGAAACTTGATGATGAAACCATAAATATGGTAGTGTAAAATTATCTTCAGATTGATCATAGGTCTTCCAATATGCAGAATGTACAGGTATTAGAAATTCCAGAGGCATAAACAATTGTGTAACCATGTCTGAGGGAGTGATGAAACATGTCTGAATTTTAGTGACTCCTCTTAGTAGAGAAGTAATCTGATCTTCATCTAACTATTGGACACTGATCTGAATGAGATTCAGATGCAATAAGAAGATTAGATTTACAACCTTGATTTAATCAGGCATCTATGGGAGGCCCATGAGATCTGGATTTGAGATGTGACCTCAATATCCAAGTCACTATACATGAAATATACAATCGACATGTCCTCATCTCCATGTATCTATGAAGAAAGTGCATTATTTTTGATAGAGTTCAAGAATAATTCCATTGTTAAATTATATCTAAGAGTTGTGAAATGCATAATTAAATGTGATTTAATTATCATAAATAATATGAATTTGATTTAAATTATTTGGATGAATGAGAAAGAAGATCCAAAATAATTAAATGTGATTTAATTATTGTGGACATGCATAATGTGGATAGCACTATCCAATTATTCATATATATTATGAATGTGATTTAAAATATATTAGAGTGAGACTAATTGTGATTTTTATTTTTTGATTAATTATTGATGTGAATTGGATTCACATTGGATGATTAACTGCAAATATTAATTACATTTTATTGTTGGTTGAGAATGTGATTCACATAATTCCGATGGTATGATTACAATCTTCATGAGATAGTTATGAATTATTTTTGCAAGATAATCTTGGAAAATTCACGACATAATGTATTCTCGTGGATTGGAATGAGATTGACTCATTCCAAGTCAATGGGTGGACGACCACATTGTCCTAAATGGACTTGGTAGCCCCCCCCCAAGGGATGAGGCATTCTCTTCCTCCATTATCCAGGATTAAATGATTTAATTTTGAAATTAATTATATTTATTTACCAATATACATTATTTTAAATTAAATTAATTTTTGTTGTATTTTTTACAACAAAAATCATGGCCAATGAAATTAACACAATTCAATCTCATATATTGATTTTGTGTTGTCCTTAGATTGAGATTCATGGACTCCCAAAACACTATATAAGAATAGGCACCCCTTGCTCTTCGGAGAACAACTTTGACAATATCTCTCTCTCTTCCACTCTCATGCCAACCTTTCTCTCTCTCCTTGAGTGGTCGTACACTCTTCTCATAGAGAGAAGGTCGCATTCGTCATCACTTCGCCGTTGTGTTGCCGCTTCGATGACTCTTGAGTCTCCATCTTCTTTGGTGCATCTCACTCGTGAAGAAGGCATTCGATCTTCTGAGACGAGATCAAGAGATCCATTGCTTGTATCATCGACTTGGATTGCGAGAAGCACACGACTCATCTTCGCGCTCGCATGCGTCTCCTCCGATGGATCAGACTTGAGATAAGTCTCTTCTATTAGAGGCTCGATCACAACCATGCTACAAGAGGTATTTCTTTATGTTCTGTGTAATTAGATGAACCGATCCGAGAAGTGTTCTTCGATCATATGGTTTCATCAATGATTTTTTTTAAATTCCGCTGCATCGAGCAACTAGTGTGACTAGTCCTTTTGATCGTATACGATGCAATCCTCATGCTTCCGTGATGCGCTTATAGATTCTTCGGTATCCTTCAGCATCATCATCTAATATTATTCAATCCTATTCAAGCAACTAATAAATCACATATTTATTACATGATCTTCTTCCCAACAAACAAAGTTGCCTTAATAGGATTGAAAATTTGTTTCGCAAATTTTCTTATAATATAAATCAAAATGGTTTTAATTATTGTTGTATGATATAAGTTTTATTGAAAAACTTATTGTCATCTCAAGTACAAAGTGATCAATTGACATTATCCTAACTTGGGATGGATATCGTCTCTAGTCGGGGAGCATTGGGGTAGCTGCTTGCTCCGTGATTGGTTTGTTCCACACCCGTCGGTACTGACCACGACAATGGGTAGGGAAAGGATAATGCTTGATGGATCATGATGTATTTTTATAATTATTAAAATTCGAATGATACATATTTTTGAGATAATACCATCCATTCATGTAACAATCAAGTTTATTGGTTGATTGAATTGTATTGATAATTTATTTAATATTGTACAAATAATTATATTTAATTAAAATACTAAATAGTTGTGTATTTCCCTTGGAAGAATTAATTATATGAATGTGATTCATGATAATTAATTAGAATTCGAATATGAGGTGGAGCATCACATAAGTGACATCCATGGTCACCCGTTAAGGCGAAGGGTTCCGTTGCCAAGGATTGTATGTACGAGATTTCTGTCCGAAATGATGGCTCCTACATACTAGTGCATCTCAATGGGGCTCTTTGTTGCTCGAAAGAGTAAGGCCGACCTAAATATCGAGTCCTCATATTATTGAGGCAATATTAGATTTCCTATATCGAGTTCTAATCCAGTTGATGGTTGTTTAATTAACAACGGGTCAACATCACCTTAGGGGTGGTGGGACCGGGTGTTAAAGACAGAATTTGGAAATGCATGTTGGACTTGCACGACGGAATGTTTTGCTGCTTTTTTATCCGAGTTGCAAGTTCTCATATTATTGGAAAGTAACAAAGGAAAAGAGGAGATCCCAGATTGTGCTAGAGATATAGTGGTAAGTATATCTCTTGCTTTGAAAGTGATTAAGGGAATGAACTTTCAATGTCGAAAAGGCAATATTATTATAATTAAACATTGTTGAATCAAAGGATTACAATAAAATATATTATTATATATTCTAATATAGTGCATGCTTATTTTTGAAAATGAAGTCCATGAACCTACTTAACAGGCTCCTCTCGGGCAATCAATTGATCGGACCAAATTATTAGGTTTGGAACCAAAATTTGGATCTTGTCTTATTTGCTGAGCACACCTCTTATGCGTTGTCAATGTACAAGGATGCATACCCGAAGACTCTAGAAGAAATTAATTTTAATGAAAAATATGATGAAGATAAAATCCGACAAGGTGTTACATTATTGGATCATTTTCTAATGTGCTTTAAAAGCATCATGTGGAGATCAATACTTGACAATATATTACGTTGAATCTGAGAGAAATATTCGGTGATTTAAACCACACATTTCACTATAATTTAACGAAAGAACATATTCGCTGCAAAATGGAGGAGGGGACCTCGGTCAGAGAACATCTACTCAAAATGTTAAGTACCTTTCTGAGCTAGAAACCCAGGGAGCTTTCATGGATTAAGATATGCAGGCAGATTTCATTCTCTTTTCACTCCCTAAGACTTTCAACAACATTATGGTCACGTTCCACATGAGCAAAGTTGATTATACTAATGCTAGGCTATTAGTTTCATTAAAGTTTACAGAAGATGTAATGAAGAAGGATGGTCCCTCTGGTCATGCAATGGTTGCACAAGTCAAAGGAATGCACGGTCGGAAGCAATATTCTCGGAAGGGCCTAGCACATAAGAGAAAGAAGAAGAAGAGTCAAGGTGTTGGCTCATCTTTTAATGCATCCACTTTGATAACATAGAAGAAGACTGATGTTTGGCATCACTATGAAAAAGCTGGGGTAATGGAAGTGTAATTGCCTGTATTACCTAAAGTCAATCGACAAAAATAAAGCCCCAACAGGTATGAAATCTATTTTCGTTGTAGAAACTAATTTTCTCGTTGGACGAGAAGATGTAGGGTTACAGATTCGTGTGCTTCTATTCATGTATGCAATTTGTTGCATCTATTTTAGGAAAATAGAGTCTTGATGAAGGGGAGATAAACATCCAAATGGGATCTGATGCAAGTGTTGCAGCAGTTGTCGTCGGGACGTGCCCACTATCATTATCTAGTGGAAGAGTCCTAGTACTTAAAGAGTATATTTATGTACTAAAAGTCAGAAGAAATTTAATATCTGTTTATAAGCATGTTAGAAGTGGATATTCATTCCTTTTCTATATTAAACTAGTCATAAATCGTTACGATAAGCATATTGTAGATGGTGTTTTGACTTCTTGTGGACTCTATGAATTGTACATTGATGAACATGTCATGAATGATACTACCACTAACTAAAACCCTAAAAGATCCAGGGAGGATGGAAATCATTCAATCATGATTTGGCATCAAAGGTTGGTCAATTATCTATTGATAGGATCAATAGATTGATAAAGATGGACCCTTAGATTTTGTTCAGGTTCAATCTATGCTTACATGCTAAAAATGTATTGGAAGTAAAATGGCTAGGATGACTTTTCGTAACAAAGTTACACGATGCGAAGATATTCTTGACCTAATACATATCGATGTATGTAATCCCTTTAGTACCGCGACTCGAAATGGATACAGGTATTATTTAATGTTTATTGATGACCATTCACGATACAGGTTTATCGTCGTACTACATCATAAATCTGAAACCTTTGAAAAGTTCAAAGAGTTCATGATTTTTTTTGAGAACCAAACTAATAGGAAGACTAAACAGATTCGGTCTGATTGAGGCAGCGAGTACCTCTTAGATGAATTCAAGTAATACCATAAAGAGAGTGGAATTGTCTCCAATCTTACTCCTTCTGGAACCCCCCAGTTAAATAGTGTTGTTGAAAGACACAAAAGGACCATCATGGATATGGTTTGTTCAATGATGACTAAAGCACATTTAGCTTTTAGTTTCTAAGTGTGTAGTAGAGACTGCAATATATATCCTGAACAAGATTCCTAGCAAGTCTGTAGCTAAGGCTCCTCATGAGCTCTGGTATGGAACCAAACTCAGTGTCAAATACTTGAGAATTTGGGCTTGCTTGATACATGTGAAGAACATGGATACAAGTAAGCTAGAATCTCGCACTCGACAGTGCGACTTCATTGGGTATGTTAAGGATGGTATTGGATATCAGCTCTATGACCCTGAGACCCAAAAGGTTTTTGTCTCTAAAGATGTGAACTTTATGGAGGATGACTTCCTAAAAGGTCAAGAAAAAATGAAGTGGTGGAACTCATTGAGGCCCCAGAGGATTCTGAGCTTCCTGAACCAGAAACTGAAAAAATAAATAAAGATGAAATACTCATACCTCTTCAAAGGAGTTTGAGGGTGGTTGCACCACCTGAAAGTTATGGATGCCATGTGTCAGGTGAGACTAACAATGATCATGCTTCATTTGTTGAAGAACTCACAGATCATGACATGGATAGATGGATGCAAACAATGAAGTCGGACATTGACTCCAAGCTAAGAGTGGTTTATGAAACCTAGAGGATCCACCTGAAGGGGTAAAACCCATTGGTTGTGAATGGATCTTTATGATAAAGAGGGGACCTGATGGAAAAGTAGAGACTTTCAAGGCACGGCTCGTAGCCAAAGTCTACACACAGAGAAAAGGCACCGACTACGATGAGACGTTCTCTCATGTAGCTTTTCTTAAGTCCATCAGAACACTGCTAGTTATAGCTACATCTCTTGACTACGACATCTAGCAGATGGATGTCAAGATAGCTTTCCTCAATGGATACCTCGAGGAGGATATCTATATGGATCAGCCCTTGGGGTTTCATAATCGAGGAAGGTAAACTGAGCTTGCTGAAGAAATTCATCTACGGTCTCAAACAAGCATCTCGTAGTTGGAACATCAGATTTGACGAAACCATAGAGTTATGATTTTGTGTAGAATCCTGATGAACCTTGTGTGTAAAAGAAACATAGTGGGAGAGATAATATGTTCATCGTGTTGTACTTAGTTGACATCCTTATCATTGGGAATGATATAGGGATGATCACCATTGTTGAGATTTGGTTGTCCCATACCTTCGAGATGAAAGATCTTGGAGAAGCCGTTTACATCTTGGGTCTGAAGCTGTTCAGAATCTATTAAAGAGGATATTTCAATTACACAACATGGGTACATTAAGAAAATTCTTGAACGTTTCCATATGGATAGTTCCAAGAACGAATACCTTCCGCTAAGACATGATATCCACCTATCTAAAGAGATGGCTCCTTAATGTGTTGAGGAAAAGAAAGCCATGGTTGCATGCCCCTATGCATCAACTGTAGGAAGCTTAATGTACGTCGTGATGTGTACTAGGCCAGATATCTCCCATATAGTGAGAGTGGTAAGTCATTACAAGTCCTGGTATGGAGAACAACACTTGAATGCAGTGAAGAACATTCTCAAGTATCTAAGATGAACGCAATATTACGTCTTGGTCTATGGAGATGGTGATGTCCAAGTCTTGGGATACACAGATTAAGACATCCAGTCAGATATTGATGATAAAAGGTCGACATCAGAGTTTGTGTTCCTGTTGAACGGTGGTGTTGTGAGATGCAGAAGAAAGAAGTAGGACAATACAACAGATTCAACAGCAGAAGACGAATGCATTGCCTCATCGTATGCTGTAAAGGAGGAGGTGTGGTTGCACAAGTTCATATTGGAACTCGACGTAGTTTCCTTTGATGCTACCATCCCTCTACTCTGCGATAACACAAGAGCCAATGCCCAAGGGAAGGAACCCATATGGCATCAAAAGAGCAAGCATGTGGAAAGGAATTACCACATCATTCGAGATATTCAAAAACATGGTGAAATCATCATAACCAAGGTGGCCTTTGCCGACAACGTTGCTGATCCTCTTACCAAACCTTTGACACAGAAAGTTTTTGACCAACATGTAATGTGTATGGGTTTAGGGATTGTACATGAATGGTTCTAAGTACTAGTGGGAGATTGTTCGCCATGTGAACCCAAGGAGAACCATTCCTACAATAAATGTTATTGTAATTTTTGATTTATCTATAAAAGTTATGGATTTTTTCACACCCTATCTACGATTAAATGAATGAATGCACTATAAGGTCCCTCTGTACAATTTAGGTTATGTACCATGGCCATATCAATGATTTTATAGTTGTTGATTTAATAGTTGAATCATAGAGTCTGGTGCTTGGATGAATATCTAAAGACTTAGATTGAGGATTCATCAAGCACCGTCAAATGATTGTTAAGAGATTATCTCTAGCCTGAGTAGGAGATGGCAATCGTTCCTCATTAAGTTGATATCTGACCGACTTCTTGATGCATGTCCTTTGCATGGGAATAGAGATTTAGAGGTGTGAGATTACTTAGGTCAAAGTGTTAACTTAACGAGATCGAGATAACCAAAAGTCTTATGTCGTCTACCGTCACGATATAGGCACACATCCTCTGACCGGAGACATATGTGTTACTATATATATAAGTATGAATATTTGGAAGACTAATAGGTCAATGACCAAAGAAACATCTATACATCGGCGAGCTAGTGTGCATATGAGGGTATATGAGTAATACGATCTCTCAAAGCGATGATACATGTTCACTTGTGAACTAGAGATCATGAGCACACTCATGAAGTGTTGAGACCGATCAAATTCCATGCATGGTCGTCGTGCTTTGGAAGCGTGACAAGAATTTGTAGGAATGATATATGCTTTTTGAAAGCACATGATTGATACCAACTCCTAATGACCTAGAATGAGAAACTGGATGATGAAACCCTAAAAGATGATAGTGTAAATTTGATCTATATCTTCATGTTTATTTATAGGTTTTCTACTATGCAGAATGTATATGCAGTAGGATTATGTGAGGGTGATGTGATCATAAACGATTGTATAACCATGATGCTTCTATTCCTAGGGATTGTGGAAACAGGTCTAGATTTTAGTGACTACTCTCAATAAAGAAGTGATTTAATCTTGGTCCAAGTGTTGGACAATGATCTGAATGTGATTCAAATGCAATGAGAAGATTTGATGTATGGCAGAACCCCGATATCTAGATTTCAGATGTGATCTCAAAATGCAAGTCACTATACACGGAACGTACAATCACGTTATCCTTATTTCCAAGTATTTACCGAGAAAGCACATTATTCTTGAAAGAGTTCAAGAATAATTCCATTATTGAATTATGCATAAGCATTGAGAGATGGATAATTAAATGTGATTTAATTATCATGAATAATATGAACTTGATTCATATTATTTGAATGTATGAGAATGATAATCCAATCTAATTAAATCACTGATTCATAATTTTTTATATGGCATGATTGCAATATTCCCATGATAATTATGAATATTTTTTTTGAATTATTTTACAGCGAATGTTGTTATAAATCTTGGAGATACCATGAGGTAATGTGATTTCCTGAGATAATGAGGAGATTGACTCATTCCCCCCTAAAGGGTGGACGGTCACCAACTTCCATTGGGAGTGGGTGGACTTCCCCCCTATTTTAGGGATGAGGTCAATCTTCTCCCTCTTTATCTCCAAGATTAATTGATTTTATTTAAAATTAATTTATATTGATTTATCAATATATACTAAATTAAATTAAATTTATTATTATTGTGTTTTTTATAACCTCATGGCCATTGAAAGAAACACAAATCAATCTCATCCATTAATTATGTGTTATGCATGGATTGAGATCCATGGACTTACAAAACCGTATATAAGAAGAGGCACCCCTTGGTCTTCAAGTTACAATGACAACAACACAACTCTCTCTCTCTCTCTCTCATTATCATGTTGAGCCCTCTCTCTCCTTATGTTGTTTTCCACTCCTTCCCTAGAGATAAGGCTGTAATCTTCATCGCATCTGTTTGCCAAGCGAGACAAAGGCAAACCATTCCTACAATATATGTTATTGTAATATTTGTTCTACCAACAAAAGTGATTGATTCTTTTAGCTCCCTTTCTGAGGTTAAATGAATAAATGCACTATAAGTTCCCTCTGTACACTTAGGGTTATGTATCATGGCCATATTATTGATCATATAGATATTGATTCAATAATTGAATCGTAGAGGCTGGTGCTTAAACGAATATCTAAGGAGCCAGATTGAGGACTCATCAAGCACCATCAAATGATTATCAAGAGATTATCTCCAGCCCGAGTAGGAGATGGCAATCCTTTCTCATTAGGCTGATATTTGATCGACCTCTTGATGCAAGTCCTATGCATAGGAATATAGATTCAGAAGTGTCAGATTAGTTAGGTCAAGGAGTTGACTTAACGAGATTGAGATAACTAGAGTCCTGTGTCCTAAACTGTCACGATATAGGCAAACATCCTCTGACTGGAGACAGACATGTTGCTATATATCTAAGTGTGAACAATTGGTAGACTAATAGGTTGATGACCTAACCAAGGTCGATACACCGACGAGTTGGCGCACATATGAGGGCATATGAGTAATACATTCGCTCAAAGGGATCATACATGTTCACTTTGGACCAAAAGACATGAGCTCACTCTTGAGTTATTGGGACCAATCGAATTCCATTCATGGTCATCGTGCTTTTATAAGCATGACAAGAATTCGAAGGTATGATTTATGCTTCTGGAAAGCATATGATCTATACCATATCCCAATGACCAAGAATGAGAAACTTGATGATGAAACCATAAAGATGGTAGTGTAAAATTGGTTGATATCGTCGGGTTGATCACAGATCTTTCAATATGCAGAATGTACAGGTATTAGGAATTCCAGAGGGTGATGTGATCGTAAACGATTGTATAACCATGACGCTTCCATTCTGAGGGAGTGATGAAACAGGTTTGGATTTTAGTGACTCCTCTCAGTAGAGAAGTAATTTGATCTTAGTCCAAGTGTTGGACACTTATCTGAATGAGATTCAGATGCATATGAATAATGTGGATAGCACTATCCAGTTATTCATATATATTATGAATGTTATCTATAATATATTAGAGTAAGACTAATTGCGATTTATATTTGTTAATAAATTATATATATGAATTGGATACCCATTGGATGATTAAATGAAAATATAATTTACATTTTGTTTTAGAGTGTGAATGTGATTCACATTTTTTTTCAATGGCATGATTGCAATATTGAGAAGATAATAATGAAAAGTTTTTGTGAAATATTCTACAACAAGTGTTGTTGTAGATCTTGGAGATATCATGAGGTCATGAGATTTCTTGAGATAATGAGGAGATTGACTCATTCGCCCCTAAGAAGGAGGACGGTCGCCAACTTCCATTGGGAGTGTGTGGTCATCCTCACTTTTTAGGGATGAGGTCAATCATCTCCCTCTTTATCTCCAAGATTAATTGATTTGATTTGAAATTAATTTATATTGATTTATCGATATATATTAGTATAAATTAAATTAATTATTGTTGTGTTTTTTACAACAACATCATGGCCATTGAAGGAAACACAAATCTATCTCGTCCATTGATTACTGTTATACATTGATTGAGATACATTGACTCTTAAAACCATATACAAGAAGAGGCTCCCCTTGCTCTTCAAGTTATAACGACAACAACACAACTCTCTCTCCCTCATTATCATGTCGAGCCCTCTCTCTCCTTAAATGGTTGTCCACTCCTTCCCTAGAGATAAGGATGTCATCGTCATCGCATCTGTTAGCCTTATGAGCACGAGGAAACCATTCCTACAATAAATGTTATTGTGATAAATGATTTATCAATAAAAGTTATTGAATCTTTTCGCTCCCTTTTTTGACATTAAATGAATGAATGCATTATAAGTTCCCTCTGTACAATTAGGGTTATGTATAATGGTCCTCTTAATGATCATATAGTTGTTGATTCAATAATCGAATCATAGAGGCAGGTGCTTGAACGGATATTTAAGGAGCTAGATTGAGGACTCATCAAGCACCGTCAAATGATTGCTAAGTGATGATCTCCAGCCTGAGTAGGAGATGTCAATCCTTTCTAATTAGGCTGATATCTGATTGACCTCTTGATGCATGTCTTCTACATAGGAATAGAGATTCAGAGGTGTCAGATTATTCATGTCAAAGAGTTGACTTAATGAGATCGAGATTACAATTGTCCAATGTCGTAAACTGTCACGATATAGGCACACATCCTCTAACCGGAGACAGATGTATCTAAGTGTGTACATTTGGTAGACCAATAAGTTGATGACCTACCCAAGGTCTATACTCCAACGAGCTGGTGTGCATATGAAGGCAAATGAGTAATAAAATCTCTCAAAGGAATCATACAAGTTCACTTTTGAATCAGAAGACATGAGTTCACTCATCAGGAATTGGGAGCAATCAAATTCATGCATGGTCATCATGCATTGGAAGCATGACAAGAATTTGAAGGTATGATATTTGCTTTTGGAAAGCATATGATCAACACCAAATGCCAATGACCAAGAATGAGGAACATGATGATGAAACACTAAAGATGATAGTATAAAACTGATATATATCTTCGGGTTGATCATAGGAATTCCAGTATGCAGAATGTACATGGATTAGGATTACCAGAGGGTGATGTCATCATAAACCATTGTATAACCATGATGCTTCCATTACGAGGGAGTGATGAAAAAGGTCTGGATTTTAGTGATACTGCTCAGTAGAGAAGTAATCTGATCTTAGTCCAAGTGTTGGACACTGATCTGAATGAGATTTAGATGGAATGAGAAGATTATATTTACGACATTGATTTAATCAAGCATTTGTGGGAGGTCCATGAGATCTGGATTTGAGATGTGATCTCAATATCCAAGTCACTATGTGGGGAACGTACAATCTCCATGTCCTTATCTCCATGTATCCACGTAGAAAGTGCATTATTCTTGAATGTGTTCAAGAATAATTCCATTGTAGATATATAGCTAGGAGTTGAGAAATGGATAATTAAATGTGATTTAATAATCATAAATAATATGTATTTGATTCTTATTATTCGGATGCACGAGAATGATACTCCAATATAATTAAATGTGATTTAATTATTATGGATATGAATAATGTGGACAGCACTATCCAATTATTCATATATATTATAAATACTATTTGTAATATATAAGAGAGAGACTATTGTGATTTATATTTGTTAATTAATTATTGATGTGAATTGCGTTCCCATTGGATGATTAATTGAAATTACAATTTACATTTTGTTTTAGGGTGTGAATGTGATTCACATTTTTTTCAACGGCACGATTCCAATATAAACAAGATAATTTTGAATATTTTTTTGTCAAATATTTTACAACAAGTGTTGTCGTAAATCGTGGAAATAACATGAGATAATGAGGAGATTGACCCATTCCCCCATAAGAGGGTGGATGGCCACCAACTTCCTTCGGGAGTGGCTAGTCGTCCCCCCTTTTTAGGGATGAGATCAATCTTCTCCCTCTTTATCTCCAAGATTAATTGATTTGATTTGAAATAAATTTATATTGATATATCAATTTATATATATTAAATTAAATTATACTAAATTAATTATTATTGTGTTTTTACAATATCATGGCCATTGAAACAAACACAAATCAATCTCATCTAATGATTATGTGTTAGACATAGATTGAGATCCATGGACTCCCAAAACCCTATATAAGAAGAGGCACCCCTTGCTCTTTAAGTTACAATGCCAACAACACAAATCTCTCTCTCTCATTATCATACCGAGCCCTCTCTCTCCTCAAGTGGTCGTCATCTCCTCCCTTAGAGATAAGGTTGTCATCTATATCACATCTGTTATCCATGTGAGCCCAAGGCAAACCATTCCTACAATAAAGGTTATTGTCATATTTGATTTATAAATAAAAGTTATTGATTCTTTTTGTTCCTTTTCTAAGATTAAATGAATGAATGCACTATATGTTCCCTCTATATAATTAGGGTTATGTATCACAGCCATATTAATGATCATATAGTAGTTGATTCAATAATTGAATAGTAGAGGCTGGTGCTTGAACGAATATCTAAGGAGCTAGATTGAAGACTCGTCAAGCACCCTCAAATGATTGTTAAGAGATGATCTCTAACCTAAGTAGGAGATAACAATCCTTTCTCATTAGGCTGATATCTGATCGAGCTCTTGATTCAGGTCCTCCGCATAAAAATAGAGATTCAAAGGTGTCAGATTAGTCATGTCAAAGAATTGACTTAATGAGATCGAGATAACCAAAGTCCTATGTCGTAAACTCTCATGATATAAGCACACATACACAGACCGGAGACAGATGTGTTGCTATGTTTCTAAGTGTATAAATTGGCAGACTAATAGGTTGATGACCTAACCAAGGTCTATACACTGGAGAGTTGGCATGCATATGAGGGCATATGAGAGACAATGAGGTATTCGGACCAATCAAATTCCATTCATGGTCGTCGTGCTTTGGAAGCTTGACAAGAATTTGAAGGTATGATATATGCTTTTGGAAAGCATATGATCGATAACAAATCTCAATGACCAAGAATGAGAAACTTGATGATGAAACCATAAAGATGGTTGTGGAAAATTATCTTCGGGATGATCATAGGTCTTCCAATATGCAGAATGTACATGTATTAGAAATTCCAGAGGCATAAACGATTGTATAACCATGTCACTTCCATTCTGAGGGAGTGATGAAACATGTCTGGATTTTAGTGACTCCTCATAGTAGAGAAGTAATATGATCTTAGTCCAACTATTGGACACTGATTTGAATGAGATTCAGATGCAATAAGAAGATTAGATTTACGACCTTGATTTAATCAGGCATCTATGGGAGGTCCATGAGATCATGATTTGAGATGTGATCTCAATATCCTAGTCACTATATGTAGAACGTACAATCGCCATGTCCTTATCTCCATGTATCCATGAAGAAAGTGCATTATTTTTGATAGAGTTCAAGAATAATTCCATTGTTGAATTATAACTAAGAGCTATGAAATGGGTAATTAAATGTGATTTGATTATCATAAATAATATGAATTTGATTCATATTATTTGGATGCATGATGAATACCCATTCATCACTCTTTATTCTTATATTTTAGCTACAGAAACCTATGCAAATGCATGTAGATATTTGTAAATAGGATTAATTAGCAAAAGCATGCATTGTGTAAAAACTTATAATTAGCATGTTTTTGTGCAAAAATAAAAGAATAAAGATTAAAAAGAAAAAGAGGGAAATATTTAGAATAAATATTGAGCAACCTAACCCAAGGGAGGGCTCAGCATGGGCCTGACCGCATAAAAGCCAAATTAGAGGGAGATAGGGGCTCTAGTGTAAATATCTATATAAATAAATAAAATTATATTTTCCTCACCCAAAAATATGCTTGTACATATTTGTATATATTTAGAAAATATTAAAAACAACATAAAATTTTGAAAATCAAAAAGATCAAAAATACCCTTTCACCATGTACATAGACCTTGCTTCCTTATAAATAAATAAAATTATTTTCTAAACTTTTTGTAAATATTCTATGTTATATATATTGTAAATAAAATAAATAAAAAGAAACAAAACAAAAATCAAATAAAAATAACAAAATTAAAATTACAAAAAAATATTGTACATATGCCATGCACATAATTGTACATAACTATTAATTTTACCTATGTATATAAACAATAAAAATAAAATAAAAATATCTTTTTATTCCTAATTTTATGATATAAATAGATAAAATATAAAATAGGAATAAAAATGTATAAAAATAACTAATTAAAAATCAAAATTAAAAACCCTATATTGTACATATACCTATATATAGCCCTATTATGTAAATACCTTATTTTTATTTTGAAAAATTAATTAAAAATCACCAAAAAATAGAAAAAATTAAAATAAAAATATTTCATGTTTTAAGTTTTTATAAATTAGGTCATTTTCTAGGCTTAAATAAAGAAACAAAATCTCAATAAATGGCGGCTCGTGATTGGTCCACGGGGGTTTGTTGACCCCGGTCAACTTCCCCCGCGGACCTTCTTCTTTCGCGGATCAGCTGACCGACCCGATTTCTCGAATTTCCACCTGCTCGATCCGACCGCCATTACCTCTAACCCCGGGCTTCGATTGCACGCTGGACATCCAGGACCCTCGCCCGGGGTGGGTTTGCTAGATCCGAAGCCCGGGCACCTCGCCCGACCATCATCTTCTCGGATCCTGCGCCATATTTAGCGTCGTCACCGGCGACCTAATCCTGCTATCTTTGATCTTCCCCTCGGTGCCTGTGAGCTCCTCCATCGTCCCTGAGTGAAAGTCGTGGCCCCTTGGAGTTGCAGCGAGGCCCGGGCAGCCGGGAGTCACTGATCCGGTGGTTCTTGCCGCCGTGCGCCGCCGCAAGCGCGCTCAGCCTCGGGGAAGCGACGCCCCCTTGCAGGCAATGACCAGAAGCTCGCCGAGCTTCTGCCCAGTCGACAGCATCCATCAGGTAGCTTAGTTAGGCCGTAGATTAGTGTAGCTTTAGATTTTTCGCTTTCTGGTAGTGTAGCTCCGCCGCCTCCGCCTGCCGTTTCCGTCTACCCATTTGGTCATCCGACACCGCCATCACCTCCGCCAGACTTCTATCCACTTGCTCCGCCCCTTCACTCCCCCTGTCTCGCCTCGGAGCAGGGTTACGGCTCTCCTCCCTCCGCCGCTCGCCGGAGAGTCCCCATCTCGCCGCACCAGCCACCTTCCGCCCGCTCTGACGGGTCGAGGCAGTTTGCCCTCGACCCCTCTTTCTTCCTGTGCAGGTATCCAGGCCTATCGACCTCATCTGGAGGTCGGAATTTCAGAGCACAGCCGCTCCAGGTCATCCACGTCGCCGGAGCTCTCTGGAGCTCCTCGCCTCCATCGGAGCAGAGCATCGGGTGTGGGGCTTCACGGCGAAGCTCTCCCGCACCTCAGGAGCGTCGGACGTGGACCATCGCGCGCACGGAGGGCCGGCGAAAGTCGCCGGCGACCAGTTCTTCCAGCGTCCTCGTCGACCGTCAGATCGTCTCCATCGCCCCAGTCATCATCTGAGCCATCCATCCTGGGTGAGGCGTCACCGTCCGATCATCTCGAGGGCCGATCTTGACCATCCGCGCGGAGAGAGAGGCACCAGCTAGCCTCATCCGTCAGATTCGCCACACGTCCTTCTCTCATCCGTCCGATCCGAGCGAGGCTTTCTTCGCAGACCCACGTTGCAGCATCTCCGTCCGATCATCCGCGTG
Source organism: Ottelia alismoides (assembly GCA_037367405.1). Lineage (NCBI taxonomy): Eukaryota > Viridiplantae > Streptophyta > Magnoliopsida > Alismatales > Hydrocharitaceae > Ottelia > Ottelia alismoides. Next base: position 335,465 of record JAZKJV010008463.1, on the reverse strand, counting down.
GACACATACCAGCCGTCGGATCGATTCGAGGGTTTGCTCTGGTGTGCGGCGCACCATCTCAGCCATCCAACCTACCACGCGTCGTCCATCCGACCCTCGACATTAATAAAAGGGGTAATTTATTCTTAGGCCCCCTCTTAGTTTATGCTTTTAGTTCCAGTCCTGTAAATATTTTTCGCATTTTATTTACGTTGGGTTATTTGCACATTGGACCTCATACTCTAGATATTTGCACTAATACCCCTGTTTGTGTGGAGCCACGTGCTTCGTCACGTGTATGTTTGGGTTATTTGCAATATATTCCCTGTAGTTCTGGATGTTTATAAATGAATGAAAACTTTTTAGTAATTGCATCTATGCCCCTGTGAATGTTTTAATTGCGCATGTGCTTTTATTCGTGGGTAAATTGCAACTGAGGTCCTTGGACTTTTGGTACGAGTTACCAATTAGTCCCAGAACCTTGTTTTTATTACAAAGAGGTCCCTGAGTGCCCCAGGCACGCGCCGCGCGCGTGCGTTGCTGGGTATTTTGCACCTGGACCCCCACAACTTAGGGTATTTGCACTTCAGTCCCTATGCACAGTGCCCTCTTTTGATTTTTGAATAAAATATCAAATCACCTCCAAATTCGATGAAAATTTGATACATGGCTCCTGCCATGTTGTAGGATTTTTGAGAATTTTTGAGGACATTTTTGAGTTTATTTGTTATTTTTAAAAAATTCAAAAACCTTTATTTCAGCCACTGTCTAGTTTTAAAAATCCCAAAAAAATATAAAAACCCCCTCAAAAATTCTATAAAAATTAGGTACTATTTTTTTTGTGCTCTTTTAATTTCTAGCCAATTTTGGCTATTTTTCACTGGGTAAAAACCATAAAAACTTAAAAACACCTAAAAACTCATAACAATCATATTAAATAATCTAAAAACCCAAAAACAATAATTTTGGTGCTCAAATTTTCCTGGTTCTCTCTAGTATACAGGAAAAATACCTCCAGGCCCTCTTGAGATCCTTAGATATTTTATTTAGGGATTTTGGTCCTGGATGGACAATACCTTGCTTTTCTATCACTGTTCGATTTTTAGAAAATTAAATATACATCAGAAAATTGTCAAAAATTAACCAAAAATACTAAAAAACCTAAAAAACATAAAAACATTTTTGTTTGAATTTTTGCTTGGTTTTTGACACATTAAATAATTAGCCAAAGTGTGATTGATTTTGTGTTTCTTTTATTTTCTTCACATTTAAAAATATAAAAAAAATATAAAAATCATTAAAAACCACTAAAAATACTTGTCTTTTATTTTATTTTATTTTTACTACTTCGTAGGCCTTTGGCCAACCCGTGCTCCTTGAGTTCGACCCTGGGTGCTAACCAGGTTAATCTCATAGCTGGACCGCTATTTGAGTGTTTGATTGATTTTATTTCTATTAGTGGTTCGATTTTTCTTAATATACCTATCCTTTGAGATCCGGGTCGCAACGACCCTTGTCTTATTACCTTCACCCGGGTCTTTGGGAATTTTGGGTCATCAGAATGGCGCCGTTGCCGGGGAGCACGGCTTAGTAGTTCTTTTCGTTTTATTTTCGTTTTTGTTTTCGCGGCTTTTCGCGGCTCTTCGGAGCTCGTGGCTTTTCGCGGCTTTTGTATCTATTTTCTTTTTGTTTTATTTTTATTTTCTTTTATTTTTATTTTTGTTTTATTTTGTGTGTTTATTTCATTTTCCATTTTTGCATATATACCCTCACTTTTATTTTCCTTTCTTTTCTTTATTATTTGATTATTTTTGCCGGTCTGACCACTCTTCTCTTTGTCTTGCGAGGGCCCGAGGACCGCGGAGGCGACTTTCGAGGAGCCGGCGCAGCCAAGGAACTTGGAGGCGGCTTCCTTCTTTACGAAGCCGCAGGAGAGAGCGAGAGAGAGAGTTGAGTGGGTGAGGATAGATTAGGTTTTTATTTCATTTATTATTATTATTATTGTAATAATACAGGGACCTGGACACTCTTGGACTTCTTGACCGAAACGGGTCTGTTTCGCCGAGCACCGGTGTGCTCGGGGGACCCTTTAGGACCTTCGCGGTTTTTCGCGGCTTTTACGCGGTTTTATTTTTCTTTTATTTCTGCCTTTTCCGGTTTTTCGCGGTTTTTGCTCGAGCCCCTAGATTTAGGATTTTCTGGTGAATGTGCCGTAACTAGTAGGATCCACACACCTAATTGCATATCTGTTCCTATAGACCGTAATTGGACCTACTTAAAATCAATAATAAAAATAACCGACTCGCTAGCCTCCGTAGCCTACGTGCCGTAGCCCGTCCTGTAAAGCGCTTCTCCTACCCCCGATTTGTCGGACAGAGGAGGGACGGGCCAAGACCGGACTCTTTGGCTTGGAGGTCGGTGACCGGTTAGACGGTTCTTCGCTAGAAGTTGCTCGTCTAGGACTCGGCTTTTCCCGCTGCATCATTTAGGTTAGTTTTATTTCTGTCTTTACTTTTATGCGCGGAACATATTGCATGTAGAGAGCTGGAGGCAGGTACGCATTTCTGACTTTGCATGCATCATTGATTTTTCGTGCATCGGCTTTTTCGTCTTCTCCCCCCTGCTTTGGACTTAATAATCAGGAGAACCGAAAAATTCGTTAGGCCTTTTGTTTGTTTTGAAAAAGATTAAAAAAGTGAAACAATAAAATCGGGATTGCTAATCATACTTGACCTAAAAGAATCTTAACCAAAAATCTATCTTAGGGAGAGTAACCCCCTCCTTGTCTGGTTTGGATGAGCGAGAGAGTGATCCGCACATTAGGATAGAGCCTCCGATCTTTTCTTGACTGATTACCGGCTTTCAGTACGGGACAGTCGGTTGAGAAAGATTTGGATACCTATTGACCTCACGTAATCGCTCTGATAGACTGGATGATCACCTAAATAAAATTGACAAGATAATTGACCGATCCCTTCGGTCTTCAGCTCTGTGTGCGTAGGTGAATTGGGGGTTTGCTTGTTCATCTTGTTTGATTGCCAGATCCCTTCGATCCTTTCTCATCACCCTCCCTCACCTCCCTTCATTCCACTTGCTTCTTCTTTATCCATGGATGATGGATTCCCCTCACTACGAGCCGACCCTTACGGCTTCTTCTCCGTCTTCTGACCATCACTCCAGTCCACCTTCTAGGGAGGTCGGATCTCCGACCAACCTCCCGCTCCCTCCCTCCCTTTCATCTCATTACTCTGGGCATGCTGTGTTAGACGTCCGAGGATATCAGACAGAGCCGATGCGAGAGCCGGACGATGCTGTTGCTGAGTTGAGAGCGCACTCCGTTGGCGACCAGAGAGAGCAGAGGAGATCAGCAGACATATCCTATTCCAGAAGGATGGAGGAGCAGATAGCACATGGAGCTCAGTCAGCTTCTACACTAGGTCCATTCGTCTTGGATTTGGATTACATTCAGCGACTGCCGACGTTTTCAAGAGAGGCGCACGAGGAGCCGTATCTTCACCTGTCCGCTTTCGAGGAGTTTTGTAGAGCACAGAGATATTCAGACGTCACTGCAGAGGAGCTGATGAGCAGGACCTTCCCATTCACGCTTCACGACAGAGCCATGAGATGGCACCGACGATTGAGGAGGACATTCAAGACGTGGGGAGAGCTACGCCGAGAGTTTCTACAGAGATACTTCCCTCCACGTAGAGCAGAGTTTATGCGGTCTTTGATCATGGACTTTTTAGTTGACCCCCAGGAGCCATTGCACGAGGCATGGCCGAGGTTTCTTGACCTCTTGAGGAGATTTCCTGAGCACGGACTTCCACTTACAGACTTGATAGAGATCTCCATGCGGGGGATGACCATAGAGCAGATAGCACTGGTGATTACCATATATGGCGGTTCACACCGCAGTTCCGACATTCACTTCCTGGATACCATCTCGAGGTTACTGTCACAGAGATTTTCTTCGTGAGATGCCATGGTCGGGACAACACATGTGGACGATGCTGTACCAGTGCGGTGTGTCACTTTACATGGTGGATTAGCTTCTACACACCAGCCCGAGGATTTGGATGATGCCGCACCATTGACAGAGGAGATGACTGTGACAGCAGAGGTTCGGACCCAAAGTCTACTTGAGTTCCCGTTGGCCTTCCAGTGGGAGTTCGAGTCAGCCCCAGAGTTCCCTGTTGACGAGTCTTGGATATCAGATCTTCTGATACTCCAGGAGCCGGAGGAGCCCCAGCTGTTGCAGCCATTGATTCAGACACTTCAGATTCCAGTCCCGGAGGAGTCAGTCTCCTTCCTGCAGAGACACTTCTCGGATGCAGACAGTCACCAGGACTCAGCCCAGCAGCCACAGCTTGAGGAGGGATACCACTTTGAGAGTACAGACACAGAGAGTCCCGTCCTCGAGCCTTTTGTCCTCCACTTTGTTGAGATAGATACACTTCCTGAGGACCAGCTAACAGACAGCATAGCCGCAGAGCGAGGATCAGCTGCAGACACTTTGCCAGCTACCGCGGTGTTGACTAGTACCTTCTCCTTCTTCCAGATTGCCGAGACTTACACTTCAGATGATGATGCAGCCTGGTGCACTGAGTGGATACTTGAGAGCAGCGCAGATGCCCATCTAGATCCTGATCCTCTTCTTCTCACTTCTGATCCTGCATCTCTCCCCGAGGGTTATCTGCGGGAGGATGCCACACTCGATGAGTACTCGGTTTCACCTACTGAGAGTGTTTCCGATCTGGCGGAACACGGAACCGAGTCTTTAGATCATTCTAATTCTGAGTCTTCTCACCTCGACGACCCTCGCGAGGATGAGCCCATTCTGGAGATATTCGATGATTTGCCTGATCTTCTTCCATTCTATTCATCGGATATCAGTCTGTTTAGAGAGTCTCCTGATCTTGATTGTCCATACCTGCTTGAGACACTGATTGACGTGGACGATTCTATTACTGATCCATCCTTCTCCACGTTTGATTTCGTCGGCTCTATACTCTCACTCCAGTCTGAACCAGAGCCGATGACTTCTTTTGTGCTACCGGATCCTGATCACTTAGTCCCATATCATTGGCCGGTAGCAGACACCCGCCTGATTGTATACATGGGTGTCTTACTTTACACGGTTGAGTTCGTCGTTGTTCTCACACCGAGACTGCGACGACAGTACGGCATTCGCCTTACCAATGCCGTCCTGAACCTTGATACTGCATTGTCCTAGCCTTTGCGCCCAGCTAGGGGCGTAAAACCTAGCGCTTGTTGAGAGGCACCTCAACATTGTACTCTTTTGTATATACGTGTTTCGTCTTATTTTGATCCTTCTTTCTTCCGTTCTTGTTGTCACCCCAGGTCTCACCTAGGATTATCTTTGCTATACTTAGGATATTACTCATCCTAAGTATAGGGGGGTGAAAACATCGGGTTGTTCTTCGTTCTGTTCCATCACTCCTGTTGTTGCCTATACTTAAGGTTCTTCACCTTAAGTATAGGGGGAGTGATGATCCTCCTTCTTGTATATAGTCGTGATTTTCTTCGTGTCTTGCTACCCCTGTTTTGTTGCCTATACTTAGGGATATTTCACCCTAAGTATAGGAGGGTAGACCCTGTACATTCTGCACTCAGGTTTTCCCTTAGTATACAGCCTGCTATACTTAGGATTATTTGATCCTAAGTATAGGGGGAAGACCTGAGTCCTTCTTGACTTTTCATTCTTGTTTTTATAGCCTTCCTTTTCACCTTCCTATACCTAGCACGAGTTATGTCTTCTTCATCGCTCTTGACTTTGAGGACATCGTTCGAGCTAAGTATAGGGGGGTGTGTATATATTTCATATATACTTTAGCCATAACTCGTACTTTGTGTGAGTGTGTTAATAAATAAAATGGCTAAAAACCACAAAAATTAAAAATTTTTCATGTACATAATCTTCTTTTATTTGCACATACATAGCTAGTGTACAAATTATTTTTGTAAAAATGATTTCAAAAACCTTTTGTCTAAAGCTTGTGTAAATATTTTTGTATCAAAATTATGCATATAGTACAAAATTTTTCCAAAATGTTTTGAAAATCAAAAGTTTGCAAAAATCTTGTGTAAATGTGTGTAAAGATCTTTTTTGCAAAACTTGCACTTCATGCATCATCATTCATGATTTCAAAACATTTTTCAAAAAATTTGCATGTTTGTAAAATATTGTGTAAATAAGCATCTTTTTGTACATATGTATATAGTTTTTCTGGATGATAGTTGACATTTAAACTAGCCTGGAATCAAATTGAGAAATGGAGCTTGATTAAGATCTTAATCCACCTAATTCTAAGAGGAACCTTATAGGGCTTAGGTTTAAGGCTTTTCAGGTCCATGGTGACTTAATTCTTTGAGTCCACGAGGCTATGATCACATGTCATCTCAATGAGCCTAAGTAGAGCACTTAACAACAACACATGACTCATATAGATTATGGCTTTACTTGGACAACCGCACTATGCACCGAGCCCTCTACGGATGAGGTGGTGAGGAGGCAGTCTTCCTTGGCTTGGGGTAGCATATGAGGATAGTACTTCTAGGCGGAACCTCTCTTCTTCTTATAGTGAAGGAAGTGCGTCTCAACTTGGTCTGGTTGCCATGAGGTCTAACGACGGGAGTTGTGGGTTGCAATAAAGCTTCAAAAGAGGGATAGTCTACTGGCTCAAGAGGAAAAACTCCTTGTATATATGCTGCACATGTATATGTTGTATAGATGCACTTGAAAAAAAAAATGTGCAAAAAGAATAAGAACTCCAAAAAAGTGGTGGGTCTGAGAGAAAATGATAATCCCACCGGAGTATGTATATAAGTGCAATAAGCAAAGTTTGGTTTCATGATCCACCTGTTGTAGCTTGCAGCAGGGAGACTTGGCTACACTGGTCAAGCTCCCAAGGGTACTTGGCTACACTGGCCTTGACCCATTTTCTTCTTCCCCCACTTCTTGAGCCGGTTGTACTTGAACTTAGAAGGGAATACCCCGCTCCTCGAGGAAAGAGTGGCCAGATTGAGGTCATAGAGTTACCTTGTTGAGGAGGGTTGTCAAGTTGCCATTTCTGAGGTGGAGAGCTTAGACTTCACATTCACAGGACAAGAAAAGATTCATGGTCTTCAGGGTTTGTGATTGATGACTTGTTCTGATCTGGAGCATTGAGGAGTCTTGATTATAGATTAGTGGAACTTAGAGGCTGTTAGGTTTTAAGCTTAAGTCTAAATAAGGTTCCGACACATTAATAATCCAAAGATCTGATTGAGCTCCATACCTCAATTTAATGAAGGCAAGTTTAATAATCAACCTTGATCCATGTACATCCTCTTTTTCTTTTTCTTTCTTTCTTTTTCGCTTCTTTTTCAAATAAGTGTTTGCTAAGGGACTAGCAAAGTATAGTATAGGGGGGTGATGAATACCCATTCATCACTCTTTATTCTTATATTTTAGCTACAGAAACCTATGCAAATGCATGTAGATATTTGTAAATAGGATTAATTATCAAAAGCATGCATTGTGTAAAAACTTATAATTAGCATGTTTTTGTGCAAAAATAAAAGAATAAAGATTAAAAAGAAAAAGAGGGAAATATTTAGAATAAATATTGAGCAACCTAACCCAAGGGAGGGCTCAGCATGGGCCTGACCGCATAAAAGCCAAAGTAGAGGGAGATAGGGGCTCTAGTGTAAATATCTATATAAATAAATAAAATTATATTTTCCTCACCCAAAAATATGCTTGTACATATTTGTATATATATAGAAAATATTAAAAACAACATAAAAATTTGAAAATCAAAAAGATCAAAAATACCCTTTCACCATGTACATAGACCTTGCTTCCTTATAAATAAATAAAATTATTTTCTAAACTTTTTGTAAATATTCTATGTTATATATATTGTAAATAAAATAAATAAAAAGAAACAAAACAAAAATCAAACAAAAATAACAAAATTAAAATTACAAAAAAATATTGTACATATGCCATGCACATAATTGTACATAACTATTTATTTTACCTATGTATATAAATAATAAAAATAAAATAAAAATATCTTTTTATTCCTAATTTTATGATATAAATAGATAAAATATAAAATAGGAATAAAAATGTATAAAAATAACTAATTAAAAATCAAAATTAAAAACCCTATATTGTACATATACCTATATATAGCCCTATTATGTAAATACCTTATTTTTATTTTGAAAAATTAATTAAAAATCACCCAAAAAATAGAAAAACTTAAAATAAAAATATTTCATGTTTTAAGTTTTTATAAATTAGGTCATTTTCTAGGCTAAAATAAAGAAACAAAATCTCAATAAATGGCGGCTCCTGATTGGTCCACGGGGGTTTGTTGACCCCGGTCAACTTCCCCCGCGGACCTTCTTCTTTCGCGGATTAGCTGACCGACCCGATTTCTCGAATTTCCACCTGCTCGATCCGACCGCCATTACCTCTAACCCCGGGCTCCGATTGCACGCTGGACATCCAGGACCCTCGCCCGGGGTGGGTTTGCTAGATCCGAAGCCCGAGCACCTCGCCCGACCATCATCTTCTCGGATCCTGCGCCATATTTAGCGTCGTCACCGGCGACCTAATCCTGCTATCTTTGATCTTCCCCTCGGTGCCTGTGAGTTCCTCCATCGTCCCTGAGTGACAGTCGTGGCCCCTTGGAGTTGCAGCGAGGCCCGGGCAGCCGGGAGTCACTGATCCGGTGGTTCTTGCCGTCGTGCGCCGCCGCAAGCGCGCTCAGCCTCGGGGAAGCGACGCCCCCTTGCAGGCAATGACCAGAAGCTCGCCGAGCTTCAGCCCAGTCGACAGCATCCATCAGGTAGCTTAGTTAGGCCGTAGATTAGTGTAGCTTTAGATTTTTCGCTTTCTGGTAGTGTAGCTCCGCCGCCTCCGCCAGCCGTTTCCGTCTACCCATTTGGTCATCCGACACCGCCATCACCTCCGCCAGACTTCTATCCACTTGCTCCGCCCCTTCACTCCCCCTGTCTCGCCTCGGAGCAGGGTTACGGCTCTCCTCCCTCTGCCGCTCGCCGGAGAGTCCCCATCTCGCCGCACCAGCCACCTTCCGCCCGCTCTGACGGGTCGAGGCAGTTTGCCCTCGACCCCTCTTTCTTCCTGTGCAGGTATCAAGGCCTATCGACCTCATATGGAGGTCGGAATTTCAGAGCACAGCCGCTCCAGGTCATCCACGTCGCCGGATCTCTCTGGAGCTCCTCGCCTCCATCGGAGCAGAGCATCGGGTGCGGGGCTTCACGGCGAAGCTCTCCCGCACCTCAGGAGCGTCGGACGTGGACCATCGCGCGCACGGAGGGCCGGCGAAAGTCGCCGGCGACCAGTTCTTCCAGCGTCCTCGTCGACCGTCAGATCGTCTCCATCGCCCCAGTCATCATCTGAGCCGTCCATCCTGGGTGAGGCGTCACCGTCCGATCATCTTGAGGGCCGATCTTGACCATCCGCGCGGAGAGAGAGGCACCAGCTAGCCTCATCAGTCAGATTTGCCACGCGTCCTTCTCTCATCCGTCCGATCCGAGCGAGGCTTTCTTCGCAGACCCACGTTGCAGCATCTCCGTCCGATCATCCGTGTGGACACATACCAGCCGTCGGATCGATTCGAGGGTTTGCTCTGGTGTGCGGCGCACCATCTCAGCCATCCAACCTACCACGCGTCGTCCATCCGACCCTCGACATTAATAAAAGGGGTAATTTATTCTTAGGCCCCCTCTTAGTTTATGCTTTTAGTTCCAGTCCTGTAAATATTTTTCGCATTTTATTTACGTTGGGTTATTTGCACATTGGACCTCATACTCTAGATATTTGCACTTATACCCCTGTTTGTGTGGAGCCACGTGCTTCGTCACGTGTATGTTTGGGTTATTTGCAATATATTCCCTGTAGTTCTGGATGTTTATAAATGAATGAAAACTTTTTAGTAATTGCATCTATGCCCCTGTGAATGTTTTAATTGCGCATGTGCTTTTATTCGTGGGTAAATTGCAACTGAGGTCCTTGGACTTTTGGTACGAGTTACCAATTAGTCCCAGAACCTTGTTTTTATTACGAAGAGGTCCCTGAGTGCCCCAGGCACGCGCCGCGCGCGTGCGTTGCTGGGTATTTTGCACCTGGACCCCCAGAACTTAGGGTATTTGCACTTCAGTCCTTGTGCACAGTGCCCTCTTTTGATTTTTGAATAAAATATCAAATCACCTCCAAATTCGATGAAAATTTGACACATGGCTCCTGCCATGTTGTAGGATTTTTGAGAATTTTTGAGGACATTTTTGAGTTTATTTGTTATTTTTAAAAAATTCAAAAACCTTTATTTCAGCCACTGTCTAGTTTTAAAAATCCCAAAAAAATATAAAAACCCCCTCAAAAAGTCTATAAAAATTAGGTACTGTTTCTTTTGTGCTCTTTCAATTTCTAGCCAATTTTGGCTATTTTTCACTGAGTAAAAACCATAAAAACTTAAAAACACCTAAAAAGTCATAAAAATCATATTAAATAATCTAAAAACCCAAAAACAATAATTTTGGTGCTCAAATTTTCCTGGTTCTCTCTAGTATACAGGAAAAATACCTCCAGGCCCTCCTGAGATCCTTAGATATTTTATTTAGGGATTTTGGTCCTGGCTGGACAGTACATTGCTTTTCTATCACTGTTTGATTTTTAGAAAATAAAATATACATCAGAAAATTGTCAAAAATTAACCAAAAACACTAAAAAACCTAAAAAAAAAACATTTTTGTTTGAATTTTTGCTTGGTTTTTGACACATTAAATAATTAGCCAAAGTGTGATTGATTTTGTGTTTCTTTTATTTTCTTCACATTTAAAAATATAAAAAAATATAAAAATCATTAAAAACCACAAAAAATACTTGTCTTTTATTTTATTTTATTTTTACTACTTCGTAGGCCTTTGGCCAACCCGTGCTCCTTGAGTTCGACCCTGGGTGCTATACCAGGTTAATCTCATAGCTGGACCGCTATTTGAATGTTTGATTGATTTTATTTCTATTAGTGGTTAGATTTTTCTTGATATACCTATCCTCTGAGATCCGGGTCGCAACGACCCTTGTCTTATTACCTTCACCCGGGTCTTTGGGAATTTTGGGTTATCAATGCATGAGAAAGATGATCCAAAAAAAATAAAATGTCATTTAATTATTGCCGACATGAATAATGTGGATAGCACTATCCAATTATTCATATATATTATGAATGTGATTCATAATATATTAGACTGACATTAATTGTGATTTTTTTGATTAATTATTCATGTGAATTGGATTCACATTAGATGATTAACTGAAAATATTAATTACATTTTATTGTTGGTTGAGAATGTTATTCACATAATTCCAATGGCATGATTACAATCTTCATGAGACAGTTATGAATTATTTTTGCGAGATAATCTTGGAAAATTCACGACATAATGTATTATCATGGATTGGAATGAGATTGACTCATTCCAAATCAATGGGTGGATGACCACATTTTCCTAAAAGGACTTGGTAGCCCCCCTTTAGGGGATGAGGCATTCTCTTCCTCCATTATCCAAGATTAAATTATTTAATTTTGAAATCAATTATCTTTATTTACCAATATACACTAATTTAAATTAAATTAATTGTTGTTGTGTTTTTGACATCAAAAATCATGGCCATTGAAATTAACATAAATCAATCTCATATATTGATTTTGTGTTGTCCATGGATTGAGATTCATGGACTCCCAAAACACTATATAAGAAGAGCCCCCCCTTGCTCTTTGTAGAATAACTTTGACAATATCTCTCTCTCTTCCACTCTCAAGCCAACCTTTCTCTCTCTCCACGAGTGGTCGTCCACTCTTCTCATAGAAAGAAGGTCGCCTTCGCCATCGCTTCGTCGTTGTGTTGCCGCCCATCAATCTCTAGGGTCTCCGTCTTCTTTGGTGCATCTCGCTCCTGAAGAAGGCCTTTGATCTTGTGAAATGAGATCAAGAGATCCATTGCTTGTATCATTGACTTGGATTGCGAGAAGCACATGACTCATCTTCGCGCTCGCATGCTTCTCCTCCGATGGATCAGACTTGAGATAGGTCTCTTCTCTTAGAGGCTCGATCACAACCATGCTACAAGAGGTATTTCTTTGTGTTCTATGTGGTTAGATGAACTGATCCGAGAAGTGTTCTTCGTTCATATGGTTTCATCAATGATTTTTTTTTAATTCCGCTGCACCGAGCAACTAGTGTGACTAGTCTATGTCGATCGTATACGATGCGATCCTCACGCTTCCGTGATGTGCTTATAAAATCTTCCATATCCTTCAGCATCATCGTTGTATTGCATCTTCGATAACTCTTGGGTCTCTGTATTCTTTGGTGTGTGTTGCTAGCGAAGTAGATGTTCGATCTTGTGAGACGAGATCAGGAGATCAATTGCTAGGATCAATGAATAGGATTACGAGAAGTACACGACTCATCTCCGTGCTCACAAGCTTCTCCTCCGACGCATCGAACTATAAACAAGAGGTCTCTTCTCTTAGAGGTTCGATCACAACCACGCTACAAGAGGTATTCCTTTATCTACTATATGGATAGATGAAATGATCCATGAAGTGATTTTGGATCATGTGGCTTCGTCGACTAGATTTTTTTAAATTCGAATGCACCGAGCAACTAGTGATAGTTGCTCTCGATCATATATTATACAAAACTCACGCTTCCATGACGCACTTAAGGATTCTTACTTATGCTTTAGGAGCAACTTCCATTTTCTCTCACTGGAACCTAGTGGTTTGGGTAATTTTTAATTCATGAAAACTTATGCAGAGACCTTTGAATAAAGCTATTGCATTTTAACTGAAGGGCATTGTTAAAATGTATGCGTTAGTGCTTGAATAGAGTTAGTGATATTACAAAAAGAGCTATTAATTCTGCAGGGAAATATATGATACGTTTCAGGTTTTTCTGTATTTGCTATATTTTAGCACACCTATTATCGTCCATTTTAAATTGATGATCTATCAGAGGTAGGTTAGTTCTTATTATTCTGATTTATTTGCTTCTATAATTCCAGAACATCCACTGCCCTTCATTTTCTGATTCTGTTGGCAATTAAATCAAGCCACCAATGATCTCAGTTTAAAGATCTGTTACTTGGAGTTATAGATCAATAAGTCACTAGACCTTGTGATAGTTTCAATGGGGGATTCAGTAATTTATTTCTTAAATAAGTGAAAGGACTCCCTTCATAAATGGTTTTATGGCTTGTCATCGAATCCGTATATTTGATTCCTTGTTCCTGTATAGAAAAGAATCCCATGATTTAGTATAGTTGTGCGACTATGGTTGTAGACATCTGTCACATCTATTTTTAATTGGACATTATCTTCCAAGACTAGATGAAATAACTAAATGCATGTCCTTTAGATCCCCTAGAAAGAAAAGACAATAATTCCATTGAGATGCTTGCATAAAAAAGAATATATGCATTTTTAGATTTATAGGGAATAAGCAAGAATATGCATTTCAATGAGTGTCTGGAATTAGATGAATTCCAAAGATCATGTAATCTAATTATGTCTACTCTTTCTATTTTGTGTTTACATTATTGCCAGAATTAGTAGGACCAATAGCAGACATAAGCTTACATCTTCATCTCCTCCCATGTTTGCAATTGTATCCTTCTACCTCTCTAAAGTCAGTAGAAAAACGACGACAAATACATAGCTATCATCTACACTTGTGTTACAAGTGAGGATATTTATGAATTTTTTAGGTGTGTTGAAATTGTACTTTTTCATATTCATGAGTAGGAGTCTTTCAAATATATTGTTGCGTAATATTAGAATAAATAAACCATTGTTACATTCATGATTAACGGGTTTGTGCTCAATGGGAACCCTTTTTACGAGATTCTCACATACGACATGATGATTTGATCTTAGGTGACATGTGATTAGTGGAGTATTTGTCTCCAAGGGAGGGGCATGCACCCTTGGGGCCCCATGTAGAAGCCTAGAGAGTTGCAATCCCAATGTTGCTACGTAGCTACGACGGTTGGATAACATGTTGCTTAGCACATTGATGAGTCACAACATGGTGTTCAGCCTCAGCACTTGTGTGACTTTACGCCAGTGCTTCAAGTGCGGGTCAATTAGTCGTGGTAGGTGGTCTAGTATTTCTCTTGTTTACTTAGGGTTAACACTCGTGTACAGTCTGGTGTTGGCCACATTGACTAGTATTTCGAGTGGGATTACTAAGAGGAGTTTCCTAGAATGTGGTAAATAAATTGGGAATAAAATATGAATCTCATGTGCATAAGGAGGATTGGGATGGTTATTGTGACTTCGGCTATGGCACAAATAATCTTGATAATCAATGCCATGACTTGTGTTTTATATGAAGAAAAAGGATGGATCCTTGAGGATATGTGTAGACTACAGACAACTAAATAATAGAATGGTCAAGAATCATTACCCACATCCATGGATTGATGATATCTTCGATGAATTACAAGGAAAAGTGATATTCGATTGAGTGGCCCGAGCGACACGGGTAAGGAAATAAAAAAGGGTTGTTGCGACCCGAATCACAAGGCCTAATCTCAATCAAGAAAAATAGAAAACCACTCAAATCAAGCAATCAAAACACAAAAAAAATGTCAGTGGTATCCGCTATTTATTTAACCCGGTACAACAACCAAGGTCGAACACAAGGAGCGCAAGAAATCCTTTGAAGTAGTTGAGATCGGACAATGAAATGCATATTTTTAATGATATTTAATTTTGCAAACTTTTATATTTTTAAATCTTCCTTTAATTATATTTTTAATTTTGCAAACTTTATTTTTTGGTTTTTTTTAGATATTCAAGTGTTCTAGAAATTTTCTGGGGTTTTTCTAATTTTTTTAGGATTTTATAAAAATAACAAGATCTAAACAGGGAAACAGTGCACAAGCAGGACAAAAAGACAAATTAAAAATACTTAAAATGTCCTAATGTCCTGTAGGGCAATTTTATTGTAAACTAAAAAGAAAATGTGATAAACAGAAAGTGGAATTATATTTTTTATTTTTCTAGATTTTTTTATTTTTTTGATGTTTTTATGAGTTTTTGGTTTTTTAGTGTTTTTATAATGATTTAAAAAAAAATTATATTGAAAGTAAATCAAATAAAAACAAACACTCACTGTTTTTGGAATTTAAAAAAAATAAAATTTTTATGTATTTTCTAAAATAGACAGTAAGCTTTTTATGGGTTTTTTATTTTTAGAAAATAAAAGGAAATACAAAATTAATCCCAAAAATTACAATAAATATTCCGTGTTAGAAGGAGCTAATAGTAATTTTTATGTAATTTTTGGAATTAATATAGTAATTATTTAATTAGAAACAAAACACATAGGTTGTAGGGACCTCGTTGCAATTAAATTAAAGTATAGGGGACAACTACTAACACAGGTCAGAAATATAGGGCCAAAGATGCAAAAAGTCCAGAGAATCCATGCACATGCGCAATATACCACGCACAGGGGCATAAATGCAAATATCAAAAAATATTCATTCAAAACATATCACTTAGATGTTCATTATAAAACAAGCAAATACACCACAAAATCACGTGGAACGAAGCATGAGTTCACATAAACATGACTGAAATGCAAATATAGGAAATCACAAGGGTCCACATGTAAAATAACTACATTATTTTAAACTACTACAAATAATTACAAGACTATATGATAAATACGAAATAGAGAGGGCCTAAGTGAAATTTACCTTTATTAAATGCAATCCAACGGCCAATGGCAATCCACTTATGATGGACGACTGAGATGGGTGCATACCCCTTTGACGATGAGCGGCTTGGAAGAAATCCTTAGATGGATCTGACAACGGAGGGCCTCCAGTAGATGAACGTCTAAGAATAGAACTGGAGAGGTCCTTGATCGGATGGTGGGAAAGATGTCTGGAAGAACGGGGAAGAACTCGCTGGAGGCGAGTTTCAATCGTCAATTACGCGTGCCTCCGACATCCTCACGAGTTGTTGAGCGGTGTAAGAGGTCGGCGATGATGCGCCGCAGATGCTGGGAGGCTCATAAGGTCCCTCGACCAAGTGGCGGGTCATGTGGTGCACGATCGACCTGGGGCTCTCCTGTGGTGTCCTTTAACTCCATATGAGGTCTACTTGCGCTCCAACCCTATAGGAGGAAGGTTTTTTCTCGGAGGGTGGTGCCGACATGGGTTAGAGCGTAAGAACATAAAAAGGAAGGTGAATGACAGGTCCGGCGATGCGAGGGAATCGACCTATGGGGTGGAGCTCCAATCCAATGGTTGAAGCCACGATAATATGTTGCAGAGAGAACATAGAAATGATAGAACGTAGGAGTGGGGTGTACGCCGATCAGAATGCAACAGAATTATGGGATGGGTACGATGGTCGGAGATACACTGTTTCATGGGGAAAAGATCAAATCGATGGAAAATGGAGGGAAAATGTTTACCTAAGGATGGAGGAAGAACGCCTGGGAACAAAGACGGAGGTCCACGGTGGTCTTGTCCTCAATAGCCGGTGTAGCTAGAGCCCGGGCTCCACGCAGCGGAGCTAAGGTTTGAACCTCACCGGACCTAGGGCTTCATGTTCCAAAAGGATGCCCTAGCCCTCCCTCTCGCTCGCTGTCACACTGGGAAAGGTGGACGGGTGCAACATAAGAGGTGGTGCAACCAAAAGATGGAGGAAAAGGGTGAGGGTGCCGCATGATATATAGGCGTGAGGGTCCAAGAAGATGGGGAAGGTGCCCGCGAACCGAGGCGTGGATCGAGGAGGGAAGAAGCAGGCGAACATTAGGGATCTGCAACCTCAATCGAGAGCAAAAGATTGGGTGAGAAGGAGATCAGATCAGGTCTGGAGAAATGGGAGAAATCCGTCCAAAACCCTGTTCGATGAGAAAGGGGGTCTGGGGGGACTAGTTGACCTTGGTCAACAATCCGAGGTGGCCCAATCAGAAGGAGCCTAGGATATGAACAAAATACACAACAGGACAAAACAGATGAAAAAATAAAGATCATTACATTAAAAAGAAAAAAAAATAAAAAAATGAATAAAATGAAAAATATTTGTTATTTTTCGAAGAATGTTTCTATGATTTTTAATTATTGTTATGAAAAATAAATTGGTGTATATACAATATATAGTATTATTTACAGGTAAAATATACCTTTGTATTATGCACAATAATTTTTATTTTTTTATTTTTGTATAAATACCCCAATTTTATATTTAATTTATTTTCAACATATTTATAGGAGTACAAAATAGTTTTTATTTTATTTTTACAAATTATTTACAAGTATAAAAGAAATGGTGAATGTGATATATATACATTTATATTTGTATCAATGAAGAGGATTATATTTTTATTTTCATTTTTATTTAATTTTTCTGATTTTTTTCTAGAAATATATACAAGGAGGTAAAAATAATAATTTAGTTTTATTTTGTCAAATGTACTTATTATATACGTAGGTACTATGTACAAGACAAAGTAGACCCTATCCCTCTACTTATTTTATTTTGCAATCAGGTCAAGGCTTGACCTTCTCCTCGTGTTCTGGTCACTCACTATTTATTCTAAATACCTCCATCCTTTTTCTTTTCCTTTATTCTTTTTTTTTGTACAAATACATGCTAATTATGCAAAATTAACAAATGCATGCTAAATGCTACGTTATCGTATTTACATGTATTTAACATGTTGTTATGATAAGATAAATAGCTAAAATAAAAGAATAAAGAGTGAGAATCAGAGATTCATCACCCCCTATACTTTACCTTTGCTAGTCCCTTAGCAAACACTTATTTGAAAAAGAAGTAAAAAAGAAGAGAAAAGAAAAAGAAGGAGAATCAAGGTTGATTATTAAACTTACCTTCATTAAATAGAATTATGGAGCTCAGTCAGACCTTTGGATTATTAGTTTGTCAGAACCTTATTAAGATATAGGTTTAAGATTCAACAGCCTCTAAGTTCCGCCATTTTATGGTTAAGACTCCTCAATAATCCAGATCATAACAAGTCTACGTAGCAAACTCTAATGACCATGTATCTTTCCTTCTATTGTGTAAGTGATATGTGGCTCGCCACCTCAGAAATGATAAGGAAACAAACTCCCTCAACAAGGTAACTCTAATTCCTCAGTCTAGCAGCTCTTTCCTCGAGGAGCGAGGTATTCCCTTCTAAGTTCGAGTGCAATCGGCTCGCGAAGAGAGGGAAAGAATAGAATGGATCGTGGCTAGTGTAGCTACGTGTCCCTGGGAGCCCAACCATTGTATCTAAGCCTCATGTTGCATGCTTCATGAGAAGAGAAAGTGTAATACATAAGTTTTGCTATATTTGGCTATATACACTTTGGCAGGCATTTTATTTTCAATCAGGCATGTCCACTTTTTTAGAATTTTATTGATTTTGCACTTCTTTTTTATGTGCATATGTACAACATATTTACATGTTGCAACATATACATAAGGATTTTTTCTTCTTAAGCCAGTAGACTATCCCTCTTTTGAAGCATTATTGCATCCCACAACTTCTGTCTTTAGACCTCAATGCTACTAGACCAAGTTGAGATGCACATCCCTCCCTAAAGGAAGACGAGAGGTTCCACCTAGAAGTACTACCCTTGTTTGCTACCGCAAGCCAAAGGAAATTCCCTCCTCACCACCTCATCCCTGGAGAGCTATGTGTAAGGTGCTGGTGCAAGTAAAGCCATTGTCTGTGAGAGCCATGTGTGCGTTGTTTAGTGTTCTACTTAGGCTCATCAAGATGAAATGTGAACATAGCCTAGTGGAATTAAAGAATTAAGTCTCTAATGGACCTGAAAAGTCTTAACCCCAAATACAATATGGTTCCTCTAAGAGTTGTGTCGATTAAGGCCTTAACCAAGCTCCATTTTTCAATTTAATTCCATGCTAGTTTAAATGTCAACTATGATTCAGAATGATATATAAAACTATGTACAAAACTCTTTTTATGTAATTTTCAAAGTATGCAAAAGTTTTGAAAATACGCAAAATTTTTGAAAATGTTTGAATGCATTCATGCATGAACGCATAAGTTTTTCAAACTATTTACAAAAATTTACACAAAGATTTTTGCAAACTTTTATTTTTCAAACATTTTTCTAAAATTTTGACGATATACATAATTTTGATAGAAAATATTTACAAACATTTTTACAAGCAAAGCATTTTAACAATCATTTGTACCAATATTATTTTCATAAATAGTTATTTACAAACATGTATGTGCAAGGAAATTTTTTAAAATTTTGTGATTTTTAAGCTTTTGATTTTTAGCTATCTTATTTATACTCACACAAAGTACATGTTATGACAGGTCCAGCGATGCGAGGGAATTGACCTGTGGGGTGGGTGTCCAATCCGATGGCTAAAGCCACGATGGAAGGTTGCAGAGCGAACATAGAAATGATAGAATGCAGGAGTGGGGTATACGCCGATCAGAATGCATCGGAATTATGGGATGGATACGATGGTCAGAGATGCTCTGTTTCATGGGGAAGCGATCAAATCGATGGAAAATGGAGGGTAAAATGTTTACCTAATGATGGAGGAAAAACGCCTGGGAACGCAGACGGAGGTCCACTCTGGGAAAGGTGGACAGGTGAAACAGAAGAGGTGGCGCAACCAGAAGATGGAGGAAAAGGGTGAGGGTGCCACATGATATATAGGCGTGAGGGTCCAAGAAGATAGGGAAGGTGCCCGCGAACCGAGGCGTGGATCGAGGGGGGAAGAAGCAGGTGAAGATTAGGGATCTGCACCCTCAATCCAGAGCAAAAGATTGGGTGAGAAGGAGATCAGATCGGGTATGGACAAATAGGAGAAATCCGTGCAAAACCCTACTCGATGAGAAAGGGGGTCCAGGGGGACTAGTTGACCATGATCAATAATCCGAGGTGGCCTAATCAGAAGGAGCCTAGGATACGAACAAAATACATAGCAGGACAAAACAGATGAAAAAATAATGATCATTACATTAAAAATAATCAAAAAATTTAAAAAAATGAATAAAATGAAACTTGTTTGTTATTTTTCGAAGAATTTTTCTATGATTTTTAATTATTGTTATGAAAAATAAATTGGTGTATATACAATATATAGTATTATATACAGGTATAATAAACCTATGTATTATGTACAATAATTTTTATTTTTTTTATTTCTGTATAAATACCCTAATTTTATATCTAATTTATTTTCAACATATTTTTAGGAGTACAAAATAGTTTTTATTTTATTTTTACAAATTATTTACAAGTATAAAAGAAATGGTGAATGTGATATATATACATGTGTATTTGTATCAATGAAGAGGATTGTATTTTAATTTTCATTTTTATTTAATTTTTCTGATTTTTTTCTAGAAATATATACAAGGAGGTAAAAATAATAATTTAGTTTTATTTTGTCAAAAATACTTATTATATACATAGGTACTATGTACAAGACAAAGTAGACCCTATCTCTCTCTACTTATTTTATTTTGCAATCAGGTCAAGGCTTGACCTTCTCCTCGTGTTCCGGTCACTCAGTATTTATTCTAAATACCTCCATCCTTTTCTTTTCCTTTATTCTTTTTTTGTACAAATACATGCTAATTATGCAAAATAAACAAATGCATGCTAAATGCTACGTTATCGTATTTACAGGTATTTAACATGTTGTTTTGCCAAGATAAATAGCTAAAATAAAAGAATCAAGAGTGAGAATCGGAGATTCATCACCCCCTATACTTTACCTTTGCTAGTCCCTTAGCAAACACTTATTTGAAAAAGAAGTGAAAAAGAAGAGAAAAGTAAAAGTAGAATCAAGGTTGATTATTAAACTTATCTTCATTAAATAGAATGATGGAGCTCAGTCAGACCTTTGTTTTATTAGCTTGTCAGAACCTTATTAGGATATAGGTTTAAGATTCAACAGCCTCTAAGTTCCGCCATTCTATGGTTAAAACTCCTCAATGATCCAGATCACAACAAGTCTACGTACGCAAACTCTAATGACCATGTATCTTTCCTTGTACTGTGTAAGTGATATGTGGCTCGCCACCTCAGAAATGATAAGGAAACAACCTCCCTCAACAAGGTAACTCTAATTCCTCAGTCTAGCGGCTCTTTCCTCGAGGAGAGAGGTATTCCCTTCTAAGTTCAAGTGCAACCGGCTCGTGAAGAGAGGGAAAGAATAGAATGGACCGTGTCTAGTGTGGCTACATGTCCCTGGGAGCCCAACCAATGTATCTAAGTCTCATGTTGCTTGCTTCATGAGATGAGAAAGTGTAATACATAAGTTTTGCTTTATTTGGCTATATACACTTCGACAGGCATTTTATTTTCAATCAGGCATGTCCACTTTTTTAGAGTTTTCTTGATTTTGCACTTCTTTTTAATGTGAATATGTACAACATATGTACATGTTGCAGCAAATACATAAGGACTTTTTCTTCTTAAGCCAGTAGATTATCCCTCTTTTGAAGCATTATTGCATCCCACAACTTCTGTTTTTAGACCTCAATGCTACTAGACCAAGTTGAGATGCACATCCCTCCCTAAAGGAAGACGAGAGGTTCCACCTAGAAGTACTACCCTTGTATGATACCGCAAGCCAAAGGAAATTCCCTCCTTACCACCTCATCCCTGGAGAGCTATGTGTAAGGTGCTGGTGCAAGTAAAGCCATTGTCTGTGAGAGTCATGTGTGCGTTGTTTAGTGTTCTACTTAGGCTCATCAATATGACATGTGAACATAGCCTAGTGGAATTAAAGAATTAAGTCACTAATGGACCTGAAAAGTCTTAAACCCAAATACAATATGGTTCCTCTAAGAGTTGCGTCGATTAAGTCCTTAACCAAGCTCCATTTTTAAATTTAATTCCATGCTAGATTAAATGTCAACTATGATTCAGAATAATATATAAAACTATGTACAAAACTCTTTTTATGTAATTTTTAAAGTATGCAAAATTTTGAAAATACGCAAAATTTTTGAAAATGTTTGAATGCATGCATGCATGAACGCATAAGTTTTTCAAACTATTTACAAAAATTTACACAAAGATTTTTGCAAACTTTTATTTTTCAAACATTTTTCTAAAATTTTGTACGATATACATAATTTTGATAGAAAATATTTACAAACATTTTTACAAGCAAAGCATTTTAACAATCATTTGTACAAATATTATTTTCATAAATAGTTATTTACAAACATGTATGTGCAAGGAAATTTTTTAAAATTTTGTGATTTTTAAGCTTTTGATTTTTAGCTATCTTATTTATAATCACACAAAGTACATGTTATGACAGGTCCAGCGATGCGAGGGAATTGACCTGTGGGGTGGGTCTCCAATCCGATGGCTAAAGCCACGATGGAAGGTTGCAGAGCGAACATAGAAATGATAGAATGCAGGAGTGGGGTGTACGCTGATCAGAATGCATCGGAATTATGGGATGGATACGATGGTCAGAGATGCCCTGTTTCATGGGGAAACGATCAAATCGATGGAAAATGGAGGGTAAAATGTTTACCTAATGATGGAGGAAAAACGCCTGGGAACGCAGACGGTGGTCCACGGTGGTCTTGTCCTCAATAGCCGGTGTAGCTAGAGCCTGGGATCCTTGCAGCGGAGCTGAGGTTTGAACCTCACCGTACCTAGGGCTTCATGTTCCAAAAGGATGCCATAGCCCTCCCTCTCGTTCGTTGCCACTCTGGGAAAGGTGGACGGGTGCAACAGAAGAGGTGGCGCAACCAAAAGATGGAGGAAAAGGGTGAGGGTGCCGTATGATATATCCAAGAAGATGGGGAAGGTGCCCGCGAACCGAGGCATGGATCGAGGAGGAAAGAAGTAGGCAATGATTAAGAATATGCACCCTCAATCCAGAGCAAAAGATTGAGTGAGAAGGAGATCAGATCGGGTCTGGAGAAATGGAAGAAATCCGTGCAAAACCCTATTCGATGAGAATGGGGGTCCGGGGGGACTAGTTGACCTTGGTCAACAATCTGAGGTGGCCCAATCAGAAGGAGCCTTGGATACGAACAAAATACACAACAGGACAAAACAGATGAAAAAATAAAGATCATTACATTAAAAATAAAAAAATTAAAAAAATGAATAAAATGAAAAATGTTTGTTATTTTTTGAAGAATTTTCTTGTGATTTTTAATTATTGTTATGAAAAATAAATTGGTGTATTTACAATATATAGTATTATATACATGTATAATATACCTTTATATTATGTACAATAATTTTTATTTTTTTTATTTTGGTATAAATACCCCAGATTTATATCTAATTTATTTTCAACATATATTTAGGAGTACAAAATAGTTTTTATTTTATTTTTTACAAATTATTCAAGTATAAAAGAAATGGCGAATGTGATATATATACATGTGTATTTGTATCAATGAAGAGGATTATATTTTTATTTCCATTTTTATTTAATTTTTCTGATTTTTTTCTAGAAATATTTACAAGGAGGTAAAAATAATAATTTAGTTTTATTTTGTCAAAAATACTTATTATATACATAGGTACTATGTACAAGACAAAGTAGACCCTATCTCTCGCTACTTATTTTATTTTGCAATCAGGTCAAGGCTTGACCTTCTCCTCGTGTTCCGGTCACTCAGTATTTATTCTAAATACCTCCATCCTTTTTCTTTTCCTTTATTCTTTTTTGTGTAAAAATACATGCTAATTATGAAAAATTAACAAATGCATGCTAAATGATGTGTTATCGTATTTACATGTATTTAACATGTTGTTTTGCCAAGATAAATAGCTAAAATAAAAGAATAAAGAGTGAGAATCGGAGATTCATCACCCCCTATACTTTACCTTTGCTAGTCCCTTAGCAAACACTTATTTGAAAAAGAAGAGAAAAGAAAAAGGAGAATCAAGGTTGATTATTAAACTTATCTTCATTAAATAGAATTATGGAGCTCAGTCAGACCTTTGGATTATTAGTTTGTCATAACCTTATTAGGATATAGGTTTACGATTCAACAGCCTCTAAGTTCCGCCATTCTATGGTTAAGACTCCTCAATAATCCAGATCACAACACGTCTACATACGCAAACACTAATGACCATGTATCTTTCCTTGTACTGTGTAAGTGATATGTGGCTCGCCACCTCAGAAATGATAAGGAAACAACCTCCCTCAACAAGGTAACTCTAATTTCTCAGTCTAGCAGCTCTTTCCTCGAGGAGCGAGGTATTCCCTTCTAAGTTCAAGTGCAACCGGCTCGTGAAGAGAAGGAAAGAATAGAATGGACTGTGTCTAGTGTGGTTACGTGTCCCTGGGAGCCCAACCAATGTATCTAAGTCTCATGTTAGATGCTTCATGAGATGAGAAAGTGTAATACATAAGTTTTGCTTTATTTGGCTATATACACTTCGCCAGGCATTTTATTTTCAATCAGGCATGTCCGCTTTTTTAGAGTTTTCTTGATTTTGCACTTTGTTTTAATGTGCATATGTACAACATATCTACATGTTGCAGCATATACATAAGGACTTTTTCTACTTAAGCCAGTAGACTATCCCTCTTTTGAAGCATTATTGCAACCCACAACTTCTGTCTTTAGACCTCAATGCTACTAGACCAAGTTGAGATGAACATCCCTCCCTAAAGGAAGACGAGAGGTTCCTTCTAGAAGTACTACCCTTGTATGCTACCCCAAGCCAAAGGAAATTGCCTCCTCACCACCTCATCCCTGGAGAGCTATGTGTAAGGTGTTGGTGCAAGTAAAGCCATTGTCTGTGAGAGTCATGTGTGTGTTGTTTAGTGTTCTACTTATGCTCATCAAGATAACATGTGAACATAGCCTAGTGGAATTAAAGAATTAAGTCACTAATGGACATGAAAAGTCATAACCCCAAATACAATATGGTTCCTCTAAGAGTTGCGTCGATTAAGGCCTTAACCAAGCTCCATTTTTCAATTGAATTCCATGCTAGTTTAAATGTCAACTATGATTCAGAATAATATATAAAACTATGCACAAAACTCTTTTTATGTAATTTTCAAAGTATGCAAAATTATTGAAAATACGTAAAATTTTTGAATATGTTTGAATGCATGTGTGCATGAATGCATAAGTTTTGCAAACTATTTACCAACATTTACACAAAGATTATTGCAAACATTTATTTTTCAAAGATTTTTCTAAAATTTTATACGATATACATAATTTTGATACGAAAATATTTACAAACATTTTTACTGGCAAAACATTGTAACAATCATTTGTACAAATATTATTTTCATAAATAGCTATTTACAAACATGTATGTGCAAGGAAATTTTTTAAAATTTTGTAATTTTTAAGCTTTTGATTTTTAGCCATTTTATTTACTCACACAAAGTACTTGTTATGACAGGTCCAGCGATGCGAGGGAATCGACTTGAGGGGTGGGGCTCCAATCCGATGGCTAAATCCACGATGGAAGGTTGTAGAGCGAACATAGAAATGATAGATTGTAGGAGTGGGGTGTACACCGGTCAGAATGCATCGGAATTATGTGATGGGTACGATGGTCGGAGATGCTCTGTTTCATGGGGAAAAGATCAAATCGATGGAAAATGGAGGGTAAAATGTTTACTTAAGGATGGAGGAAAAACGCCTGGGAATGCAGACGGAGGTCCACAGTGGTCTTGTCCTCAATAGCTGGTGTAGCTAGAGCCTGCGCTCATTGCAGCGGAGCTGAGGTTTGAACCTCACCGGACCTAGGGCTTCATGTTCCAAAAGAATTCCCTAGCCCTCCCTCTCGCTCGCTGTCACTCTGGGAAAGGTGGACAGGTGCAACAGAAGAGGTGGCGCAACCAGAAGATGGAGGAAAAGGGTGAGGGTGCCGCATGATATATAGGCGTGAGGGTCCAAGAAGCTAGGGAAGGTGCCCGCGAACTGAGGCGTGGATCGAGGGGGGAAGAAGCAGGTGAAGATTAGGGATCTGCACCCTCAATCCAGAGCAAAAGATTGGGTGAGAAGGAGATCAGATCGGGTATGGACAAATAGGAGAAATCCGTGCAAAACCCTATTCGATGAGAAAGGGGGTCCAGGGGGGACTAGTTGACCATGGTCAATAATCCAAGGTGGCCCAATTAGAAGGAGCCTAGGATACGAACAAAATACACAGCAGGACAAAACAGATGAAAAAATAATGATCATTACATTAAAAATAATCAAAAAATTTAAAAAAATGAATAAAATGAAACTTGTTTGTTATTTTTCGAAGAATTTTTCTATGATTTTTAATTATTGTTACGAAAAATAAATTGGTGTATATACAATATATAGTATTATATACATGTATAATAAACCTATGTATTATGTACAATAATTTTTATTTTTTTTATTTTTGTATAAATACCCTAATTTTATATCTAATTTATTTTCAACATATTTTTAGGAGTACAAAATAGTTTTTATTTTATTTTTACAAATTATTTACAAGTATAAAAGAAATGGTGAATGTGATATATATACATGTGTATTTGTATCAATGAAGAGGATTGTATTTTTATTTTCATTTTTATTTAATTTTTCTGATTTTTTTCTAGAAATATATACAAGGAGGTAAAAATAATAATTTAGTTTTATTTTGTCAAAAATACTTATTATATACATTGCTACTATGTACAAGACAAAGTAGACCCTATCTCTCTCTACTTATTTTATTTTGCAATCAGGTCAAGGCTTGACCTTCTCCTCGTGTTCCGGTCACTCAGTATTTATTCTAAATACCTCCATCCTTTTTCTTTTCCTTTTTTTTTGTACAAATACATGCTAATTATGCAAAATAAACAAATGCATGCTAAATGCTACGTTATCGTATTTACAGGTATTTAACATGTTGTTTAGCCAAGATAAATAGCTAAAATAAAAGAATCAAGAGTGAGAATCGGAGATTCATCACCCCCTATACTTTACCTTTGCTAGTCCCTTAGCAAACACTTATTTGAAAAAGAAGTGAAAAAGAAGAGAAAAGTAAAAGGAGAATCAAGGTTGATTATTAAACTTATCTTCATTAAATAGAATGATGGAGCTCAGTCAGACCTTTGGATTATTAGTTTGTCAGAACCTTATTAGGATATAGGTTTAAGATTCAACAGCCTCTAAGTTCCGCCATTCTATGGTTAAAACTCCTCAATGATCCAGATCACAACAAGTCTACGTACGCAAACTCTAATGACCATGTATCTTTCCTTGTACTGTGTAAGTGATATGTGGCTCGCCACCTCAGAAATGATAAGGAAACAACCTCCCTCAACAAGGTAACTCTAATTCCTCAGTCTAGCGGCTCTTTCCTCGAGGAGAGAGGTATTCCCTTCTAAGTTCAAGTGCAACCAGCTCGTGAAGAGAGGGAAAGAATAGAATGGACCGTGTCTAGTGTGGCTACATGTCCCTGGGAGCCCAACCAATGTATATAAGTCTCATGTTGCTTGCTTCATGAGATGAGAAAGTGTAATACATAAGTTTTGCTTTATTTGGCTATATACACTTCGACAGGCATTTTATTTTCAATCAGGCATGTCCACTTTTTTAGAGTTTTCTTGATTTTGCACTTCTTTTTAATGTGCATATGTACAACATATGTACATGTTGCAGCAAATACATAAGGACTTTTTCTTCTTAAGCCAGTAGATTATCCCTCTTTTGAAGCATTATTGCATCCCACAACTTCTGTTTTTAGACCTCAATGCTACTTGGCAACCAGACCAAGTTGAGACGCACTTCCTTCACTATAAGAAGAAGAGAGGTTCCGCCTAGAAGTACTACCCTCATATGCTACCCCAAGTCAAGGAAGACTGCCTCCTCACCACCTCATCCGTAGAGAGCTCGGTGCATAGTGCTGGTGTCCAAGTAAAGCCATAATCTATATGAGTCATGTGTTGTTGTTAAGTGCTCTACTTAGGCTCATTGAGATGACATGTGATCATAGCCTAGTGGACTCAAAGAATTAAGTCACCATGGACCTGAAAAGCCTTAAACCTAAGCCTTATATGGTTCCTCTTAGAAGTTAGGTGGATTAAGATCTTAATCAAGCTCCATTTCTCAATTTGATTCCAGGCTAGTTTAAATGTCAACTATCATCCAGAAAAACTATATACATATATACAAAAGATGCTATTTACACAAAGTTTACAAACATGCAAAATTTTTGAAAAATGTTTTGAAATCATGAATGGATGATGCATGAAGTGCAAGTTTTGCAAAAAGTATTTTCACACACATTTACGTAAGATTTTTGCAAACTTTTGATTTTCAAAACATTTTGGAAAAATTTTGTACTATATACATAATTTTGATAAGAAAATATTTACACAAACTTTACACAAAAGATTTTTGAAATCATTTTTACAAAAATAACTGGTACACTAGCTATTTATGTGCAAATAAAAGAAGTTTTTGTACATGAAAAAAATTTCTATTTTTGTGATTTTTAGGGTTTTTAGCCATTTTATTTATTAACACACACTCACACAAAGTACGAGTTATGGCTAAAGTATATATGAAATATATACACACCCCCCTATACTTAGCTCGAACGATGTCCTCAGAGTCAAGAGCGATGAAGAAGACATAACTCGTGCTAGGTATAGGGAAGTGAAAAGGAACGCTATATACAAAGATGAAGTAGAAAAGTCAAGAGGGTCTCGGGTTTCCCCCCTATACTTAGGATCATGTAATCCTAAGTATAGCTGGCTGTATACTAAGGGAAAACCGAGTGGAGAATGTACAGGGTCTACCCCCCCTATACTTAGGGTAAAATATCCCTAAGTATAGGCAGCAAAACAGGGGTAGAAAGAAACAAAAGAAATACCCAAAGGTCTCACATCCCCCCTATACTTAGGGTAAAGTGCACCCTAAGTATAGCATAATCAATAGATGAAGAAGGGGATGTGGGACTGAAGAATGTAGTGATATAGACATCTGGATCTATACAAGGCGGAAGATCAGTGAAACTCAGGCGTGAGATGCATTAGATGTGAGTCAAAGACAACATCTCACGCAAACTGAATAGGGGCAAGATCAACGACTAGCGGCTCATGATCTAGAAATGGCATGAGCCGCTGGCCGTTCACTCGAAAGGTACTATCAGAAGACAACTCGGATATATCAATGCTACCGTTGTTGTGTACCTTTCTGACCAAGTAGGGTCCCTTCCACTTGCTCTGTAGCTTCCCTGGAAATAAAGGAAGCCTCGCATCAAACAGCCATACTCTCTGTCCAATCTTAAAATGCTTGTGGCTGATGTGAGAATCATGCCACTCCTTCACTCTCTCTTATATTGTAGGCTGTTTGAGGAAGCGGTATCTCTCAACTCCTCCAGGGCTGCTAACTCTGCCCTCCTCTGGTCTCCTACACCATCTGGATCCATAAGTATGCTTGTAACTGCCCAAAGTGACCTGTGCCTCAACTCAACAGGCAAATGGCACGGCTTGCCATATACGAGGCGAAAGGGAGATGCGCCCAATGGTGTCTTGAAAGACGTCCTATATGCCCACAAGACCGATTCCAAAAGCTGTGACCAATCCTTTCGGTCAGGGCGGATGACTTTCTGTAGTATAGTCTTGATCTCCCTATTCGACACCTCGGCTAGACCATTCATCTGTGGATGGTAAGGTGTAGCAACACGATGGTCTATGCCGAACTCGCTAGCAAGGGCCTTCACATGGTCGTTGATGAAATGAGACCCCCCATCAGAAATCAGAACTCTAGGAACCCCGAACCGCGTGATGATGTGCTTCCTCAAAAATCTGCAAACTGTCCTCGCATCAGCGGCTCGGGCGGGGATAGCCTCAACCCAACGACTAACATAGTCCACGGCCAACAGAATGTACTCAAATCCCTGACTTTTAGGGAATGGATCCATGAAATCGATGCCCCATGCGTCAAAAACCTCACAGAAGTGAATGGGCTGCATCGGCATCATATCACGTTGTCCACAAGTGCCCATCCTCTGACAGTCAGTACACCTCTTCACGAACTCATCAGAGTCCTTGAAGAGGGTAGGCCACCACAAGCCGGATTGGAGCACTTTCTGTGCCGTTCTCCTCCCAGCATGATGTCCTCCTGCCTCAAGCTTGTGGCAGTAAGTGAGGACGCTACGGTGTTCCTCCTGAGGAATGCACCGACGCCAGACGCTATCCCCTCCTTCGTGGTAAAGGATGGTATCCTCCCAGTGGTAGGACTTGGCCTTCACAAGGAAGGTCTCAAGCCTCTGCCTGGGCCAATCTTGTGGGACTTTCCCAGCAACAAGAAAGTTCACAATATCGGCATACCACGGGAGTAAGGCGATAGCAAGGATCGCCTCATCTGGGAATGTCTCACAAATGGGATCTATCTGCTCAGACTCCTCAGGCTGCTCTATACGGGAGAGATGATCCGCCACCACATTCTTGACTCCAGGCTTATCCTTGATCTCAATGTCGAACTCCTTGAGTAGAAGGATCCATCTAGTAAGTCTGGCCTTGGCATCCTTCTTTGCCATGAGGTACCGGATGGCGGTGTGATTAGTGTACAAGGTCACTCTAGATCCAATGATATAAGATCGAAACTTATCTAGGGCGAACACTACGGCTAGCATCTCCTTCTCTGTGACCGTGTAATTCCGCTGGGCGGAATCCAAAGTGCAGCTAGCATAGTGGATAGCAAACGGGACTCCATCCCTCCGTTGTCCCAGCACGGCCCCTACGGCAAAATTGGAGGCATCTGTCATGATCTCGAATGGGAGAGACCAATGAGGCGGCTGGAGGACAGGAGCCTCAATCACACAATACTGGAGAGTCGCAAAGGACGAAAGACACTTGTCATCGACAAGGAACTCGGTGTCTTTCGTCAAGAGGTCAGTCAACGGTCGGGCAATCCTGCTGAAATCATGAATAAATCTCCGATAAAAACCAACGTGCCCCAGGAATGACCGTAGCTGCCTCAAATTGGACGGCGGTGCGAGTTTTCTAATGACATCAACCTTGGCCGGATCAACCTCCATGCCCCTGTTGGAGATGATATGGCCAAGCATCGTCCCTTGAGTCACCATGAAGTGACTCTTCTCCCAAGAAAGAACCAAATGGAACTCAATACATCGCTGGAGTACCTGGTCTAGGGAGTCAAGACAGGAGTCGAATCCGTCGTCGTAGACCGAGAAATCGTCCATGAAGACCTCCAAACACTCCCCTACCATGTCCGAAAAGATCGACAGCATGCACCTCTGAAAAGTCGCAGGGGCATTACATAGCCCAAATGGCATGCGTCGAAAGGCATATGTACCGAAGGGAAAGGTAAAGGTGGTCTTCTACTGATCCTCAGGAGCGATGGCCACCTGCTTGTAGCCCGAGTACCCATCCAGGAAACAATAATGGCTCTTCCCTGCCAGTCTCTCAATGATCTGGTCAATAAAAGGCAGGGGGAAATGATCCTTCTTGGTGGCCTGGTTGAGTCTCCTGTAGTCAACACAGACCCTCCAAGAGGTGGGTACTCGTGTAGCAATCTCCTCTCCCGACTCACTGATCACAGTCATGATGCTTGTCTTCTTGGGCACCACATGCAAGGGGCTGACCCACTTGGAGTCGGAAATGGGATAAATAAAATCTGCACTCCACCATTTTGATATTTCCTTCATCACGACCTCTATCAGGTTGGGGTTTTGCCGCCGCTGGAACTCACACGACGG
Source organism: Ottelia alismoides (assembly GCA_037367405.1). NCBI lineage: Eukaryota > Viridiplantae > Streptophyta > Magnoliopsida > Alismatales > Hydrocharitaceae > Ottelia > Ottelia alismoides. Next base: position 303,701 of record JAZKJV010008463.1, on the reverse strand, counting down.
CTTCGCCCCCTCCTCGAGATAGATATGGTGGGAGCACACTGATGGACTAATCCCATGGAGATCTGCTACGCTCCATCCGATTGCCTTGCGGTTCTTTTCAAGAACCCCCATCAAACGGGATTCTTGCTCTCCAGTCAGATCGGCGGAGATGATGACTGGGTACATCTCATGTTCGCCCGCAAGGAACCGATACTTCAACGAAGTAGGGAGCGGCTTCAGCTCTAGACAGCTGGGTGCTGGCAAATCTGGCTTCGGAAGAAGATGTGTGAATGCTGCTAAATCTGCCAAATCTGCCTGGGAGAATGAAAACGAACTCTCGCAAACTGAATTTGGAGAAGGATGCTGAACTGTACTCTCTCTGATCTGCTCTGCATCTACCTCCTCCGCAGCTGTAGGCTCTGTGGGACTCAGGTCTGGCATCTGATCATCACAATCTGCCCAATCAGACTCTGAATCTGAGGGATCTGCATCAAACAAGGTGGCATCAGTACCAACGTCACACAAGGTGGCCTCAGTACCACCATCACTAGAAATCGTATCGCGATCGGGAACCGGCTCTGCTGCCTCTGAAGTATCCTGGACCAGGGCTGTGCTCTCCAAGCTCTACTCTGCTATCATCTCGGCATCAGCGGTGTCTGGAAATGAGAGGATGGCCTGTGCTGAAGGGTCTGCCCATGCTGCCTCATCATCTGTGATCACAAAATCACAGTCCTGGTGGATGTCTAACCCGGCATCTGTCAGCTGCTCTGTACCTGTGCTGGTCTCTGAGCATGCTCTCTCTCTGGCTCTGCAGTCCTCGACCGTCTCTATTTGTACACTTTCGCCCTTGACGCGAAAGTATACCTTCCCGCTATCATGATCAGTCACTGCCTTGGCTGTGGCCAAGAACGGACGACCGAGGATGATGGGGGTATCGGCCACTGAATCAGGGATCTTCATGTCCAACACTACGAAGTCCACAGGGAATTGCAGGCCCTGAATAGTGATGATAACGTCTCACAACAACCCCTTCGGCCTCTTGACAGATTGATCAGCAAACTGAAGGACTGTCCTGCTCTGTCTGAGAGTGCCCAACTCGAAGCGGTCGAGAAGGGATACCAGAAGGAGGTTGATAGAAGATTCGCTATCCAATAGATTCTGGTCGAACCTCTGTTCACTAATCTGACACCTGGCATATGGGGCTCCTGAATCTGGCCTCTTGGCCGGCAGACGGTTCTGGATCGCGAAGCACGTGGCTTTGGTCAGCACATGAATCTTTGACTGGTGGTTCCTCCTCCTCCTCCTGACTGTGGTCCTATCTCTCAACGATCGCTGAAGAAGGGGGATGTGCTGTAAAGCCTCCTGAAGGGTCAGCTGTATGTGAAATCTGTCGATCATGCTCTGGCTGAACTCCTCCTGCTCTCTCTTTTTTGGGTTTTTTTCTCTTTTCTTCCCCTTCCCCATCAGAAGCACTCTAGGGAAGGGGATCACAGGATCCTTCTCAGACGAAGGACTAGGAATAGGTCTAGACGGCTCGACGGCCGGATCCGCACATACATCAATCACCACAGTGGGACCGGAAGAAACTAAACCTTTTCCTTCATTCAAAACAGTGTTCTGAGATACATCAGTGGTAGGAAAAACAACATCTCTCTCAAAATGAACACCGGTGGCCTCAGTACCACCACGGGTCGGCTCTGCTGGACGTCTCGCGGCCTCAGTACCGCGTGCTGGCTCGGCTACTCGGGTGGCGTCAGTACCAACTCCTCGAACTGGTGAAGCGGCGGCCTCAGTACTGCCGGTGGGATCAGCATCCTTGGTGGCATCAGTACCACCATCATCATCATGAGCGGCCTCAGTACCGCTCTCCTCCTCCTCATCTGGCACCCCGGATGTATCCTCATGGTGTAGCTCAGACGAGGCGCCGCCGCCTGCTGGTGTCCTACCGCTCCTAAGCGTAACAAAATCAGCATCAAAAAGATCCGAAGATGTATCAACAAATGGATCATTACGAGTGGCGTGCTCAGTGTAAGCTACCTGCTCAGATTTCCGCTTCAGGCTATTGGGATTCGGCTCTATCGGGACAGGAATGGCGGCCTTCCCTCTCACAATGTCCCGCATCTCCTGGCGGAACTCGACCACTTCCCGTCTAAAGGTAGCCTGCTGGTCCGTGAGGAGGCGGGCTATGTCGTCCAAGGCGGGGCTCTCGTATGGTGGACCATGAGAGCCCGATGGGTAGCCTCTCTGGTACTGAGGCTGCTGGAACTGGTGCTGCTGGTGAGAGGGGTAAGAAGGAGGGTGCTGCTGGTGTGGCTGGTGAGCCTGCTGCTCACGTCTCCAAGACTGTCCCTGCTGCTGATAGGGACGAGGAACGAAGGATGACTGCGGCTGTGACTGGTAAACTGGGGGCTGCTGCTGCTGGTGATCCCTCTGCTGGCTATATACTGCCCTCCCTGGCCAGATGGCTGCTGCTGGGGCTGGGTACCTCCACTCCCCCACCTGAATCCGGGATGGTCTCGTCGGATCCCAGGATGAGGACGGTCATACCAAATCCCGTTGACATCCATCAACAGCTCTGCGTCGTACTGGGCTGGCGGGAGTACTGCCAGAGGCTGATCCGGCTGGTATACCACCATCTACAGGTCTGGAGATGGTGGTGACTGGTAAGAGGGCTGCTGCTGCTGGTACGTCTCCGCCTGTACAAGGTGGACCTGTCTAGGCTGCTGAAAGGCGCTGGAGCGCTGGGACGAGCTGTTGCTGCCGCCGGTATCGCCTCGCGACTGAAGACGGGGCTGTGAAGCCGTCTGTGCCTCCTGGAGATACATGAGCTGGGTCTTCATGTCGCTCAGAGTCTGTGCCATCTGCTCCATCTGAGTAATGCCCTGGCAATGCTTCTTCTCGATCAGCTCCATCCGGTCCAACTTCTCGCTGATGATACCCATATCCGCAGCGGACGACTCTGCCTGTGTTGCTGCTACTGCGGATGAACTGGATGGACCGGCGTCGACCCGTGCTATCCTCTGGTACTGCACGGGTCCTAGCTGCTGCTGGGGTCTGCCCTGAGTGTATAACCGGGTCTGGGACATCACCATATAGTTCTCGGCCATCTCCTCATAGATGGCCCAGACCTGGTCGTGATCCTTGGCGAAATAGGACCCGCCACAAGAAGCATTCACCATGCCCTGGAGCTCTGGTGTCAGCCCGCTGAAGAAGCTCTACAAAAGGTTCGGCTTCGAAATATCATGGTGCGGGCATCGGTCAGTCAGCTCACGAAACCTCTCCCAAGCCTCATGGAATTGCTCGTTGGGGAGCATGGAGAAGTTGCTGATGAGGGCTCTCGCTGCATTGGTCCGCCTGAGTGGATAGTACTTGTTCAAGTACTCGGTGCGGAGCTGCTCCCAGATGTAAACAAACCTCCCCAAGTGCTTCAGCCAGGTGGCTGCTCTGTCTGCTAGGGAAAAGGGGAAGGCGATCATCCTGATCGTGTCCTGGTCCACCTGACGGTCGTGGACAGTACTGCAAATCATCAGAAACTCCTGGAGGTGGAGATGGGGCTCCTCAGTCGCGAGTCCGTGGAAGCGGGGGAGTAGCTGCAAACTGTTCGGGGGGAACTTGAAGTCCCCCACGATGGCTGGAAGTACTACCCAGTGGTGCGTCAGCGTCGATCCGGGGTTGTGTAACTCCCGCATCGGTCTCGGTGGTCCTCCGGCCGCGGCTGCGGCGGCTGCGGCTGCTGCTGCGGCTGTAGCATCAGCATCCTCTGGGATCCTCGGTCCCTCTCTCCTCTGCTCTCGCTCTGCTCTCTCTGCTCGCATCTGCTCCATCTCTCTCCTCATATCGAGCATGAATGCTCCCTGATCCCTCAACTGCTGTTGCACGGTCTCTAAGGAGGCGATCAAGATGGAGTTGATCGTGCCCTGGTCCAGCACAAAATGCTCAGGCTGTGGACCATGGGAACGATCCTCGGAACTGCCGGCCATGGCGTCTGCAAAATCAAATGAGCCAAACTCAGGTGCTGTCAAATCTTCTAGTCTCTCCTCTGGCTCATATCTCTCAGAACCGAAAGAAAGGGGGTCGAGGGGGAACAGGGCGGAATCGTACTCGGGCTCGGAGAACTGGTCTCGGCTCTCGCGGGCCAACCTAGATGAATGGGTAGACGTGCCCGAAAGCAGTGCAGCCAGAGGCTACCTAAGAGAGCGTCTACCCATCATCGTGATCTGACGAGTAGTGCGGATGGGATCTGGAAAAACTATGATCAAAATGCAAACCCCTCTGTTCACCAACGCAACGCGAGCTGAAGACCGTAAAGGCTCGGTCAAATTATCTTGTCAATTTTTATTAGGTGAACAAGCAATCTATCAGAGCGCTTACGTGACCTGTTGGGATACCAGATACTACTCCAACTGACTGGCCCGCACGGAAGAGTCGGTAGTCAGCTGGAAATAGCACCGGAGGGCTCTACCTAGGGTGCGGGTCACTCTCTCGCGCAATCAAACCAAACAATAAGGGGGTTGCTCTCCCCAAGACAAATTTTTAGGTGGAGTGTCTTTTAGGGTCAATAGTTTTAGCAGTCCCAATTTTATGGTTTTTCTTATTTTTTAATATTTTTCAATAAAAATAAAGGCCTAACGAATTTTTCGGTTCTCCTGATTATTTAATCCAAAACAGGGGGGCGAAGACGAAAAAGCCGATGCACGATGAAATCAATGATGCATGCAAAGATAGAAATGCGTACCTTTCCTCCAGCACTCTACATGCAAGTGAACCGTGCAGAAATTTAAAGACTGAAAGTAAACTACCCTATATGATGCAGCGGTGAAAACCGAGTCCTAGAAGAGCAAGTCTACTCGCAGAACCGTCTAACTGGTCACCGACCTCCAAGCCAAAGGTTCGGTCTTGGCCTACCCCTCCTCTGCCCGACAAATCGGGGGTAGGAGAAAGCGCTTTACGGGGCAGACTGCGACACGTAGGCTACGAAGGAGATGAGGCAGTTATTTTTATTAATCAATTTTTAGTAGGTCCAATTAATCACACTATAGGAACAAGCAGATAATTAGGTGTGGGGACCCTACTAATTACGGCACAAGCAAGCAGAAAATCCTAAGTCTAGGGGCTCGATGAAAAACCGCATAAACACCGAAAAAGGCAGCTAAAAATCAAAACCGTGAAAAAGCCGCGAAAAACACCTAAGGGTCCCCTAAGCACACCGGTGCTCGGCAAAACAGACCCGCTAAGAGTTCAAGTCCAAGAGTGTCTAAGTACATGTATTATTACAATAATAATCAAATAAAAGAAAAATAAAACCTAACTAAACCTCTCCCACTCAACTCTCTCCCGCTCTCTCCTGCAGCTCCGTGCAGAAGGGAGTCGCCTCCAAGTCTCACAGTTGCGTCGGATTCTCGAAATCGGTCGCCTCGGTCCTCGGGCCCTCGCAAGAAAGAATAGAGTGGTCAGACCAATAAAAATAACCAAATAATAATAAGAAAAATAAATGAGAATAAAATGAGGATATATATGCAAAAATGCAATATAAAATAAACAAACAAAAATCAAACAAAAATAAAAAGAAAAGAAAATAAAATAAAACAAAATAAAACAAAAATAAAATATAAACAAAAAGCCGCGAAAAAGCCGCGAGCTCCGAAAGAGCCGCGAAAAGCCACGAAAACAAAAACGAAAATAAAATGAAAATTACTAAGCCGTGCTCCCCGGCAACGGCGCCATTCTGATGACCGATAAAATCCCAAGTGACTAAGGCAATCAGGTATCTAGAGGGTCGTTGCGACCTCAATCACTCAGACTCGATCAATCAAGAAAAATAAGACCACCAATCAAGAGAAAAATCAAATCAAATACGGTAGCGGTCTCGCTATTAATTTAACCTGGTATAGCGACCAGGGTCGAACACAAGGAGCACGGGTTGGCCTCACGGCCTACGAAGTAGTCAAAAAGAAATAAAAGAAAATAAAAGGAGTGTTTTTGGTGGTTTTTAAAGTATTTTATACTTTTTTGGATTTTTAATATATTAAGAAACTAATGAAAGAAAAGAAACAACACACTTCAACAATTTATTAAATGCACTAAAAATCAACCAAAAATTCTAACAAAAATAATTTTATGTGTTTTATAATTTTTACTGTTTTTGGTGAATTTTTGGGAATTTTTTGATGTTTATTTAATTTTCTAAAAATAAAACAAGGACTAAAACTACAGGTACTGTCCAGCCGAGCTAAAAGGACCTAGATAAAATATCTAGAAGCCCAAAATTAGCCTGGAGGTAATTTTCTTGTATAAAGAATAAAACAAGGAAAATTTAGGCACCTAGATTATTATTTTTGGGTTTTTAGTCTATTTATTAGAATTTTTGTAAGATTTTAAGTGTTTTTCAATTTTTAGGTATTTTAAGCAATGAAAAATAGCCAAAATTGGCTAGAAAATCAAGCAAGCATAAACAAATAGTAAGTAAATTTTTTATAATTTTTAAATGAACTTTAATATTTTTTTATGATTTTTAAAGTTAGACAGTAACGAAAATAAAGTTTTTGAATTTTTAAAAATATCAAACAATGTCTAAAATGTCTCCAAATTTTATAGAAAATTTTACATCATGGCAGGGGCCATGTGTCCAATTTTCATCAAATTTGGAGGTGATTTTCTATTTTATTCAAAAATGCAAAAAGGGTACTGTGTACAGGGACCTAAGTGCAAATACCCGAAGTCCTGAGGGGTCTGGTGCAAAAAACCCAGGAAGTCACGCGCGTCGCGCGTGACTGAGGCACTCAGGGACCCAAATGAAAGGAAAACAAGTTCCGAGGGCTATTTGGTAACAGGTTCCAAAAGCCCAGGGACTTGTTTGCAAAATACCCAACAATATACGCACATGCACAATAAATTCACGCACAGGGGCATAAATGCAATATTCCTATACTATTCATTCATTAAGTAACATCACAGGACTACAAGGGCATATAATGCAAATAACCCAGACAACCACGTGACGAAGCACGTGTCACATCACACACAGGGGCATAAATACAAAGTAAATAAACTGCAGGGTCCTCTTATGCAAATATCCCAAAAACTAAACAACTACCTAAAATATTTACAGGACTAAACACTAAAGACAAAACAATAGGGGGCCTAAGTAATATTTACCCCTTTATTAATGGAGCCGCTGATGAATGCCATGTGTAGCATCTGACGGTGACGGTTGACTGGCGCTCCCAAGCTAAGCTCCTCGGGCGAATCCGACGGTGGAGCGATTTGGGGGTAACCTAAAATTAGCGAAAAAGAAAAAGCTAAGGGTCTACCTGGGTGGATGAATGGGTTGTGGGCGAGCTTGCGCAGCTCTGGGTCTTCACCTCACGGAGCGCCGATGTCCGAGGCTCGAGCTCCACCTCATGGCAGAGCAAGGCGGCGATACTCGCCGGATCGATGGGTCACTGCACCTCTCCTCGCTGCGACACTTGCTGGAGCAAGCTGTCACTCTTGCCAACACAGTGGAGGTCACTGGGGGGTGGAGCGAATGGCCAAAGATGGGAATGGAGGAGGCGGAGCTGGAGCTTTATACGCTGGAGGGTCCGAGAAGAAGGGCGCGGGTAGGGCGTTCTGGAGCGCGGATCCCGAGGTGAAGGCTCCGACGAGGGTCTCGGATGCATCGTGAAGGAGTCGGACCCGGGGTTTGGGTGGTAAGGGATTGGGTTTGGATGGGAAAAATCCGAGAAACGGGTTACCCACTAAGGACCTGTGGGAAGTGGTCCTGGGGGGGGGGGTAGTTGACCGGGCGGTCAACAATCCCCAGGACCAATGAGAGGCTGCCATTTGGAAAATATTTGAAAATTCAATTTAAAATAGCAAATGGCTTATTTAATAAAAACTCAAAACATGAAATATTTTTATTTTGTTTTTTTCTATTTTTTAGTGATTTTTAATTAATTTTTCGAAAAAAAATAAGGTATGTACATAGTAGGTTCATATATAGGTATATATACAATATATAGGTTTTAATTTTGATTTTTAATTTGTTATTTTTATACAATTTTATTCCCATTTTATATTTTATTTATTTCTATTATAAAATAAGGAATAAAAAGATGTTTTTATTTTATTTTATTTTTATTATTTATGTACATAGGTGAAATAAATAGGTATGTACATATATATACATGGTATATTTACAAAGTCTTTTTGGATTTTTAGTTTTGTTATTTTTATTTTGTTTTTGTTTTAATTTATTTTATTTATTTACACCATATAATATAAAGTATTTACAAGATTTTTGGGAATTAATTTTATTTATTTACAAGGCTAAATAAATAAAAGATGGATGGTTTATATACATGGTGAGTGATGTTTTTGTCTTCTTTTTTATTTTTATATTTTTATTTTGTTTTTATATTTAGAAATATTTACAAATATTTACAAGCCAATTTGAGTCTATTTTTGTGAGGAAAATACTTTTATTTATCTACATAAATATTTACACACATGAGCCCCTATCTCCCTCTACTTTGGCTTTTATGCGGTCAGGCCCATGCTGAGCCCTCCCTTGGGTTAGGTTGCTCAATATTTATTCTAAATATTTCCCACTTTTTCTTTTTAATCTTTATTCTTTTATTTTTGCACAAAAACATGCTAATTATAGGTTTTTACACAATGCATGCTTTTGGTAATTATTTCTATTTACAACTATATACATGCATTTGCAAAGGTTTTTGTAGCTAAAATATAAGAATAAAGAGTGATGAATGAGTATTCATCAGAGGGCGCGCTGCGGAAGGCTGCAGCTGGGCCGGCGGCGGCTGGGAGGTGGGCCGACAATGGGGCACTCCGATGGAGAAGGAGGCGTCACCGCCAGAGAAGGCTCCTGTTTATTTTTTTAATGTTTTTGTTTTATATTTTTTATATTTTTTTAACCAGGAATGGATATGTGAAGAGGAGAAGATGATGAAAAATAATGTTTGTGATGTGTGGTAGTAATGAAATAAAATGAAGATGATGAATGCGGTGGGGCACTCCGATGGAGAAGGAGGCGTCGCCGCCAGAGAAGGCTCCTGTTTCTTTTTTTTGGATTTTTTTTGTAATTTTTTCGACTTTTTGTTGTAAACAAGAAAATATATGTGGAAATAAAAATGGTGGTGATGATGTTGATAGTGATGAATTTGTGGTGATGATTGTGAATGTTTGGGTGATGAACAATAGAAAAAAATAATGTGAGATAAAAAATTGACAAAGAAAAGGAGAGGGAATATTTACCTGTGATTTTGCCTAAGGATGGAGGTACGGTGTGTGTCTCCTGTCATGGTCTAGATCAGCTTGGCGAAAAGCTGAGAAGCTAGGCAATCCCCTTGTGGAGGAATGCTACGCGTACAAGGCTCGCGGATCTCGCCTGGACTTGTCGTCGCTCAACACCAATGGACAAGCTCTCACCTCGGAACCTTGGTGGAGCGGGAGCTTTTCTCACTCGTAGAATGGCGTATGAGGGAAAATGATGGAGGTGGTGGTGAATAAAAAGAAGAGGAGAAAGTTGGAGAAGTGATGGAGAAAGTGGAGAGAATGGTGGAGGAAGTGGGGTAAATGTGACTTGGAGTAGAGGGCAAGTAAGGGGAGAAGAGGTAAAAGGGGAATAAAATAAATAATTAATAAAGTAATATAGTAGGCTACTAAAAATAATTAAATTAGTAATAATAATAAAAAATAATAATAAATCTGAAAATAATAAAATAAATCCGGAAATAATGATAAAGGGGTGACATGTGACGGCTCCAGGAGCTGCCACATGTTGCTCCTAGAAAATTCAAAAATTAAATGTAAAAAAAATCGAAAATAAATAACAAAAGGGATTAAATCAAAAAGTAGTCAACACAAAAGTTGCTCATCTCGACGAGATCTACAACTTTCGTGAAGTGCCAAAAATCAAAAGAAGTCATCTATACATAATGTATTTTTGGGTGGTACCTTATAGATATAAAATACCACATTTTATCTTTTGTAATTTTTTTGTCATTTTTAAAAGAGAGATTAATCAAAATAAAGTTAGAAAAAATATGAAAGGAATATTTACATCTTAATCCATTTTTTTGGATTTTAATTATTAAGAAAATAAAAGGGCAAACCGGTCAATAAGCATAATATACAAAAGGGGCCCAAAACCCAAGTTTTGCATACGAGCTCTGATTTTAATAAAATGGGTCTCGTTTTGAAGGTCTCTGAATGTATATTACTTTAAAAGTGAGGATACCTAAATCAGGCACTACATGAGAGAGATATGTGCATTTTAAGGCTCCTAGTTTTAAACTTGGATTGGGGTTTTATTGGTCAATTTTACAAGTTAGTATTTTTTTGATATTTTTCTTTAATTAGTGTAAGTAATATATATAATATAGAGTTGGTTTTATTGGATTTAGAGTTAGTATAAAATATATACGTAAAGGGTATTTTAGCTAATATACAAGTGAATAATTATAAGGAAAATTGGCTTCTTATTTAATGCAAATATGAATGCTAAAATGCAGATATTATGGTTGCATGCATGAATGCTAATTATGCAAGATAAAGGGAAATATGCTGCTATTTACTCGAGAACAAAGCTCTATTTTCAACTATTAGAGTGATGAATCACATATTCATCAACCCCCTATACTTAAACCTTGCTTGTTCCCGAGCAACTAAATTGAAATGCAAGAGTGAAATGATTTTGGGTTCCATACCAAGGTCATGAACAAAAGTTGAAAATGGAGCTTGACTCAACATTTGGATTAATTATGTTGCGGAACCTTATTAGGATCTGAACTTAAGTCCTAACAGACTTCAAGTTCCACAAGTCTTCTATTCAAGACGCCTTAATAGTCAGGTCAGAACAAATCCTCAGACACAAATTTCTGATGACTATGATTCTTACTTGTACTGTGTAAGTGTAAAATAGCTCTCCACATCAGAAATGGCTCAGAAACAACCTCCTCTAACAAGGTAACTAATTACACGGTCCAGTAACTCTTTCCTCGAGGAGCGGGGTATTCCCTTCTAAGTTCAAGTGCGACCAACTCAAGAGGAGGGGTAGAGAGAAGAATAGATGGTAGCCAGTGTAGCTACCTATCCCAAGATGCTTGACCAGTGTAGCCAAGTCATCCAGCTGCAGACTTCTTTGCTAATATACATACTCCAACGGTATTTTATTTTCACTTGGACATGTCTGATTTTTTTTGGAGTTTTTGCATTTTTTTCTTTTTTTCTTTTTTTTGAACTATATACAAGGTGCAGCATGTAATCAAGAGTTTTTCCTCTTGAGCCAGTAGACTATTCCTCTTTTGAAGCATTATTGCAACCCACAACATCCCGTCCTTAGATGTCAACATCACCAGACTAGGTTGAGATGCACTACCCTCCATAGAGGAGGATGGATGTTTCCACCCATGTGCTACTCCAAGCTAAAGGATTCCACCTCCTCACTACCTCATCAATGAAGAGCTACGTGCATTGTGCTTGTCCAAGTTAGGTCACTGTCTATAAGAATCATGCGTGTGCACAAGATATTCTACTTAGACTGATCAAGATGACATGTGAACATAGACTTGCTGACTCAAAGAATTAAGTCACTTGATATGAGAAATCTTAACTCCAATTCCTATAAGGTTCCTCTAAAATTAGGTGGATTAAGGTCAAATCAACTCCATCCTCAATATCTCATAACTTGGTCCAGACCCACTAGCTTTTCACCTTGCATATGCAAGATATGCATATGAGATGCAGATGACATGCTATGTAGATGAAATGCATGACTCTTTTTTCTTTTCTTTTTTTGCAAGGATGATATGCAAGAGTAAATAAGAAGCCTATTTTTTTTGTTTTTTTATTGTTTTTTTGTTTTGTTTCAAAAGTTTGGTATACCTCCTATGTTTCAACAATTTACAAGTGTTTTAAAGTATTATACTAATTATACAAGTGTTATACAATATACAAGTATACAATTTTTTTTCAATTTTTTTACCCACCCGTAATTATTGCATAATATATACAAAAATACGCGAAAATAAGCAAAAGTACGAGCTATGGGTAAAGTATATATGTAATATATGCACGCCCCCTATACTTAGCATGTGTTATGTCCTCAGAGCACGAAAAGCAAGGAAAAAGACATAGCTCGTGCTAAGCGTAGGAGAGTTAAAATAACAAAAATATAAAGGAGTCGCTCCGCCCCCCTATACTTAGGCTCTGGCAGCCTAAGTGTAGAAGAAGACCAAAAATGGGGCGGGCGAGGTTAAGAGAGGAAATGAAGGAGTATATACACGGCGGGCATCGGTCCCCCCTATACATAGGCTCTGGTCAGCCTATGTATGGGACAAGAGTGAGTATAAGAACCGATGAGATCTGGAGAATGTACATAGAATGATGAAGAGACTCGGGTCACTCCCCCCTATACTTAGGATCTGATCATCCTAAGTATAGCCATAAAATGAAATGATACGGAGCCGGGGCAAGTGATTCGAATCACTGGAGAGGGAGGGAAAATATATACAAGAAGGTTTGAGAATATACATGGGTCAAGAAGGTTTGTGATGAACCTTCTTGCGGGAGCGAGGAGGTGGGTATTATACAAGTGTGACGCTATCGGAATCGTCCTCAGATGAATAATAGTGAGGTGAAGGGATCGTCCAACGCAGGTCGACACACGACTGCTTGCTTAGATAAGGCTTGAGAATAGCCGAACTGAGCTCAATCATATAAATCACCTTATCCGGACCCGATGAGGACTCCTCAGAAAGTTCCTTCTCTGGTATATTGAAGGAAACTTTCTTAGTTGGTTTTCTAGAACCTGAATCATTGAGAGAGAGATGAGAGTGACGTGTCTTGAGAGGTTTGGGGGAACACCTCGAGGAATCAATTCTCGACTTCCTCTCACTAGAAAGCCGACTAGAAGAGGGAGAAACCGTGTTTTTATGTGGAGTCAATTTAGTCTCGGTTGTTTCCTTTGAAGGTCCGGGATGTGGTGCGTTGCTGACCATGGGTTCCTCATCAAACGAGTCACCATATAGTTTGGAATATTTCTGAGGGTCAGCACGCATCTTGAGAAAGTGGTAGTGATCTCAGTTGGCTTGGCATTATTGGGCTCTTGTGTCAGATCATCGAAATGATCAAGGCAATCTACAAAGCTCGTGTCTGACTCAATGGTAGCTTCTGGTCGTGAGTCCTCCTTAGAAGCTATCACGGTGGTGGTGCAAGCAGTTGATGAAGTGACGGTGTGGGGAGACTCTGAACCAACGGTCATCCGGACAATCGGTTTCTCAAGTGTAGCAGAGAGGTGGGACTCATCTACCTCTCGATTGTCACGACTGTCAGCGGATGTGCGAGTCACCTTAGAGTAAAGTTTATCAAAGAGTGGGTGAGGTCGAAGTGCTCCCAAAGCTGAAAAATCGATCTCCCGAGTCTCGCAATCTATAGTCGCCTTAGCCAAGGCTAAGAGCGGCTTCCTGAGAATAATCGAAGACTGGGTAAACTCTCCTCGGTGCTCGATGTCAACGATCGTGAAGTCCACCTGGAGTAGAGCACCTTGGAAAGTAACGATGACTGAAATGTTTCCTCTCGACCATTTTATAGGTCGATCAGCCAGCTGAACGATCTCTCTCGACTTTCTGATAGGCCTGGGTTTGAGCTTGTCAAACACATAGGCCGGGAGGATATTTATCGGCGAGTCATCATCGATTCTCACATGGGTAAAGATGGTGTCTTTGATTTCACATTCAACTCAGGGCAACCGCTTCACTCTGCGGCTCTTGGTCTTTCTCCCTATCACCAAGGAGTTGGCCATAGACACTATGTGTCTTTCAATCCTTGTCCTCTTATTTCCCGACCTCTTGGGTATCAATTACTCTTTACAAATCTCTTGAGTTAGGGGAAGTGATCTATGGCCTTAATTAAGGGAAGTTTGAAAATCAATTCTTTATCGAGTGCTTCCCTTAGGGCAGGATCCAATTTTTTTAGGTCTTTTTCATTTTCAATTTTATGTGATTTTTTGATTTTTCAATTTTTTTGGTGTTCTGGATGGATGAATGACCAGACTCAAGATTGGAAGGAAAGGGGTTAGTAGAAGAGGGAGATAGAATGGACTCCAGTTGTACAGAAGATGTGGGTTCCCTAATGCTCACTCGGTTTTCAACATCAGATCTAGTCACGTCTTTTTCCACTTTCATTCCCAAGCTGGCAGAAATTGAGTGCAAGATTTCGATGACATCTCTCAGCTTGTTACCAAATGTTTCATTTTTCTCAATAAGTCTGGAAATGTCATCCTCCAAAATGTTCCCATGACAATTCATGAGAGAGTTCTGCTCAATTGGAGGAAACTACTGAGATGTTTGGGTCTCATACTAAACATACCTAGACTCCGACATGTAATGTTGGATCGAGTATGGACCATTCAAATGGCAAATATTGGTCGGAGCCTCATATGATGAAAAGGGGACTGATAAGTCTAGCTCATGTGTCCAATCTTGTGAATGTATAGGCCCTCAGAATGAAGGCTGGTTAATGGAAGCTTGATCACTAAAGTCAATCAAGTCTAGGAAATCATGATGTGCAAGCCTCTCCATTCGGGTTGTTCGATTGACCATGTGATGCTCTAAGGTCAAGTAGGGATGTGTATATGTAAATTGTTGTCTGGTCCCTTCTTGAGGTGAGAATGAAGTATGTGGGGGCATATAATTTTGCCAATCATCTGTCTCAACAATGCCTGATTCTTTGATTCCTGCAAGCTCTCGAGAATAAGGACAATCAGCCCAAGATGGAAGTGGATTCAGAGTGTTGGAATATGGAGTAGGTGAGAAATGCGAAGAAGTGGAGAAGTCAGTCGAAATTCTGACTTCATAATTGGGTTGAGATGGAGCTGACCACGGGTAAGGGTCTCCCGTGGGTGGCGGAGGATACATGGAAGAATGAGGAGGTGAAGATGATCGGTATATGGTCAAGGAGGATTGACAAGAGGTCACGTGGACCAATATCCTGACATCTTAAAGAGGAGAGGATGCAAGTAAGTAGATTGAGGTATAAAATGTGCAATTACATAGGATAACACATACAGATAGACTCCAAGATAAACGCAAGAGCAAAGCTCGAGTTCACACTCAACATGGTGAAGGACCCGAAACCGAGTCCGATTAGTCTGGTTGATTTTAAGTAGGAATTTTCAAACAAGTAGCAAAGGTTACGCGTCCTATAGGGGAGTCGGCTAAAAGCCGGATGCGTCTCCCGTGCTTAACCTGTCTCCTAAGATACCAATGTCCTTCCTTTCTTCGCTCCTATCCCAAGTTAATGGATTCAAAGACCTGCCCCTATCTACCTGCAAGCAGGCGGAGGCTGACAAGGCCGGAACTTCACCCCGGAGGGTTACTAGCAACTTGTCATGAAGTACCGCAATTTTGCCTTATCTACTTGTGAACAGGCGGAGGCTACTTGGTACTAGTCAGTGAACCTGAATAATTCAACTCGTGATATTTACTAGGATCAGTTGGTACGTGATATGGAAGGCGGGGATTTGGGCTCTGCCTTAAGGTGTTCACACACACTCAAGTTCCCTCACTCCGCTTGAAAACAAGGTCGGGTGTTAATCCCCCACAAACAAGGGTTAATTTTAGTTAATTTTTTGGTTCAATTCAATTAGCAGTCCTGCTTTTAAAGATTAGTTGTCACTGATATTAATCCACACAAGCAATCACGTCTACCGTCCAGTCCCAATTCCTTTATCTAGGTTATAAAACTTAGAGAGAGAGAGAGAATCGGAAAAAGTTGATGCATTCGAGAAAATGATGATGAATGCTTGAGTAAGAATACTTACAGTGCCTCCAGCTCTCTACAATGCAGGATGTAATACTGAATTGAAATTTTACACTAAATGAATGCAAACGAAAAAGCCCCTCCTAGACAAGCAATTCTATTAACGAGTGAAGAACGAATTTAATTTGGCTACAATCATGCGGTCTAAATGCATTTTTTACATGTGAAGTGTGGTCCTAGAATTTTGCGAGCACAAACATGTCCTAAAATACCTTTAAGAGCCGCAAGTGTAGGTCCTATTCTACGTAAAGCAACCACACAACACATGGCGACATGTTTTATTATGACTTACACGTGTGAGATCCCAAACTAGAACTGCTATAAATGCATACAAATTTTTCTACAAGTTAAAAAAACAAAAATCTTTCTGGCATCTCAACAACCAACTTGATCCACAAATTGTCGGCAATCGATGCACTTCGAGATGCTTCGACTTCAAGAAAGCCGCTCCAAGTCCACCGGGTCCTCGCACAAAAAGTTACAAAAAATGTCAGAGAGAGTAAAATAAATAAAAAAAATAATTGAATGAGCAGATAGCGGCGCATCGAGGGCGGAGGTCATAATGCGGCCAGCGGTGAAGGAGCAGACAACGGCTTGCTTCTCCTGTTTCTTTTTTTATTTCTTTTAATTTTCTTTTGCATTTTTTGTATTTTCTTTGTAAACAGTAGAAAAATGTAAAGGTGAAATGAAATAAAGATGTGATGAATGAAATGGTGATGTAATAGCTGTAATTATAAGGTTATGAAATGTTGAGGGAAAAAATTTGTTTAGATAAAATAATAAAGGGAAAGAGAGAGAGAGAGAGATATACTTACCTGCGATTTCGCCGTGAATGGAGTTGTGGTGTGCGGCTTCCGTCATGGCCTCGAGAAGGATGGTGGAGTCCTTCGAAGCTGAGCGATTCTGATTGGAATCTCGCAACGCGGCAATGGTGATGCCGCGAATCTCGCCTGAAAGAAGAGGAGGAAGTTGGAGAAGAGATGGAGAAAGTGGAGAGAATGGTGGAGGAAGTGGGGTAAATGCGACTTGGAGTAGAAGGCAAGTAAGGGGAGAAGAGGTAAAAGGGGAATAAAATAAATAATAATAAAGTAATATAGTAGGCTACTAAAAATAATTAATATAGTAATAATAAAATAATAATAATAATAATAATAATAAATCCGAAAATAATAAAATAAATCCGAAAATAATGAAAAAGGGGTGACATGTGGCGGCTCTAGGAGCTGCCACATGTCGCTCCTAGAAAATTCAAAAACTAAATGTAAAGAAAAATCAAAGAGAAATATTGAAGTGATTAAATCAAAAAGTTGTCAACACAAAAATTGCTCGTCTCGATGAAATCTACAACTTTCGTGAAGGGTCGAAAATCAAAAGAAGTCATCTGTACAAAATATATTTTTGGGTGGTACCTTATAGATATAAAATACCACATTTTATCTTTTGTAATTTTTTTGTTATTTTTAAAAGAGAGAAAAATCAAAATAAAGTTAGAAAAAACATGAAAGGAATATTTACATCTTAATCTAATTTTTTGGTTTTTTAATAGTTAAGAAAAGAAATGGGCAAAACGGTCAATAGGTACAATATACAAAAGGGCCCAAAACCAATGTTTTGCATACGAGCTCCGATTTTAATGAAATTGGTCTCGTTTTGAAGGTCTCTGAATGTATATTAATTTAAAAGTGAGTAGACCTAAATCGGGCAGTGTATGAGAGAGATATGTTCATTTTAAGGCTCTTAGTTTTAAACTTGGATTGGGGTTTTATTGGTCAATTTTACAAGTTAGTATTATTTGATATTTTTCTTTAATTAGTGTTAGTAATATATACACTATAGAGTTGGTTTTATTGGATTTATAGTTAGTATAAAATATATATGCAAAGGGTATTTTAGCTAATATACAAGTGAATATTTACAAGTGAAATTGGATTCTCATTTAATGCAAATTTGAATGCTAAAATGCAGATATTATGCTTGCATGCATGAATCCATATTATGCAAGATAAAGGGAAATATGCTGCTATTTACTCGGGAACAAAGCTCTATTCTCAACTTTTAGAGTGATGAATCACAGATTCATCAACGTACAGTGCCACATGAGGATTTTAATTTTGTATAAAGGACCCTGTCAATTTTATATTTGTAAAATAGTCTAGAAAAATTATATAAATGTTTAATTATGTTGGGCAAATTGCATCTGGGTCCTTGAAGTTTATTTTAATTGCAGTTATGCCCTTGCTAGGACTTGTATTTTGTGACTTTTATCTAATTATTAAGAATAGCTACATTGTCCTAAAAATACCCAAAAATAGAATTAGATGCTCCATGCATTGCACTTACACGCCACGTGTGCTCTTACATTTTTTGCATTTAATCTATTTATTAAAATTAAAAAGGAGCCTAAATAATCCATGTTTATTTTAGAAAATGCCAAAATAAAATATAAAAACATTATGAAAAATTCTAAAAAAATTATCTGGGGTATATTTTGATATTTATTGAGTCTAGAAAACAAAAACCCCTAAAATAAGGAAAATAAAATTAAAAAAATCAGAGAGCACCAAAATCCAACAAAAAAATCTACAAAAATACCAAAATTATGTTTTTTTTCTATTTTATAATTATCTATAAACTATTATTTATGTATTAAATTTAATTTAGGTAATTTTGGTAATTATTAATTATTTTTAAAAACCCAAATCAATTTCGGATTATGTATTAATCCCATATTTGGGATACTTTTGATTTTAAAAATACTTAAAAATTAGCATAAAATTCTGGAAAAATACAAAAACATTAGAAAAATATTAAAAAATCAAAAATAAATATCTTTCGAATTTTGTTTATATTTAAGAGTATTTATAAATATATTTCTATGTATTGAGTAAATAAAGCCTTATATAGGCTATATTGTTTTTATTAAAAAAAAAGAAAATATAAAAAGAAAAAAATATAAAAAGAAAATATAAAATCAGAAAACTAAAAATCAATATATATATATATATAAATATATAATCAACAATAAAAATAAAAAATATAAAATTAAGAACCCTTAAAAACAATAACATGGACAGGAAAAGAATTGAATATATTTGTGCATTTATTTTTGCCCCCAACCGTTTCCTCCCAGGGTTTGACATTGTACACATGCTTACGTGCTATACACATTTCCTTGTAGAGTTATAATAAATTTTAACTCCATTTTTGAGGTTTGATTGCTTTATTCATATTGTGGGTTATCTGTTGATTAATCAGGGATTTAGTCTGAGGTCGCCTCAGCGACTGTCCTTCCCAACTTGTGTGGAATGGCATGACTTCGACTCGGTTTCCTATTTATCATAAGCCAACATGGTGAACTATCTTGTCTCTAAGAAGGTTACCCATGGTTAGACTAGGAGCAACATTGACTGACTCGAGTCTGATTCAAGGAGATACCACTGAGAGGATCTGTTCCTTTTCTTTGAAGGGACATATTGTGTCTGGAGAAAGTGTATTCCTCAGAAGGAATAACAGTGTTTCCTCTCATATTGTCATTCACTTGAGGGTGCTAGGCACCATTCAGGAAAAAGAACCGTGCACAAAGTACTCCAATGCTGATTTTATAGACTGACTGTGTTTAGAGATGCCTTTGTTTTTGTACGGTCGTGTCCGATCTGTCAGAAGATGGGAGGGGCTATTGTATATAGGCATGAGATGCCCATGCAACTGGTGATTTTCTAAGATGTTTTTGACACATGGTGCATATATTTTATGGGTCCCTATCCCAATGGCCATGAAGATGACTACGTCTTGTTGGCGGTAGATTACTTGTCTAGGTCGGTGATATATCTCCATTTCATCACCTTTATTCTATAATTCTGGCCTTAAAAACCCTAGCTAATGCATGTAAATAGCATTAATTTGTGTATATAAACATTCATTTTTTATTATACTAATTGTATATAAAACATGGTTTTTAATGCCAAAATTATAGAATAGAGAGAAGAAAAGAAAAAGAATAAAATATCGAAGATATTTTATGTCCCTAAACCATGAGACCAAGTCAAGAATTGAGTTGGTCGAAAAGGAATAAAGTAGGTGGAGATAAGGGCCAAGTATACAATAAAATTTCCATTCTTTTATTCATTATTTAAGCATTTTTGACACCTATTTTATTCTTTATTACTTATTCATCAAATAAAGAAACTTTGAACATGAAAGTTGTAGATAATAATGTAAATAAAAAATACAAAATTGAGTTTGTACAAAAATAATACACAATGTTCATTTTATACTCAGAATAAAAAGCCAAAACTCAAACTTCAAAATCCATATCTTTCAAATATCAAAACATATCAAAATCACTCTAACTGTATATATCTTTTCACGGGCTATTTAATAGTAGTGGTTTCATATTTTTTAGAGTTAATGTGTGAAAGTTATGTTTTTGACCCTCGTTATACCAATTAAAATATTCATTTTATTCATTATTCATTATTTTTATAATTGCATATTTTTGTAATTTTGTAAATATCATTTATAACATATGTCATATTGAAACCAAAATAAAACCAAAAAGAAAATGTAAAATAAAATAAATATATATAATACATAAGTAAAATACCTATAAATATACCTATAAACTGAACATGCCTATTTCTTTAAGTGTACAAATAATATCATAAAAATATAAGAAAAATATATTTATACTCATAAAAATAAGTTATAAATATATACAATAAAAGTATAAAGTAATAAAATAAAATATACAAAATAAAAATAAAATGTACAAATCATAGATGAATATACCTATAAATACACTATTAAAAATTAATTACTGATAAATAAAGAAAAAATAAATAAATATCACAATAAAATACTACATAAAATAATAAACGTTTTTTTATTTTATAAACAAAAATCAATAAAATCAACTACTATTTTTAATTATTTAATATAAGGCATGTTTTGTCGCCTAGTGGCCCGCGTGGGCAAATCAGAGACTAGGGACTGTTGGCCGCCAGTCAACTCTCCCTGCACCTCTGACTTTTGTCAAATCTGTCTTTTCCTGGATTTTCTTGCCATTTTCTTAACCGATCTATTGCTCAATCGCCTTCACTCCCTTGTTGGGATTTGCTCCACGATCATTATAGATCCACGCCGAGCCATTGTATCTCTCATACATAGCTTTGATTCGTTGATTTTCCATGGTCAATAAGGGTGCTCCATATTGTCTATAAATAACTCCATCTGCTCCTCCATTCAATTTTGGTCATCTCTGAGTCTTAGAACCCCTAACTCTCGGCCTAGTGTGCATCCTCAAGACAACGGAGGTCCCTTGAGACGTTGGAGCGGTTCGCGGAGGAGGAGATGCACCCACCGCAGAGCTCCGGCACCATCCTGCTCCTTGCCTCATCTAGCAGGTATGAGCTGTGCATTGTAGTTTCTTTAGCTTATGATTAGTCTTAGGATTAATTCGTGCTTTTTATTTAATATTTTAGTGAGTTAATTAGTTAGATTAGTTAGCTTCGTAGTTCACCTGAGCGGATTCACCGTGTTCTCGACTGTTCTCCGACCCCGCTACCACCTTCACATTGTTCCCCTACGCTTCTACTTCATCCCACGCCCTTTTGTTCACCTTGCTCCGCTCTGGAGCATGCAATCGGGTCTTCACTTTCGCCTGTTCACCGGAGACCTACGCCACGACCCCATTTCCACTCCTCACCGCTTAAGAGGCTCCCTAGACCCCTTCTTTGTTGCACGTACACCTCTTGCAGGTCTGGAGGGCCAAAGGACCCACTTTGGATCGAATTTTGCTGAAGACAAGGCACCTGGAGCTCCCATTCTTCCTCAACTTTGCCGGACGAAGCTGGAGAACCAGTTGTTCGATTGAAGGAACTATCTTACGTGGAAGACCCCTAGGAATGAGAAGATGCCGTCGGTAGAGGGATTGGAAGTCAAAGACGCTCAGAAGAGCGGATCGAAACTCGACCCAGGTGAGTTCTTGATCAGTTCTTCCAGGCTGCTTCCCAACCATTCGATCGTCCTCCGCGCTCCAGATGCTATAGATGGCGTTGGATCAAGACGAGCCTAGACCATCCGATCATGACCCACAATCTGATCGTAGTTGTTCGGCCACGAAGGGGTATCCGTCGCTATGATAGCGACACGTGTCAAGTGGATGAAGCTCGACCGTTGGATGCACGCCTCTTTTGGGGCCAATTTCACATTTAGCCCCGCCTTTTTGTGTATTTATTAAATAGTTTTGTAAATAAAATATAGCATGTAAAATAAATTGGACATTTTATAGAAAAGCCCCTACATTTCCTTTAATTGCATTTCGGTCCTCTTCCGCTCAGCTCATGTGTTGTCTCACGTGAGCTGTGCAAATTGCACTGTATACCCTAGCGATTTTTGTATAAAAAACTAAAAAAATGTTTATTTATTCAGGAAAATTTGCATCGAGCCCCTGTCATTTATTTTATTTGCAAAAATGCCCCTGCTAGGACATTAGTTTTTGTATGTTTTACATATTTGTTAAATATAACTAGTTAGCTTCTAGAAATCTACAAAAATAGGATTAAATGCTCCATGTCATGTATATTCCCGCCCATATTTTATTTGGCATTTTTTGTATCTAATCGATTTATTAAAAATTAAATGGAGCCTTTTTATTCCCTTTCCAGATTATAAAATAGTATGTTATGTCATATTTTGATTAAAGACCAAAAATAACTAAAAATGGAAAAAAAAACCTAAAAAACTAAAAGCCCTAAACTAATTCATAAAAATCTAAAAAATAATTAAAAATTCAAAAATATGTTTTTATATTTTTTAATTTTCACTATATAAATATTTATATATTAAAATTGATGTGTATAATTTTGAGACCAATTTACTATTTTTAAAATGCAATTCAATTGCAACTTATTTACTTAATCCATTATTTATGATATTTCATACTTTATAATATCTAAAATTAGCAAAAATTTTTGGAAAATTATAAAAACATTAGAAAATATGAAAAACCCAAAAAAAAATTACTTTCTATATTTTATCTATATTTATTGGTATTTATAAATATACTACTATATATTGTTTATATAAAGCCTTATATATACCATATTGTTTATATAAAAGAAAAAGTGATAAAAATATAAAAAAATAAAAAATATAAAAACAAAAAATTAAAAATCATACAAAAATATAAAACAAAAATAAAATAAAAATAATAAAATTTAAAACCCACAAAAACAATAACATGGACAAGAGATAAAAGAAGAATTTTTGAGCATTGTATTGCGCCTCCTTCTACCGTTTGCTCCCTGTGTTCAACGTCTACACATACTTGCATGCTATACATATTTGTTGTAGAGTTATAATAAATTTTAACTCCACATTTTTGATATCTAATTGCTTCATTCTTATTGTGGGTCATCTGTTGATTGATTAAGGTTTGTTGAGCGATCAACGCATTGACTAGATCTCTTGCCTTGTGAGATTTCTAGACCCTCTCCAGATCTCGGTTATCAAATGGTGCCGTTGCCGGGGAGCAATGCCACATAGTTGGAGATTATTTTGTTTTATCTATTATCTCTTGTTCATTTATTTATTGCATTTATTTATTGTTGTTATTCATTTATATTTTTCAGCATATATTATTTGATATTATTGTTGACTTTTCTGACCACTCTCTTTGTTTGTCATTGATGCGAGGGACCGCTGTGCGAAGGAGGATTTCCTAGGAAGACCTATGCACCTAAGCAAGGCGGAGCCATCCTTTCTCACTCAACTGGTAGGAAAGAGCATCAAGGGCAGAAAAAGGAGAATTTTGAATATAGTCTCTTTTATTCCACATTTTCTTATAATTATTTAATATGTTTATTCTTGTGAGAGAGTGACACTTATACTTGTAATAATTTGGACTCTCTAGACTCTTCGACTTCGCGAGGTCCATTGCCCGAGGGATTGTTCCCTTGGGGGCCTCGTTGGTTTTCTCGCATTTTCTTCGCTTTATTTTTATTTTGTTTTCCAATTTTTGTTTTATATTTATGTGAATGAGACTTAGAGTAGGAATTTCTTGCCTGATAGAATAAGTTACAAAACCCCTAATATATTTGCATGTACTAATAGATTCGCTTCTGGACTTAGTCAAATAATAAATTTTAGTTATTTAGATTCGTACTCGCACACCATGAGAGATCATACAACACTAGCAGGATTCGTTGTGGCGGGCATCGAGATGTCTCCAAGATCGGACATTAGGGTTTGTCTCTGAATAAATAACATAATGTGCTTCACGATAATAGCAATTTCTCACCTATGGTGATTTCATCGGATTACATTTGCATATAGTCTAGGTTTCAATTCTATTATGCATCCCTCATGGAGAGAGCTGTGAAGCACTGTAAGTCTTCTGACTTTGCATGCATCATTGATTTTCTTACTTGCATGGCTTTTCCCAACATTCTCCCTCTGATTTTGCTCACCTAGGATGCTATATGAACTTGAAAACCCCGTTAGGCACGTGCATTGCAAAATAACAGAAAAAAAGTGATAACCACAATAAATCAGGACTACTAACTCTACTTGATCTCTAAAATAAAACTTAACGGATTCCTTGTCTTAGGGAGAGAAACCCCCTCCTTCTATGCACATTTTATTCTCACGTACATGGTATGTATTAGGGCCCAAATCCCAAGCCTGTCTACGGTGTGTACAACTTTGTGATGATCACGTAACTCTAAAGATGAAAAGATAAAAGACAGTTTTGGTTTTCATTGTGTCAAGTAGGTGAACTGGGGGTTTGCTTTGTGTATTGATTGTAACTTAGACTCCATTTGCATCTCATCCATTTTGCGAGTTCTCAGTCCAGTGTGTGTGTATTTTCATCATTGAGTCCTTCTATCTCCCTTGTTCATATTCATCTCCTCATTTACATCGAGTCGTGATTGGGTCATGATCTTCATCGCTTTCACTGGATTTTACGGTTCTTATCTCAGCCATATCACGTTATCTCTGGTCTGGTTCACATAAGCATTCTCCTTGAACCACAATTTTGGATGTGTTCCCGCCTCATGTGGAACACACAATTTTTTACTCTGTCCTGCTCTATCTCACCCGCCCTCCTCATCCCCCTTCGTGTCATTATTTCTTCCACCCGGGAATGATGTGCTTATAGATGAGTCCCACAATGTGGATTCTTGGATTTCGTTGATCATTTGAGTAAGCAGGGCAGTTTCAAGGATATTGAGATTGGTGTGCTCTTTTGGATCTTGACTTGATATGTGCTTGCACATTATTGAGGATTTTAGTGATTGCACGAGTAGAGGTGTGATTCTTCTTGGAGAATTTTTGATCATGCACACCGGAGTGAGGATGTGATGTTTTTTGATGATTTGTTGATGATTTCGTAAGCAATGATTAGACAATCTATTTTGCAGTTCCACCCAACTTGAATTAGAGATTTGATTGACTATCTGGATTCGGACTTTAGAGCTACGATGTACGGAACCCACATGATCTCACGCATCTTCTTGATTGACCCATCCTCGATCTCCTGACTCGTCCATCCACATTTATCACTTTGAGGTTTTTATGCTTATATTTGGTGCCATCTCAGCTTGTTTGGCAGATTTGAGGGATTGCATTGTGATTGACCCAATTCTCTTGTCCGTCGATGATCTTATGCCCTACTGGGGATTAATTACTTGATGATTTTGAGGACCTGAGATTCGATGCCAACATTCCCATGATTTCACTAATTTAGTTTGCATACCTCCTCGAGGACTATCTGCGGGAGGATGCAACAACTTCTTTACAATCAGTTTCATTCACTAACTATGTCTTCACCTTCTTGGGGAATGAAACCACATCGTCTGATTTGTCTGTTTGGCCTCTCTATATGATTGTGTGCGTGATTTGTAGATGCACGAGGCCAACTTGATGGACTCTTTTGAGTATTCTCTCCTTGACAATCCTCACAAGGATGAGTTTCACTTTTTATGATTACTCATTGCCTAGTTCATAGTGCTCTCCGAGCGTTATCTGAGAGAGCCTATGATATTTTCTAGATCCTTCGGTCTCTTATGCTGGTAGTCAATCTGTCGCATACTGAGACTGCCTCTCAGGATCCGTCTGATGGATCCGGCTCCTTTGAGCCCTCTCTCCTTGATGATCCTCACAGGGACGAGATCTGTTTTGACTATTCACTGATTAGTTTGCATTACTCCCCGAGGACAGTCTACGGGAAAATGCAACATTTTCTTTACGCTCACTTCCCCTTGCTGATTGTGCCTTGGATCTGCCGGAGCACAGAACCGAGTCGTTTGTTGTATTTTTCGGTCCCCACTTCCTTGTTATGTATCCGATCTTAAGACCTATTTGACTAGAATCCTTTGAGTCTGCTCTCCTTGAAGATCCTCGCAAGGATGAGCCATCTTCCTCGGATTATTCGATGCTTAGTTGGTAGTATGCTCCCCGAGAGTTATCTGCGGGACGCTGTTACATGTTCTTGATCTATTGGTCTCTTTTGTTGGTAGACAATTTGTCACCTACTGAGACCGCTTCTGTTAATCCATCTGATGTATCCGACTCCTTTGAGTCCGCTCACCTTAACGGCCCTCGCAAGGGTGAGCAATGTTTGATTATTCATTGAGTAGTATGTATTATTCTCTGAGGGTTATCTGTGTTAGGGTACATCATTTTGTAGGTACTCGGTTTCACTGCTGCTGTCTCCTATCTGTTTGAGCACGGAGCCGAGTCTTCTGATTCTGCGATGGAGTCTGCTCACCTTGAGGACCCTCGCAGGGTTGAGCCATGTCTTGTGGTGTTCAGTGCGCGTGACTTCCAGACCTTACGACTGTCTGATATCACACCACCATTGAGAATCTCCTGCTCTTCACTTCTTATACCTTTCTGAGACCATGATTACCTTGGAGAAGTCTATACTGCTCTTTTCTTCCTCCTTATATTCCGTAATCGACTCTGCTCACTCATTCCTTCCTTATGAGCCTATATGAGCCGATGATTTAGTTCATGCTACCGGTCCCTGGTTTTGTTTTCGATCTATTTTTCCCCAGTAGCTGACACCCACTTGATTGTATACTTGGGTGTCTTTTCACTGTCTGTTTACATCTTCGTTCTCAACAGGAGATGACAACATAAGCACGGTATTCGCGTAACATATACCATCCTATACTTCACCACTCTGTACTTGTTGTATATATATGTTGTGTATTCTATTCCTTCTTTCTTCCGTATGTCATGTGTACCTCGGATCTTCCGCCATACCTGTGTGTTTATTGTTAGGACGTACTTTGTCCTAAGTATAGGAGGGTACACACCGTGTTGTTCTTTCTCTGTCAGTGTCATCACTCTTGTTGTTGCTTATACTTAGGCATCCTTTACCCTAAGTATATGGGGAGTGATGAGTACATTCTCTACGATCTATTTATCTATCTATATATCTTTGTCTTTTTTCTTCTTTTCCTTGTCATTTTTCTTTTTCTACACAAAAGGTGCCGCCCCTTTGTGTCAGTTTTCTGTACTTAGAGATGTACTTTGTCCTAAGTATAGGGGGGTGCACCCCTGATTATTTCATTCATTGATCCCCTCCACTGTCTCCTCTCTTGTTGATTTGCTCATACTATACTTAGGGATATCTCACCCTAAGTATAGGGGGAGACAGCCCGAGCTGTGATCTATTTATTCCCACCCTTGACCCTCCCTGCATTGTGCATAGTCTGTTGTACTTAGGATTATTTGATCCTAAATATAGGGGGACGGTCAACTTCTGATTCATTTATATCTTCATTCTTTCATTTCTTATTCAGTCATTGTAGTATAAGCTTTTCAATACTCAGTACGAGTTATGTCTTCTCTTTTTCTTTTCGATCTATGAGGACATAGCTCACGCTAAGTACAAGGGGATCGCATATACTCTGTATATACTTTAGCCATAACTCGTACTTTCGTATAATTCTTAATAAATATGGCTAAAATTACTACATGTACATATCTAATTCATTAAAAATAAATTATTGATGTATTTTTATTCCTCAAATCCTTTTTGTATATACTGATTAATAAATCAGGTTAAAAATATTTTTTGCAAAATGAATTAAAAATTGGCGTGACTCGTTTGGAAAACTTTTTTGTGAAATGTTTTCAACCTTTGTAAAAACGTTTTAATTTGTAAAAATTCATTTCTTTTTGTGAAATAAAAGTTTTGAAATTCTATTTGTACATGGTTTTAAAAATGGTTGCAAAGATAGTATCAAAATCTATGTAAATTATTTGAAAAATCTTTGCGAAATGGCTTTCAAATGTTTGTAAATATATGCATGAATTATTGTGTACTATAGTTTTCAAAATTGTTTGCAAAAAAATTTGAGGAATAAATGCATCATAATTAAATAAATATATAAATATAAATGAAATTGTCTACCAATTGTACATATATACCTATAAAAGTAACTTGTTAAAACCTGTAAATTCTTTAATTCTTAAATCTTGTATATAAATAAAAAGAAGTATGATGTGTAAATAGTTGTACATATTTTAATTTTTTGTGCAAAACTTATTTTTATTTCAAACTCTTTCTGAAAAATTGCATTATTCTTTCTGCATTGTACATAGCATTTGCATAGCATTCACATTCTATTGGATTGAGCTTGATGATTGACTAGTCCAATAAAGTCGAAGATTGGATCTTGGTTGGACCTTACTGCACCTAACTACATTGGAACCTTATGTGAACTTGGTTTAAGGTACTTCAGGTCCATTAGGACTTAATTCTTTAAGACACAGGGCTGGGTTCAAGTCACCTCAACTGATTAACTAGAACTTTTCGAGACGCACACATGACTCTTGTCGGTCATGACCTAACTTGGACACATGCACCTTTCACTTGGCTCAACTCAGTTGGAGTGGTGAGGTGGTTGGATTTTCCGGTCTGAGATGCACACGAGTGGAAACATTTATCCTTGTCTTTGGAGGGAAGTGCACCCCAACCTGGTCCAGTTGCCATGAAGTCGAATGACATGAGAGTGTGGTTTGCAATACAGCTTCAAAAGAGAAAGTCTTCTGGCTCGAGAGGAAAAACTCCCTATGTAAATGCTGTTGTACATAGTATTTCAAAATGAGAGAGAGAAAAGAAAAACTCCAAAAAAGTTGACATGCCTGCAAATAAAATAAAATGCTTGCCGGAGTATGTATATATGTTGTATAGAAAATAAGCAAGCTTGAGCATCAAAGTTATACCATGTGAGCCTGCAACTGGATGAATTGACTATACTGGTCATGCATCCCAGGATAGGTAGCTACACTGGATACCATCCATTCTTTTCTTCCCCTCCTCCTCTTGAGTTGGATGCCACTTGAACGTAGAAGGAAATACCCCATTATGGAGAAGTCAGTTCCTTTATCATTTCAGTTGGGAAGAGCCACTATCACTTACACTGTACAAGTCAGCTTCATAGTCATAAGGGTTTGCGTATGACGTAGGCTAGTTCTGACATGGCTATTGAGGTGGTTTCAACCGAGTTCTATGACTCTCGAAGGCTGATGTGTTTTAAATTTGGTTTCTGACCAGGTTCCACACACATTCTCACATCAAGGTCTAACCTGAGCTCCAAGTGAAGACAAGTTTAACAATCAAAGTCAATTACATTTATTCTTTCTTTTTCTTTTCTTCTTTATTCTTTTTGTACTTATTGCATAAGCGTTTGCTAGGGACTATCAAAGGCAAGTATAGGGGGTGATGAATCTCCATTTCGTGACCTTTATTTTATCATTCTGGCCTTAAAAACCCTAGCTAATGCATGTAAATAACATTAATTTGTGCATATAAGCATTCATTATCTATTGTATTAATTTTATATAAAACATGGGTTTTAATGCCAAAATTATAGAATACAGAGAAGAAAATAAAAAGAATAAAATATCGAAGATATTTTATATCCCTAAACCCCGAGACCAAGTCAAGAATTGAGTTGATCGACAAGGAATAAAGTAGGGGGAGATAAGGGCCAAGAATACAATAAAAATGCCATTCTTTTATTAATTATTTAAGCATTTTTTACACCTATTTAATTCTATATTATTTATTCATCAAATAAAAAAACTTTAACATGAAAGTTGTAGATAATAATGTAAATAAAAATACAAAATTGAGTTTGTACAAAAATAATACACAATGTTCATTTAATACAGGGAATAAAAATCCAAAATCCTAACTTCACAGACCCATATCTTTCAAATAAAAACTAAAAGCATATTAAAATCACACTAATTGTATATAACTTTTCACGACCTATTTATAGGATGTGGTTTCATATTTTTATGGAGTTACTGGGTGAAAGTTAGGTTTTTGACCCTCTCTATAGATTATACCAATTAAAATATTCATTTTATTCATTATTCATTATTTTTATAATTTCATTTTTGTAATATTCTAAATATCATTTATAACATATGTGCGTACTGAACCAAAGTAAAACCAAAAAGAAAATGAAAAATAAAATAAGTCTATATAATACATTGGTAAAATACCTATAAAAATACCTATAAATATACCTATAAACTGCACATACCTATTTATTTAAGTGTACAAATAATATCAGTAAAATATAACAAAAATATATGTATACTCATAAAAATAAATTATAAATATATAAAATAGAAGAACATAATAATAAAATAAAATATTCAAAATAAAAATAAAAATGTACAAAACATAGATGAATATACCTATAAATACAATATTAAAAATTAACTACTAACAAATAAAGTCAAAAAAATAAATAAAAATTATAACAAAATACTACATAAAATAATAAACATTTTTTATTTTATAAACAAAAATTAATAAAATCAATTACTATTTTTAATTAACTAAATAACAATAATAAGGCCTATTTTGTCGCATAGCGGCTTGCTTGTGCCAATCAAAGACCAGGGAATTTTGACCGCCAGTCAAATCTCCCTGCACCTTTGACTTTTGTCAGATCTGTCTTTTCCCGGTTTTCTTGCCATTTTTCTGACTGATCTATAGCTCAATCGCTTCACTCCCTTCACGGGATTTGCTCCACGATCATCATAGATCCACGTTGAACGATTGTCTCTCGTACATCGCTTTGATTCGTTGATTTCCCCATGTCAATAAGGGTGCCCCATAATGTCCATAAATAACTCCATCTTCTCCTCCATTCAAATTTGGTCATTTATGAGTCTTAGAACCCCTAACTCTCGGACTAGTGCGCATCCTCATGACAAGGGGAGGTCCCCTGAGATGTTGGAATTGCTCGAAGAGGAGGAGATGCACCCACGACGGAGCTCTGGCACCGTTCTGCTCCTTGCCTCGTCTGGCAGGTATGAGCTGTGCATTTTAGTTTCTTTATCTTAGGATTAGTCGTAGATTTAATTTCGCGCTTTTTATTTCGTATTTTAGTGTGTTAATTAGTTAGATTAGTTAGGTTCGTAGTTCACCGGAGCTCCACTCCGACGAACACTTCACCGTGTTCTTGATTGTACTCTGATCCCACTACCACCTTCACATCATTCCCCTACGCTTCTACTTCATCCCACATCCCTTCATTCACCTTGCTCCTTCTAGAGCACGCAATCGGGTCTCCACTTCCGTCGCTTCACCGGAGAACTACGCCGTGGCCCCATCTCCACTCCTCACCGCCTAAAAAGCTCCCCAGACCCATTGTTTGCTTGCGTGTACACCTCTTGTAGTCTGGAGGGCCAAAGGACCCACTTTGGATTGAATTTTGCTGAAGACAAGGCACTTGGAGCTCCCATTCTTCCTCGACTTTGCCTGACCACGCCAGAGCTCCATGTGCTCGATTGAAGGAACCCTCTGACGTGAAAGACGCCCAGGAAGGAGAAGAATCCGTCAACGGAGGGATTGGAGGTTTGAGAAGCTCAGAAGAGCGAATCGAAACTCGCCCAGGCGAGTTCTTGACACGTTCTTCCAGGTTGCTTCCCAGGCATTCGGTCGTCAGCCGCGCTCCAGATGCCACAGGTGGCGTTGGATCAAGTTGAGCCCAGACCGTCCGATCACGAACCGTGATCCAATCGCAACTGTCCAGCCACGAAGGGGTATCCGCTGTTGTGTGAGCGACACGTGCCGAGTGGATGAAGCTCAACTGTTGGATGTGCGGCTCTTTTGGGGTAAATTTCACATTTAACCTTGCCTTTTTGTGTATTTATTATAGTTTTGTAAATAAATTATAGTGTGTAAAATAAATTTGACATTTAGCAGAAAGGCCCCTACATTTCTTTTAATTGCATTTTGGTCCTGTCCAGCTCAACTCACGTGTCGTCTTATGTGAGCTGGGAAAATTGCACTATAACCCTAAGCAATTTTTGTAATTATTAAATAGTATAATAAAATTTAACAATTTTTGTTTTATCCAGGAAAATATGCACGGAGCCCCCTATCAATTATTTTATTTGCAAAAATACCCCTACTAGGACATTGATTTTTGTATGTTTTATTTATTTATTAAATATAACTAATTAGCTCCTAAAAATCCACAAAATTAGGATTAAATGATCCATGCCTTGTATATTTCACGTCCATATTTTATTTGACATTTTTTTACCATTTAATCGATTTATTAAAAATGAAATGGAGGTTTTTATTCCCTTTCCATGTTATAAAATACCAAAAAATACAAAAATACGTCTACAAATTCTAAAAAAATTATATATAGTATATTTGTCATATTTTAATTACAACCTAAAATCACTAAAAATTGAAAAACAAAAAGCCTAAAAATCTAAAAACCTTAAAAT
Source organism: Ottelia alismoides (assembly GCA_037367405.1). NCBI lineage: Eukaryota > Viridiplantae > Streptophyta > Magnoliopsida > Alismatales > Hydrocharitaceae > Ottelia > Ottelia alismoides. Next base: position 271,115 of record JAZKJV010008463.1, on the reverse strand, counting down.
CATTCATAAAAATCTAAAAAAACATTTAAAATCCAAAAATATGTTTTTATGTTTTATAATTTTCTCTATATAAATATTTATATATGAAATTTGATTTGGATAATTTTGGGACCTATTTATTATTTTTAAAATCTAATTCAATTTCATCCTATTTACTTAGTCCATTATTTGGGATATTTTTGACTTTCAAATACCTAAAAATTAGCAAATATTCTAGTAAAATGACAAAAACATTAGAAAAAATGAAAAATCCCAAACAATTTTTTTATGTATTATATATATATTTATTAGCATTTATAAATATACTACTATATATTGTATATATAAAGCCTTATATATGCTATATTGTTTATATAAAAGAAAAGATTATATAAAAATATAAAAATATTAAAAGAAAATATAAAAGCAGAAAATTAAAGAATCAAATACAAAATAAAAAAGAAAAATAAAAGTAAAAATATAAAATAAAAAAACCCATAAAAATAATAAAATGGACAAGAGATAAAAGATGAATTTTTGAGCATTGTATTGTACCTCTATCTACCGTTTGCTCCATGTGTTCAACCTATACACATACTTGCACCCTATACACATTTGCTGTAGAATTATAATAAATTTTAACTCCATATTTTTGATATTTAATTGCTTAATTCTTATTATGGGTTATCTTTTGATTGATTGAGGTTTGTTGAGCAGTCAACGTATCGACCGGATCTCTCGCCTTATGAGATTTCTTGACCCTCTCCAAATCTCGGTTATCAAATGGCGCCATTGCCGGGGAGCAATGTCGCATAGTAAGAGATTATTTTGTTTTGTCTATTACCTCTTGTTCTTTTATTTATTGCTTTTAATTATTGTTGTTATTCCTTTATTTTATTTTGCATTTATTATTTGATATTATTGTTAATTGTTCTGACCACTCTCTCTGTTTGACCTTGATGCGAGGGGCCGCTACGCGAAGGAGGATTTCCTAGGAAGACCTATGCAACCAAGCAAGGAGGAGCCGGCCATTCTCACTCAAGTGACAAGAGAGAGCATCAAGGGCAAATGAAGGAGAATTTTGAAGATAGTCTATTTTATTCTGCATTTTCTTAAAATTATTTTTGATATGTGTATTCATGTGAGAGAGTTACACTTCTAATTGAAATAATTTGGACTCTCCAGACTCTTCGACTTAGCAAGGTCCATTGCCCGATGGATTGTTCCCTTGGGGGCCTCGTCGGTTTTCTCACATTTTCTTCGCCATTTTTTTATTTTGTATTTCGATTTTTTAATTTATTTTGTGTGAATGAGTCTTAGAGTAGGAATTTCTTGCCTGATAGAATAAGGTCTAAAGACCCTAGTATATTTGCTTGTACCTGTAGATTCGCTTCTGGACTTAGTCAAATAATAAATGTTAGTTATTTAGATTCAAACCCATGCACCGTGAGAGACATCATACAACGCTAGCAGGACCTGTTGTGGCGGGCACTGAGATGTCTCCAAGATCGGACTTTAGGATTTGTCTATGAATAATTAACACATTGTGCTTCACGATAATAGCAAGATTCATGATAATAGCAATTTCTCACCTAGGGCAATTTCATCGGATTGCATTTGCATATAGTCTAGGTTTCAATTTGTTACGCATCCCGCATGGAGAGAGCTGGGAAGCACTGTAAGTCTTCTAACTTTGCATGTATCATTGATTTTCCGACTTGCGTGGCTTTTCCCAACCTTCTCCCTCTGATTTTGCTCACCCAGAATGTTAAATAAAATTGAAAACCTCTTTAGGCACATGCATTTAAAAATTACCAGAAAATGTGATAAACAAAATAAAATCAGGATTGCTAACTCTACTTGATCTCTAATATAAAATGTAATGGTTTCCTTGTCTTGGGGCGAGGAACCCCCTCCTTGTATGCGCATTTTATTCTCACGTACCGGCTAAGGATTAGGGACCAAATCTCAAGACTGTCTTCGGTGTGTACAACTTTGTGATGATTACCTAACTCTAAAAATGAAAATATAAAAGAAAGTTTTGGTCTTCACTGTGCCGAGTAGGTGAACTGGGGGTTTGCTTTGTGTATTGACTGTGACTTCGACTCCATCTGCAATTCATCCATTTTGTGAGTCCATAGTCTAGTATGTGTGTGTATTTTCATCATTGAGTCCTTCTATCTCCCTTGTTCATATTCATCTCCTCATTTGCATCAAGTTGTGATTGGGTCATAATCTTCATTGCTTTAACCAGATTTACGGTTCTTATCTCACCCATAGGATGATCTATGTCAGGCCCTGCCATTTGCCTATAAATTAGTTCACAAATCAAAATGGCAATCAAGCAGATAAATTGGAGTGGTCTCCTAGGGAAGCTTTGTCTTGACATGAACTTGAACGAGCTCGTAGAAATCTAAAACCATGTATATGACAATAGTTTCATTTATAATGACAAGGTGAAGAGATGGTATCATAGACACATTAGGTGCAAGAACTTTGTACCTGGCAAAAGGTATGGTTGTTCAACACCAACTTGAAAAAGTTCCACGAGAAGTTCAAATCTAAATGGACGGGTCCCTACGTTGTTAATGAAGTGCACAGTAATGGATGTGTAAAGATAGCTGATCTCATAGATGATGCATGTTCCTTCTTGGTTAATTGACAACTGTTGAAACACTTTATAGATTCTAAAGAATTGTTAGTCCAGATAGAGGTCATCAACTTCATGCAAAGCGAACACAGTGCAGTTACCTCAGACTACTCTTCATGAAGGTGTAGCATTTAGATTTAGCAGCTGAGAAGATTCATCTATTTTTTTACACTTGATTTATTAATTCTTTTACATATTAGGTTCCTTCTCTTATAGATACTCACTCCTTACTTAAGCGATGTAAGTCCTAAGTATATGGAGAACCCTTGCTCTTGTCATTATATTCTTGTCAGCCTCTTGAGTCCTTCCGAGTCCTTGTCATCCCTGTCCCTTTCTTTTATGTATGCATTGATCCCTCCGCTTGGTCAATGGTATAAATAGATTTTTCATAGTATTTTTGCAACCATTTTCCAAATCATTTGCAAACCAAATTTTCAAAACATTTTATTCAAACAAATGAAACACGTTTTGACAATTCACAAAAAGTATTTACAAAGGTTTGAAAATATTTTACAAATTTTTTCCAATTGGTTTTCAATAGATTTTTCAGGATGTTTTATAGACATTTTATAAATTATTTTACAAAACATTTTTAAATCAATTTATTTAATATATATTTACAAAGAATTCATGTGTATGTTAATTATATACCATTACCCATTATTTTTACAAGCCATATTATTAAAATTAAGAAAGTACGAGTTATGGCTAAAGTATATATAGTATATATATGACCCCCTTTACTTAGCTTGAGTTATGACCTCATTTATCAGAGAGAAAAGGAATACATAACCCATACTATGTATAGAAAAGACTATACTACGATGACTAAATAATGATAGAATGAGAAGTCGACCGTCCCCCCTATACTTAGTATCAAATAATCCTAAGTATATCTGACTTTATGCAAAGCAATGAGGGTCAAGTGTGGGCATTTACGAAATCATTGGCTTGACCTGTCTCCGCCATTTAGGGTAAGATATCCATAAGTATATACATAATATCAACAAGTTGCGAGACAAGTGAGGGATTAAAGAATGAACAACTCAAGGTACTCATCCCCCCTATACGTAGGATGAAGCATGTCCTAAGTATAGTAATGATTAAAGGGAAAAGTGCATTTTGAAATATTTGGAAAGAGAAGAGGAAAATAAGAAAATAGGGAAAGAAGAAAAATAAAATTTTATACAATTTTTGAGCTTAAGTATCCGATCCATATGTATTTATAAACTCTTCCTGAAATACCACTTGAATCGAGTCTACGATGGACATGAATGTATCATGTTCTAGGTATGGCTTCAACAACTATCCGTTCACTACAAAAGGTTGTTTGTTATGTGACAACTTAGATATTAATAGGCTTTCATTGTCATGCAAAATTCTTCTTAAGAAAGGCCATGTCCAATTGCTCTTCAACTTTCCTGGAAATATTTTCAAGTTAGCATCAAACAACCAAACCCTATATCCAGGCTCGAAAGTCTTCCTACGAATGTGCTTACCATACAATTTCTTGACTTTATCCATGTACATGAGGTTGTTGTCGTAAGCATAGTATCTAAATTCAAGAAAACAATTCATATCAACTTTTATGTTCTTTTTGTCTTTCTCGAAATCCAACTTACACATATTAAGTGCCCATAAATGATTCACGAATGATTTCCAAATGGCAAGGCTTTCCATAGGCGAGGTAGTCTGGAAACATACCGAGAGGAGACTTGTACGTAGTGTGCTAAGCCCAAAGAATTGAATCGAGCAGTCGTGACCAATTCTTCCTATCAGGTCATATAAGTTTCTGTAGAATTGTCTTTATCTCCCTGTTTGAACATTCAGCTAAGCCATTAGATTACGGGTGGTATGGTGCGGCAAGATAATGGTCAATGTCGTATTCTTTTGTCAGTTTCTTGACTTCTTTATTTATGAAGTGTCTTCCACCACCTGATATTAGAATTTTTGGTATCTCGAATCGTGAGATGATATTGTCTTTGACGAATCAACATACGATTCAAATATCTGCGGGTCGGGCAGGGATAGCCTCCACTCAACATCTCACATAATCAACGGACAACATGATATACTCAAAACCCTTGACGTTAGGGAACATTCCCATAAAGTCAATGCCCCATGCGTCAAAGATGTCCGATATTTGAACGTATTTCAAAGGCATTATATCTCTCAACCTGATTGTGCTGCCCATTCTATGATAGCTGGCGCATCCTATTGCATGTTCAGCTGCATCCTTAAATAGTGTTGGCCACTAGAGGCCACATTGAAGCACATTAGCTGCCATTCTCTTTCCAGTATAGTGTCCACCAGCTTCAAGGTTATATTAATGTTCTAGGACACCTTTAATTTCCTCATGTGGTATACAACTCCTCCCAATGTAATCTTCTCCCTCATGGAATAGATTAGGATCCTCCCATGGGTATAAAGGTATGTTTGACAAGAATTTATCAATTTTGAGTTTCAGTTAATCAGGTAGATTCTTCTAGGAGACAAGGTAATGCACTATGTCAGCATATTAGAGGAGTGAGGCGATAGACATAATTGCCTCAACTGGAAAGGTCTCTGTGATCAGAATTGCATTTTTCTCAAGAGTCTAAATCTAAACTATTTTGGAAAGATGGTTTGCCACTACATGTTTTACTCCAGTCTTGTCTCGGATTTCTAAATCAAATTCCTGGAGTAGAAGGATCCATCAAATCAGATAAGGCTTGGCATCCTTCTTTCTTTGTGGAAACCGGATTGCAGAGTGATCTGTGTATAATATAACCTTGGATCCAATAAATGTGATCAAAACTTCTCCAACACAAAACTAAGGCTAGCAGCTCCTTCTCACTGATAGTGTAATTTTTTTAGGCCTCATCAAATGTTCTGTTAGCGTAATGAATAGTAAATTAAGTCCATCCTATTTTTATCCAAGAACAACACTTCTTGCATAATAAGAAGCATCTGTCATTATATCAAAAGGAAGAGATCAATCAGGTAAACGTAGGACAAGAGCATGTGTGATACGGTCCTTTCGCAAATTGAAGGACTGGAGAACCTGATCATCAATGGCAAAATCAGTTTCCTTTCCAAGAAGCTCAGTCAGCAGTCGAGCAATCTTGTTGAAGACTTTAATGAATCTTCTGTAAAATACTACACGCTCCATAAATGATTGGACTTTCTTCAAATTAGTTTGTGGAACAAGTTTTGAAATTACATCCATCTTGGCTGTGTCAACCTCCATATCATGCTTAGATATGAGGTGACTCAGCACAGTCCCCTCAGTCACCATAAAATGGCTCTTCTCCCACGAGAGCACAAGATTGACTTCACAACACCTCTTCAGAACTTGGTCTATATATCCCAAACATTGGTCAAAGTTGTCTCCATAGACTAACAAATCGTCCATGAGTACATCAAGGAAACTACCAACCATATTAATACTACCAGCATGCACCTTTGGAATGTAACGGTTACATTGCATAATCCAAAGGGCATCTTCTGAAGGAATAAGTCCCAAACGGATGGGTCAAGGTAGTTTTCTCTTAGTTTTCAAGCAGGATGGCTAATTGGTTGTATCAAAAGTAACCGTACAAGAAGCAAAAATATTCCTTCGCAACCAATCTTTTGACTATCTGGTCAATGAAGGGAGGTGGAAAATGGTCCTCATTTGTAGCAAGATTCAAGCTTTTGTAGTCCACACAAACGTGCCATGAAGTCGGTACTCTGGTCAGAATCTCTACTCCTTTATCATCTATTACAATGGTGATCGCATATTTCTTCGGCACTGCATGGAAAGGGCTAGCCCCACTTTGAATCAGAGATGGGATATATGAATCCAACATCTCACCATTTAGAGATTTCTTTTATCACCACATCCCAGAGGTTAGGGTTCAATCGGTGCTGGAATTTGCGGGAGGGTTTGCTATCTTCTACAAGGTAAATGTGATTGAGCAGAGTAATGGGTTAATCCCATGGAGATCCATGATATTTCGGCCTATCTCCTTGTGGTTTCTTTCAAGAAACTCAGGAAGACGATATCCCTATTCTTCAGTCATATGGGAATTGATAATGACCAAATACATGTCAGGCTCACCCACAAGGAAGGCATACTTCATATTGATGGTAAGGGCTTGAGCTCTGGTGGGGTCTGAATCGACTTGGTGGCAATTTCAACAATTGTGACAGGTGTCAGATCTTTCAACTATCTACTATCCACAATTGTACTTTTCGAATCTGAATACAGGACATCACACATATCGATGATGAAGTCTTCATGCTAAGATGAGGATGGATGTCCAATTATCTCAACATATCCATCAACAAAGCTCTCATCATCAAAGACATCGATGAGATTGATTGCGTTTATATCCCTTACTCGGCAGAGAGGAATTACTGTGTTACTTTGTCATCCTTGAATAAATTGTATCTTTGATTTCAACTAATAAGTCCTAGTTTCTGATCCATGTGGCACAAGCTCACTCATCTCAGACACCGCCTCTACTGGCTTCGTCTTTGAAACGTGATGAATATCCATTTCATCACCTTTATTTTATCATTTTGGCCTTAAAAACCATAACTAACGCATGAAAATAACATTTATTTGTACAAATTAACATTCATTCTTTATTCCATTTATAGTTTATAAAATACAGTTTTAATGCCAAAATTATAGAATAAAGAAAAGAAAAGAACAAGAATAAAATACCAAAGATATTTTATAACCCTAAACCTCGAGACATAGGCATTTGTAGATAATAATGTACAGAAAAATACAAAATTAAATTTGCACAAAAAGAATATACAATGTACATTTTATACACAAAATAAAAAGCTAAAACCCAAACTTCACAGCTCCATATCGACCAAATAGAAACTCAAAATGCATCAAAATTATACATTAATTGTATATAAATTTTAGTTATCTATTTAATGAAGGTGGTTCCATTTAATTTGGAGCTAATATGAAGAAGTTAGGTTTTGGACTCTTATTGTGTAATATACTTGAATAAAATATTCATTTTATTTATTATATATCAATTTTACAGTTTGATTGTTTTATATTTTTTGAATATTATTTATAAGATACGTACATATTTATAATAGAATAAAACCATAAAGAAGCACAAAATAAAATAAGTCTACAAAATATATAGACAAAAAACCTATACTCATATCTATATGATTTATACCTCTATTTATTTAAGCATACAAATAGCATCAGTAATATATAATAGAAATATATTTATGTACCTAAAAATAAGTTATAAATATATAAAATAAAATAATAAAATAACAAAATCAAAAATACAAAATAAAAATAAAATATACTGAACATTGATGAATATACCTATAAATATACATTTAGAAATTAACATGTAATAAATAAATAAAAAAATAAAAATCATAATTAAATAGTACATAAAATCACAAATATTTTTATGTTATACTCTAAAATTACTTAATTCATTAAATATTTAATATTGATTTTACCAATAATTTCCGCAATTGATTTACCTGGGGGGTCCATATGGACCAACTAGATTCAAACCCTAATTGACCTGGGTCAACTCTTCAACACTGGTCACCTACCCCCGTAAAATGAGAAGACACCTGTCTTATCCCCTTTTACCTTGACCTCTAACACTTGGATCTAAGTAGATCTTTCACTGAACTCATCTCTGATCATCAGTAATCCACGCCATACCCTCTAAACTTCTGTACATATCGTTGATTCATCCTAAATCATTAGTCAATAAAGGTCCCTACTTTTTCTATAAATAAGATTCTCCTTTCTTCCTCCTCTTGATCCCTCTTGGAGCTTCTTCCTGTGTCTCGCGTGTGTGTGTCAAAGGTCAGGCGACAGTTGCACTTTACCCCATTCTTAGATATGGCAGAGCGAGGAGAGGAGCGGATCTACAATGGTTCTCCGGCCACCTCTTCTCTCTGTCCATCAACAGGTATAAGATTTGCACTCTTATATATTTCTAGGTAGTTATTCCATCCAGTGTTTTTAATTCCGTTATTACTTTCGCATTTGATTAAATAAGATAGTGTAATTTCATATTTTCGTTCGCTGGAGTCGCCAGGTCTCTGGTCAATCCATCGTGTTATCGACTAATTCCGACTCCCATGTTCACCCCATCTCATTTCCCAATGCGTTCTCTACCGGATCGATCCATCTAGACCCCATGATCCTCACTGGATCAACAAATCGAGGGTTCCCCTCTGCCTTTCTCCAAAGCCTCTCCACCCCCTCATCTTCTATGCTCTCCATCTTCAAAATGGGTCGAGGACTATTGGCTCGTGCCCGAGCATCTTTTTATGCAGGTCCTAGAGCCAAAGGACACTTCCAGGGTCACATTCGATCTCACCGAGGATGCTCCATGTGCTTATGCTTTCCTATGAACCAGGACCCCATCGATGGGTCTTGGATCCTCCTAAGCTTCTCAGTCATCGCGGAAGTATCTTCCGGAGGTGTAAAGCCAAAGAACATCGAAGAAGGCCGCCAATGGACGAAGAATTCGATGATCAAAGGATGGGGGAAGACATGTTCTTCCCCGTTCTTCTTGAGCAGTAATAACCATCAGATCACACACGTGCCCCAATTCTAATCTCGTCCGTTGATGGAGCAGCAAACTGAAGCACCTCGTCATCGTCTGATCGCTTAAGTAACACGATCTAGGCTGCTCATTAGCGTACAATAAGGGGTAAATTACCCGGGACCCCCTCTACCTTTTACATTTATTTTATGTACAATAAATGTTGTATGGAGTGAAAAATATTTAAGAAAATTGCAATAAAGCCTTGGAGGTTTCTTGTATTTGCCCATTTGTTTGTGCCAGCTCACCTTATGTGGGGTACCACGTGAGGTTGGCCCTTTTGCACGCAAACCCTCTGATTTCCTGTTTTCTATTTAATCCAAAAATTTGTATATGCAATGTAGATTTTCGCTGACAAATTGCACAAAGGACTAATTATTTTGTCTATTTGCATTTATGTCTCCCCCAAGCGCATAATATTGTTGTATTCACATAAAAATTGCACGTATGCCCCTGGATTTTGTATTGAGGGTTTTGAATCGAATAGAGAGTTTTGGTTAATTACATTATGGTCCCTGCGAGTAATGAACATGCATTTCTTTTCAATTTTTGTGAAAAATAGCTCCATTTCTATTTTCATTTTGAAAAAAATTATGGTGAATGCCTTGGTCACGTATTTGACTATCATGATTTTCAATTAGCATTCTGAGGCGTATAATAAAAGTACATTATTTTATTATTATTTTTTGCAAATGTATATGTATATGTACATGCATGCAAATAAAAGACAATAAATATGCACATTTTTTATAATCATATTTATTTGCATATACATATACATTTTTATAAGTTCTACATATATTTAATTGCATACATATACATATACATTATATATATACAAACGAGTCAGTTTGCGTTATGGACTCACTCCCGTGGTATGCCAACATGGTGAACTGCCTTGTCTCCAAGCATGTTCTCTAGGGTTGTACTAGAAGTAGTATTGACCGACTGAAGTCGGATTCAAGGAGATACAGCTAGGACGATCTATTCCTTTTCTTTGAAGGGCCGGATTATGTTTGGCGAAGGCGTATTCCTCAGGAGGAATACCGATGTCCCCACACATTGCTATATACTTGAGGCTGGAGGACATCATTCCGGATAGAGAACCGCGCACATTACTCCAATGTGGATTTTACAGGCCGACCTTGTTTAGAGATGCCATTGATTTTGCATGGTCATTCCCGATTTATAAAAGACTGGGAGGGACTATTGGATATAGAGATGAAATTCCCATGCAACTGATGATATTTTGTGTTGTTTTTTATGCATATTAAATTGATTTTATGGTCCCTTTCCCAAAAATAATGGACATGAGTACATCTTGTTGGCGGTTGATTATTTGTCAAGGTGGGTGGAGGCTATCCCGACCCAAACCGCTGATAGCAAGACTGTTTATAAGTTTATCAAGATCATGTCATTGCAAGGTTCGGGGTTCCAAAGGTTTTGAATTCTGATCGGTGTAGCCACTTTGTGAACACAGAAATGAGATCATTTGCTAAGGACTATAAATTCAACTATAGAGTAGCCAATCCTTACCACCCACAGTCTAATGGCATGGCAGAGGTTTCTAATAAAGAGTTAAAGAGTATTCTTCAGAAGTTGGTTCATCCCGATTAGAAGAACTGGTCTCAGCTGGTGGACCAAGTTCTGTGGGCCTATAGGACAGCCTACAAGACTCCACTCAATACTTCACCATTTAGGATGATCTATGGAAAGCAATGCTATTTGCTCGTAGAGTTAATTCACAAATCAAAATGGTCAATCAAGAAGATTAATTGGAGTTGTCACTTTGGGAATCCATGTCGTGACTTGAATATCAACGAACTAGTGGAATCTGAAACAAGACATTTGACGATCATTAACTATAAGGACAAGGTCAAGAGATGGCATGCTCGACACATAAGGCATAAGACCTTTGTCCCTAGGCAGAAGGTATGGTTGCTTAATGCCAGTTTGAAGATGTTTCATGGGAAACTCAAATCTAAATGGACATGTCCTTACATTATTATAGATGTACACAACAATGGTAGTGTTGACCTTGCTGATTTGAGAGATAACAAGCAAACATTTTCAGTTAATGGGCAGTTGTTGAAGCATTATATCGATTCTAAAGAGCAGTTAGTCCAAGTCAAGATCATCAACTTCTTGTAGAGCGATCACAATGGAGATATATCAGAACACTCTTCATGAAGAGAAGCAGTCAGACCCAAGCTGTACATATTCATATTAATTCTTCACACATTCACTTGTACATTCTCGAGATCTCATCAGACCCCGGCCCCTTCTTCCAATACTTAGGCTAATCCGGGCCTAAGTATAGGGGTTCCCGATACATGTTGTATATACCCTTATCATCCACTTCTTCTCTTGTCCGCCCCATTCTCGCCCCTCTTCTATACTTAGACGGTCCACAACCTAAGTATAGGGGGGTGTGCCGACTTTTATTTTTCTTTTCTTATCTTTTTCACTCTCTTATGCTTAGCTCAAGCTATGTCTTCTCTATGCTCCTTGTGTTCTGAGGACATAACACTCGCTAAGTATAGGGTGTTGTGTACTTCGTATATATTTTACCCATAACTCGTACTTTCACGGAAGTCTATATTTATTTACGAGATAGTTAACTAAATTATAAAAACTTTAAAATCTTGAAAATTTTAAACATTACTAACATTGTGATTGTAAAAATGTGCATGTAACAAAAGTTTTTGAAATTTGGTTTTTTATCATTTCTAAAAAAAACATTTTACACTTCACGAATTTGCATTTCATTCATAGACATCCATGCATTCTTTAGTAGGATGTATCCCTGGCACTTACACTTTCACACAAGATTTGCGAAGTTCAACGACACTTGGTTTATGGGTTTCTAAGATTTGTAGTTAACCATCCTTAGTCATTATGGTCTATGACCTAATTATTCACACTTCCATAGTTTGAAAGATGTGTGTGCTATATTGAATATTTAGTCTCTACCTTAAAGAATATGATGAAGCACCTCACTTGCATGATTATGACTATGATGAGATGAGTTGGGATTTCACTTGAGGAACTGGGAAGAGAGATTTGAGTTAGGACCTGATTTTATGATGCTCGAGGATGGGATAAAATCAATAACAGCTTCATGAAACTCAAGTTCACCACTTTAAGACAGTATGAGAATAAGGTTCATGTACTAATCTCTTGATATAAAACCTATGTGCTAGGGTGTGATGAAACTTAATTAATTGTTGATCAGTTTGTGCCAACTTGGTAAAAGAAGTGGATCTAGCCTACAATTAATGAAATAAATTTCGAGCATAGTTCTCTCATACAAAGAAAAGCTCCCTCGTTACAAATACAGATTCAAGAGCTTCCTTAAAATGTGAGAGCTCGAAATGTTTTCAAAGTGTCCACTTCAACCAACGCTATTAGGACTAGAAGTCGGTCTAGCACCCAAAAAGGGCTCTGCATCATATAGTGATACAAGTCTGGGTGTCAAAGGTACTATAGGTACTCAAAAGAGAGACACCTGGTGTACTCTTAGGAAAACAAGTGCAGACGACTCTTGAATCTCTTGACGGATGTACTGCTCAACAACCAAAAATATACGTGTTGAGTTAATAAGGCACGCGAGAGGATCCTTGTTCCAGTGAAAAGAAATTACACAATCATATGCCCTCCATCAACTGACCTTCCATCTATACTTTTAGACTGAAAACTAAAGAGATGGTGTATTGTATGCAAGAACTAATTTATTCTCTATGGGTTCAGGATTGGGTTCGTAGGACAATCTCTTGGACTGGAACCTTGGGTGATGTTTAGGCTCTATTCTTGTGACTGCAATCCACACTAAAATGACATATCTTTCTTATATATGTATACAAAGAGAGTCTCAAGACTAGATAAGTCAGATACCTTTTAACTAAAGCTTGGTTCAGCTTGGAATTTTGGGATCACTAAAATCTAGAGTTCTGCAACGGATCATGCCTTTTACTCTACATGCACAATAAGGGATTAATCTGACTAAATCATTCATTCTCAAGTTGCTCGGGGACGAGCATGGTTTAAGTGTAGGGGTTTGATGAATCTATGATTCATCGCTCTAAAAGATAATAATTAAGCTCAGTTCTCTGAAATTAATCTGCATTTAATCATTTATCTTACATAATTAACATTCATGCATATGTATATAACATTCACATTTTATCGTTCACCATGACATTAAATGAGGAGCCAAAATTCCAGAGAAAAATTGTCCTATAAAGTTGCTAACCTCTCAGCTTTTTAACCAATTCATTCTAACTCCAAATCACATGAAAACAACTCCATTGCGTACATATTACTAATAGTAATAAAAGAAAAATATAAAAAAATCACTGACAAAAATAAATGGTCCATAAATCAAAACCATAATTTCAGACCTGCTAGAATAAAACGTCGATTTCTCTCTCATATAGTGTCAAATTTAATACTACTCACTTTCTAACTAATGTACATTCAATACCTTTAAAACAAAACCATGTTCAAGTCAATCATAGCTCATATGTGAAAGTTGAGTTTTTACAACTCTTTTGCACATTATGATTTTAGATGATTTTAACATATTATTTTTTGTACACAATTAATCATTTTTTTTCTTTTATTTCCTTTTCATTTATTTTATTTGACAAGAGTTTTATTAAAATACGTAAAAATAGAAATCTGAAATGAGCTTGAAGTTAAAGAAACTAATTAAGTCTGAGTCTTCATTGAAACTTTATACAATAAGTCCTCTTTATTTTATTTCTATATTTTCTTAATCATTAAAAATTCAAAAAATTATATTAATGTGTAAATAATTTTTATTTTTTTTATCTAACTTTATTTCCATTTTTATCTTATTTAAGAACTACAAAAAATACAAAACACAAAATGTGGCATTTTATACATAGAATACCACAAAAAAACCACTATGTATAGATGACGTATTTTTATTTTAGTCCCTTCACGAAATTGTAGATCTCATCAAGACGAACAACTTTCATAAAGGATAGTTTTTGATTTGACATAATTTATTGTTTTTTTATTGATTTTTCTTTATATTTCTTCTCAGATTTTTCTATGCATGACCTATGGCAGCTCTTGGAGCCGCCACGTGTCACCACCCCCTTCTCCACTTAATCTGCTCACCTCCCTTCTCATGGGTCGTTTGATGAAGGGGTATTTCATCAACGACCATGATTCTTTTTTATTTTTTGTGTTTATTATTATTTTAATCTCGCACCACATGACATCATCGAGATTGTCTTATCTCGGCCGATTAGACGCCCTCTGTGTTTCTTCCTCATCCATCCTTCCTTCCCCTTTCCTAATCCAGGTCCTCCACCATCCTTCCTTTTCTACATCCGTCGCCCACTTTCAATCTTCTGTCGGCCTCTACCTCTTCCTGTATCTTCTCCCCGATCACATTGTATTCCTCAACGAATCAATCAGTCGTTATCACCCGATCTCCTCCCCTATCTCGACCAACTTCCTGATTCGGCCGACCATCTTCCCGTTTAATCCCCAATGTCGCTACCTCTCGTACCTATTAAAGACCAGGAGTGTCAGCCCTCTTCTTCATCCATCGATACAAAACAATACGAGGGGCCAAGGTTCGGAGCACCGGTGACATCACCGCTCCTCCCCTTTCTTCCCTGTCGAAGCTTGCTCTCATTGCGGTGTGATCCGAGGTGTAGCTCGCCTCGTCGCAATGCCTTCGTCAAGGCCTACTCTGCTCCGGCTTCACCATCGAGCCACTTTCCAAGTAATCCCCCTTCGTATCTCCTCTACTGTTCATCTCTGATCTCCTCCACCCCGCATCAGACTACTCCGCCTCAACCCTCTTCCCCGCCCCACCATGCTCCTCTGCTCGATAAATCTTCATCCCATCCTCATTGTTCCACTCGACCATCTTCTTCTCCAGCCTCCAAGGATTTGCCTCCATCAAATCATTAACCACCACCAATGAGGGTCCTACATACCTCTGAGATAGTTTCTAGGGAGCCCTCTACTGCACATCAAATCTGATAAACATTAACATAGATTCTTCCTTTGCCTCCTTGAGTGGACACTATGACTTGTCAAGGTTAAATAAACATAAAAACCACATCCAGTTTAATTGATTAATTTATTGAAATTTGTGGTTAAATTTTATTGATCTCTAATTACCCTACTACAACAAGTTGATATATTTAATTCGTGAGAATTAACAAAGGATAATTTAGCATGCATCACTAGTGTTCTATAGAGTCTCTCACGAAGCTCCATTTCAAATCTAAATAATCAATCATTTATTTTGACTGGATCCAAGCATAGAGAAGTATAGGAACATGCTTCTCTTTGCACTTTGGACCTAGTTACCGTGTCAAGCAATCCTACGTCTATAGGCTCAATCGCAGAAAACAAATAAAATAAAGTCAAAAACTCAAAACACAAGAAATAAATAAAAATAAATGTGGAAAAGTGTGATAAAACCGACGAGGCTCTCAAGTGAACAATCATCCAGGTAAAGGACCTCGTAAAGTGTGAATGTCCAAAAGTTCAAGTGCATGTAGTATTACAAATTAATAAGGCTGAAATAAAACACTCTCTCTCAGAAAAAGCTACACTAAAAACTTTGCTTTTCATTCTCTCTCTCTCTTGCTCCCTCCAATTTACAAAGTCAACTGCCTCACATCTTTGGTGCATCGACTTCCTATGAAGTTGCCTTCACCACGCTGTCCCTCGGAAGAAATTCAACAAAGAAAAATGTCAAAAGTAGATAAAACAATTATTTATACAAATAAATAAAAGAGAGAAAATTATGTAAATAAATATGTATACTATAATCCTATCCTAAGCAGTTCTCCCCGACAATGATGCCATTTGATATAACCCAACTATAAGGTGGCAATCGTGTGATCTCACAAGGCGAGAGCACAGTCACCGAAATGACTACTCATGAAAGAATATTAAGTCAACCTCTATCCCCCATGTCAAAGATAAAGCAATGTGATACTGAGTGAGCTAAAATTGATTATAACTCAGACAAGTTTTCTGGGTGTGGAACCATTAAGAGTTATGGTGATAAGCAATAATTATTATCTACAAATAAACAACAGCTGTTATTGTGTATTTTTGTTTTTCTTAATTTTTGTGGGTTTTAATTATATTTAATTTTTTCGAATTTTTAATTATATATATTATGTTATATTCAATTTTATATTTTTAAATATAGCTAAAAATGTTAAAAAATTTCAAAAAAAATATTTTTATCTATTTTTATCTTTTTCTTTGTTTTTTTAATTTTTCTAGTAATGTTTCTACTTTTAGTGTTTTTAAAGTCCAAATTACGCCAAATTAGCGAGTTAATAAATAACCTGACTTGTTATGAATTTTAAAAATAGCTAATAATTTCAAAAGTACTCAAAACTATTTCTAATATGTAATATAAGATATAAATAAAAATATACAAAATAAAACTATTTTTTTGGATTGTATAAAATATTTTCTATTTTTAAAGGTTAGGAGGGTTTTTCAATTATAGGATTTTCTTTTGCTTTTTATTTTCGATTTTTGGTCTGTTGTTATATTCTATATTAATATATAACATATATTTCTTTTGAAATTTTAAAAGTGTTTTTATATTTTTCGTATTTTTATCTCTAAATAGAATAAATAGCTCTCTATTGATTTTTAAAAAATGAAAATTGCAAGGAAATTACAAATAATAATGTAGACATATAACAACATCATTCAAAGCACATCCCATAATTTTTTCACAATTTTCAAACATAAGAGTTATTTAATGAAAAATAGAAAGCATAAAATAATTTACAATTCCTAACAAGGGTATATTTGCAATAAAGATATACTATAAGGGCTAATGCTTATAAACCACAAGTTTTGAACTTAATATGCAAAATTTAAAATAAAAAGAAATAAGTGAACGTGGATGGGGTCCCTTGCAAATACCAGCTCACGTAGAGATTCACATGAGCTGACATGGCATTGGACTTATATGCGATTTACAAGAAAAGTGGGGGAACAAGTGCATTTTTTGCATAATTTATAACGTAAAGAAATATTTACACTACTATTTATTAACTCACAAAAAGTATGGGGGCTACCGAATAAAGTATCCCTTAAATAGCCACGATTGGAGGGCGGAGAGCACTCCACATGGCATGATGGACGGCGATGGAGGGCTTCGCTTCGCCAAATGATTGAAAAACCCAGATTAGATATGGTCTGCCTCCCTCATCCAACGGCTCTGAGGTGTTTTAGAAGAACACCCCATGAACACTCCTTCAACGAGATTTGATTGTGTTGATCTCCTTTACCTAGCCTCCTCCTTTATGGCTAAGCATCTCCACAACTTCCTGGGAGTTTCACATGTGTATTGGTAGCCTCATTAGTGTCCATGGCTTGTCGGAGGAGCCTTGGAGCAAACGTCAACTAGAGATCATGTTCTAGCGTAGGGATGGTGCTCTAGGTGACGTTCCCATTCGCATGTACACCAAAACACTACCGAGCTCGAGCTAAAGGTGCTCGACCCAAGGATGTTGCTGTATACACACTTGGCTATGGGATGGTAGAGGTCTGGTGAAAGGTGGAGAAAGGACCTCTGTGACTCAGATCTGGGAACGATCCAAGGGGAAATAGAGGGATTAAGTGAAGAAATACAGGTACAATGAGATGGATGTGAAAGAGGGGCGAAATGGGGGTAGATCACGGTGGATTTGGTGCTAGAACTGAAGGATCTGGCTATTTTAATCTTTAAAATTAAGCTAATAGACACCCTAATTAATGAAACTAATGATTACATTAAGCTACTAGAATGAAACAGAATAAAAAGCACCTACTCTATTAGCTCATACCTAATTGGAGGTCAAGGAACCGAGGACCTCGTTAGAGGTGGTTCGTTGAAATGTGGATTGCTCCAAAACCACCCCCTCAAATGATACAAACTCATAGGAAGCGAGCTATCACCAAGATCAACTTGTTGGGAAGGAAATATGAGGGTTTAGGGATGCCAAGAAGGATTAAATAGAAAAAGGAAGCCAGGGGTCCAAATTTATATGGGTGACTTCTGGCCAAAAAGGTGGAGCGATGTCATGAGGCTCGAAGGTGGTAGGTGGAGATTCGGTGTGGGTTGAGGTCAAGGATGACAGGGCTACAGATTGATGGTGGTCTCGAGGGAGATTCGACGTGAATAATTAGGAGAAGAGGGGGTGTCACGGGTATTAACAAAGAAGGAGGTGGGGGCCAGACAATTGACCGGGGGGTTAACGATCTTAGGCTGCTGATTGGTCCACATGGACCAACTAGGAAAAAAGAAGACCAGAATTATTTTTTAATTCAATTGAAAATAATAAAAAAATATTATTTTTTTTAAACATAAAAATATTTCTAATTTTATGTAGTATTTAATTATTATTTTTTTATTTTTTACGAGCTAATTTATAACATGTTAATATTTAAATGTATGTATGTAGGCAAATATACTTGTATTTTGTATATTTTATTTTTAATTTGTTTTTTACATTTTATTATTATTTACATCTATTATATATATTTATAATTTATTTAAATACAAAGTTAGGTATGCTTATTATATTTTGTGAGTTTATTATAATACTTAAAGAATGATGTATATATACTTTATAGGTGTATTCTAGGTATACTTTAGCCATATATTACATAGCTTTATTTATTTTAATATATTTTAATTGTTTTTATTCTAATTTTATTATGTACATGTATTTTTAAAATATTTACAATTTTATAAAATTATTAGTAACTTAAAACATAAAGAATTAATGTATTAAATATTATATACATGTATATTGCACAATTATGGCCCAAAACCTAACTTATGCATCTTACGTCCAAATTGAATGAAAACACATCATTAAATGGATCATTTAATTTTAAGAACAATAATAGTGAGTTTGATTAATTTTTTAGCTTGTATGGATAAGATACAAGTCTGCAAAGTTTTCTTTGCAGGTTTTTTATTTTGTCTTTCCTAGGCACAGTGTGTATTAGTTTTGAGTGAAATAATTTTGTATTTTTCTTTGTATTTTTTATGTACAATATAGATGTTTAATGGTTATTTATTTGTGTTATAAAAAAGAAAAATAAAATAGTACCCATATTGTCATTATTATCCTATAAAATTAGGGTTTCTATGTTGTATTTTCTGTACAATTGGTCACCCTATCTCCCCCTACTCTATTCCTTGTTGACCAAGTCATCATGATGACAGGGTCTCAAGGGCTAGAGTCACTCATTTATGTTTTGACACTTCATTCTTTTTTCTTCCTTTGTTATTTTATTTTTTAAATGCAATATTATGTATATTATTTTTTTATAATATTAAATGTGAATTATTGATTGTTTATTTTCACAAATTAATGATATATACATGAGTTTAGCTAGGGATTTAAGGCCAAAATTAAAGAATAAATGTGATGAAATGGAGATTCATCAAGGAGCATCCTCAATATGAAAAGCAAGTCTTAGTCATAAAAGAATGGAGTTTGGGTTGTAATTTGAATAACTTAATAGTCTTTTAGAGAAGGATGAAATGATATTTCCCATCGTCTCTATTCTGTTTGAAATGAGACTAGAGGTACCACGAAGTTCAAAAATGATGTTTAGGGTTTCGTTAGGCCTAAGCAAGCATTCTTAGGAATTTTGTGTTAGAGTTGCCATCCTGATTAATCAGGAAATCGATGGGTTTTATTATGAAAAATATAGAAAGTGTGATGATGTCGTTGCAACCCAACAATTCCCGAATCCAAAATTTTTGTTATAGGTAAAAAGTATGCTAATTATTAACCTAGTATTGCTTCTTGGATTGAACTCGAGGAGGCAATTATTTTAACAAGGATTATTCAACAACAACAACAACAACAAAGCCTTTTCCCACAATTAAGTAGGGTCGGCTACATGGATTCTACACCTCCATTCAGATCTATCTTCGGCGAATCCTAGGCTTATATCCAAAAAACTAAGATCCCTTCGTATAGTCTCTTTCTAACACTTCTTGAGCCGTTCTCGCCCTCTCTTAGCCGACTCAACATCCCAACACTCGCATCTCCTAACTGTTGCATCCATCGATCTTCTTTGCAAATGACCAAACCATCTTAAGCGATTTTCTCGCATCTTATCCTCGATCAGAGCCACACCAACTTTCTTTCTGATTGCATAATTCCGAATCCGATCTTTACGTGTGTATGTGTGTTCACATATCCACCCTAGCATTTTCATTTCTGCTACAGCCATTCTTTGCACATGTTTATGGTTTACAGGCCATCATTCAGATCCATAGAGCATAGCAGGTCTCACGACTGCTTTGTAAAACTTTCCTTTATTTTTTAAAGGAATTTTCTTATCACAAAGAACAGCAGAGGCTCCTCTCCACTTTCACCAGCCTGCATTTCTTCTATTAGTAACATCTCCATCAGTTTCCCCATCTTGTTGCGAAATTGATCCCATGTATCTAAAAGAATCTCTCTTCCGAATGTTACTGTCACAAATCTTCACCTCAATTCCTTCACCATTACTTCCATCAAAGGTGTACTCCATATATTCCGTCTTAGCCCTACTTATACGAAATCTTTTAGTCTCCAATGCATGTCTCCAAACCTCAAGTTTCTCATTTACTCCATCTCTAGTATCGTCAATCAACACAATATCATTAGCAAATAACATACACCAAGGTAACTCATCTTAAATGTGACTTCTCAACTCGTCCATAATCAAAGTAAAAAGAAATGGACTCAAAGGTGATTCTTGATGTAAACCAATGTTGATGTCAAAATAGTCAGTCTTCCCAGATGGGGTCCTTACACATGATAAAGCCCTATCATACATGTCCTTTATGAGGTTAATGTATAGGATAGGTACTTGTCTCCAAAACTCCACAATATCTCTTGTGGGACAGAATCATGAGCCTTCTCCAAATCAATAAAGATCATATGGAGGTTCTTCCTTTTAGTTCTATAAATCTCCAATATTCTCCTTAACAAATGGATGGCATCAATAGTTGAATGACCTGGCATGAATCTGAATTGATTTTCTTTTACGTCGAAAACTTTCCTCAGCCTTCTTTCGATCACACGTTCCCAAATTTTTGTAGTGTGATGCATCAGCTTGATACCTCTGTAATTTGAACAATTTTGAATGTCTCCTTTATTCATATAAAGAGGCACCACGATACTCCTCCTCCAATCTTCAAGCATTTTCTTGCTTCGTCAAATAACATTGAATAGATTCGTAAGCCAAGTCAAACCGTGCTCAGCTAAAACTCTCCATACTTCTACATGGATGTCATCGGGTCCTACACCTTTCCCAGGTCCCATAACCTTCAAAGCATCCTCTACTTCCTTTCTTTGTATTAGTCTATAGCTTGCACGATTCAAGTAACTTTCACTACTAACTAGATCACCCAAAGTGATCTCTTTATTTCCTTCCCTAATGAAAAGTTTATGTCAGCACTGCTCCCGTCTAGTCTCTATGTCCTTTTGAATAAAAAGCATGTGACCTTCCTCATCCTTAATGCATCTCACTTGAGAAATGTCTTTGGTCTTTCTTTCTATTACTTTGGCCAACCTGAATATATCCTTCTGGCCCTTCTTAGAGTTGAGATTTTTATAAAAAAAATTCATAAGCTTTAGACTTAGCTTCGCCTACAGCCTTCTTTGCTTCCTTCTTCGCTATTTCGTAGTTTGTGACAGTTTCCGTTGTTCTATCCTTAGACAAAGCTTTAAAGCATTCTCATTTAATTTTTAGTTTCTACTGCACCTTTTCACTCCACCACCAAGCCTCCTTTTGACCTGGAGCTCCTCCCTTCGACTCGCCTAGTATCTCTTTGGCTTCCTTTCGGATGCAAGATGCTAATGCCTCCTACATCTCATTTTCACTTCCACTACAATACCGAGATAAGTCTTCTAAAACCTTTTCCTTGATGCCCGATTACTTCAGTGAAAGATTCCACCATCCAGTTCTAGTGATCTTAGGTACCCTCCTTTTCTTTACCAGGCCTTTTATTTGCACATCCAAGACTAACAAGCGATGTTGAGTTGTCAAACTCTCTCCTGGGATTACTTTGCAGTCTTTACAACACAACCGATCTCTTCTCCTCAACGTAAAGTAATCTATTTGTGTTCTTGTTGGCCCACTCTTATAAGTAATTAAATGCTCCTCCCTCTTCTTGAAGAGAGTGTTTGCTATGAAAAGATCATATGCCGTTACAAAATCCAGAATGACTTTTCCCTCTTCATTTCTATCCCCAAAACCATGTCCTCCATAAACACTAGCATAACCTGAAGCATCTTTTCCCACATGTCCACTAAGATCTCCACCTATAAAATCATCTCTCTTTATGGGATTCCTTGTAAAATCTTATCCAGATCCTCCTAAAAAGCTTTTTTAGTCCTTTCATCTAAACCAATTTGTGGTGCATAAATTGAGATGATATTCATAATTTCTTCTTCAAGCACCAATTTTAGCAAAATAATCTGATCCCCAAATATTTGCATCTCAACCACACAAACCTTCAAATCCTTATGAACAACCACTCCAACACCGTTTCTACCCTTATCTTTACATGAATTCCAAAGTTTAAACGTCTTCTCAATCTCACTTGCTTTCTCTCCTACCCATTTAGTCTCTTGAAGACATAGTATAAGAATCTTCCTTCTTTCCATTGTATCGATTATCTCCATCAATTTTCCAGTTAAAGTGCCAACATTCCAACTACCAATCTGTAATTTCCTTTGCACTCTCTTTTGGACTAACTTCTTTACTCGCATGCGTCCATTATGTGAGAACCCTTGTACATTTTAGACTGTACCCGGGCGGTGATACAACAGAACTAGCTTAATTACACGCATACGTTCCTCATGTGAGAACCCTTGAAAATTTTGAACTACATCTAGGTTGCGATGTAGCGACCCTTGCAAATTTTTCATTATATTCGGGCGATGCGACGTGTCGCAAGTAGGGAACACCCCAACGAAATATAACAAGGATTATTAATTATGAAAGTTGAAAAAGATTTTTTAATCTTTTATGATTTTTAATTCATTTTTAATGTATTTCATGAACTTTATGGATTTTATATTTCTTAATTAATTTTAGAAGTTATATATTTTTATGTTTTTGATTTTTAAATTTTAATTGATTTATGTTTTGTAAATTTTCATATATTTTAAAATTTCCCAAAATCAATTTAGGAGTAAGATAACAAAAAAAGGAAAAGAAAGCTTTTTGAATTTTCAAAATATGTGCAAAATGGTAGAAAATACAAAAAAGCTGTGATTTTTGTGTTTCAAGGATTTTTTACCGTTTATATTAGTTTTTGAGGTTATTTTTTCTTCTTTATGGATTGTTTACTGATAGAAAATTGAAAACAATTTTCAAAGTAAATCTAACTACTATTTTTTATTTTTAAATAGTAATTTGAAACAAGTATGATAGGGAAGGCTTATGATTCTGTCCCACTAGAGATATTGTGGATAGATTTGGAGAAGAGACAAGTGCATGTCCTATACATTAACCTCAAAAAGGACATGTATGATAGTGCTTTATCTTGTGTAAGGACCCCGTCTGGGAAGACTGGCTATTTTGACATCAACATTGATTTACATCTAGGTTCAACTTTGAGTCCATTTCTTTTTACTTTGATTATGGACGAGCTGACAAGTCACAATTAGGATGAGTTACCTTGGTGTATGTTATTTGCTGATGATATTGTGTTGATTGATGAGACTAGAGATGGAGTAAATGAGAAGCTTGAGGTATGGATACATGAGTTGGATAGTAAATGATTTCGTATAAGTAGGGCAAAGACAGAATATATGGAGTGCACCTTTGATGGAAGCAATGGTGAAGGAATTGAGGTGAAGATTGGTAATGATAACATTCAGAAGAGAGATTCTTTTAGATATTTGGGATCTATTTTGCAACATGATGGATAAATTATTGGAGATGTTACTATTAGAATAACTGCAGGCTGGCTAAAGTGGAGAGGAGCCTCTACTGTTCTCCGAGATAAGAAAATTCCTTTAAAAACTAAAGGAAAGTTTTACAAAGCAGCCATGAGACTTACTATGCTATATGGATCTGAATGTTGACCTGTGAATCATAGACATGTGCAGAAAATGGTTGTAGCAGAAATGAAAATGCTAAGGTGGATGTGTGGACACACACGTAAAGATTGGATTCAGAATGATGCAGTCAGAAAGAAAGTTGGTGTTTCTCCGATCAAGGATAAGATGCGAGAAAACCACTTAAGATGGTTTGGTCATTTGCAAAGAAGATCAGCTGATGCAACAGTTAGGAGATGCGAGTGTTGGGATGTTGAGCTGGCTAAGAGAGGGTTGGGACGACCCAAGAAGTGTTGGAAAGAGACCATACGAAGGGATCTTTGTTTTGTGGATATAAGCCCGGGATTGACCCAAGATAGATATGAATGGAGGCAAAGAATCCATGTAGCCGACCCTACTTAATTGTGGGAAAAGGCTTTTTTTGTTGTTGTTGTTGAATTAGAAACAAGTAATTAGGAAACTAATTTTATATAAAGTTCTTTTATCGAACGTTCAAACAAGATTGAAAATGTTTTTTGTGGTTTCTGTGATTTTATACATTTTTAAATATTCAAATTTTTATGTTTTCTGATTGTATTTTTGTTTGATTTTTATATATGTGATAAAATACAGTAAAATAGATTATTAGTGAATTTTTAGAAATTTTTCGAGAAATATTCAAATTTATATGAATTTTTAATTATAAAAAGTGAAATATGTTTTGTGTTTGTATTTTTAAAAAGCACAAATGAATGAAATTTTGCAAAATAAAATTACTGGAATTAGATGAGGTTATTCAGAACTTAATGTTATTTTTGTGGAATTTTAAGAGGAATTAAAAAAAATTATTAAAGACAAATACCCAAATGAAATTAAAAGATGCTTACAGGGGCATATTCACAAATAAAACAAACTTCACATCATTTATTAAAAATAAGAAGTATCTGGGGACATATGCAATTAAACCACCACCAACATGATTAGTTGACGTGATCTCATATCAAGAGGACCATTATGCAATTGAAATAAAACATTGGCTAATGTGAAATTATTTCTTTAGGTCACATGAGGGTGTGGAGGTGGCGAGTGGCTGAGATTTTCTTCTTAAAATCCAATAGATTGGCCACGGTTTGGATGCAAAGAGATAGTCGAGATCTGAGCTGAGGTATTCCTTCTAATTGGACGACAATAAAGGCTGATGATGAACACCTGTTGAAGACCATCCTCGTCTAGCTTCGATTATAGATGTCTTACTCGATTTGACTCATATCGAAACTCCAAGGGTCTCAATTGATTCTAGTTGTGATTTTGCGTGGACCTAACTGTTCATCTAGATCAAGATCTCGTTTATAAGAGACCTAGAGTTGTTGATGCTCCTCGTTGTTCCTGAAGATCAAACCAAATCTCTAGTAGATTCTCAGGGAACCGGCAACGTTATTGAGGATGTTTGAAGCCTGGTAGACCTCGACCAAATGTTATTTAGTGAAAATAATTGCTGGAAATGGGTGTAGTTATTTGATGGAGGTGGAGGAAGGAGATCAGTGCTCGGATCATCCGATCTAAGGTGGTTGGGTTATGAATGAAGTTGGAAAAGTGGAACTGAAGGTCGGATGAGGTGAAGATTCGAATCGGATGACAATGAAGGGCAAGGACCTCTGAACGTGATGATCTGAGGTCTGATATGGTACTCTGCTATGGATCTGGAATCGATGAAAAATGAAATCGAAATTGAAACTAGTAGTTACACCTAGGCTAACGTTGGATCACCTCAGGGGTCGTTGCCTCGATGGTGTGGTGGTGCCGAAGGCTAAAGCTCAAGTTTGCAATAGTACTGACAACGGTGACATATCTACTCACCGGATTAGAGGGTTTATCAACTCCATCCTCCTCGCTACAATGAAAATGCTCTAGAATTTTGTCACTATTTGTGCGAGGTTGGAGCTCACTAGAAGGGGATGAACAAATGGCCAAAGATCCAAGAAATGGAGGAGCTCCAGATGCTTTTTAAATGAGAAGAAGTGAAATTCAAATGGGAAAAACACAAGCCAAACGAGGCAGATTGAACAGAAAGAAGGTTAGGCATGGATCTAGATCCAAAGATCATAAATCAGGTAAAAGGATGAGATTAAATGGGTATAAGAATCAGATGAAATAATTGGGAGAAGAGGTGGGTCAAATTCTAGATTCGGGTAAAAGGGTGGGAGGAGGAGGTGACCGAGCGATCAACAAATATGTATGGGCCAATAAGGTGGAAGCCCAAACAATGCTAACCATCAAAGGACAAAATAGATTAAAATAAATTAAAAATAATTAAATTAAATTAGAAAATGATTTTAAATTCAAATTATTAAAATAAAAAATTGTTTTTAAATAATAAACTATTTATGGTGATTTTTAATAATATAAATACATTAATTTAGATAATTAAATAAACTAAATACAAGGAATTAGAGATATAAATTACATATACACAATGTATACTTATTTTTAGTTATTTATTTTTACAAATATACACAATATTTAATATTTTATATATTTACACAATAATATAAGTTTTTTATTATATTTTTATTTTATTTTTAAAAATTAATTTATTGGATTTAAAAAATACATATGTGTAAATATAAGTGCATTATACCTTTAAAATAGATATGCTTATTTATTTTTGGTTATTTTTAACATGGTAATTTTTATTTGTATTTTGTATAAATGCTATAAAATATATACAAAACAATAAAAATACAATATAGTAAAAAATAAAAGGAAATAAATAAACAAATAAAATACAAGCATACATGTACAATCACACTCTAAAAAAGTCAACTTTCACAACTGAACTTATTTTTATGAAACTAGTTTCATTGTAAAGCTTATTTTATTATAAACACAATGAAAGTGAGTTTGATTAAATTTGATTCACATAGAGAAGACATTGGACTTTTAATTCTTGTTTTACGACTTTTTAGAGTGTTGTACCTTTTATTCAATACAAGATTCAATTTTACAAATATTTTTATTATTTAGAACATATTTTAATATACAAGTTTCAAGAAAAATATTTTTTTGAGATTGATTTAATGATAAATAAATAAGTGAAGATATGTGCATAATTTATAAAATGGATTTGTATAATGTGAACTTGGTTTTTCAAATATTTTTATAAGTTAATGACCCTATTTCCCCCTAATTTATTCCTTGCCGACCATGTCAATGCTTGATCTAGTCTTGGATTTTCAGATCAATCTGTATCTATTACATATATACATTCTTGTTCTTCTTTCTTTTTCTTCTTTAATCTTTTATTTAGGTTAAAGTAAGTGATAATTATACAATATTAACATATGATGTTAGAATTTTAAATAATGAAAATTAATTGTTATTTATATGAAATTTACTGTGTTTTTTAAGCCAAAATGAAAGAATAAAGATCATGAATTCATGATTCATCATTCCCTATGCTTTACATGTGCTAGTCCCTTAGCAAACACTTATTCTAAGAATTAGTGAGACTATAAAAGCGAAAAGAAAAGGAAATAAATTAGCGCATTTTTGACTATTATACTATTCTTAATAAAATCAAAGTATGGAGCTCAGTCAGATCTTTAGCTTATTAGTTTGTTAGAATCTTTTTGGGAATAGGATTTAAGACTCAACAACCCTTAAGTTCCATAATTCTATGTTCAGTTCACCTCAATAGTCAGGTCAGAACAAGTCTTCATACATAAACTCTTATGATTATGGTTCTTACTTGTATAGTGAATGTAAATGATAGCTCCCTACATCTGAAATTTTCAAAGAAGCATTGTCCTCCAACTTGATAACCCTGCTTCCCCAATCTACCTACAATTTCCTCGAGGAGCAGGGTATCTTCTTGGTTTAGGTGCAACCGGCCCAAGAAAAGAAGGTAGAGAATAGAATGTATTTTGACAAGTGTAGTCACATATCCTTGGAGCCTAACCAGTGGAGCCAAGTCTCTAGTTTTAGGCTTCCTAACAAATTGGACTTTAAAACATATGCCATGATTATGGATAATTTTTTTCCGATGGAAATATTTGATTTTACCCAACTATTTTTTGGAGACGTTATATTTTTTAACATATATAAAACATTGTAGCATTTATATGACTTTTTCTTCTTGTGATAGTATACTATTCCTCTTTTGAAGCTTAATTGCAACCCATAATATCTCGTTCTTAGACATCGGTGCAACTAGACTAGGTTGATTGGCACTGGCCTCCTATTGGGGCGACACATTTTCTCATCCGCATGCTTCTCAAGATAAATAATTCTGCCTCTCACCACCTCATCTATGTAGAGCTACATGTATAGTGCTTGTTCAAGGTAGGTCACTGTCTACAAGGTTCATGCGTTTGTGAAAAAATATTATACTTAGACCAATCAAGATAACATGTGAACATAGTCTTATGGACCCAACGAATTATATTGCATGGCATGAAAAATCTCATCTCATGTTCCTATATGGTTCCATTTAAATTAAGTAAATTAAGATTTTAGTCAATCTTCAATCTTCATATTTTATTCTAGACCAGTTTAATCATTAACATCATTCTGAAAAATGAGAATGCAAATGCAACATTTTTAATTGAAATGTATTTTTTGTTTAGAACTTTTTATGTGGGTTTTAAAGTGATTAGCATTTTTTTACAAATTTAAACTTTTTGGATTTTTAGGTGTTTTTGTAAGAGTTATTGTGTTGAATGTATTTATAGTATTAATAAGAATTATGTACACATTTACAAAGGATTTTATAGAAATGTGTATCGAATATTTGTACAAATTTCATACAAGATGTCGTTTACAAAAGAAATTATTTTTTCAAGTTTTATAAACAATTTTTACAAAAGATTTTTTCACAAGTTTTAAATACTTACGATTTTTATGAAAGGATTTTATTTACTCAAAAGAATTTAACTACACAATTTACGAATATTTATGGATTTTATGTACACAAATTTTACAATAAATTTATATACATTTTTGGAAAAAAATACAAAACCAGTTTACAAAAGAAATTATTTTTTCAAGTTTTATAAATAATTTTTACAAAGGATTTTTTCACAAGTTTTAAATACTTGTGGTTTTTATGAAAGGATTTCATTTACTCAAAAGAATTTAACTACACAATTTACGAATATTTATGAATTTTATGTACACAAGTTTTACAATAAATTTATATACATTTTTGGAAAATATTACAAAACCAGTTTACAAAAAATTTCCAAAACATTTACAAAAGGTTTACAAATAATGTTCAAAATATTTTACATTTTTTTACAAACTATTTTACAAGTATTTATAAATAGGTATTTTTAAAACATTTTCTTTTCATTCATTTGACAAATGCTTTAAAAATTAATAATTTTGTCCAAATTATTTTATGAAACATTTTACAAACACAATGATTTTACAAACATTTTACAACAAATTTTACAAAAAAAATAATTTATTAAAGGTTTTACAAAAGTTTTTGTGAATATTAAAAAAAATATTTTACAAAATAATTTTCAAAACAATTTTTAAAAGAATTTTTAAAACTCTTTGCAAATCATTTTACAAAGCATTTTTATTCCCATTTAAAATATGAGTAATATTAAAACACAATGAAGTACGAGTTATGGCTTCTAAAGTATATATACAATATATATAGGACACCACCTATACTTAGCTAAAACTATGTCTTCAGAACGACCAAGAATCGATAAGGGAAGACATAACTTGTGCTAAATATATAAATGTGAAAAGAATCCTATACTTCAATGACTCAAAGGAAGAAATAAAATGAATCAAAGTCGATCACCCCCATACTTAGGATCAAGTAATCTTAAGTATAGAAGACTATACAAAGATGGATAATCGAGGAAGAGATGGTACAAACTCAATGACCTGGCTTACCCCCTATACTTAGTGTAAAATATCCTATGTATAGAAGATAATATCAATAGTTGGGGGAAAGTGAGGGAACATAAGAAACTAAAATAAAAATAAACAAGATAAAAAGAATGACATCACTCCCCCTATACAAAGAATAAAGGATCCCTAAGTATAAGAAACACCATTAGTAATGAAATCGAACCAAAATAGAACAACTCGGTTCTACACTCCCTTATACTTAGGATAAAGTACATCCTCAGTATAGCCACAAAAATTCTAAGAAAAACTTAGGATGTAAAATAAAAATTGGAAGAAGGAAAGAACTAAAAAGAAGAAACACGTATATACAAGGTAGACATGTTGAGGTGCCTCTAAACAAGTGCTAGAGTTTACATCCCTAGTTGGTCAAAGTCTAGGACAAAGTAGTAGAAATGTTCAGGATGACATCTGTAAGGTGAATGATGTACTCTCATCGTCATCTTGGTGTGAGAACAAAAATGAAGTCAATAGTGTGAACAAAGACACATGAATCTGCATCGTTGCCAGGCATACACTCTACGCAGCGAAGTGTCTCAATAGCTACAGACAATCTCTAAAAATTTTGGAAACTTGAAGTGCTACTAGTCAACAACTCGGATGATATTGAAGTGTCTGAAACTGATCCTCTAGCTACATCAATGTTGGCAATCATCTGGTCCTCTTGAATGGTATTATTCTCTTGGATAAGAAGGACGAAAGGATCATATATGGAACTATGTATATCTCGCATATACAAATTTATTCCTCTTCTAGCTCCAATAGCTAAATTGGTTCAAAATATTCATAGGAATCTGAGAAGTGCCTCTGAGGAATGAACTCTGACTACTCATGACATGGAAATTGGACTGGCCGAAAGAACGACTGAAACAATATGGGCTCATGCTCCTAATTTTAATTTTTTATTTTATCTTTTTTGGATATTTTTCAATGAATAATCATCTAAAGGTTTTTCTGATTCCTTTATAATTAGTCTACAAAAATGGGAGAGAAAGTCAGAAAAGCCGATGCGTGTGAAATCAATGAATGTGAATGCAAGAGTTGGGGATGTGTACCTTTCTCCAGCAATCTACATGCAAGATGATCAACACATATAAACTAAACTAATCAAAATGATGCAGGTGAGAGACATCCTAGTAGGAACTTCCATTAACGGGAAGAACTAATTTATTTGATTAAGTCCAATCCAAATGATCTACGGGAACATATAATCTGATTAGGATGGGGACCTAATTAATTACCAAGCTCAACCAGAAATAAAAAAACTTGAAATAGGGGCTTAAGAACACAAAATAAAGAAAAATAAAGTAAAAAAAACTCAAATAATGAGAAATAAAATAAAAAGAAAGATAAAAATAAGGATAAGAAAAGGGAAGCGACTAAAACTGCGAGAAAAGATTGATGCCCTTCGACACCTGTGCCGACGAAACATGCTTCTAAAAGAATAGAGTCAAGTATGGTCTACAAATTGAGATGTCCTTAATGGAACCTTCTACTAATGCAGAAGAGTAATCCCTAATATATACTCTTTCACTAAAAATGCAACTTTTCTTCTTAGTATCTACTCCTCCTCGATTGGTCTATCATGTCAGTCCATCGAGAAGGATTTACCTCCACCTCAATCAGGTGTGTCAACCTTCCTAGAAAAGTCACTCTCGCTCTACGAGTCCTCGCAACATAGATGAAACAAGAGATATATCACAACAGTTTTTTTATCAAAAGGTATAAGCAAATAAATGAGAGAAAATGAATTGAAACAAGCTAACAGATACAAGAAAATAAAAATATTAGCTACCCAATCCGTGCCTCCCCAGCATCGGTTCCAATAGATTAATCAAGGAATTGATGGGTTTTTAATTAAGAAAGATAATATACTAAATCTAGTATAGCTTCCAAGGTAGAACCCAATGAGGCAACTATTTTTACAATGGGTATTAATTAGGGATTTTTACCCGGCAGACCCTATAATCTTTTTCAATTATCTCTACGACCTTTGAAACATCATAATTCCTCTCGCAACCCCGTAAACTTGTTAACCTTTATCCTACAACCCTCTAGTTAACCCCCATCCCTCTAACCGTTAAAATCAACCGGATTCTGTTATCTTCTTTTATACTATATACAATTTATTTAACAAATTTATTGGAAATGCCATTCCCTCCCGTCCTCCACCTCCAACTGCCCCTCCCTCCCACCGTCCACCTCCAGTTGAAGACGCCGCCTCCCGTCCTCCGGTCCACCGGCACCCCCTGCTTGAAGCCCCTCCCTGGTCAGCCGACCTCCTCTGTTCGACACCCCTATCGCCGCCTGGGTCCCCCCACAGGTCTGCTTCTGCAACCTCCCCCAGGGTCCTCCCGCCGACTCCCCCGATCCCTCTCGTCTGCCTCTGCAACCTCCTCCGAGGTCCTCCCACCGACTCCCCCGATCGGAAGCCCC
Source organism: Ottelia alismoides (assembly GCA_037367405.1). Taxonomy (NCBI): domain Eukaryota; kingdom Viridiplantae; phylum Streptophyta; class Magnoliopsida; order Alismatales; family Hydrocharitaceae; genus Ottelia; species Ottelia alismoides. Next base: position 238,458 of record JAZKJV010008463.1, on the reverse strand, counting down.
CCCACCCCCAATCCCGTTGCAAAGGCCCCCCATCATCCCCGTCCCGCCGCCTGCCCCTGCAAACCCCACCCCCGGTCCCGCCGCCTCCATTGCAAGGTCCGCCCATCCCCCTCCCAAGTCCCCGCCCCGCCGACTCCTCAGATCGCAAGCTTCCGCTGCAGCCCCCCCTCGAGTCCCCGTCCCCGCCGACTTCCCAAGATCGGAATAGCCCCCTCCCCCCTGTCGCCTCCCCCTGACAAGCCCCCCCCCCACCGCGTTGTCTCCCCCCTGCAAGTACCCGCCGCCTCCCCCTGACAAGCTTCGCCGATGCTGCTGCTACATGGAGCGCCCCCCCCCCCCCCCACCCCGGCTCCCCCCGTCCCCGGTCGTTGGAGCCCCCCTGCTTCCCTTGTCGATGGATCCCCCGCATCCCCATCGATGGACCTCAACTTTTCAGGATTATGTTTTCCTATTATTTTGGTTAATCCTAACCATTTGATGGTAAATTGGTTAGGATAACTCAATACTAACCCAAGTAACTGACTCAAATATAGTTAAAATTGATGGCAGGGTTTGTTGGGTAAGACGGAACAAGTTTACGAGGTCTAGGGAGGAATTAGGATGTTTCAAAGGTCGTAGAGGTAATTGAAAAAGATTATAGGTTCTGCTGGGTAAAAATACCTATTAATTATGAAAATTAATAAAGATTTTTAATTTCTTTTTCTTATTTTTAATGTGTTTTAATGCATTTAATAAATTTTAGTGGCTTATATATTTTTTAAATTAATTTTTATAAATTTTAAATTTTTTATGTTTTTTATTTTTGAATTTTAATTAAATTTACTTTAACATTTTTATATCTTTTTAATTTTACCAAAATCAATTTAGGAGTACGATAACTTTTTTATTGATTTAAAATTGAAAATAATTTTCAAAGTAAAACTAGATACTTTTTTGTGATTTTAAAATAGTAAACATAATCAAATAATAAAATTTTTTTTTTAAAAAAAGTAGTTTTATCATGGTTTCAAACAATTTTGAAAATATATTCTGTGATTTTTCTATGATTTTATACATTTTTTTATAAGTTTTATGAATATTCAAATTTCTAGTGTTTTATTGTATTTTTATTCGATTTTTATATATGTGATAAAATACTAGTAAAATAGATATTCAATAGTTTTTTTAACTTTTTAAGCAATATTCAATTTTGTATAAATGTTTAATGATCAAATAATGAAATATGTTGTGTATTTTTATTTAAAAAAACAAATGAAAGAAATTTGCAAAACAAGATTACATGAATTAGATGAAGTTATTAGGAACTTAATGTATTTTTTTGTGGATTGTTTTGAGCAATTAAATAATTTAATCAAAACACGATACACAAATGAAATTAAAAAGTATCTCACAGGGGCATATTTGCAAATAAAACAAACTTCGCGTCATTTATTAACAAATAAGAAGTATCAGGGGACATATGTAATTCAACCATCACGCACATGATTCGTTCACATGATCTCAATTCAAAAGGACCATTCTGCAATTAAAATAAAAATAGGGGCTGGCCTGCAAATATTTCAAAAGTTAATACTTACATCAGAAGGACATAAAAGCAGTTAGCTGAAACTAAAAAGGATGCAATTTCACCCAATACACATTCAACTCACGTGAGTGTCTGGAGGCGACGAGTGACTGAGATTTTCTTCGTCAGATCCGATTGAGTGGCCACGGTTTGGGCATAAACAAATGGTCGACATCTGAACTGGGGTATTCCTTCTGATTGGATGTCAACAAAGGACGGATGATGAATAACTATTGAAGGTCCTCCTCGGCAAGCTTCGATGGTAGATATCTTACTCGATTAGACTCAGATTGAAACTCCGAGGGACTAGAATGATTCTAGTAGTGATTCCGTGTCAACCTTACAGTTCATCGAGATCCATGTCTCATTGTTCGGAGACATGGAGATGTTGCTGCTTCTCTTTGCCGTTGAAGATCAAATCAAAGCTCTAGCAGATTCTCAGGAGTACCTGCAACGTTATTGATAAGGCTCGAAGCCTTGTAGACCTCAACCAAATGTATTCAATTAAAATAGTTGCTGGAAATGGGTGGAGATCTCCATTGGCGGTGGAGGAAGGAGATCTGTGCTCGGATCATCAAATCTGAGGTGGTTTAGTACTAAATAAAGGTGGAGAAATGGAATCGAAGGTCGGGCTGTTGTATTTAAACTATGTAATTATGCTTTAATTAGAAAGCCTATGCAATTACAATATAGAGATAATTTGGTCTCAATTGGGAAGCCAAATGGATTAGAGGGAATGTTGTGAATTTCCAATTTTGGAATAAGGAAAGTTATGGGCGTAAGTTTAGTACCACATCTAGTGTTTCTAAACTTTTGGTGGACTTATATATGAGTTCACACCCCAAGCTCTTGTAGCAATAGTAGAGAGGAGAAATGGAGGGTCACACACGCGTGCGTGCACGCTCCGCTCCGACTCCGGTTCTGGCACTAGCGCTGGCTCGGGATCGGGCACGGGCTCATGAGATTCAATTCGTATCTCAAATCTCGATACTTTTTATATGGGTTTCATTTGGTTGGACGATTAAATTAATCAGACTGATTAATTTGGATTTGATTGCAATGGGAATCTAACTTGACCCAAACGACTCGTTTTAGCCGTGGTTTTGAAATCTGATGTGACACGCCTGTTGAGAGGCATTTTCAGAAAATAGAAAGTATCACGCGCTAGGGCACGCAAGCCTCTATATATTTCATTCCCCGATACCGTTTTCTCACTCGCAAGAAAAAAACCCTCTCATGCCACTTTGGCTCTGTTCTCGTTCTTCCTCTCGTGGACAGAAAATGTTTCTCTCTCTATCAGCTACAGTTCTCTGAGGTACATTCAAGATCGATCTCATCAGTGTGCACATAAGATCGTGTGCTGTCTTATCCTGGGAGCGTATCCCCAGTACCCTACGCACCAGTATTGTGGGTCAATATCCACTCCAAGGACAGTCCATTACATGGACGCTTCAGTGACTTCTAATCTTATCTGTTTATTTCTTTGTTTGATGCAATTCATTTATTTCTTTACCTTTTCTGGATCTCGCCCTAATAATGGAAATGCATGATTATCATGACGTTAATATATAATGTTTCTCTCTTAATTCCTTTGGATCCATGTAATTACTATTTAAACTATGAATTAATGATCTTGTTTCCAACCATCTTAGAGAGGATATCCGAACGATTTTTAAATCTTTGTTAGAAGCAATATTCAAATCAAGGATAGACATAACAGGTAAGCTTGAGAAATTTGGTGGTCAAAACTTCAAGCGTTGGCAACAACGCATGAAGATTTGGTTAACCACCATAGGGCTAATCTCTATGTTTGAAACCGATTGTCCTACGATGGAAAAGGAAAACCCCTCACCCGATAGCCGGAAGGCGCAATCTGCATGAAAGGAACGCGACCGTATGTATCATGGTTGCATCCTATTGGCTCTGTCCAACACGTTATTTGACGTATACTTTTCGTCCACGCTGACTGCGAAGGGGCTATGGGAATATTTGAATCGGGAGTATAATACCGAAGACTTCAGTATTGAGAAATACTCTGTAGCTAAGTTATTAAAGTTTTCCATGGCTGAAGGAAAGTCGGTTTCTGAATAGGCACACGAGTTTTTACTCCTGCTCCATGGTTTAGATGATGCCGGAATGAAACTTACAGAGAATATTCAGGTCATGTGGATAATAGAAAAATTCCCCAAGTCTCGGGAAGACTTCGGTATAACCCTCAAACACAGGAATAGGAAAATTGCTATGGATGACTTGATGGTGGCAATTGCCATAGAGGTGGAACACAGGAAACAAAAGCCTGTGGTTCCTATCGATATTCAAGCTAAGGTCTATTTCATGACTTCGAAGGGCAAGGATAAGAAGGGAAAGGGTAATAACAACAATAAAATGAAACAAAGGGCAAGATCCAGAAAAAGGCCAAGAATAAACCTTGCTAGCACTGTAATCAAGTTGACTATTGGAAGAAGGATTGTCCATCCTTAAAGGCTCAATCTAAGGCTGCAGATGGGAGTCCACAAGTGAATATGATCACTATGGGGCTTGGGGCTAGCGAGGAGTATGTCTCTGTAAAACCTGATCGATACCATATTCATGATCCAAGTGAGTGGCTCGTGGATACGAGAGCCAATGTAAAAATTTATTCTGACAGAACTATGTTTTCTTCTTATAAAATTTGCAGTGGTGGAACTGTGAAGATGAGGGACGATTCTGCAGCCTGGGTGCTACGGTCGGGACAAGTCAACTTGACATTCTCCTCTGGACGTGTCTGGACATTGCACAAGGTGTTGCATGCTCCTGACATAAGGAAGCATGTTTTATCTGTCTCTTAGCTAGAAATGGTTTTGAATTAAGCTTTAAATATAATAAAGTTGTTATTCTGAGACATGGTATTTTTTATGGAAAAGGTTACTTGGCAGACGTTGACTTATTGTTTAGAATTAGATGTGATTTATTTAATATTAATTCAATAAATGTTTTAAGATCTGAATGTTCTAAGTATATGTCTCATGTTCTGGATAATCTAGAATCTTGTGATCTGTGGCATGGTAGATTGGGACAAGTAAACTTAAATTCAATTAAGAGAATGATGAATTTAGATTTGATCCCAAAACACACTGTTGATAAAACTCAAAAATGTGAAATTTGTGTGCAAGCTAAGATACCTAGAAGTCGTTTATGTTTGTCTCTAGAGTGAGCGAGATCTTTGATCTAGTGCACACGGGTATCTATGAGTTTAATGGTGTGTTGACAAGAGACAATAAGAAATACTTTGTCTCTTTTATAGATGATGGCAGTAGATACCTCCATGTGTATCTTATGAAAACCAAGGTTGAAGCCTTAGAGAAATTTCTTATATTTAAGAATGAGGCTGAGACACAAGTAGGAAAAGTTCTTAAATGCCTTAGGTCAGATAGAGGAGGTGAATATACCTCTAACTTGTTTGATGAACAATTCAAATCATTTGGCATAGTTCACGAAGTTACTGCTCCGTACTCACCACATTAAAATGGGATAGCAGAACGAAAAAATAGAACCTTAACTGACATGACCAATACTCTCCTACAGAGTTTTGGACTTCCAACATATATGTAGGGAGAAGCCTTGAATAAAACTTGCCATATTCTGAATAGGGTTCCTCCAAGGCACATGGAAAAGTATCCTTTTGAATTTTGGAGAAACAGGAAACTAAGCTTATGATATCTCAAAGTGTGGGGTTGTCTTGCTCTTGTTTTAGTCCCAGAATACAAGAGAAAGAATCTTGGTCCTAAAATTGTTGATGTGGTTTTCTTAGGTTACTTGGAAAATAGCTATGCATATATGTTCTTGGTAATTCTGTCCAAGATACTGGGCATAGATGTCAACACCGTTGTTGAACTCTATGATGCTACCTTCTTTGAGGGTTTCTTCCCTATGAAGACTAGGATTCCTTAGAATCTGACCATAGAGAGCCCATCCACATCAAGATCTATTCCAGGTCAAGTGGAAAAGATAACGAATGTGGGGCCATAGACTCAACCTGAACCCAATGATCTTTCAGAAGAGATTGACCCAAGGAGGAGTAAAAGACCTCGGATAGCCAAGGATCTTGGTAGCGACTTTGTTGTCTACCAGATCGTGTGTGATCCACCAAGTTACAAGGAAGCTGAAGCAAAATAAAGGAAGGAAGCTGTTTAATCTGAGATGGATTCCATTATGGCTAATGGAACTTGGGAGTTGGTTGATTTACCCAATGGATGCTCTACCATTGGGTGCAAGTGGGTGTTTAAGAGAAAACTTAGGCCTGACGGATCAATTGAAAAGTATAAAGCAAGATTAATTGCTAAGGGTTTTAGGCAAAAAGAAGGTATCGATTATTTTGATACCTACTCCCCTATAACTAAGATGACCACAATCCGACTACTCATAGTATTGGCAATTGTAAATGATGTCTCTATCCACCAGATGCATGTTAAGACCGCCTTCTTACATGGCGATCTTGAAGAGGAGATCTATATGGATCAACCTGATGGACTCGTGATACCTGGAAATGAGGGAAAGGTTTGCAAGCTTGTTAAACCCCTTCATGGATTGAAAGAAGCACCAAAGCAATGACATGAAAGATTTGACAAAACATATTTGTCATATGGCTTTAAGGTTCATGAATCCGATAAGTGTGTCTATTCCAAGGTAAAATGTGATGAGTGTATTGTCTTGTGCTTGCATGTTGATGACATAATTTTATTTGGATCACAAGCAAGGATTATTAATGGGACCAAGGCATTCTCGAGTAGCAAGTTTGAGATGAGGACATGGGTGTTGCTGATGTGATCTTGGGTCTCAAACTGACAAGTTCAGTTGATGGGATCGTAGTTTCTTAATCTCACTATGTTGATAAGGTACTTGAGAATTTTGATAACAAGAATGCAAAGCTATAAGCACTCCTTTTGATTCATACAAAACGTTGTTTAAGAATAAAAGTGGAGTACCAGTAGCTCAACTAAGGTATTCGCAAGTGATAGGAAGTTTAATGTATCTTATGAAGTACACGAAACCTGATATTTCATTCTCGATTGCAAAGCTGTCCTGATCGTACTCACTAGGAGGCTCTAGATCGAGTACTGAAGTACTTGAAGGGAACTATTTCCCTTAGTTTGAATTATGGTAGACATCCATCTGTACTAGAAGGATATAGTGATGCAAGCTGGATCAGGAAAATAGATGAATCTGGGAGTAATGGTGATATTAGGTATGTCTTTACCCTTGGAGGCGGTGCAGTCTCTGGGAGGTCTGTAAAGTAGGCCATTCTAGCTTGATCTACCTTTGAGGCCGAGTTGTATGCTTTGGACACCACTAGAATTGAGGCTGAATGACTAAGGGAACTTCTTTCAGAGATGCTCATGGTAGGTCAGCCAGTTCCTGCGATCTCGGTACATTTTGATACATGACTACAATTGCTAAGATCAAGTTCAAAGTTCAATCAGAAAACAAGGAGACACATACAAATCATACCTAAGACGTTAAGGGATTTGGTGTCTCGAGGAGTGTTGGCTGTGGATTTTGTTGGATCCAAAGACAACACGGCAGATCCGTTGACCAAGGGACTTGATAGATGTTTAGTCCTAAAGTCTAGGCTTGGGATGAGACTAAGATCCATTTGGTATTCCTCAGTAGCAGCCCAACCTTTTTGAGTGGAGATCCCACACAGTAGGTTCAATATGGTAATAACAAGCTGTTTGGAGAACAGGTTGGCACTCTTCGTTTAATGCTTATGCATGAGTGTCTTAACCATGGAAGCTTGAGTGTCATTTAAACTGCAAGTTTAGGAAGAACATAGACTCTAAATGGCTTCAGTCCTTTGGGCAGGATGTTAGCAGTGCATCCTTGGAGAACACCATCTATGTCATGAAGGATATGGTTAGATCCTCAAGCGCATCACGGAAGCGTGTGCGTCGCATCGAATACGACGTGGAGCGACTAGTCGCACTAGTTGCTCGATGCAGCGGAATTTAAAAAAAAATTATTTCGACGAGACCACATGATCCAAGAACGCTTCTCGGATCGTCTCGTCCAAACCACAAACAAGTAATAAGATTACCTCTTGAAGCGTGGTTGCGATCAAGTCTCTAAACGAAGAGACCTCCTGTCTCAAGTCCGATCCGACGGAGGAGACGCTTGCGAGCGCGGGGATGAACCGCGTGCTTCTCGCAATCCATGTTGATGATCCAAGCGGCGGATCTCCTGATCTCGACACACGAGATCCGACATCTTCTTCACGAGCGAGGCGCACCGAAGGAGACGGAGATCCACGAGCAGAAGAACGGGCAGCATAACGACGATGCCGCGGCGATGGAGAACCTCTCCATGGCATCCATGGTGGACGGCCATGAGAGGGAGAGAGGGCTGACCTCCAAAGAGAAAAAGAGAGGGAGAGAGAGATGCTTCTCAAGCATTATGTGTAAAGAGAGAGCATGGGTATGCCTCTCTATTTATAGGGTTTTGGGATCCATGGATCTCAATCCATGGGACATATAAAATCAATGGATGAGATTGATTTATGTCAATCCAATGGTCAAGATTGTTGTTGGTAAAAGCCAACAAACAATAATCTAATTTAAATCAAATATATTTGAGATGTCAAATATATTTTAATCCTAAATTAGATAAAGCAATTATGGAGAGAGATTTGCATGAATGATCTCCCCATTAGGAATGGTGGGGACGGCCACCAATTTCCTTGTGGAATTGGTAGCCGCCCACCATCTCCATATGGTGGAGATTGTCCCATGTAATCTCATTAGATTACACATTTCCATGAAATTCTCCCATAATTTCCAACAACTTTTGTTGGGATTTTATTCACCAAAATTAATTCACAAATAATTTTGGGAATATTACAATCTTGACATTGGAAAATTGTGAATCACATTCACAACCCAAAACAACATATAATTTACATTGTCAATTAATTACACAATGTGTATCCAATACACATAATAATTAATCAACACATATAAATTATAATTAGCTCTCTCTAATACATTATAAATCACATTTATAATATATTATGAATAATTGGATATAACTATCCACATTATTCTTATCCATAATAATTAAATCACATTTAATTATATTGGATAACTTATTCTCATGTGCTCAAATAATATGAATCACATTCATATTATTTATATCTTTGATAATCAAATCATATTTAATTATCTAAGACAACTCTCCTTATAATATGAATCAAATTCATATTATTCATGATAATTAAATCACATTTAATTATTTTCTCAATGCTCGGATACATATATCAACAATAGAATTATCCATGAACTCTTTCAAGGACAATGCGCTTTCTCCGCGAATACTTGGAGATAAGGACAGGGCGATTGTATTGTTCCACGTATAGTGACATGGATATTGAGATCATATCTCAAATCCAGATCTCGGGCCTCCCATAGATGCTTGATTAAATCAAGACCGCAAATCTAATCTTCTCATTGAATCTGAATCACATTCAGATCAATGTCCAACATTTGGACTAAGATCAGATTACTTCTCTACTGAGAGGAGTCACTAAAATCCAGACCCGTTTCATCACTCCCTAGGAATGGAAGCGTCATGGTTATACAACCGTTTATGATCACATCACCCTCAGGTATTCCCAATACCTGTACATCCTGCATACTGGAAGACTCAGAATAAACCCGAAGTATTAGATCAACTTTACACTGTCTACTTCAGGGTTTTATCAGTAAGTTTCTCATTCGATCATTGGGAGTCGGTATTGATCATATACTTTCCAAAAGCATATATCATACCTAGGTCTTGATCATATACTTTCCAAAAGTATATATCAAACCAACAAATTCAGTCAAGCTTCCAAAGCGAGACGACCGTGCACGGAATTTGATTCTTCCCAATATCTCATTAGTGAGCTCATGTCTTCCGGTTCAGTAGTGAACCTGTATGATCCCTTTGAGAGATCGTATTACTCATATGCCCTTATATGCACACCAGCGCGCCGGTGTATAGACCTTGATTAGGCCATCAACCTATTGGTCTGCCAAATGTACATACTTAGACATATAGTAACACATTTGTCTCTGGTCAGAGGATGTGTGCCTGTATCGTGACAGCATACGATATAGGACTGTGGTTATCTCGATCTCGTTAAGTCAACTCTTTGACCTAACTTATCCGACACCTCCGAATCTCTATTCCTATGCAGAGGACCTGCATCAAGAGGTCGGTCAGATATCAACCTAAATGAGATAGGATTGCCATCTCCTACTCAGGCTGGAGATCATCTCTTAATAATCATTTGACGGTGCTTGATGAGTCCTCAATCTAACTCATTAGATATTCATCTAAGCACCAGCCTCTATGATTCAATAATTGAATCAACAGCTGTATGATCATTAAGATGGCCATGGTACATAACCCTAATTGTACTAAGGGACCTATTATGCAAACTATGTACTCTTCATTTCAGATTAAGGAGTGAATTGCAACAACATTTATTGCATAATGGCTCGCCGTGGGCTCGCATGTCCAACATGTCAGTGTTACTGTAGGCCGCAGTTAAAGGAAGAGGGTCTTTCCTGAACACACTCATGAAACAGGATAAGGGTGCACGACCTTTAAGAGCACCAACCTTGAAGATTGTACCAAGAACAACACTTTGTTGTTTCTACCGTATACTTTTACACCAAGGTCTGAAGTTCAAGACGTAGTTGACTTCGTTCCCGTTAAAGTGAAAGTAGTAAACTCAGGTAGAGGTTCAAATCGAAAGGTACCTTTATGGAAAGTAAAGTGTGGCAGACGAAAGATGTTTTTTAACTCTCTTTGAATCTCTTTTTTAAATTGATGAATTCGTTGGATATTGTTGTATTTAAAGTATGTAATTAGTCTTTAATTAGAAAGCCCATGCAATTACAATATAGAGTTAATTTTGTCTCAATTGGGAAAACAAATGGACTAGAGGGAAAGTTGGGAATTCCCATATTTTAAACAAAGAGAGTTACAGGTGAAATTTTAGTACTACCTCTAGTGTTTCTAAACTTTTAGTGGACTTATGTATGAGTTCACACCCCAAGCTCTTGTAGCAATAGTAGAGAGGAGGAATGGAGGGCCACACACATGTACGCTTCGCTCCATCTCCGGCTCAGGCTCGGGCTCAGGAGAGTCAATTCGGATCTCGGATCTCGATACTTTCGTTATGAGTTTCATTTGGTTGGTCGATTAAATTAATCAGACAGATTAATTTGGATTCGATCACAATGGGAATCTGACTCAACCAAAATGGCTCATTTTAGCCGCGGTATCGAAATCTGAAGGGACACACCCGTTGAGGGGCATTTTCGGAAAATATAAAGTATCACACGCTAGGGCACGCAAGCCTCTATATATTTTCATTCCTCGATGCCGTTTTATTCGTTCGCAAGAAAAAAACCCTATCACGTCGCTTTGGCTATGTTCTCGTTCATCCTCTCATCAACGAACTTGTTTCTCTCTCTCTCTCTATCTCTCTCTCTGATGCAGTTCTCTGAGGTACATTCGAGATCAATCTTGTCGGTGTGCGTAAACGAAGACCGTGTGCTGTCGTATCCTGGGAGCGGATCACAAGTACCCTACGCACCGGTATTGTGGGGACGATATCCTCTCTAAGGACAATCCATTACATGGAATCTTCGGTGACTTCTAATCTAATCTGTTTATGTTTTTGTTTGCTGCAAATTCGTTTATTGCATTACCTTTCCTAGATCTCGTCCTAATCTATGTTTCCATTTTATTAATCGGTTCCTATTTGCATTCTGTAATCGGATAACCAAATGGAAATGCATGATTATCATGGCATTAATCTGTAATGCTTCTTTTTTAATTCATTTGGATCCGTGTAAATACTGTTTAAAATATGTGTTAATGATCATGTTTCCAACATGGACGAGGCAGATCATATGAAAAAGATGGAGAAGAACCACTGATCATGATGATCGTAGGTATGATATGATGTTATGCTACGGTCTATTATTGACAGAAAAATGAAATCAAAATCAAAACTAGGGTTACCTGGGTGGATACTGCGCCTGGGCTAAAGGCGGATCACCTTCGGGGTCATTGCCATTATGGCGCGACAATGTCGGAGTCTCATGCTCATGCTAGCGGCAGAACTGGCGATGATGACAAATCTATACACCATATTACATGCATGATAGACTTCTCCCTACTCGTTACAATGAAGTGCTCTCGGATTCCATCACTATCTATGTGAGTTCAGAGCCCACTGGAAGGGGATGAAAAAATGTACAATGATCTAGAAAATAGAGGAGCACCAGGTGTTTTATACATGAGAAGAGGTGAATTTGATTGGGAAAAAATACACGTGAACCGAGGAAGATTAAGGAAAAAGAAGGTTAGACTGGATCTGCATCCAAAGATCATTAATCGTGCGAAGGAATGAGAATAAGTAGGTGTAAGAATCATGTGAAATACGTGGGTAAAGAGGCAGGTCGGAGCTGGATTCAGGTGAAACAGGGAGGATAAGGAGTTGACCGAGGGGTCAACATATTTGTATGGGCCAATCTGGTGCAAGCCCAACTAATGCCAAACAAAAAAGGACAAAATAGATTAAAATAAATAGAAAATAATTGAAGTAAATTAGAAATTAAATTAAAAATTTACTAAAATAAAATTATTTATAAATTAATAAACTATTTTTTGGTGATTTTTAATAAGATAAATACATTAATTTAAATAATTTAATTATCTAAATACAATCATTTATAGATATAAATTACCTATACACAAGGTATACATATTTTTAAATATTTACTTTTACTAAATATACATGTTATTTAATATTTTTATTTACACAATAATTTAAGGGGTTTAAATACATTTTTTAAAAAAATTAATTTAATGGAGAGAATAAATACATATATGTACAATAAAGGTACATTATACTTATAAAATAAATACATTTATTTTTCTTGTTATTTTCAATATTTTGTCATTTTTATTTGCATTCTGTATAAATAATATAAACTTTATACAAAACGATAAACATATAATATATTTAAAAAATAAAGAATTAAATAAATAAATAAAGTACATGTACACATATACAATCACACGCCAAAAAGCAAACTTTCACATCTTAACTCTAAATTTTGTGAAACTGGTTTCATTTTAAAGCTTAATTTATTTTAAACACAGTAAAAGTAAGTTTGATTCATTTTGAATTCATGCAGAGAAGATATTGATCTTTCAGTTATGATTTTATGCCCTTTTCAAAGTGTGTACCTTTTATTCTATATATGATTTATTTTTTAAAATATCTCTATTATTTAAAACACATTTTTATATATAAGTTTCAAGAAGAAAATACTTTTCTTTGAGGTGATTTAATGGTAAATAAAAAACTGAATATGTGTTCATAATGAATCAAATAGATCTGTATACTGTGAACTTGTTTTTTTTGTATATTTTTATAAGTTAATGTGTTACGACCCGCCTCGTTAACTGGGATGAGTGCAACATTTAAACTGTCCAATCATCTTAACCATAATTAGCATGTTAAAAAAATTCAGCAGCAATTTCTCTATATTATGGACTCCCAAGCTCTACTCTGTGCCTGAAACAATTCACGTAATACTTTGCATAAAGTTTCCACTATTATTCACCATCGCAATATCCCAAGTCATAATCCACATTCATAGTACCAAACAGATTTTCACAGTTTCTTATGTACAACCATCTTCTACTGTCATCTGTGCAGATCTAAATCTATTCACTTCACAAAAAAACATGAAATCTCCCAAATTTCTAACCATTTTACCTGCAGAACCCAGAACTTTGTTGCACTGTCACAAGATAGAGTGAAGAAATCATCTATCAGCAAAGACTTAATTCATTCCCTCACGTCCTCTACGGCTCATTAAGTGTGTCTGTAAATAATATTTAATATAGAGGGTTGAGTCTAAACTTAAGATGAGCTTAACCCAATTAGTAGATCTCAAGCATTTAGGTAAGAAAATATATCAGCCATTTTGAAAATAACTTTTCTTTCTATATGAAATAAAATGTAATGTTGCAATATGACAATTGCGTAAAAGAATATAAGTTGAGCTTTATAGGATAAATGTTGTAAAGAGATTACAATATCAACGAACTAGTTAAATGCTAATTTATTAATTGGTAAAAAAAATAAATTTCAATTTTCCAGCTGTTGTATCAACGCCATTATGGCTAATGTACTAGGTTCGTGAACACAGAAACAAACTGAGTCATACGGGTAGATAGCCCCAAGGGCCAAAGAACACCATGCATACGCCTATATGTATACATAATGCGAACCTAAAGTCCTTTGAACTATATCTGATGATTTCGTCATATCTGATGACACGTTTCAGTGTCATATATGATGACATCACCAGGTCTGACTTCATGACCATGTCTAAGAGCTATTGTGGTGGTCTTTGCATCAGACATATTTTCTGATCCATAGTAATATAATTGTAAGCTGATAAATTTATCATATCTGAATCACATTCTTATACTTAAATTATTTGCATGTATCTAAACTTGTGTAGTATGGTAGAAACATAACTGAATACTAAATATATTCGTTTGTATATAACAAACTAAATATAAAGATATAAAAACAAAGCCTTTCCAATCACACAATAAGCTTTAATAACAATTTCAAAATTTACTAACCTCGAGGGACTATTTTGTAAAAGCCAGACCCCCCGTCCTATAATATATCTGGGGCCAACAAGAAATCAGGCTCGGTAAGAGGAGCTAGAATGAGGAGTTGAGTTGTGAGATCTGGTTCCGGTAAGAGGGTACCCTGCAGATCTCTTTCTTTCCTCTTCCCCCTCAATCAAAAGCTAATACTGCAACTTCCCATTGAAAACATGGGATATATCATGAAAATAGGCTTGAGACCACTCACATGACTCTTGAGTTGGACTAAAGTCCGTTGTGATATCTTCCTTTAACTACTTAGACTTAATGTTTGAAAATTTGGAGACACTACTTATATGGAGAAACATGTCAATTTTTCACTGATCATAAGAGCTTGAAACATATATTCTCCCAAAAAGAATTGAATCATAACAGAGAAGATGGCTGGAATTAATAAAAGATTATGATTGTACCATTGAATACCATCCTGGGAAAGTAAATGTAGTAGCAAATGCTCTTAGTCGGAAGGCTAGAGGTGACCTATTATATATAAAGACCGACCGACACCCATTATTGGCAAAGTTAAGGGAACTGCGTGCAAACCTGATAATGCATGATTCTGGGATTTTGTTAGCTACTCTACAAGTAAGACCCCTATTATATGATAAAATATGAGATGCTCAAGGATCTTATCAAGAGATTAAAAGAATGCGAGGGAAAGTAGAGAAAGGAGAATTACCTGATTTCATGATAAATGAGCATCGAGTAATATTTTTCAAGCAAAGACTGTGTGTCCTACAACTTGCGAAGCTTAGAGTAGAAATGCATGAAGAAGCACATAACTCCATGTACGCAATACACCCAGGAAGCACAAAAATGTATATAACATAGAAACCATGCTATTAGTGGTCGGGAATGAAATGAGAAATTGCAGAATATGTATCTAGATGCCTGATTTGTCAACAAACTAAATTAGAACACCTGAGACTAGCTGGTGCATTACAATCTCTCCCAATACTGAAATTGAAGTGGGAATATATTACCATAGATTTTGTTACTGTACTACCTAGGACCCGTCGAGATCATGATGCAATCTGGATAGTTGTTGATATATTGAGTAAATCCTCTCATTTCTTGGTGGTCAATATGACATATACATTGGATCGTTTGGGTAAGATTTTCGTGGATGAAATAGTAAGGTTACATGGAGCGCTAATGGTCGACCTAACCACTAGGGTATAAGGTGCTAAATGGTCATTGCGACCCAAGCGATCAGGATCGATCAATCAAGAAAAAGAGACCACCAATATAAAAATCAACTCGAAAATCAATAGCGGTCTTGCTATTATTTTAACCTGGTAAAGCGACCAGGGTCGAACACAATGAGCACGAAATGGCCTCGTGGCCTACGAAGTAGTCAAAAAGAAAAGAAAAGGAAACAAAAAGGTCTTTTTGGTGGTTTTTAAGTCTTTTTATATTTTTTTGGATTTTTAATTAATTAAGAAACTAAAGAAAACAAGAAAAGCAAGCAATTCAACTATTTATTTAATGCACTAAAATTCAACCAAAAATTCAAATAAAAATATTTTTGTGTGTTTTATAATTTTTACTGTTTTTAGTGAATTTTTGGGATTTTTCTGATACTTATTTTATTTTCTAAAAATCAAACAGTGAAAGGAAAAGAAGGTACTATCCAGCCAAGCTTAAGGGACCTAGATAAAATATCTAGAAATCCCCAATAAGCCTGGAGGTAATTTTCCTGTATAGAGAAAGAAACAAGGAAAATTTTGGCACCTAAATTATTATTTTTGGGTTTTTAGTTTATTTATTAGAATTTTTATGAGTTTTCAAGTATTTTTCAATTTTTAGGAGTTTTAGATAATGAAAAATAGCCAAAATTGGCTAGAAAATCAAACAAACCAAAACAAACAGTAGGTAAATTTTAGTAATTTTTAGATAGATTTTAATATTTTTTTGGGATTTTTAAAGTCAGATAGTGATGAAAAGTGATGTTTTTGATTTTTAAAAATATCAAATCAAAATAAAAAATGTCTCCAAAAATCCCAGAAAATTTTCATTGGATTTGGAGTTGGATTTCTATTTTATTCAAAAATAGAAAGTTGGTACTGTGCACAGGGACATGAGTGCAAATACCAAGAGTCCTGGGGGGTCCGGTGCAAAATTCCCACGAAATCACGTGTGAAGCACGTGTCTGGGGCACTCAGGGACCTAATTGCAACAAAAACAAGGTCCTTGGACTAAATAATAACTAGTATTAATAGTCCAGGGGGCTTGTTGTAAAATACCCAACGATAAACGCACATGTACAAATATTTCACGCACAGGGGTATAAATGCAATTTTATAAAAATATTCATTCATTAAGTAACATCCAGACTACAAGGGCGTCAATGCAAATACACCTAAGAAATCACGTGACGATGCACGTGGTCCACGTAAACAGGGGTATAAATGCAAATAAAGAAAGTACGAGGTCCTAAGTGCAAAATGTTCGGAATAAAATGAACTTGATAAAATATTTACAAGACTAACTAATAAATGCGAAAAGAAGAGGGGCCTAAGAACAAATTACCCCTTATTAAATATCGAGGGCAGGATGTGCGCCACGTAGAAGATCTAACGGTCGACGAGGCACGATGCACAACGAAAGAACCCTCGGCGCGATCGAGCGGTGATGAATACTCATTCATCACTCTTTATTCTTATATTTTAGCTACAAAAACCTTTGCTAATGCATGTAGATATGTGTAAATAGAAATAATTACCAAAAGCATGCATTGTGTAAAAACTTATAATTAGCATGTTTTTGTGCAAAAATAAAAGAATAAAGATTAAAAAGAAAAAGAGGGAAATATTTAGAATAAATATTGAGCAACCTAACCCAAGGGAGGGCTCAACATGGGCCTGACCGCATAAAAGCCAATGTAGAGGGAGATAGGGGCTCATGTGTGTAAATATTTATGTAAATAAAATAAAAATATTTCCTCACAAAAATAGATGCAAATTGGCTTGTAAATATTTGTATATATTTCTAAATATAAAATCAAGATAAAAATTAAAAATTAAAAAGAAAATAAAAATATCATTCATGTACACGATCACCTGTATATAGACCATCCATATTTATTTATTTAGCTTTGTAAATAAATAGAATTAACCTCTAAAATATTTGTAAATACTCTATGTTATAAAGTGTAAATAAATAAAATAAATTAAAACAAAAACAAAATAAAAATAACAAAATTAAAAACACAAAAATATATATTGTAAATATACCATGTACATATATGTACATATGTATTTATTTCACCTATGTACATAAATAATAAAAATAAAATAAAAATGTCTTTTTTATTCCCCATTTTATAATATAAATAAATAAAATATAAAATGGGAATAAAATTGTATAAAAATAACAAATTAAAAATCAAAAATTAAAATCCTTTATATTGTATATATACCTATATATAGCTATATAATATACATACCTTATTTTTATTTCGAAAGAATTAATTAAAAATCACAAAAAAAATAGAAAAAAATAAAACAAAAATATTCCATGTTTTGACTTTCCCTTAATTCGACCATTTTCTATTTTTCATTTCATTTCCAAGTAATTTCCACGTGGCCGCCTCCTATTGGCCCTGGGGATGTTGACCGCCCGGTCAACTCCCCCCCCCCCCCCAGGACCACTTCCCACGGGTCTGCTACGCCCGACCCTTCTTCCTGGACCCTCCAGCATACTTAAGCCCAGCTCCGCCACCTCCATTTCCTATCTTTGGCCATTCGCTTCCACCCCCAGTGAGCTCCAGCGCGTGAGGGAGAGTGACAGCTTGCTTCCCGTGCTGTCGAAGCGAGAGGAGGGAGCGGATTCCACTGATCCGGCGATCAAGCATCGCCGTGCTCCGCCACCAGCAGGAGCTCGAGCCTCGGAGGGAGACGCTCCTCGAGGCGACAACCCAGAGCACCGCTAGCTCGTCCCCAGTCTCATCAGCCACCCAGGTAGCCCCGTAGTCCTTTCCTTTTCTTTAATTTTCATTTACCCCCCTTTCGCTCCGCCGCCGTTCGCCGTCGATTCCGTCCACATCCAACATCCATTCGATCATCAGGCTCCGCCATAGCCTTCGCTTTCGTCCCGCGCACCTTCTCCATATCTCCACCCAACCCAGCTCGCACAGGAGCTGGGATTCGAGCTCCACCGTCCCCCATTCGCCGGAGCTCGCCCATCTCGACCCTCCGATCACCGTCACCCCGCCTAACTGGGTCGAGGTAGTTTGCCCTCGACCCGCGAGTCTCCTGGTTGTCTTTGCAGGTACATCCAAGCCCATCTGAGGGCTTGGACTTTCAGGTCCAGGAGCATCATCTCCGCCGACCTCGCCGGAGCTCCCCAAAGCTTGGCTGGGTCATCGGAGACCACCAGCAGCTGCGGAACATCATCGCGGAGCTTCTCTGATCTTCAGGCGCAGCAGGGGAGGTCAAGAGCGTGCACCTTGGGCCGGCGAACTTCGCCGGCCAACTGTTCTTCCGGTATCCCCCCTGACCTTCCGATCATCCTCGACCTCTAGTTTTTATCTGTACCGTTCATTCCCGGAGGAGCAGTCACCGTCAGATCGTGGAGAGGTGATCAGGACCGCCCATTGCCCGAGGTTTACCCACCGAGAGCCTCATCCATTCGATCCCCCCCACGTGGCGTAGCCTCCGCCGTCTGATTGCTGCGAGGACCTCAGCCTTGGAGCGCCCGCTGATCTCCATCGTCCGAAGCACCACGTGGCGTCCATCCTGCGGACCGCATTAATAAAGGGTAATTTACCCTTAGGCCCCCTCTGTTATTTTATTGCGTATTTAGTCCTGTAATTACTTTAGATAGTTGTTTAGTTTTTGGGATATTTGCACCGAGGACCCTGCACTTTATTTTCTTTGCATTTATACCCATGTACGCTGTATGACACGTGCTTCCTCACGTGGGTTTTCTGGTGTAGTTGCATCTTATGCCCCTGTAGTTCTGGATGTTATTAGTTGAATGAAAGTTTTTGGAATATTGCATTTATACCCCTGTGCGTAGAGTAATTGCGCATGTGCGTTAATATTTGGGTATTTTCCAAATAAGTCCCTGGGCTTTTGGTACCTGTTACCAAATAGCTCTTGGAACTTATTTTCCTTACAATTAGGTCCCTGAGTGCCTCAGGCGTGTGCGACGCACGTGTTTACCTGGGTTATTTGCACCAGACCCCTCAGACTTCCGGGTATTTGCACATAGGTCCCTGTACACAGTGCCCCCTCTTTATTTTTGAATAAAATAGCAAAACAACTCCAAATCCAATGAAAATTGGATACATGGCTCCTGCCATAGTGTAAAATTTTCTGGAATTTTTGGGGACAATTTTGTTTTAATTTTTATTTTTAAAAATTCAAAAACATCCAATTTTGTTACTGTCTAACTTTAAAAATCACAAAAAAATATTAAAACTCATTTAAAATTACAAAAAAAATTATTTACTATGTGTCTTGGCTTGCTTGATTTTCTAGCCAATTTTGGCTATTTTTCATTGCTTAAAATACCTAAAAATTGAAACACATTCAAATCTTACAAAAATTCTAGTAAATAAATTAAAAATCCAAAAATAATAATCTAGGTGCCTAAATTTTCCATGTTTTATTCTCTTTACAGGAAAATTACCTCCCAGCTAATTTGGTGCTTCTAGATATTTTATCTAGGTCCTTTTAGCTCGGCTGGACAGTACCTACAGTTTCAGTCACTGTTTGATTTTTAGAAAATTAAATAAATATCAGAAAAGTCCCAACAATTCACCAAAAACACTAAAAAGTATAAAACACATTAAAATTTTTTTTGTTAGAATTTTTGGTTGATTTTTAGTGCATTAAATAAATTGTTGAAGTGTGTTGTTTTCATATTTTCTTTATTTTCTTAATACATTAAAAATCCAAAAAAATATAAAATAATTAAAAACCACCAAAAATACTTCTTTTATTTTCTTTTATTTCTTTTTTTTGACTACTTCGTAGGCCGAGAGGCCAACCCGTGCTCCTTGTGTTCGACCCTGGTCGCTATACCAGGTTAAATTAATAGCAAGACCGCTTCCGTGTGTTTGATTGATTTTATCTCTTTATTGGTGGTCTTCTTTTTCTTGATTGACATAGCCGAGTGATCGAGGTCGCAACGACCCTCTAGATGCCTGATTGCCTTAGTCGCTCGGATTTCGTGTCATTAGAATGGCGCCGTTGCCGGGGAGCACGGCTTAGTAGTTTTTGTTTTTGCTTTACTTTTGTTTTCGCGGCTTTTCGCGGCTCTTTCAGAGTCCGCGGCTTTTCGTGGCTTTTGTTTATATTTTATTTTTGTTTTATTTTGTTTTATTTTCTTTTCTTGTATTTTTGCTTTTGTTTGATTTTTGAGTGTTTATTTTATTTTGCATTTTTGCATATATACCCTCAATTTAGTTTCATTTATTTTTCTTATTATTATTTGATTATTTTTATTAGTCTGACCACTTTGTTCTTTCTTGCGAGGGCCTGAGGACCGAGGCGGCCGATTTCGAGAAGCCGATGCAACCGCGGGACATGGAGGCGGCTCCCTTCTGTACGGAGCCACAGGAGAAAGCGAGAGAGAGTTGAGTGGGAGAGGTTTAGTTTAGACTTTTTATTTTTATTTTGATTATTATTGTAATAATACAGGTACTCAGAGACTCTTTGCTTGGTTGACTAGCGGGTCTGTTTCGCCGAGCACCGGTGTGCTCGGGGGACCCTTAGGTATTTTTCGCGGCTTTTTCGCGGTTTTGATTTTTAGCTGCCTTTTCCGGTGTTTACGCGGTTTTTATCGAGCCCCTAGACTTACGATTTTCTGCTTGCTTGTGCTGTAATTAGTAGGGTCCCCACACCTAATTATCTGCATGTTCTTATAGTGCGCTTAATTGGATCTACTAATAATCAATTAATAAAAATAAAACTGATTCATCTCCTTCGTAGCCTGCGTGCCGCAGCCTGCCCCGTAAAGCGCTTTCTCCTACCCCTGATTTATCGGGCAGAGGAGGGGTAGGCCAAGACCAGACCTTTGGCTTGGAGGTCGGTGACCAATTAGACGGTTCTGCGAGTAGACTTGCTCATCTAGGACTCGGTTTTCATCGCTGCATCATTTAGGTAGTTTATTTTCTGTCTTTAAAATTCTGCGCGGATCACTTGCATGTAGAGTGCTGGAGGCAAGGTACGCATTTCTATCTCAGCATGCATCATTGATTTCATCGCGCATCGGCTTTTTCGTCTTCTCCCCCTGTTTTGGATTAAATAATCAGGAGAACCGAAAAATTCGTTAGGCCTTTGTTTTTATTGAAAAAAATTAAAAGAAAAACCATAAAATTGGGACTGCTGAGACTATTGACCCTAAAAGACATTCACCTTAAAAAGTTGTCTTGGGGAGAGCAACCCCCTCATTGTTTGGTTTGCTTGCGCGAGAGAGTGACCCGCACCCTAGGTAGAGCCCTCCGGTGCTATTTCCAGCTGACTACCAACTCTTCCATGCGGGCCAGTCGGTTGGAGTAGTATCGGGTATCCCAACAGGTCATGTAAGCGCTCTGATAGATTGATTGTTCACCTAATAAAATTGGACAAGATAATTTGACTGAGCCTTTACGATCTTCAGCTCGTGTTGTGTTGGTGAACAGAGGGTTTGGTTGCTCATCATAGTTTTTCCCATATCTCATCCGCCCTACTCGTCAGATCATGATGATGGGTATACGCTCTCTTAGGCAGCCTCTGCTGGCACCGCTTTTAGGCACGTCTACCCAATCATCTAGGTTGGCCCGCGAGAGCCGAGACTGGTTCTCCGAGCCCGAGTATGATTCCGCCCTGTTCCCCCTCGACCCCCTTTCTTTCGGTTCTGAGAGATACGAGCCAGAGGAGAGACTAGCAGATTTGACAGCACCTGAGTTTGGCTCATTTGATTTTGCAGACGCCATGGCCGGCAGTTCTGAGGATCGCTCCCGTCAGCCTGAGCACTTCGTATTGGATCAGGGAGCGATCAACTCCACCCTGATCGCCTCCTTAGAGACCGTCCAGCAGTAGTTGAGGGATCAGGGAGCATTCATGCTCGACATGAGGAGAGAGATGGAGCAGATGCGAGCAGAGCGCGAGGAGCGCAGAGAGGGACCGAGGATCCCAGAGGATGCAGATGCAGCAGTCGTAGCAGCAGCCGCAGCAGCCGCCGCAGCGGCAGCAGCCGCCGCAGCCGCGGCAGGAGGACCACCGAGACCGATGCGGGAGTTGCACAACCCCGGGTCGACGCTGACGCACCACTGGGTTGTACTTCCAGCCATCGTGGGGGACTTCAAGTTCCCCCCGAACACCTTGCAGCTACTCCCCCGCTTCCACGGGCTCGCTACTGAGGAGCCTCATCTTCACCTCCAGGAGTTTCTGATGATTTGGAGCACTGTCACGATCGTCAGGTGGACCAGGACACGATCAGGATGACCGCCTTCCCCTTTTTCCTAGCAGACAGAGCAGCCACCTGGCTGAAGCATTTGGGGAAGTTCGTTTACACCTGGGAGCAGCTCCGCACCGAGTACTTGAACAAGTACTATCCACTCGGGAAGACCAATGCAGCGAGAGCCCTCATCAGCAACTTCTCCATGCTCCCCAACGAGCAATTCCATGAGTCATGGGAGAGGTTTCGTGAGCTTACTGACCGATGCCCGCACCATGATATTTCGAAGCCCAACCTTGTGCAGAGCTTCTTCAGCGGGCTGACACCAGAGCTCTAGGGCTTGGTGAATGCTTCTTGTGGCGGGTCCTATTTCGCCAAGGATCACGACCAGGTCTGGGCCATCTACGAGGAGATGGCCGAGAACTATATGGTGATGTCCCAGACCCGGTTGTACACTCAGGGCAGACCCCAGCAGCAGCCAGGGACCCGTGCAGTACCAGAGGATAGCACGGGTCGATGCCGGTCCATCCAGTTCATCCGCAGTAGCAGCAGCACAGGTAGAGTCATCCGCTGCGGACATGGGTATTATCAGCGAGAAGTTGGACCGCATGGAGCTGATCGAGGAAGAAGCAGTGCCAGGGCATCACACAGATGGAGCAGATGGCACAGACTCTGAGCGACATGAAGACCCATCTCATGTGTCTCCAGGAGGCACAGACGGCTTCCCAGCCCCGTCTTCAGTCGCGAGGCGATACCGGCGGCAGCAGCAACTCGTCCCAGCGCTCCAGCTCCTTTCAGCAGCCTAGACAGGTTCACCTTGTACAGGTGGAGCCGTTCCAGCAGCAGCAACCCTCTTACCAGTCACCACCATCTCCAGACATGCAGATGGTGGTATACCAGCCGGATCAGCCTCTGGCAGTACTCCCGCCAGCCCAATACGACGCAGAGCCGTTGATGGATGTCAACGGGATTTGGTATGACCGTCGTCAGCCTGGGATCCGACGAGACCATCCCGGATTCAGGTGGGGGAGTGGAGGTACCCAGCCCCAGCAGTAGTCATCCGGTCAGGGAGGGCAGTATAGCCAGCAGAGGGATCACCAGCAGTAGCAGCCCCCAGTTTACCAGCCACACCATCTGTCATCCTTCGTTCCTCGTCCCTATCAGCAGCAGGGACAGTCTTGGAGATGTGAGCAGCAGGCTCACCAGCCACACCAGCAGCACCCTCCTTCTTACCCCTCTCACCAGCAGCAGCACCAGTTCCAGCAGCCTCATCACCAGAGAGGCTACCCGTCAGGTTCCCACGAGAGCCCTGTTTTGGACGACATAGCCCGCCTCCTCACGGACCAGCAGGCTACTTTCTGACGGGAGATGGACGAGTTCCGCCAGGAGATGCGGGACATTGTGAGAGGGAAGGCCGCCATACCTGCCCAGATAGAGCCGAATCCCAACAGCCTGAAGCGGAAGTCTGAGCAGGTATCTTACACTGAGCATGCCACTCCTAGTGATCCATTTGTTGATACATCTTCGGATCTTTTTGATGCTGATTTTGTTACTCTTAGGAGCGGTAGGACACCAGCAGGCGGCGGCGCCTCGTCTGAGATACACCACGAGGATACATCCGGGGCGCCAGATGAGGAGGAGGAGAGCGGTACTGAGGCCGCTCATGATGATGACGGTGGTACTGATGCCACCAAGGATGCTGATCCCACCGGCGGTACTGAGGCCGCCGCTTCACCAGTTCGAGGAGGTGGTACTGACGCCACCAGAGTAGCCGAGCCAGCACGCAGTACTGAGGCCGCGAGATGTCCAGGAGAGCCAGCCCGTGGTGGTACAGAGGCCACCGGTGTTCATTCAGAGAGAGCAGTTGTTTTTTCCTCATGCTGATGTATCTCAGAACACTGTTTTGAATAAAGGAAAAGGTTTAGTTTCTTCTGGTCCCACTGTGGTGATTGATGTATGTGCGGATCCGGCCATCGAGCCCGTCTAGACCTATTTCTAGTCCTTCATCTGAGAAGGACCCTGTGATCCCCTTCCCTAGAGCCCTTCTGATGGGGAAGGGGAAGAAAAGAGAAAAAGACCCAAAAAAGAGAGAGCAGGAGGAGTTCCAGCCAGAGCATGATTGATCATTTCCATATCCAGCTGACCCTTCAGGAGGCTTTGTAGCACATCCCCCTTCTTCAGCGATCGTTGAGAGATAGGACTACAATCAGGAGGAGGAGGAGGAACTATCATTCAGAGATACATGTGCTGACGAAAGCCACGTGCTTCGCGATCCAGAATCGTCTGCCGGCCAAGAGGCCAGATTCAGGAGCCCCGTATGTCAGATGTCAGATTAGTGAGCAGAGGTTCGACCGGACTCTATTGGATAGCGGATCGTCTATCAACCTCCTTCCGGCAGCCCTTCTCGACCGCTTCGAGTTGGGCACTCTTAGACAGAGCAGGACAGTCCTTCAGTTTGCTGATCGATCTGTCAAGAGGCCGAAGGGGTTGTTGCGAGACGTTATCGTCACTATTTAGGGCCTGCAATTCCCCGTGGACTTCGTAGTGTTGGACATGGAGATCCCTGATTCAGTGACCGATATCCCCATCATCCTCGGTCGTCCGTTCTTGGCCACAGCCAAGGTGGTGACTGATCATGATAGCGGGAATGTATACTTTAGCATCGAGGTCGAAAGTGTACAAATAGAGACGGTCGAGGACTACTGAGCCAGAGAGAGAGCATGCTCAGAGGCTAGCACAGATACAGAGCAGTTGACAGATGCCGGGTTTAGACGTCCACTAGGATTGTGATTTTGTGATCACAGATGATGAGGCAGCATGGGCAGACCCTGCAGCACAGGCCATCCTCTCATTTTCAGACACAGCTGATGCCGAGATGATAGCAGAGGAGAGCTTGGAGAGCACAGCCCCTGGTCCAGGGATACTACAGAGGCAGCAGAGCCGGTTTTTGACCGCGACACAGAGTTTAGTGATGGTGGTACTGAGGCCACCTTGTGTGACGGTGGTGCTGATGCCATCTTATTTGATGCAGATCCCTCGGATTCAGAGTCTGATTGGGCAGATGGTGATGATCAGATGCCAGACCTGAGTCCACCAGAGCCTACAGATGAGGAGGAGGTAGATGCAGAACAGATCAGAGACAGCACAGTTGAGCAGCCTTCTCCAGATCCAGTTTGCGAGAGTTCGCTTTCTTTCTCCCAGGCAGATTTGGAAGATTTAGCAGTATTCACACATCTTCTTCCAAAGCCAGATTTGCCAGCACCCAGCTGTCTAGAGCTGAAGCCGCTCCCTACTTCGCTGAAGTATCGGTTCCTTGCGGGCGAACCTGAGATGTACTCAGTCATCATCTCCGCCGATCTGATTGGAGAGCAAGAATCCCGTTTGATGGGGGTTCTTGAAAAGAACCGCAAGGCAATCGGATGGAGCGTAGCAGATCTCCATGGGATTAGTCCATCAGTGTGCTCCCACAATATTTATCTTGAGGAGGGGGCGAAGCCGTCGCGTGAGTTCCAGCGGTGGCTGAACCCCAACCTGAGAGAGGTCGTGATGAAGGAAATATCAAAATGGTGGAGTGCAGATTTTATTTATCCCATTTCCGACTCCAAGTGGGTCAGCCCCTTGCATGTGGTGCCCAAGAAGACGGGCATCATGACTGTGATCAGTGAGTCGGGAGAGGAGATTGCTACACGAGTACCCACCTCTTGGAGGGTCTGTGTTGACTACAGGAGACTCAACCAGGCCACCAAGAAGGACCATTTCCCCCTGCCTTTTATTGACCAGATCATTGAGAGACTGGTAGGGAAGAGCCATTATTGCTTCCTGGATGGGTACTCGGGCTACAACCAGGTGGCCATCGCTCCTGAGGATCAGGAGAAGACCACCTTTACCTGTCCCTTCGGTACATATGTCTTTTGACGCATGCCATTTGGGCTATGCAATGCCCCTGCGACTTTTCAGAGGTGCATGCTGCCGATCTTTTCAGACATGGTAGGGGAGTGTTTGGAGGCCTTCATGGACGATTTCTCGGTCTACGGCGACAGATTCGACTCCTGTCTTGACTGCCTAGACCGGGTACTCCAGCGATGTATTGAGTTCCATTTGGTTCTATCTTGGGAGAAGAGTCACTTCATGGTGACTCAAGGGACGGTGCTTGGCCATATCATCTCCAACAGGGGCATGGAGGTTGATCCGGCCAAGGTTGATGTCATTAGAAAAACTCACACCGCCGTCCAATTTGAGGCAGCTACGGTCATTCCTGGGGGCACGTTGGTTTTTATCGGAGATTTATTCATGATTTCAGCAGGATTGCCCGGCCGTTGACTGACCTCTTGACGAAAGACACCGAGTTCCTTGTCGATGACAAGTGTCTTTCGTCCTTTGCGACTCTCCAGCAGTGTGTGATTGAGGCTCCTGTTCTCCAGCCGCCTGATGGTCTCTCCCATTCGAGATCATGACGGATGCCTCCGATTTTGCCGTAGGGGCCGTGTTGGGATAGAGGAGGGATGGAGTCCCCTTTGCTATCCACTAACGCTAGCCGTACATTGGATTCCGCCCAGCGGAATTACACGGTCACAGAGAAGGAGATGCTAGCCGTAGTGTTCGCCCTGGATAAGTTTCGATCTTATATCATGGATCTAGAGTGACCCTATACACAGATCACACCGCCATCAGGTACCTCATGGCAAAGAAGGATGCCAAGGCCAGATTGACTAGATGGATCCTTCTACTCCAGGAGTTCGACATTGAGATCAAGGATAAGCCTGGAGTCAAGAATGTGGTGGCGGATCATCTCTCCCGTATAGAGCAGCCTGAGGAGTCTGAGCAGATAGATCCCATTTGTGAGACCTTCCCAGATGAGGCGATCCTTGCTATCGCCTCACTCCCGTGGTATGCCGATATTGTGAACTTTCTCGTTGTTGGGAAAGTCCCACAAGATTGGCCCAGGCAGAGGCTTGAGATGTTCCTTGCGAAGGCCAAGTCCTACCACTGGGAGGATCCCATCCTTTACCACGAAGGAGGGGATAGCGTCTGGCGTCGGTGCATTCCTCAGGAGGAACACCATAGCGTCCTCACTTACTGCCACAAGCTTGAGGTAGGAGGACATCATTCTGGGAGGAGAACGGCACAGAAAGTGCTCCAATCCGACTTGTGGTGGCCTACCCTCTTCAAGGACTCTGATGAGTTTGTGAAGAGGTGTACTGACTGTCAGAGGATGGGCACTTGTGGACAGCGTGATATGATGCCGATGCAGCCCATTCACTTCTGTGAGATTTTTGACGTATGGGGCATCGATTTCACGGGTCCATTCCCTAAGAGTCAGGGATTTGAGTACATTCTGTTGGCCGTGGATTATGTTAGTCGTTGGGTTGAGGCTATCCCCGCCCGAGCCGCTGATGCGAGGACAGTTTGCCGATTTTTGAGGAAGCATATCATCACGCGGTTCGGGGTTCCACGAGTTCTGATTTCTGATGGGGGGTCTCATTTCATCAACGACCAGGTGAAGGCCCTTGCTAGCGAGTTCGGTATAGACCATCGTGTTGCTACACCTTACCATCCACAGACGAATGGTCTAGCCGAGGTGTCGAATAGGGAGATCAAGACTATATTGCAGAAAGTTGTCCGCCCTGACCGAAAGGATTGGTCACAGCTTTTGGACTCGGTCTTGTGGGCATATAGGACGTCTTTCAAGACACCATTGGGCACATCTCCCTTTCACCTCGTATATGGTAAGCCGTGCCATTTACCTGTTGAGCTGAGGCACAGGTCACTATGGGCAGTTACTGATATACTCATGGATCCAGATGGTGTAGGAGACCAGAGGAGGGCAGAGTTAGCAGCCCTGGAGGAGTTGAGAGATACCGCTTTCTCAAACAGCCTACAATATAAGGAGATAGTGAAGGAGTGGCATGATTCTCATATCAGCCACAAGCATTTTGAGATTGGACAGAGAGTATGGCTGTTTGATGCGAGGCTTCGTTTATTTCCAGGGAAGCTACAGAGCAAGTGGAAGGGACCCTACTTGGTCAGAAAGGTACACGACAACGGTAGCATTGATATATCCGAGTGGTCTTCTGAGAGTACCTTTCGAGTGAACGGCCAGCGTCTCAAGCCATTTCTAGATCATGAGTCGCGGGTCGTTGATCTTGCCCCTATTCATTTTGCGTGAGATGTGGTCTTTGACTCACATCTAATGCATCTCATGCCTGATTTTCACTGATCCTCCGCCTTGTATAGATCCAGATGTCTATATCAGTACATTCTTTAATCCCACATCCCTTTCTTTATCTTGTGATTATGCTATACTTAGGATGCACTTTACCCTAAGTATAGGGGGGATGGGAGACCTTTGGGTATTTCTTTTGTTTCTTTCTACCCCTGTTTTGTTGCCTATACTTAGGGATATTTCACCCTAAGTATAGGGGGGTAGACCCTGTACATTCTCCACTCAGTTTTCCCTTAGTATACAGCCTGCTATACTTAGGATCATTTGATCCTAAGTATAGGGGGAAAACCCGAGACCTTCTTGACTTTCTATTTCACTCATTCATCTCTGTATATAACCTTCCTTTTCTTCCCTATACCTAGCACGAGTTATGTCTTCTTCATCGCTCTTGACTCTGAGGACATCGTTCGAGCTAAGTATAGGGGGTGTGTATATATTTCATATATACTTTAGCCATAACTCGTACTTTGTGTAAGTGTGTTAATAAATAAAATGGCTAAAAACCTTAAAAATAACAAAAATTAAAATTTTTTCATGTACATAAACTTCTTTTATTTGCACATAAATAGCTAGTGTACAAATTATTTTTGTAAAAATGTTTTCAAAAATCTTTTGTGTAAAGCTTGTGTAAATATTTTTCGTATCAAAATTATGTATATAGTACAAAATTTTTCCAAAATGTTTTGAAAATCAAAAGTTTGCAAAAATCTTGTGTAAATTTGTGTAAATATCTTTTTGCAAAACTTGCACTTCATGCATCATTCATTCATGATTTCAAAACATTTTTCAAAAATTTTGCATGATTGTAAAATTTGTGTAAATAGCATCTTTCTGTACATATGTATATAGTTTTTCTGGATGATAGTTGACATTTAAACTAGCCTGGAATCAAATTGAGGAATGGAGCTTGATTAAGATCTTAATCCACCTAATTTATAAGAGGAACCTTATAGGGCGTAGGTTTAAGGCTTTTCAGGTCCATGGTGACTTAATTCTTTGAGTCCACTAGGCTATGATCACATGTCATCTCAATGAGCCTAAGTTGAGCACTTAACAACAACACATGACTCATATAGATTATGGCTTTACTTGGACACCAACACTATGCACCGAGCTCTCTACGGATGAGGTGGTGAGGAGGTAGTCTTCCTTGACTTGGGGTAGCATATGAGGGTAGTACTTCTAGGCGGAACCTCTCTTCTTCTTTTAGTGAAGGAAGTGCGTCTCAACTTGGTCTGGTTGCCATGAGGTCTAACGACGGGAGTTGTGGGTTGCAATAAAGCTTCAAAAGAGGGATAGTCTACTGGCTCAAGAGGAAAAGCTCCTTGTATATATGCTGCACATGTATATGTTGTATAGATGCACTTGAAAAAAAATGCAAAAAGAAAATAACTCCAAAAAAGTGGTGGGTCTGATAGAAAATGGTAATCCCACCAGAGTATGTATATAGAGTGCAATAAGCAAAGCTTGAGTTTCATGATCCACCTGAGGTAGCTTGCAGCAGGGAGACTTGGCTACACTGGTGAAGCTCCCAAGGGTACATGGCTACACTGGCCTTGACCCATTCTCTTCTTCCTCCTCTTCTTGAGCCGGTTGAACTTGAACTTAGAAGGGAATACCCCGCTCCTCGAGGAAAGAGTGGCCAGATTGAGGCCATAGAGTTACCTTATTAAGGAGGGTTGTCAAGTTGCCATTTCTGAGGTGGAGAGCTTAGACCTCACATTCACAGGACAAGAAAAGATTCATGGTCTTCAGGGTTTGTGATTGATGACTTGTTCTGACCTGGAGCATTGAGGAGTCTTGGTTATAGAATAGTGGAACTTAGAGGCTGTTGAGTTTTAGACTTAAGTCCAAATAAGGTTCCGACACATTAATAATCCAAAGATCTGATCGAGCTCCATACCTTAATTTAATGAAGGCAAGTTTAATAATCAGCCTTGATCCATGTACATTCTCTTTTTCTTTTTCTTTATTTCTTTTTTACTTCTTTTTCAAATAAGTGTTTGCTAAGGGACTAGCAAAGTTAAGTATAGGGGGGCGATGAATACTCATTCATCACTCTTTATTCTAATATTTTAGCTACAAAAACCTTTGCAAATGCATGTAGATATGTGTAAATAGAAATAATTACCAAAAGCATGCATTGTGTAAAAACTTATAATTAGCATGTTTTTGTGCAAAAATAAAATAATAAAGATTAAAAAGAAAAAGAGGGAAATATTTAGAATAAATATTGAGCAACCTAACCCAAGGGAGGGCTCAGCATGGGCCTGACCGCATAAAAGCCAAAGTAGAGGGAGATAGGGGCTCATTGTAAATATTTATGTAAATAAAATAAAAATATTTTCCTCACAAAAATAGATGCAAATTGGCTTGTAAATATTTGTATATATTTCTAAATATAAAATCAAGATAAAAATTAAAAATTAAAAAGAAAATAAAAATATCATTCATGTACATGATCACCTTGTATATAGACCATCCATATTTATTTATTTAGCTTTGTAAATAAATAAAATTAACCTCCAAAATTTTTGTAAATACTCTATATTATAAAATGTAAATAAATAAAATAAATTAAATCAAAAACAAAATAAAAATAACAAAATTAAAAACACAAAAATATATATTGTAAATATATCGTGTACATATATGTACATATGTATTTATTTCACCTACGTATGTAAATAATAAAAATAAAATAAAAATGTCTTTTTATTCCTCATTTTATAATATAAATAAATAAAATATAAAATGGGAATAAAATTGTATAAAAATAACAAATTAAAAATCAAAAATTAAAATCCTTTATATTGTATATATACCTATATATAGCTATATAATATACATACCTTATTTTTATTTCGAAAAAATTAATTAAAAATCACAAAAAATAGAAAAAAATAAAACAAAAATATTCCATGTTTTGACTTTCCCTTAATTCGGCCATTTTCTATTTTTCATTTCATTTCCAAGTAATTTCCACGTGGCCGCCTCCTATTGGCCCTGGGGATGTTGACCGCCTGGTCAACTCCCCCCCCAGGACCACTTCCCACGGGTCTGCTACGCCCGACCCTTCTTCCCGGACCCTCCAGCATACTTAAGCCTAGCTCCGCCACCTCCATTTTCTATCTTTGGCCATTCGCTTCCACCCCCAGTGAGCTCCAGCGCGCGAGGGAGAGTGACAGCTTGCTTCCCGTGCTGTCGAAGCGAGAGGAGGGAGCGGATTCCACTGATCCGGCGATCAAGCACCGCCGTGCTCCGCCACCAGCAGGAGCTCGAGCCTCGGAGGGAGATGCTCCTCGAGGCGACAACCCAGAGCACCGCCAGCTCGTCCCCAGTCTCATCAGCCACCCAGGTAGCCCCGTAGTCCTTTCCTTTTCTTTAATTTTCATTTACCCCCCTTTCGCTCCGCCGCCGTTCGCCGTCGATTCCGTCCACATCCGACATCCATTCGATCATCAGGCTCCGCCATAGCTCCTCTTTCGTCCCGCGCACCTTCTCCATATCTCCACCCAACCCAGCTCGCACAGGAGCTGGGATTCGAGCTCCACCGTCCCCCCTTCGCCGGAGCTCGCCCATCTCGACCCTCCGATCACCGTCACCCCACCTAACCGGGTCGAGGTAGTTTGCCCTCGACCCGCGAGTCTCCTGGTTGTCTTTGCAGGTACATCCAAGCCCATCTGAGGGCTTGGACTTTCAGGTCCAGGAGCTTCATCTCCGCCGACCTCGCCGGAGCTCCCCAGAGCTCGGCTGGGTCATCGGAGACCACCAGCAGCTGCGGAACGTCATCGCGGAGCTTCTCCAATCTTCAGGCGCAGCAAGGGAGGTCAGGAGCGTGCACCTTGGGTCAGCGAACTTCGCCAGCCAACTGTTCCTCCGGTATCCCCCGACCGTCCGATCATCCTCCACCTCCAGTTTTCATCTGGGCCGTTCATTCCCGGAGGAGCAGTCACCGTCAGAACGTGGAGAGGTGATCAGGACCGCCCGTTTCCCGAGGTTTACCCACTGAGAGCCTCATCCGTTCGATCCCCCACGTGGCGTAGCCTCCGCCGTCTGATCGCTGCGAGGACCTCAGCCTTGGAGCGCCCGCTGATCTCCACCGTCCGAAGCACCACGTGGCGTCCATCATGCGGCCCGCATTAATAAAGGGTAATTTACCCTTAGGCCCCCTCTATTATTTTATTGCGTATTTAGTCATGTAATTACTTTAGATAGTTGTTTAGTTTTTGGGATATTTGCACCGATGACCCTGCACTTTATTTTCTTTGCATTTATACCCTTGTGCGCTGTATGACACGTGCTTCGTCACGTGGTTTTCTGGTGTAGTTGCATCTTATGCCCCTGTAGTTCTCGATGTTATTAGTTGAATGAAAGTTTTTGGAATATTGCATTTATACCCCTGTGCGTAGAGTAATTGTGCATGTGCGTTAATATTTGGGTATTTTGCAGATAAGTCCCTGGGCTTTTGGTACCTGTTACCAAATAGCCCTTGGAACTTATTTTCCTCACAATTAGGTCCCTGAGTGCCTCAAGTGTGTGCGACGCACGTGTTTACCTGGGTTATTTGCACCAGACCCCCCAAACTTCCGGGTATTTGCACATAGGTCCCTGTGCACAGTGCCCCCTCTTTATTTTTGAATAAAATAGCAAAACAACTCCAAATCCAATGAAAATTGGATACATGGCTCCTGACATAGTGTAAAATTTTCTGGAATTTTTAGGGACAATTTTGCTTTAATTTGATATTTTTAAAAATTCAAAAACATCAAATTTGGTTATTGTCTAAATTTAAAAATCACAAAAAAATATTAAAACTCATTTCAAAATTACAAAAAAAAATTATTTACTGTGTGTCTTGGCTTGCTTGATTTTCTAGCCAATTTTGGCTATTTTTCATTGCTTAAAATACCTAAAAATTGAAAGACCCTCAAAATCTTACAAAAATTCTAGTAAATAAATTAAAAATCCAAAAATAATAATCTAGGTGCCTAAATTTTCCTTGTTTTATTCTCTTTACAGGAAAATTACCTCCCAGCTAATTTGGGGCTTCTAGATATTTTATCTAGGTCCTTTTAGCTCGGCTGGACAGTACCTACAGTTTCAGTCACTGTTTGATTTTTAGAAAATTAAATAAATATCAAAAAATTCCCAAATATTCACCAAAAACACTAAAAACGATAAAACACATAAAAATATTTTTGTTAGAATTTTTGGTTGATTTTTAGTGCAATAAATAAATTGTTAAAGTGTGTTGTTTTCTTGTTTTCTTTATTTTCTTAATACATTAAAAGTCCAAAAAAATATAAAATAATTAAAAACCACCAAAAATACCTCTTTTATTTTCTTTTATTCCTTTTTTTTGACTACTTCGTAGGCCGAGAGGCCAACCCGTGCTCCTTGTGTTCGACCCTGGTCGCTATACCAGGTTAAATTAATAGCAAGGCCGCTTCCGTGTGTTTGATTGATTTTATCTCTTTATTGGTGGTCTTCTTTTTCTTGATTGACATAGACGAGTGATCGAGATCGCAATGACCCTCTAGATACATGATTGCCTTAGTCGCTCGGATTTCGTGTCATCAAGCGGCTAGGAAGCTCCCACGTGGAAGATCTAACGGCTGAAGTGCGTGATGGGTGAACGAAGGGCTTCCGCTCCGATCGGACGGTGGAGGCTCAGCCACGTGGATGATCGAACGGGTACAAGACGCTGTGGCTAAGCCTTACTCAACCAACGGTGCGGATCGAGTCTTCAGATGATCGGACGGTCAGAGCTGCTCCTCGAATGGATGGCTGGGATGCGAACTGGAGCTGAAGGTCGATCTAACGGTGTGAGGAGGGCCTGGAAGAACTATCGGCCGACGAACTTCGTCGGCTCGATACTCGAGCGTGAAGGCCCCTCGTCGGCTGCTGGAAGGCTGAGAAGAGTCGTGGGAGCCTTCCGCTTCTGATGGGATGCTCCGATGATGATGGGGAACCCTGGAGAGCTCCCGCGGTGATGAAGACCTGGAGCTGCTATGCTCAAGCCTTGGACCTCCAGATGAGGTCCATATGACGATCTAACCTGCTCAAGCAAAACATGGGGTCGAGGGCAAACTGCCTCGACCCGTTGATGAATACCCATTCATCACTCTTTATTCTTATATTTTAGCTACAAAAACCTTTGCAAATGCATGTAGATATGTGTAAATAGGAATAATTACCAAAAGCATGCATTGTGTAAAAATCTATAATTAGCATGTTTTTGTGCAAAAATAAAAGAATAAAGATTAAAAAGAAAAAGAGGGAAATATTTAGAATAAATATTGAGCAATGATGACACACCAAAAACCCGAGCGACTAAGGTAATCAGGTAACTGAGACGGTCGTTGCGACCTCAATCACTCGGTTGTGTATCAAGAAAAATAT
This sequence comes from Ottelia alismoides, assembly GCA_037367405.1. NCBI lineage: Eukaryota > Viridiplantae > Streptophyta > Magnoliopsida > Alismatales > Hydrocharitaceae > Ottelia > Ottelia alismoides. The sequence continues at coordinate 203,146 of JAZKJV010008463.1, read as the reverse complement.
CAGACCACTCGAAACAAATAAAATCAATCAAGCACGAAGATAGCGGTCCAGAAATGAGTTTAACCTGGTATAGCACCCAGGGTCGAACTCGAGGAGCACGGGTTGGCCAAAGGCCTACGAAGTAGTAAAAATAAGATAAAATGAAAGACAAAATATTTTTAGTGCTTTTTAATGATTTTTATATTTTTATGAGTGTTTAATATGTGAAGAAAACAAAAGAAACACAAAAGTAAGCAACTCTAGCTAATTATTTAATGTGTCAAAAATCAAGAAAAAATTCAAATAAAAATATTTTTATGTTTTTAGTGTTTTTTAGTGTTTTTGGTTAATTTTTGGGATTTTTCTGATATGTATTTTATTTTCTAAAAATCAAACAGTAGCAAAGAAACAAGGTACTGTCCAGCAAAGCCTAAAGTCCCTAGATAAAATATCTAAGAACCTCAAAAGGGCCTGGAGGTATTTTTCCTGTCAACTAGGTAAAATAAGGAAAATTTGAGTACCAAAATTATTGTTTTTGGGTTTTTAGATTATTTAATAGAATTTTTATGGGTTTTTAGGTGTTTTTAAGTTTTTATGGTTTTTAATCAGTGAAAAGTAGCCAAAATTGGCTAGAAAATAAAGGAACACGAAATAAATAGTACCTAATTTTTATAGAATTTTTGAGGGGGTTTTTATATTTTTTTGGGGTTTTTAAAACTAGGCAGTGACTAAAATGATGGTTTTTGAATTTTTAAAAAAATAACAAATAAACTCAAAAATGTCCTCAAAAATTCTCAAAAATCCTACAACATGGCAGGAGCCATGTGTCAAATTTTCATCGAATTTGGAGGTGATTTGATATTTTATTCAAAAATCACAAGAGGGCACTGTGCACAAGGACTGAAGTGCAAATACCCTAAGTTCTGGGGGTCCAGGTGCAATTAACCCAGCAAGTCACGCGCGCGGCGCGTGCCTGGGGTACTCAGGGACCTATCTTTGAAGAAAACAAGTCCCGAGGACCTATTGGTAACTCGTACCAAAAGTCCAGGGGGCTATGCTGCAAATTACCCACAAATAGACGCACATGCGAAATTAAAACGTTCACAGGGGCATAGATGCAAATACTAAAAAGATTTCATTCATTCATAAACATCCAGAACTACAGGGGTGTATGATGCAAATAACCCACAAATACACGTGACGAAGCACGTGGCTCACACAGACATGGGTATAAGTGCAAATAAACTAAAGCTCGTGGTCCATTGTGCAAATTAACCTCAAACTAAACTAAAGAAATAAATATTTACAGGACTAAAACTAAAAGCATAAAAACAAAGGGGGCCTAAGACAATTTACCCCTTATTTAACGTCGAGGCCGGATGAGTGACGCGTGGCGAATCTGACGGCTGAGGACGAAGGCGCCTTTGTCTTTGAAAACGTCGGCCTGATCGAACGACTGAGGGCTCTCCATGTGGCTATCAGACGGCTGTGGTGTGCTGGTGGACGAAACCCTCGAGTAGCTAACGGCTGAGATCGATCCTCGGGAGATCTGGCGGTTGCTGCAGCTCCGTGGATGGACGGACACGATGTAATCTGGAGCGCTGAGGTCAATCTGACGGTCGGCGAGGATCCTGGAAGAACTAGTCGCCGGCTACTTTCGCCGGCCCTCTGTGCATGCGGTGGTCCTCGTCTGCCGCTTCTGGAGATCGGAGAAGCTCCGCAATGGTGCTCCGCGGCTGATGGTAGGCTCCGATGACCAAGCCGAGCCCTGGAGGGGTCCGGCGAGGTCGGCGGAGGAGAAGCTCCTGGCACGGATGACTCAAGCCCTCAGATGGGCTCGCAATGACCTGCAAAGGGAACCAGGAGACTCGCGGGTCGAGGGCAAAGTGCCTCGACGCGGTTAGGCGTCGTGGAGGTGACCGATGGGGCGAGATGGGCGAGCTCCGGCGAAGCGATGGACGGAAGAGCTCGAACCCCAGCTCCTGTGCGAGCTGGGTTGGATGGGGGTATGGAGAAGGTGCGCGGAGGGAAGGCGGAGGTGATGATGGACTCCGATGATCGAATGGGTGCGTGAGGTGGTCGGAATCGACGAAACACGGCGGCGGTGCGATTTGGGGAAAATGGAAATTGAACGGAAACGTAGAGCTACGGGATTACCTTGGTGGTGGAGTAGACTGGGCTGGAGCTGGGGAAGCTCCCGGTCGTAGCCTCTAGGGTCGTCTAGGCCCGAGGCTCAGAGCTCGCACCAATGGCGGAGCTACGGCGGAGCTATTCGCCGGATCAGAGGTCCGACCACTCTCTCCTCTCTGCGACACGGCCAACCTGGAGCTGTCACCTCGGGGGTGGCTGTAGAGGTCACGGGGTGAAGAAATGGGGAGCCAAAGATAGAAGAATTTGGTGGCGGAGCTCGCTTAAGTAGGTTGGGGGGATCCGAAAAGAACAGCTCGGGTAGGGTCACGTTGGCGCGCGGACCCCGAGGTCGATGCCTGGCGAGGGTGTCGGATGTGGGAGGTGTCAAACGGAGCCGGGGTTTAGGTGTTAGGCAATCGGGTCGAGCGGGTATAAATCCGAGAAAAGAGTCTGGTGCTCGAACCCGTGAAGAGTGGTCCTGGGGGGGTCAGTTGACCGGGCGGTCAACATCCCCAGGGCCAATGGCTGAAGGCCACGTGGCTGGATTAAGAAGTGACAAATACACATAGCTAGGGGCCGAATCAGCAAAAACCCAAAAAATGAAATATTTTTATTTTATTTTTTTCTATTTTTTGGTGATTTTTAATTAATTTTTGGAAATAAAGATAAGGTGTTTACAATATATAGCTATATATAGGTATATATACAATATGTAGGCTTTTGATTTTTGATTTTTAATTATTATTTTTGTACAATTTTATTCCTATTTTATATTTTATTTATTTATAAAGTAAGTAATAAAAGAGTATTTTTATTTGGTTTTTATTATTTATGTATATAGGTAAAATAAATAGATATATACATCTATATACATGATATATATACAATGTATTTTTGTGTTTTGAATTTTGTAATTTTTATTTGATTTTTGTTTTGATTCTTTTCATTTTATTTATTTACAATATATAATATAGGATATTTACAAAAAGTTTAGAAAATAATTTTATTTATTTATAAGGTTGAATAAATATAGGAGTATGGTTTATGTACATGGTGAAAGGGCATTTTGAACTTTTTTTTTATTTTCAAATTTTTATTTTGTTTTTAAATTAATAAATATGTACAAATATTTACAAGCATATTTTTGGGTGAGGAAAACATTTTTATTTTATTTACATAAATATATACACATGAGCCCCTATCTCCCTCTACTTGGCTTTTATGCGGTCAGGCCCATACTGAGCCCTCCCTTGGGTTAGGTTGCTCAATATTTATTCTAAATATTTCCCTCATTTTCTTTTTGATCTTTATTCTTTTATTTTTGCACAAAAACATGCTAATTATAGGTTTTTACACAGTGCATGCTTTTGCTAATTATCCCTACTTACACATATCTACATGCATTTGCAAAGGTTTTTGTAGCTAAAATATAAGAATAAAGAGTGATGAATGGGTATTCATCACCCCCCTATACTTAACTTTGCTAGTCCCTTAGCAAACACTTATTTGAAAAAGAAGTGAAAAAGAAAGAAAGAAAAAGAAAAAGAGGATGAACATGGATCAAGATTGATTATTAAACTTGCCCTCATTAAATTGAGGTATGGAGCTCAATCAGATCTTTGGATTATTAATGTGTCGGAACCTTATTTAGACTTAAGCTTAAAACCTAACAGCCTCTAAGTTCCACCAATCTATAATCAAGACTCCTCAATGCTCCAGATTAGAACAAGTCATCAATCACAAACCCTGAAGACCATGAATCTTTTCCTGTCCTGTGAAAGTGAGGTCTGAGCTCTCCACCTCAGAAATGGCAACTTGACAACCCTCCCCAACAAGGTAACTCTATGCCCTCAATCTGGCCACTCTTTCCTCGAGGAGCGGGGTATTCCCTTCTAAGTTCAAGTGCAACCGGCTCAAGAAGAGGGGGAAGAAGAGAATGGGTCAAGGCCAGTGTAGCCAAGTACCCTTGGGAGCTTGACCAGTGTAGCCAAGTCTCCCTGCTGCAAGCTACAACAGGTGGATCATGAAACCAAGCTTTGCTTATTGCACTTATATACATACTCCGGTGGGGTTATCATTTTCTCTCAGACCCACCACTTTTTTGGAGTTCTTTTCTTTTTGCACATTTTTTTTTCGAGTGCATCTATACAACATATACATGTGCAGCATATATACAAGGAGTTTTTCCTCTTGAGCCAGTAGACTATCCCTCTTTTGAAGCTTTATTGCAACCCACAACTCCCGTCGTTAGACCTCATGGCAACCAGACCAAGTTGAGACGCACTTCCTTCACTATAAGAAGAAGAGAGGTTCCGCCTAGAAGTACTACCCTCATATGCTACCCCAAGTCAAGGAAGACTGCCTCCTCACCACCTCGTCCGTAGAGAGCTCGGTGCATAGTGCTGGTGTCCAAGTAAAGCCATAATCTATATGAGTCATGTGTTGTTGTTAAGTGCTCTACTTAGGCTCATTGAGATGGCATGTGATCATAGCCTAGTGGACTCAAAGAATTAAGTCACCATGGACCTGAAAAGCCTTAAACCTAAGCCTTATAAGGTTCCTCTTAGAAATTAGGTGGATTAAGATCTTGATCAAGCTCCATTCCTCAATTTGATTCCAGGCTAGTTTAAATGTCAACTATCATCCAGAAAAACTATATACATATGTACAAAAAGATGCTTATTTACACACATTTTACAATCATGCAAAATTTTTGAAAAATGTTTTGAAATCATGGATGGATGATGCATGAAGTGCAAGTTTTGCAAAAAGATATTTACACACATTTACACAAGATTTTTGCAAACTTTTGATTTTCAAAATATTTTGGAAAAATTTTGTACTATATACATAATTTTGATAAGAAAATATTTACACAAGCTTTACACAAAAGATTTTTGAAATCATTTTTACAAAAATAATTTGTAAACTAGCTATGTATGTGCAAATAAAAGAAGATTATGTACATGAAAAATTTTTAATTTTTGTGGTTTTTAGCCATTTTTATTTATTAACACACTCACACAAAGTACGAGTTATGGCTAAAGTATATATGAAATATATACACCCCCCCTATACTTAGCTCGAACGATGTCCTCAGAGTCAAGAGCGATGAAGAAGACATAACTCGTGCTATGTATAGGGAAGTGAAAAGAAAGGCTATACAAAAGGGAAATGAAAAGTCAAGAGGGACTCAAGTCTCCCCCCTATACTTAGGATCAAATAATCCTAAGTATAGCAGGCTGTATACTAAGGGAAAACCTGAGTGCAGAATGTACAGGGTCTACCCCCCCTATACTTAGGGTGAAATATCCCTAAGTATAGGCAGCAAAAACAGGGGTAGACAGAAACAAAAGAAATACCCGAAAGGTCTCACATCCCCCCTATACTTAGGGTAAAGTGCACCCTAAGTATAGCGTAATCACAAGATGAAGAAAGGGATGTGGGACTAAAGAATGTGATGATATGAACATCTGGATCTATATACAGCGGACGATCAGTGAAACTCAAGCGTGAGATGCATTAGATGTGAGTCAAAGACCACATCTCACGCAAAATGAATAGGGGCAAGATCAACGACCCGCGGCTCATGATCTAGAAATGGCTTGAGCCGCTGGCCGTTCACTCGAAAGGTACTCTCAGAAGACAACTCAGATATGTCTATGCTACCGTTGTCGTGTACCTTTCTAACCAGATAAGGTCCTTTCCATTTGCTCTGTAGCTTCCCTGGAAATAGGCGTAGCCTCGCATCAAACAACCATACTCTCTGTCCAATCTCAAAATGCTTGTGGCTGATATGAGAATCATGCCACTCCTTGACTTTCTCCTTATAATGTAGGCTGCTTGAGAAAGCTGCATCTCTAAGCTCCTCCAGGGCAGCTAGCTCTGCCCTCCTCTGGTCTCCCATACCATCTGGATCCATGATAATATTTGTGACTGCCAAAAGTGACTTGTGCCTCAGCTCAACAGGTAAATGGCATGGCTTGCCATACACGAGGCGAAAGGGAGATGTGCCCAAAGGTGTCTTGAAAGACGTCCTATATGCCCACAAGACCGAGTCCAAAAGCTGTGACCAATCCTTTCGGTCAGGGCGGACGACTTTCTGCAGAATAGTCTTGATCTCCCTATTCGACACTTCGGCTAGACCATTCGTCTGTGGATGGTAAGGTGTAGCAACACGATGGTCTATGCCGAACTCGCTAGCAAGTGCCTTCACCTGGTCGTTGATGAAGTGGGATCCCCCATCAGAAATCAGAACTCGTGGAACCCCAAACCGCGTGATAATGTGCTTCCTCAAAAATCTGCAAACGGTCCTCGCATCAGCGGCTCGGGCGGGGATAGCCTCCACCCAACGACTCACATAATCAACAGCCAGCAGAATGTACTCAAATCCCTGACTCTTACGGAATGGACCCATGAAATCGATGCCCCATGCGTCAAAAACCTCACAGAAGTGAATGGGCTGCATCGGCATCATATCACGCTGTCCACAAGTGCCCATCCTCTGACAGTCAGTACACCTCTTCACGAACTCATCTGAGTCCTTGAAGAGGGTAGGCCACCACAAGCCGGATTGGAGCACCTTTTGTGCCGTTCTCCTCCCAGAATGATGTCCTCCTGCCTCAAGCTTGTGGCAGTAAGTGAGGACGCTATGGTGTTCCTCCTGAGGAATACACCGACGCCAGACGCTATCCCCTCCTTCGTGGTAAAGGATGGGATCCTCCCAATGGTAGGACTTGGCCTTCGCAAGGAAGGTCTCAAGTCTCTGTCTGGGCCAATCTTGTGGGACCTTCCCAACAACGAGAAAGTTCACAATATCGGCATACCATGGAAGTGAGGCGATAGCAAGGATCGCCTCATCTGGGAAGGTATCTCTAATAGGGTCAATCTGCTCAGAATCCTCAGGCTGCTCTAGTCGGGAGAGATGATCCGCCACCACATTCTTGACTCCAGGCTTATCCTTGATCTCAATGTCGAACTCCTGGAGTAGAAGGATCCATCTAGTCAGTCTGGCCTTGGCATCCTTCTTTGTCATGAGGTACCTGATGGCGGTGTGATCTGTAAACAAAGTCACTCTAGATCCGATGATATACGATCTGAACTTGTCCAGGGCAAACACTACTGCTAGCATCTCCTTCTCTGTGACTGTATAATTCCGCTGGGCGGAATCCAATGTGCGGCTAGCATAGTGTATGGCAAATGGAACTCCATCCCTCCTCTGTCCCAGCACTGCCCCTACGGCAAAATCGGAGGCATCCGTCATGATCTTGAATGGGAGAGACCAATCAGGCGGCTGGAGGACAGGAGCCTCAATAACGCACTGCTGGAGAGTAGCAAACGACGAAAGACACTTGTCATCGACAAGGAACTCGGTGTCTTTCGTCAAGAGGTCGGTCAACGGTCGGGCAATCCTGCTGAAATACTGAATGAATCTCCTATAAAATCCAACGTGCCCCAGGAATGACCGTAACTGCCTCAGATTGGACGGCGGTGCGAGTTTCCTAATGACATCAACCTTGGCCGGATCAACCTCCATGCCCCTGTTGGAGATGATATGGTCAAGCACCGTCCCTTGAGTCACCATAAAGTGACTCTTCTCCCAAGATAGCACCAAGTGATACTCAATACATCGCTGGAGTACTCGATCTAGGCAGTCAAGACAAGAATCAAATCCGTCGCCGTAGATCGAGAAATCATCCATGAAGACCTCCAAGCACTCCCCTACCATGTCCGAAAAGATCGACAGCATGCATCTCTGAAAAGTCGCAGGGGCATTGCATAGCCCAAATGGCATGCGTCGAAAAGCATATGTGCCGAAGGGACAGGTAAAGGTGGTCTTCTCCTGATCCTCAGGAGCGATGGCCACTTGGTTGTAGCCCGAGTAACCATCCAGGAAGCAATAATGGCTCTTCCCTGCCGGTCTCTCAATGATCTGGTCAATAAAAGGCAGGGGGAAATGGTCCTTCTTGGTGGCTTGGTTGAGCCTCCTGTAGTCAACACAAACCCTCCAAGAGGTGGGTACTCGTGTAGCGATCTCCTCTCCCGACTCACTGATCACAGTCGTGATGCCCGTCTTCTTGGGCACCACATGCAAGGGGCTGACCCACTTGGAGTCGGAAATGGGATAAATAAAACCTGCACCCCACCATTTTGATATTTCCTTCATCACAACCTCTCGTAGGTTGGGGTTCAGTCGCCGCTGGAACTCACGCGACGGCTTCGCCCCTTCCTCGAGATAGATATGGTGGGAGCACACTGATGGACTAATCCCATGGAGATCTGCTACGCTCCATCCGATCGCCTTGCGGTTCTTTTCAAGAACCCCCATCAAACGGGATTCCTGCTCTCCAGTCAACTCAGCGGAGATGATGACTGGGTACATCTCTGGCTCGCCCGCAAGGAATCGATACTTCAGCAAAGTAGGGAGCAGTTTCAGCTCTGGAATGCTGGGTGCTGGAAAATCTGGCTGCGGAAGAAACTGAGTGAAAGCTGCTAAATCGGCCAAATCTGCCTGGGAAAGTGAAAGCGTACTCTCGCAAACTGGATCGGGAGAAGGCTGCTCAACTGCACTGTCTCTGGTCGGCTCTGCATCTACCTCCTCCTCCTCTATAGGCTCAGGTGAACTCAGGTCTGGCATCTGATCGTAACAATCGGCCCAATCAGACTCTGAATCCGAGGGATCTGTATCAACCGCGGTGGCATCAGTACCACCGGAAAATAAGGTGGCCTCAGCACCACCATCACTAATCATCGTGCTGCGATCAAGGACCGGCTCTGCTGCCTCAATGGTATCCTGAACCAGGTCTGTGCTCTCCATACTCTCCTCTGCTGTCGTCTCTGCATCAGCTGTATCTGAAAGTGAGAGGGTGGTCTGTGTCTCAAGATCTGCCCAAGCTGCCTCATCATCTGTGATCATAAAATCACAGTCCTGGTGGATGTCTGGCTCTGCGTCTGTCAGCTGCTCTGAATCTGTACTCGCATCTGAGCGGGTTCTGAATCTTGCTCTGTAGTCCTCGACCATCTCTATTTGTATACTCTCGCCCTCGACGCGAAAGTACACCTTCCCGCTATCATGATCAGTCACCGCCTTGGCTGTGGCCAAGAACGGACGACCAAGGATGATGGGGGTATCGGCCACTGACTCAGGGATCTCCATGTCCAACACTACGAAGTCCACGGGGAATTTCAGGCCCTGAATCGTGACGATAATGTCTCGTAATAACCCCTTCAGCCTCTTGACAGATCGATCAGCGAACTGAAGGACTGTCCTGCTCTGTCGAAGAGTGCCCAACTCGAAGCGGTCGAGAAGGGCTGCCGGAAGAAGGTTGATCGACGATCCGCTATCTAGAAGAGTACGGTCGAACCTCTGCTCACTAATCTGGCATCTGACATACGGGGCCCCTGAATCTGGCCTCTTGGCTGGCAGGCGGTTCTGGATCGCAAAACACGTGGCTTTGGTCAGCACATGGATCTCGGAAGTGTGATTCCTCCTCCTTCTCCTGATTGTAGTCCTCTCTCTCAAAGATCGCTGGAGAAGGGGGATGTGCTGCAAAGCCTCCTGGAGGGTCAGCTGGATGTGGAATCGATCTATCATACTCTGGCTGAACTCCTCAAGCTCTGTCTTTTTTGGATCTTTTTTCTTCCCCTTCGCCATCTGAAGGGCTCTAGGGAAGGGGATCACTGGGTCCTTCTCAGATGAAGGACTAGGAAAAGGTCTAGACAGTTCAAGGACCGGATCCACACATACATCATGCACCACAGTGGGACCAGAAGAAAGTAAACCTTTTCCTTTATTCACAACAGAGTTCTGAGATACAGGAATGCGAGGAAAGACAACATCTCTATCTGTACAAACACCGGTGGCCTCAGTACCACCACGGGCTGGCTCTGCTGCTGCTGTTGGTAGATGTCGTGCGGCATCAGTATCGCAGGCTGGCTCGGCTGAACAGGTGGCATCAGTACCACCTCCTAGATCTGGTGAAGCGGCGGCCTCAGTACCGCCGGTGGGATCAGCATCCTTGGTGGCCTCAGTGCCACCGTCATCGTCTGGAGCGGCCTCAGTACCGCTCCCCTCCTCCTCATGTGGCGCCTCTGAAGTGTCCTCGTGGTGAAGCTCAAATGAGGCGCCGCCGCCTGCTGGGGTCCTACCGCTCCTAAGTGTGACAAAATCTGCATCAAATAGATCCGAAGATGTATCATCAAAGGGGTCACTAGGAGTGGCAAACTCAGTATGTACTACCTGCTCAGATTTCCTCTTGAGGTTGTTCGGGTTCGGCTCAATCTGGGCTGGAATGGCGGCCTTCCCTCTCACCAAGTCCCGCATCTCCTGGCGGAACTCGTCCATATCCCGTCTGAATGTGGCCTGCTGGTCCGTGAGGAGGCAGGCGATGTCATCCAAAGCAGGGCTCTCGTGGGAACCCGACGGGTAGCCTCTCTATGGGTGAGGCTGCTGGAACTGCTGCTGCTGGTGCTGGTAAGAGGGGTATGAGGAAGGGTGTTGCTGCTGAACTGGGTGAGCCTGCTTCTCACGTCTCCACGACTGTCCCTGCTGCTGATAGGGACGAGGACCGAAGGATGGCTGGTGCTGCTGATATGCTGGGGGCTGCTGCTGCGGCTGGTGGTGATCTCTCTGCTGGGAGTACTGCCCTCTCTGTCCTGACGGCTGCTGCTGGGGCTGGGCACCACCACTCCCCCACCTGAATCCGGGATGGTCTCGTCAGATCCCAGGCTGGGGGCGGTCATACCAAATCCCGTTGACATCCATCAACGGCTCGGCATCGTAGGGGGCTGGCGGGAGTACTGTCAGAGGCTGGTCCGGCTGGTAGACCACCATCTGCATCTCTGGAGATGGTGGGGACTGGTAGGTGGGCTGCGGCTGCTGGTACGGCTCCGCCTGTACAAGATGGACCTGTCTAGGCTGCACGTGGGTGCTGGAGCGCTGGGACGAGCTGCTGCTGCTGCCGGTGTCGCCTCGCGACTGAAGACGGGGCTGAGAAGCCGTCTGTGCCTCCTGGAGACACATGAGCTGTGTCTTCATGTCGCTCAGAACCTGTGCCATCTGCTCCATCTGCGTGATACTCTGGCACTGCTTCTTCTCGATCAGCTCCATGCAGTCCAGCTTCTCGCTGATAATGCCCATGTCCGTAGCTGATGACTCTGCCTGTGCTGCTGCGGCTGCGGACGAACTGGATGGACCTGCATCTACCCGTGCTATCCGCTGGTACTGCACGGGTCCTGGCTGATGTGGCTGGGTCTTCTGAGTATACAACCTGGTCTGAGACATCACCATATAGTTCTCAGCCATCTCCTCGAAGATGGCCCAGACCTGGTCGTGGTCCTTGGCGAAGTAGGACCCGCCGCAAGAAGCATTCACCAGGCCCTGTAGCTCTGGTGTCAACCCGCTGAAAAAGCTCTGCACAAGGTTCGGCTTCGTGATGTCATGGTGCGGGCATTTGTCCAGGAGCTCTCGGAACCTCTCCCATGCCTCGTGAAACTGCTCGTTGGGGAACATGGAGAAGTTGCTGATCAGGGCCCTTGCTGCATTCGTCTGCCCGAGTGGATAGTACTTGTTCAAGTACTTGGTGCGGAGCTGCTCCCAGGTGTAGACAAACCTCCCAAGGTGCTTCAGCCAGGTGGCTGCTCTATCTGCCAGTGAAAACGGGAAGGCTATCATCCGGATCGTGTCCTGGTCCACATGTCGGTCGTGGACAGTACTGCAGATCATCAGAAACTCCTGGAGGTGGAGGTGGGGCTCATCAGTGGTAAGTCCGTGGAAGCGGGGTAGCATCTGCAAGGTGTTCGGGGGGAACTTGAAGTCCCCCACGATCGCTGGTACCACTACCCAGTGATGCATCAGAGTAGATCCGGGATTGTGTAAATCCCGCATCGGTCGTGGTGGTCCTCCTGCCGCGGCTGCTGCCGCTGCGGCGACGGCCGCGGCTGCTGCTGCTGCTGCTGCGGCTCGTGCCTCTGCATCCGGGATCTCCTCGGGCTCGCTCTGCTCATCTCGCTCTGCTCGGAGGCGCTCCAACTCTCGCCTCATCTCAATCATAAATGCTCCCTGATCGCGTAACTGCTGCTGAACTGTCTCTAATGAGGCGATCAAGGTGGAGTTGATCGCTCCCTGATCCATCACAACGTGCTCTGTGCGGGAACGATCCTCAGAACTGCCGGCCATGGCGACGTCTGCAAAACCAAACGAGCCCAACTCAGGTGCTGTCAAATGTATCAATCTCTCCTCGGGCTTGTGTCTCTCAGGTAGATCAGAAAGGGGGTCGAGGGGGAATAGGGTGGAGTCGTACTCGGGATCGGAGAGCGGGTCTGAGCTCTCCCGAGCCAACCTAGATGAGGAGGTAGACGTGCCCGAAAGCGGTGCAGCCAGAGGCTGTCTAAGAGACCGTCTACCCATCATCTTGATCTGGCGAGTAAGGCGGATGAGATCTGGAAAAATTACGATGAGAAAACAAACCCCCGGTTCACCAACGCAACGCGAGCTGAAGACCGTGAAAGTTCGGTCAAATTATCTTGTCGATTTTATTTGGTGAACACACAAAATATCAGAGCGCTTACGTGACCTGTTGGGATATCCGATGCTAACCCAACCGACTGGCCCGCACGGAAAAGTCGGTAATCAGTCGGGACTAGCAACGGGGGGCTCTACCTAGGGTGCGAGTCACTCTCTCGCGCATCCAAACCAAACAATAAGGGGGTTGCTCTCCCCAAGACAAAGTTTTTAGGGTGAGCGGTTTTTAAGATCAATAATTTTAGCAGTCCCAATTTTATGGTTTCACTTTTTTAATCTTTTTCAAAGCAAACAAAAGGCCTAACGAATTTTTCGGTTCTCCTGGTTATTAAGTCCAAAAACAGGGGGGAGAAGATGAAAAAGCCGATGCACGATAAATCAATGATGCATGCTGAGTAAGAAATGCGTACCTTGCCTCCAGCACTCTACATGCAAAATGATCCGCGCATAAAAGTAAAGACTGAAAATAAACTAACCTAAATGATGCAGCGGTAAAGCCGAGTCCTAGGTGAGCAAGTCTAGCGAAGAGCCGTCTAACCGGTCACCGACCTCCAAGCCAAAGAGTCCGGTCTTGGCCCGTCCCTCCTCTGTCCGACAAATCGGGGGTAGGAGTAAGTGCTTTACAGGACGGGCTGCGGCACGTAGGCTACGAAGGCAAATGAATCGGTTATTTTTATTATCGATTTTAAGTAGGTCCAATTATCGATCTATAGGAACAGATAATCAATTAGGTGTGTGGATCCTACTAGTTACGGCACATTCACCAGAAAGTCCTAAGTCTAGGGGCTCGAGCAAAAACCGCGAAAAACCGGAAAAGGCAGAAATAAAAGAAAAAGAAAACCGCGAAAAAGCCGTGAAAAACCGCGAAGGTCCTAAAGGGTCCCCCGAGCACACCGGTGCTCGGCGAAACAGACCCGCTACGGTAGGAAAGTCCAAGAGTGTCCAAGCAGTCCAAGTCCCTGTATTATTACAATAATAATAATAATAATAATAATAATAATAAATAAAATAAAAACCTAATCTAACCTCACCCATTCAACTCTCTCCCTCTCGCTCTCTCCTGCGGCTTCGTAAAGAAGGAAGCTGCCTCCAAGTTCCTCGGCTGCACCGGCTCCTCGAAAGTCGCCTCCGCGGTCCCCTTGGGCCCTCGCAAGAAAAAGAGATGAGTGGTCAGACTAGCAAAAATAATCAAATAATAAGGAAAAAGAAATGAAAATTAAAAGTGAGGGTATATATGCAAAAATACAAAATTAAATAATCACACAAAATCAATCGAAAACAAAAACAAAAGAAAATAAAAATAAAGCAGAATAAAACAAAAAGAAACTATAAACAAAAACCGTGAAAAGCCGCGAGCTCCGAAGAGCCGCGAAAAGCAGCGAAAATAAAAACGAAAAGGACTACTAAGCCGTGCTCCCCAGCAACGACGCCATTCTGATGACACACCAAAAACCCGAGCGATTAAGGTAATCAGGTAACAAAGACGGTCGTTGCGACCTCAATCACTCGGTTGTGTATCAAGAAAAATATCAGACCACTCGAAACAAATAAAATCAATGAAGCACGAAGATAGCGGTCCAGCTATGAGTTTAACCTGGTATAGCACCCAGGGTCGAACTCGAGGAGCACGGGTTGGCCAAAGGCCTACGAAGTAGTAAAAATAAGATAAAATGAAAGACAAAATATTTTTAGTACTTTTTAATGATTTTTATATTTTTATGAGTGTTTAATATGTGAAGAAAACAAAAGAAACACAAAAGCAAGCACACTTTAGCTAATTATTTAATGTGTCAAAAATCAAGCAAAAATTAAAATAAAAATATTTTTATGTTTTTAGTGTTTTTTAGTGTTTTTGGTTAATTTTTGGGATTTTTCTGATATGTATTTTATTTTCTAAAAATCAAACATTAGCAAAGAAACAAGGTACTGTCCAGCCAAGCCTAAAGTCCCTAGATAAAATATCTAAGAACCTCAAAAGGGCCTGGAGGTATTTTTCCTGTCAACTAGGTAAAACAAGGAAAATTTGAGTACCAAAATTATTGTTTTTGGATTTTTAGATTATTTAATAGAATTTTTATGGGTTTTTAGGTGTTTTTTAGTTTTTATGGTTTTTAATCAGTGAAAAGTAGCCAAAATTGGCTAGAAAATAAAGGAACACAAAATAAACAGTACCTAATTTTTATAGAATTTTTGAGGGGGTTTTTATATTTTTTTGGGGTTTTTAAAACTAGGCAGTGGCTAATGTTTTTTGAATTTTTAAAAAAATAACAAATAAACTCAAAAATGTCCTCAAAAATTCTCAAAAATCCTACAACATGGCAGGAGCCATGTGTCAAATTTTCATCGAATTTGGAGGTGATTTGATATTTTATTCAAAAATCACAAGAGGGCACTGTGCACAAGGACTGAAGTGCAAATACCCTAAGTTCTGGGGGTCTAGGTGCAATTAACCCAGCAAGTCACGCGCGCGGCGCGTGCCTGGGGCACTCAGGGACCTATCTGTGAAGAAAACAAGTCCCGAGGACCTATTGGTAACTCGTGCCAAAAGTCCAGGGGGCTATGCTGCAAATTACCCACAAATAGACGCACATGCGAAATTAAAACGTTCACAAGGGCATAGATGCAAATACTAAAAAGATTTCATTCATTCATAAACATCCAGAACTACAGGGGTGTATGATGCAAATAACCCACAAATACACGTGACGAAGCACGTGGCTCACACAGACAGGGGTATAAGTGCAAATAAACTAAAGCTCGTGGTCCATTGTGCAAATTAACCTCAAACTAAACTACGGAATTAAATATTTACAGGACTAAAACTAAAATCATAAAAGCAAAGGGGGCCTAAGACAATTTACCCCTTATTTAACGTCGAGGCCGGATGAGTGACGCGTGGTGAATCTGACGGCTGAGGACGAAGGCGCCTTTATCTTTGAAAACGTCGGCCTGATCGAACGACTGAGGGCTCTCCACGTGGCTATCAGACGGCTGCGGTGCGCTGGTGGACGAAACCCTCGAGTAGCTAACGGCTGAGATCGATCCTCGGGAGATCTGGCGGTTGCTGCAGCTCCGTGGATGGACGGACACGATGTAATCTGGAGCGTCGAGGTCAATCTGACGGTCGGCGAGGATCCTGGAAGAACTAGTCGCCGGCGACTTTCGCCGGCCCTCTGTGCACGCGGTGGTCCTCGTCTGCCGCTTCTGGAGATCGGAGAAGCTCCGCAATGGTGCTCCGCAGCTGATGGTAGGCTCCGATGACCAAGCCGAGCCCTGGAGGGGTCCGGCGAGGTCGGCGGAGGAGAAGCTCCAGGCCCGGATGACTCAAGCCCTCAGATGGGCTCGCAATGACCTGCAAAGGGAACCAGGAGACTCGCGGGTCGAGGGCAAAGTGCCTCGACCCGGTTAGGCATCGTGGAGGTGACCGATGGGGCGAGATGGGCGAGCTCCGGCGAAGCGATGGACGGAAGAGCTCGAACCCCAGCTCCTGTGCGAGCTGGGTTGGATGGGGGTATGGAGAAGGTGCGCGGAGGGAAGGCGGAGGTGATGATGGACTCCGATGATCGAATGGGTGCGTGAGGTGGTCGGAATCGACGAAACACGGCGGCGGTGCGATTTGGGGCAAAATGGAAATTGAACGGAAACGTAGAGCTACGGGATTACCTGGGTGGTGGAGTAGACTGGGCTGGAGCTGGGGAAGCTCCCGGTCATAGCCTCTAGGGTCGTCTGGGCCCAAGGCTCAGAGCTCGCACCAATGGCGGAGCTACGGCGGAGCTATTCGCCGGATCAGAGGTCCGACCACTCTCTCCTCTCTGCGACACGGCCAACCTGGAGCTGTCACCTCGGGGGTGGCTGTGGAGGTCACGGGGTGAAGAAATGGGGAGCCAAAGATAGAAGAATTTGGTGGCGGAGCTCGCTTAAGTAGGTTGGGGGGATCTGAAAAGAACAGCTCGGGTAGGGTCACGGTGGCGCGCGGACCCCGAGGTCGATGCCCGGCGAGGGTGTCGGATGTGGGAGGTGTCAAACGGAGCCGGGGTTTAGGTGTTAGGCAATCGGGTAGAGCGGGTATAAATCCGAGAAAAGAGTCCGGTGCTCGAACCCGTGAAGAGTGGTCCTGGGGGGGGTCAGTTGACCGGGCGGTCAACATCCCCAGGGCCAATGGCTGAAGGCCACGTGGCTGGATTAAGAAGTGACAAATACACATAGTTAGGGGCCGAATCAGCAAAAACCCAAAACATGAAATATTTTTATTTTATTTTTTTCTATTTTTTGGTGATTTTTAATTAGTTTTTGGAAATAAAGATAAGGTGTTTACAATATATAGCTATATATAGGTATATATACAATATGTAGGCTTTTGATTTTTGATTTTTAATTATTATTTTTGTACAATTTTATTCCTATTTTATATTTTATTTATTTATAAAGTAAGGAATAAAAGAGTATTTTTATTTGGTTTTTATTATTTATGTATATAGGTAAAATAAATAGATATATACATCTATATACATGATATATATACAATGTATTTTTGTGTTTTGAATTTTGTAATTTTTATTTTATTTTTGTTTTGATTCTTTTCATTTTATTCATTTACAATATATAATATAGGATATTTACAAAAAGTTTAGAAAATAATTGTATTTATTTAAAAGGTTGAATAAATATAGTAGTATGGTTTATGTACATGGTGAAAGGGCATTTTTGAACTTTTTTTTATTTTCAAATTTTTATTTTGTTTTTAAATTAATAAATATGTACAAATATTTACAAATATATTTTTGGGTGAGGTAAACATTTTTATTTTATTTACATAAATATATACACATGAGCCCCTATCTCCCTCTACTTGGCTTTTATGCGGTCAGGCCCATACTGAGCCCTCCCTTGGGTTAGGTTGCTCAATATTTATTCTAAATATTTCCCTCTTTTTCTTTTTGATCTTTATTCTTTTATTTTTGCACAAAAACATGCTAATTATAGGTTTTTACACAGTGCATGCTTTTGCTAATTATCCCTATTTACACATATCTACATGCATTTGCAAAGGTTTTTGTAGCTAAAATATAAGAATAAAGAGTGATGAATGGGTATTCATCAAGCAACCTAACCCAAGGGAGGGCTCAGCATGGGCCTGACCGCATAAAAGCCAAAGTAGAGGGAGATAGGGGCTCTTGTGTATATATTTATGTAAATAAAATAAAAATATTTTCCTCACCCAAAAACAACACTTGTAAATATTTGTATATATTTATAAAATATAAAAACAAAATACAAAGTTAAAAATTAAAAAGAATCAAAAATACCCCTTTCATCATGTATATAAACCATACCTATATATTTATTAAGCTTTGAAAATATATAAAAGTAATTTTTATAATTTTTGTAAATAGTCTATGTTATACTTTTTAAATAAATAAAATAAAAATAATTAAAATCAAAACAAAATAAAAATAGAAAAATCAAAAATACAAAAAAATACATTGTACATATACCATGTATATAGATGTACATATCTATTTATTTTACCTATGTACATAAATAATAAAAATAAAATAAAAACACCCTTTTATTCCTTATTTTATTCTATAAATAAATAAAATATAAAATAAGGATAAAATTGTATAAAATAATAAATAAAAATCAAAAATCAAAACCTTGTATATATTGTATATACCTATATATAGCTATATAATGTAAATACCGTATTTTTATTTCCAAAAAATAATTAAAAATCACCAAAAAATAGAAAAAAATAAAATAAAAATATTTCATATTTTGAGTTTTTGCAGATTCGGCCCCTAGCTATGTGTATTTGTCATCTCAAGATTCAGCCACGTGGCCGAACCGCATTGGCTCCTGGGGATGTTGACTGCCCGGTCAACTGGCCCCCCCAGGACCACTTCCCACGGGTTTGAGTGGCGGACCCAACTTCTCGGATTTTTCCCCGCTCAACCCGATTGTCTATCACCCAAACCCCGGCTCCTTTTTGCACCTCCCGCATCCGACACCCTCGCCGGGCATCAACCTCGGGATCCGCGCGCCACCATGACCCTACCCGAGCCTTTCTTCTCGGATCCCTCCAGCCTACATAAGTGAGCTCCGCCACCCATTTTATCCATCTTTGGCCATTCCCCTTCTTCCCTGTGAGCTCCAGAGTGACCGCACGAGTGACAGCGAGCATCTCCGCCGGTTGCAGCGAGGCGAGGAGGAGGAACCCACTGATCCGGCGATACACCCGCCGCAGCTCCGCCACCTGAGCGAGCTTCGAGGCCGAGACGACCATTGAGGCCAAGACCAGGAGCACCCCCTGCTCTTCCCCAGTCTCATCGATCATTCAGGTAGCCCATTAGCTTAGCTATTTCGTTCGATTTCCGCTTTGCCCCAATTCGTCCCGCCGTCGTATTCCTTCGATTCACCCCGGTTCCGACCACTGTTCGACCATCGGACCCGACCGTCACTTTCGCCTCTCTCCGCCGCACCTTCTCCACCCATTCACGCAACCCAGCTCGTACAGGAGCTGGGAACCAGGCTTCACCGTCTTCCACCTTCGCCGGAGCCTGTCGCCCCGACGCACCGACCATCCCCACTACGCCTAACTGGGTAGAGGCACTTTGCCCTCGACCCGTGAATCTCCTGAGTGGTTTTGCAGGTCCAGAGGAGGCCATCTGAGGCCTCTCGACAGTCAGACCAGGAGCTTTAGCTCCGCCACCCTCGTCGGAGCTCCCCCGAGCTCGGTTGGGGCATCGGAGACCATCAGCTGCTGCGCACCTTCACGCCGGAGCTCCTCCGATATTCAGGAGCAGCAGAGGAGGCCGGAGACGCTTTCACGAGGCCGGAGAACTTTGCCGGCCGCCTGTTCATCCAGGACCTCCAGCCGCCGTCGATCGCCCCCGTCTCGCTCCAGTTCAGATCTTGGCCGTCCATCCCTGGAGCATCCTGCAGCGTTCGATCAGAGAAGGGACGATCCGGAGCGCCCACCAGTCCCAGCCTTCCGATCAGCCACGTGGAGCGCATCCAACGACCCCGCTTAATAAAGGGTAATTTACCCTTTGGCCCTTATCTTTGTTTTATTTCGTTTGAGTCCTGTAAATATTTAAATACGTTGTTTAGTTTTAGGTTTAATTGCATAGAGGACCCTGAGCTTTAGTGTAATTGCATATATACCCCTGCCTGTTGTGAGCCACGTGCTTCGTCACGTGTTACTTTGGTGTATTTGCAGTCTATGCCCTTGTAGTTCTGGTTGTTTATGAATGAATGAAAGGTTTTAGTTAATTGCATTTATACCCCTGTGCGTGGTTGTTTTACGCATGTGCGTTATTTTTTGGGTTATTTGCAACCGAGCCCCCTGGACTTTTTGTACGTGTTACTAATAGGTCCTCGGGACTTACTTTCCTTACATATAGGTCCCTGAGTGCCCCAGGCACGCGCTTGGCGCGTGATTTGCTGAGTTAATTGCACCAGGACCCCCAGAACTTTGGGTATTTGCATTTCAGTCCCTATGCACTGTACCCTTTTGTTATTTTTGAATAAAATATCAAATCACCTCCAAATTCGATGAAAATTTGATACATGGCTCCTGCCATGGTGTAGGATTTTTGTGAATTTTTGAGGACATTTTTGATTTTGTTTGTTATTTTTAAAAATTCAAAAACCTTTATTTTTGTAACTGTCTGATTCGAAAAATCACAAAAAATATAAAAACTCTCCTAAAAATTCTATAAAAATTAGTTACTGTTTAGTTTAGTTTGTTTGATTTTCTAGCCAATTTTGGCTATTTTTCATTGCTTAAAAACCTTAAAAACTTAAAAACCCCAAAAAACCCATAAAAATTCTAGTAAATAATTTAAAAATCTGAAAATAATAAAGTTGGTACCCAAATTTTCCTTATTTTATCTATTTTACAGGAAAAGTACCTCCAGGCCATTTTGAGGCCCTTAGGTATTTTATCTAGGGCTTCTTGGCTCGGCTGGACAGTACCCCTTGTTTTTGCTATTGTTTGATTTTTAGAAAATAAAATAAATATCAGAAAAATCCCAAAAATTCACCAAAAACATAAAAAATATAAAACACATAAAATATTTTTGTTTTAATTTTTGGTTGAATTTTGTTGCTTTAAATAATTTGTTGAAAGTGTGCTTGTAATTGCTTTTCTTAATTCCTTAATCATTTAAAAATCCAAAAAAATATAAAAATCATTAAAAACCACTAAAAACATTTTCCTCTTTTATTTTATTTGTTTTTACTACTTCGTAGGCCTTCGGCCAATCCGTGCTCCTTGAGTTCGACCCTGGGTGCTATACCAGGTTAAACACATAGCAGGACCGCTTTTCGTGCTTGATTGATTTTATTTGTTTCGAGTGGTTCGATTTTTCTTGATATACCCGGTCTGATCGCTTGGGTCGCAACGACCCTATTTCTGTACCTCATACCCGAGTGGACAGACCTGTTATCAGAATGGCGCCGTTGCCGGGGAGCACGGCTTAGTAGTTCTTTTTATTTTTCATTTTTGATTTTTCCGTGGCTTTTCGCGGCTCTTCCAGAGCTCGCGGCTCTTCGCGGCTTGTTGTCTATATTTTATTTTCACTTTATTTTGCTTTATTTTCTTTTTCTTTTATTTTTGTTTTTGTTTTCTTTTGTGTGTTTATTTTATTTTACATTTTTGCATATATACCCTTTTATTTTCATTTTGATTTCTTTTTCCTTTATTATTATTTGATTATTGGTTCTGACCACTCTGTTTTCTCTTGCGAGGGTCCGAGGACCGAGGCGGCTACTCTCGAGAAGCCGAAGCAACCGCGGGATTCGGAGGCGGCTCTTTTCTTCGCGGAGCCGCAGGAGAGAGTGAGAGAGAGTTGAGTGGGTGAGGATTAGGGTAGACTCTTATTTCATTTCATTATTATTGTAATAATACAGGACACTCTTGGAAACTTGTGGATTTCTTAGCGGGTCTGTTTCGCCGAGCACCGGTGTGCTCGGGGGACCCGTAGGACCTTAGCGGTTTTTCGCGGTTTTTACGCAGCTTTCTTTTCCTTTTTATTTCTGCCTTTTCCGGTGTTTACGCGGTTTTTGCTCGAGCCCCTAGACTTAGGAATTTCTGGTGATTATGCCGTAATTAGTAGGATCCACACACCTAACTGCTTATCCGTTCCCATAGATCGTTAATTGGACCTTCTTAAAAATCACTAATAAAAATAACCGACTCATTTGCCTTCGTAGCCTACGTGCCGCAGCCCGTCCTGTAAAGCGCTTACTCCTACCCCCGATTTGTCGGACAGAGGAGGGACG
The DNA here is from genome assembly GCA_037367405.1 of Ottelia alismoides. NCBI lineage: Eukaryota > Viridiplantae > Streptophyta > Magnoliopsida > Alismatales > Hydrocharitaceae > Ottelia > Ottelia alismoides. Next base: position 181,227 of record JAZKJV010008463.1, on the reverse strand, counting down.
GGCCAAGACCGGACCCTTTGGCTTGGAGGTCGGTGACCGGTTAGACGGTTCTTCGCTAGAAATTGCTCATCTAGGACTCGGCTTTCCCGTTGCATCATATAGGTAGTTTTCTTTCTGTCTTTACTTTTATGCGCGGATCATATTGCATGTAGAGTGCTGGAGACAGGTACGCATTTCTTACTCAGCATGCATCATTGATTTATCGCGCATCGGCTTTTTCGTCTTCTCCCCCCTGTTTTGGACTTAATAATCAGGAGAACCAAAAAATTCATTAGGCCATTTGTTTGCTTTGAAAAATACTAAAAAGTGAAACCATAAAATTGGGACTGGCTAATACTATTGATCTTAAAATCCGCTCACCCTAAAAACCTTGTCTTGGGGAGAGCAACCCCCTCATTGTATGGATTGGATGCGCGAGAGAGTGACCCGCACCCTAGGTAGAGCCCCCCGGTGCTAGTCCCGACTGATTACCGACTTTTTCGTGCGGGACAGTCGGTTGGGATAGCATCGGATATCCTAACAGGTCACGTAAGCGCTCTGATATTTTGTGTGTTCACCAAATAAAATTGACAAGATAATTTGACCGAACTTTCACGGTCTTCAGCTCGTGTTGCGTTGGTGAACCAGGGGTTTGTTTGTGATCATAGTTTCTCCAGATCTCATCCGCACTACTCGCCAGATCAAGATGATGGGTAGACGGTCTCTTAGGCAGCCTCTGGCTGCACAGCTTTCGGGCACGTCCACCTCATCATCTAGGTTGGCTCGTGAGAGCTCAGACCCGCTCTCCGAGCCCGAGTACGACTCCATCCTGTTCCCCCTCGACCCCCTTTCTGTTCTACCTGAGAGACACGAGCCCGAGGAGAGACTGATTGATTTGACAGCACCTGAGTTGGGCTCGTTTGATTTTGCAGACGTCGCTATGGCCGGAGCCGGCAGTTCAGATGATCACTCCCGTCATCCCGAGCATTTTGTACTTGACCAGGGAGCGATCAACTCCACCCTGATCGCATCACTTGAGACAGTCCAGCAGCAGTTACACGATCAGGGGGCATTCATGATAGAGATGAAGCGAGAGTTGGAGAGGCTCAGAGCAGCAGAGCGAGCCTGAGGAGATACCTGATGCAGAGGCACGAGCCGCAGCAGCAGCAGCGGCCGCAGCAGCAGCAGCCGCAGCCGCCGCAGCGGGAGGCGCCGCGGCAGGAGGATCACCACGACCGATGCGGGATTTACACAATCCCGGATCTACTCTGATGCATCATTGGGTAGTGGTGCCGGCGATCGTGGGGGACTTCAAGTTCCCCCCGAACACCTTGCAGTTGCTACACCGCTTCCACGGACTTGCCACTGAGGAGCCCTCCTCCACCTCCAGGAGTTCCTGATGATCTGCAGCACTGTCCACGATCGCCATGTGGACCAGGACACGATCCGGATGATAGCCTTCCCGTTTTCACTGGCAGATAGAGCAGCCACCTGGCTGAAGCATCTTGGGAGGTTTGTCTACACCTGGGAGCAGCTCCGCACCAAGTACTTGAACAAGTACTATCCACTCGGGCGGACGAATGCAGCGAGGGCCTTGATCAGCAACTTCTCCATGTTCCCCAACGAGCAGTTTTACGAGGCATGGGAGAGGTTTTGAGAGCTCCTAGACCGATGCCCGCACCACGACATCTCCAAGCCAAACCTAGTTCAGAGCTTTTTCAGCGAGTTGACGCCAGAGCTTCAGGGTCTGGTGAACGCTTTGCCAAGGACCACGACCAGGTCTGGGCCATCTACGAGGAGATGGCCGAAAACTACATGGTGATGTCCCAGACCAGGTTGTATACTCAGAAGACCCAGCCACACCAGCCAGGACCCGTGCAGTACCAACGGATAGCACGGGTCGATGCAGGTCCATCCAGTTCGTCCGCAGCCGCAGCAGCACAGGCAGAGTCGACAGCTGCGGACATGGGTATCATCAGCGAGAAGTTGGACCGCATGGAGCTGATTGAGAAGAAGCAGTGCCAGAGCATCACTCAGATGGAACAGATGGCACAGGTTCTGAGCGACATGAAGACACAGCTCATGTGTCTCCAGGAGGCACAGACGGCTTCTCAGCCCCGTTTTCAGTCGCGAGGCGACTCCGGCAGCAGCAGCAGCTCGTCCCAGTGCTCCAGCACCCCTGTGCAGCCTAGACAGGTTCATCTTGTATAGGCGGAGCCGTACCAGCAGCCGCAACCCACCTACCAGTCCCCACCATCTCCAGAGATGCAGATGGTGGTTTACCAGCCGGATCAGCCTCTGGCAGTACTCCCGCCAGCCCCCTATGATGCCGAGCCGTTGATGGATGTCAACGGGATTCGGTATGACCGCCCCCAGCCTGGGATCCGACAAGACCATCCCGGATTCAGGTGGGGGAGTGGTGGTGCCCAGCCCCAGCAGCAGCCGTCAGGACAGGGAGGGCAGTACTCCCAGCAGAGAGATCACCAGCCGCAGCAGCAGCCCCCAGCATATCAGCAGCACCAGCCATCATCCTTCGGTCCTCGTCCCTATCAGCAGCAAGGACAGTCGTGGAGGCGTGAGCAGCAGGCTCACCCAGTTCAGCAGCCTCACCCCCAGAGAGGCTACCCGTCGGGCTCCCACGAGAACCCCGCTTTGGATGACATCGCCCGCCTCCTCACAGACCAGCAGGCCACATTCAGACGGGAGATGGACGAGTTCCGCCAGGAGATGCGGGACTTGGTGAGAGAGAAGGCCGCCATTCCAGCCCAGATTGAGCCGAATCCGAATAACCTCAAGTGGAAATCTAAGCAGGTAGTACACACTGAGTTTGCCACTCCTAGTGACCCATTTGTTGATACATCTTCGGATCTATTTGATGCTGATTTTGTCACACTTAGGAGCGGTAGGACCCCAGCAGGCGGCGGCACCCCATCTGAGCTTCACCGCGAGGATACTTCAGAGGCGCCACATGAGGAGGAGGAGAGCGGTACTGAGGCCGCTCCAGATGATGACGGTGGCACTGAGGCCACCAAGGATGCTGATCCCACCGGCGGTACTGAGGCCGCCGCTTCACCAGATAGAGGAGGTGGTACTGACGCCACCAGTTCAGCCGAGCCAGCCCGCGGTACTGATGCCGCGAGACATCTACCAGCAGCAGCAGCAGAGCCAGCCCATGGTGGTACTGAGGCCACCGGTGTTTGTATAGAGAGAGATGTTGTCTTTCCCCACCTTGATGTATCTCAGGACTTTGGTTTGAATAAAGGAAAAGGTTTAGTTTCTTCTGGTCCCACTGTGGTGCATGATGTATGTGTGGATCCGGTCATCGAACCGTCTAGGCCTTTTCCTAGTCCTTCATCTGCGAAGGACCCTGTGATCCCCTTCCCTAGAGCCCTTCAGATGGGGAAGGGGAAGAAAAAAGAAAATCCAAAAAAGAGAGAGCTTGAGGAGTTCAGCCAGAGCATGATCGATCGATTCCACATCCAGCTGACCCTCCAGGAGGCTTTGCAGCACATCCCCCTGCTCCAGCGTTCTTTGAGAGACAGGACTACAGTCAGGAGGAGGAGGAGGAACCACACTTCAGAGATCCATGTGCTGACGAAAGCCACGTGTTTTGCGATCCAGAACCGTCTGCCATCCAAGAGGCCAGATTCAGGGGCCCCATATGTCAGATGCCAGATCAGTGAGCAGAGGTTCGACCGTACTCTTCTAGATAGCGGATCGTCGATCAACCTTCTTCCGGCAGCCCTTCTCGACCGCTTCGAGTTGGGCACTCTTCGACAGAGCAGGACAGTCCTTCAGTTCGCTGATCGATCTGTCAAGAGGCCGAAGGGGTTGTTACGGGACGTTATCGTCACGATTCAGGGCCTGAAATTCCCCGTGGACTTCGTAGTGTTGGACATGGAGATCCCTGAGTCAGTGGCCGATACCCCCATCATCCTCGGTCGTCCATTCTTGGCCACAGCCAAGGCGGTGACTGATCATGATAGCGGGAAGGTGTACTTTCGCGTCAAGGGCGAGAGTATACAAATAGAGATGGTCGAGGACTACAGAGCTAGAGAGAGAGCCCGCTCAGATGCGAGTACAGATTTAGAGCAGCTGACAGACATAGAGCCAGACATCCACCAGGACTGTGATTTTGTGATCACAGACGATGAGGCAGCTTGGGCAGATCTTGCAGCACAGTCCATCCTCTCATATTCAGATACAGCTGATGCCGAGATGATAGCAGAGGAGAGTCTGGAGAGCACAACCCTGGTTCAGGATACCACAGAGGCAGCAGAGCCGGTCCTTGATCGCTACACGGATTCCAGTGATAGTGGTGCTGAGGCACCCTTGCTCTACGGTGGTACTGATGCCACCGCGGTTGATACAGATCCCTGTGATTCAGAATCTGATTGGGCCGATTGTGACGATCAGATGCCAGACCTGATTCCACCTGAGCCTACAAATGAGGAGGAGGCAGATGCAGAGCCGAGCAGAGACAGTGCAGTTGAGCAGCCTTCTCCCGATCCAGTTTGCGAGAGTACGCTTTCACTTTCCCAAGCAGATTTGGCAGACTTAGCAGCTTTCACTCAGTTTCTTCCGCAGCCAGAATTGCCAGCACCCAGCATTCCAGAGCTGAAGCCGCTCCCTACTTCGCTGAAGTATCGATTCCTTGCGGGCGAGCCAGAGATGTACCCAGTCATCATCTCCACCGAGTTGACTGGAGAGCAAGAATCCCGTTTGATGGGGGTTCTTGAAAAGAACCGCAAGGCGATCGGATGGAGCGTAGCAGATCTCCATGGGATTAGTCCATCAGTGTTCTCCCACCATATCTATCTCGAGGAGGGGGCGAAGCCGTCGCGTGAGTTCCAGCGGCGACTGAACCCCAACCTGAGAGAGGTTGTGATGAAGGAAATATCAAAATGGTGGAGTGCAGATTTTATTTATCCTATTTCCGACTCCAAGTGGGTTAGCCCCTTGCATGTGGTGCCCAAGAAGACGGGCATCACGACTGTGATCAGTGAGTCGGGAGAGGAGATTGCTACACGAGTACCCACCTCTTGGAGGGTTTGTGTTGACTACAGGAGACTCAACCAAGCCACCAAGAAGGACCATTTCCCCCTGCCTTCTATTGACCAGATCATCGAGAGACTGGCAGGGAAGAGCCATTATTGCTTCCTGGATGGGTACTCGGGCTACAACCAAGTGGCCATCGCTCCTGAGGATCAGGAGTAGACCACCTTTACCTATCCCTTCGGTACATATGCTTTTCGACACATGCCATTTGGGCTATGCAATGCCCCTGCGACTTTTCAGAGGTGCATGCTGTCGATCTTTTCAGACATGGTAGGGGAATGTTTGGAGGTCTTCATGGACGATTTCTCGGTCTACGGCGACGGATTCGACTCCTGTCTTGACTGCCTAGACCGGGTACTCCAGCGATGTATTGAGTTTCATTTGGTTTTATCTTGGGAGAAGAGTCACTTCATGGTGACTCAAGGGACGGTGCTTGGCCATATCATCACCAACAGGGGCATGGAGGTTGATCCGGCCAAGGTTGATGTCTTAGGAAACTCGCACCGCCGTCCAATCTGAGGCAGCAACGGTCATTCCTGGGGCACGTTGGATTTTATAGGAGATTTATTCAGGATTTCAGCAGGATTGCCCGACCGTTGACTGACCTCTTGACGAAAGACACCGAGTTCCTTGTCAATGACAAGTGTCTTTCGTCGTTTGCGACTCTCCAGCAGTGTGTTATTGAGGCTCCTGTTCTCCAGCCGCCTGATTGGTCTCTCCCATTCGAGATCATGACGGATGCCTCCGATTTTGCCGTAGGGGCAGTGCTGGGACAGAGGAGGGATGGAGTTCCATTTGCCATACACTACGCTAGCCGCACATTGGATTCCACCCAGCGGAATTACACGGTCACAGAGAAGGAGATGCTAGCCGTAGTGTTCGCCCTAGATAAGTTCAGATCGTATATCATTGGATCTAGAGTGACTTTGTTTATAGATCACACCGCCATCAGGTACCTCATGGCAAAGAAGGATGCCAAGGCCAGATTGACTAGATGGATCCTTCTACTCCAGGAGTTCGACATTGAGATCAAGGATAAGCCTGGAGTCAAGAATGTGGTGGCGGATCATCTCTCCCGACTAGAGCAGCCTGAGGATTCTGAGCAGATTGATCCTATTAGAGATACCTTCCCAGATGAGGCGATCCTTGCTATCGCCTCACTCCCATGGTACGCCGATATTGTGAACTTTCTCGTTGCTAGGAAAGTCCCACAAGATTGGCCCAGGCAGAGGCTTGAGACCTTCCTCGCGAAGGCCAAGTCCTACCATTGGGAGGATCCCATCCTTTACCACGAAGGAGGGGATAGCGTTTGGTGTCGGTGTATTCCTCAGGAGGAACACCATAGCGTCCTCACTTACTGCCACAAGCTTAAGGCAGGAGGACATCATTCTGGGAGGAGAACGGCGCAGAAAGTTCTCCAATCCGGCTTGTGGTGGCCTACTCTCTTCAAGGACTCTGATGAGTTCGTGAAGAGGTGTACTGACTGTTAGAGGATGGGCACTTGTGGACAGTGTGATATGATGCCGATGCAACCCATTCACTTTTGTGAGGTTTTTGACACATGGGGCATCGATTTCATGGGTCCATTCCCTAAGAGTCAGGGATTTGAGTACATTCTGTTGGCCGTTGATTATGTGAGTCGTTGGGTGGAGGCTATCCCCGCCCGAGCCGCTGATGCGAGGACCGTTTGCAGATTTTTGAGGAAGCACATCATCACACGGTTCGGGGTTCCACGAGTTCTGATTTCTGATGGGGGATCTCACTTCATCAACGACCAGGTGAAGGCACTTGCTAGCGAGTTCGGCATAGACCATCGTGTTGCTACACCTTAACATCCACAGACGAATGGTCTAGCCGAAGTGTCGAATAGGGAGATCAAGACTATTCTGCAGAAAGTCGTCCGCCCTGACCGAAAGGATTGGTCACAGCTTTTGGACTCGGTCTTGTGGGCATATAGGACGTCTTTCAAGACACCTTTGGGCACATCTCCCTTTCGCCTCGTATATGGCAAGCCATGCCATTTACCTGTTGAGCTGAGGCACAAGTCACTATGGGCAGTTACAAATATTTTGATGGATCCAGATGGTATGGGAGACCAGAGGAGGGCAGAGCTAGCTGCCCTGGAGGAGCTTAGAGATGCAGCTTTCTCAAGCAGCTTACATTACAAGGAGAAAGTCAAGGAGTGGCATGATTCTCATATCAGCCACAAGCATTTTGAGATTGGACAGAGAGTATGGCTGTTTGATGCGAGGCTACGATTATTTCCAGGGAAGCAACAGAGCAAATGGAAGGGACCTTATCTGGTTAGAAAGGTACACGACAATGGTAGCATAGATATATCCGAGTTGTCTTCTGAGAGTACCTTTCGCGTGAACGGCCAGCGGCTCAAGCCATTTCTAGATCATGAGCCGCGGGTCGTTGATCTTGCCCCTATTCACTTTGCGTGAGATGTGGTCTGTTGACTCACATCTAATGCATCTCACGCCTGAGTTTCACTGATCTTCCGCTGTATATAGATCCAGATGTCCATATCACTACATTCTTTAGTCCCACATCCCTTTCTCCATCTTATGATTATGCTATACTTAGGGTGCACTTTACCCTAAGTATAGGGGGGGATGTGAGACCTTTCGGGTATTTCTTTTATTTCTGTCTACCCCTGTTTTTGCTGCCTATACTTAGGGATATTTCACCCTAAGTATAGGGGGGGTAGACCCTGTACATTCTGCACTCAGGTTTTCCCTTAGTATACAGCCTGCTATACATAGGATTACTTGATCCTAAGTATAGGGGGGAGACTTGAGTCCCTCTTGACCTTTCATTTCTTTCCTTTTCACTATCCTATACCTAGCACGAGTTATGTCTTCTTCATCGCTCTTGACTCTGAGGACATCGTTCGAGCTAAGTATAGGGGGGTGTGTATATATTTCATATATACTTTAGCCATAACTCGTACTTTGTGTGAGTGTGTTAATAAATAAAATGGCTAAAACCACAAAAATTAAAAAAAATTCATGTACATAATCTTCTTTTATTTGCACATACATAGCTAGTGTACAAATTATTTTTGTAAAAATGATTTCAAAAATCTTTTGTGTAAAGCTTGTGTAAATATTTTTGTATCAAAATTATGTATATAGTACAAAATTTTTCCAAAATGTTTTGAAAATCAAAAGTTTGCAAAAATCTTGTGTAAATGTGTGTAAATATCTTTTTGCAAAACTTGCACTTCATGCATCATCCATTCATGATTTCAAAACATTTTTCAAAAATTTTGCATGATTGTAAAATTTGCGTAAATAAGCATCCTTTTTGTACATATGTATATAGTTTTTTTGGACGATAGTTGACATTTAAACTAGCCTGGAATCAAATGGAGAAATGGAGCTTGATTAAGATCTTAATCCACCTAATTTCTAAGAGGAACCTTGTAGGGCTTAGGTTTAAGGCTTTTCAGGTCCATGGTGACTTAATTCTTTGAGTCCACTAGGCTATGATCACATGTCATCTCAATGAGCCTAAGTAGAACACTTAACAACAACACATGACTCATATAGATTATGGCTTTACTTGGACACCAGCACTATGCACCGAGCTCTCTACGGATGAGGTGGTGAGGAGGCAGTCTTCCTTGACTTGGGGTAGCATATGAGGGTAGTACTTCTAGGCGGAACCTCTCTTCTTCTTTTAGTGAAGGAAGTGTGTCTCAACTTGGTCTGGTTGCCATGAGGTCTAACGACGGGAGTTGTGGGTTGCAATAAATCTTCAAAAGAGGGATAGTCTACTGGCTCAAGAGGAAAAACTCCTTGTATATATGCTGCACATGTATATGTTGTACAGATGCACTTGAAAAAAAATGTGCAAAAAGAAAAGAACTCCAAAAAAGTGGTGGGTCTGAGAGAAAATGATAATCCCACCGGAGTATGTATATAGAGTGCAATAAGCAAAGCTTGGTTTCATGATCCACCTGTTGTAGCTTGCAGCAGGGAGACTTGGCTACACTGGTCAAGCTCCCAAGGGTACTTGGCTACACTGGCCTTGACCCATTCTCTTCTTCCCCCTCTTCTTGAGCCGGTTGAACTTGAACTTAGAAGGGAATACCCCGCTCCTCGAGGAAAGAGTGGCCAGATTGAGGTCATAGAGTTACCTTGTTGGGGAGGGTTGTCAAGTTGCCATTTCTGAGGTAGAGAGCTTAGACTTCACATTCATAGGACAAGAAAAGATTCATGGTCTTCAGGGTTTGTGATTGATGACTTGTTCTGATCTGGAGCATTGAGGAGTCTTGGTTATAGATTGGTGGAACTTAGAGGCTGTTAGGTTTTAAGCTTAAGTCTAAATAAGGTTCCGACACATTAATAATCCAAAGATCTGATCGAGCTCCATACCCCAATTTAATGAAGGCAGGTTTAATAATCAACCTTGATCCATGTACATCCTCTTTTTCTTTTTCTTCCTTTCTTTTTCACTTCCTTTTCAAATAAGTGTTTGCTAAGGGACTAGCAAAGTTAAGTATAGGGGGGTGATGAATACCCATTCATCACTCTTTATTCTTATATTTTAGCTACAAAAACCTTTGCAAATGCATGTAGATATGTGTAAAAAGGAATAATTACCAAAAGCATGCATTGTGTAAAAATCTATAATTAGCATGTTTTTGTGCAAAAATAAAAGAATAAATATTAAAAAGAAAAATAGGGAAATATTTAGAATAAATATTGAGCAACCTAACCCAAGGGAGGGCTCAGCATGGGCCTGACCGCATAAAAGCCAAAGTAGAGGGAGATAGGGGCTCTTGTGTATATATTTATGTAAATAAAATAAAAATGTTTTCCTCACCCAAAAACAACACTTGTAAATATTTGTATATATTTATAAAATATAAAAACAAATACAAAGTTAAAAATTAAAAAGAATAAAAAATACCCCTTTCATCATGTATATAAACCATACCTATATATTTATTTAAGCTTTGTAAATATATAAAAGTAATTTTTATAATTTTTGTAAATAGTCTATGTTATACTTTGTAAATAAATAAAATAAAAATAATTAAAATCAAAACAAAATAAAAATAGAAAAATAAAAAATACAAAAAAATACATTGTACATATACCATGTATATAGATGTACATATCTATTTATTTTACCTATGTACATAAATAATAAAAATAAAATAAAAACACCCTTTTATTCCATATTTTATTCTATAAATAAATAAAATATAAAATAAGGATAAAATTGTATAAAAATAATAAATAAAAATCAAAAATCAAAACCTTATATATATTGTATATACCTATATATAGCTATATAATGTAAATACCTTATTTTTATTTCCAAAAATTAATTAAAAATCACCAAAAAATAGAAAAAAATAAAATAAAAATATTTCATATTTTGAGTTTTTGCAGATTCGTCCCCTAGCTATGTGTATTTGTCATCTCAAGATTCAGCCACGTGGCCGAACCGCATTGGCTCTTGGGGATGTTGACCGCCCGGTCAACTGGCCCCCCCAGGACCACTTCCCACGGGTTTGAGTGGCGGACCCAACTTCTCGGATTTTTCCCCGCTCAACCCGATTGCCTATCACCCAAATCCTGGCTCCGTTTTGCACCTCCCGCATCCGACACCCTCGCCGGGCATCAACCTCGGGATCCGCGCGCCACCATGACCCTACCCGAGCCTTTCTTCTCGGATCCCTCCAGCCTACATAAGCGAGCTCCGCCACCCATTTTATCCATCTTTGGCCATTCCCCTTCTTCCCTGTGAGCTCCAAAGTGACCGCACGAGTGACAGCGAGCGTCTCCGCCGGTTGCAGCGAGGCGAGGAGGAGGAACCCACTGATCCGGCGATACACCTGCCGCAGCTCCGCCACCTGAGCGAGCTTCGAGCCTCGGGCCGAGACGACCCTTGAGGCCAAGACCAGGAGCACCCCCTGCTCTTCCCCAGTCTCATCGATCATTCAGGTAGCCCATTAGCTTAGCTATTTCGTTCGATTTCCGCTTTGCCCCAATTCGTCCCGCCGTCGTATTCCTTCGATTCACCCCGGTTCCGACCACTGTTCGACCATCGGACCCGACCGTCACTTTCGCCTCTCTCTGCCGCACCTTCTCCACCCACTCACGCAACCCTGCTCGCACAGGAGCTGGGAACCGGGCTTCACCGTCTTCCACCTTCGCCGGAGCCCGTCGCCCCGACGCACCGACCATCCCCACTACGCCTAACTGGGTCGAGGCACTTTTCCCTCGACCCGTGAATCTCCTGAGTGGTTTTGCAGGTGATGAATCCACGTTTCATCATCTTTATTCTATCATTTTGGCCTTAAAAACCCTAGTAAATGCGTGTAAATAGGCTTAATTCATGCATTTTAGCATTCATGCATATGTGTGTAAATATTGTATAAAATGCGGTTTTTAAAGCCAAAATTATAGAATAAAGAAAAGAAAAGAAAAAGAATAAAATATTGTAAATATTTTATGACCCGAAACCCCGAGACCTAGGCATCTTGATGAATAGGTCGACAAGGAATAAAGTAGGGGGAGATAAGGGCCAAAATACAGATAAAATACCTATAGTTTTTATTCATTCTTTATTCATTTTGGGACCTATTTTTGGTTCCACTTTTTATTCATCAAATAAAGAAACTTTGTACATGAAAGTTGTAGATAATTTAATAAAGAAAAATACAAAATTGATTTCACAGAAAAATAATGCACAGATAAAAAGTTATGGTCTGAATAAAAATCCAGAATGCCAACTTCCCAGACCCGTATCTCACAAATAAAAACTCCAAATGCAGCGTACTCACCTTTAATTGTATATAGAAGAAAATAATCTAATTAATGGTGGTGGTTTCGCATTTGGCGGAGCTACGGTTTGAAAGTTGACTTTTGGACCCCCATTGTACACTTGTACATATTAAAATATTCAATTTATTATTTATTTATTATTTTTATAATTTTATATTTTTTAAAATGTTGTAAATAATACTTATAATAATTATGTGTATTAAAATCAGAATAAAAACATAACTAAAACTCAAATAAAAATACTTGTATATATTCAATACATAGATACATTACATACACTTATACCAATATAAAACATACTTGTATTTTATTAAATATACAAAACATATCAGAAAAATAAAATAAAAATATATTTATGTATATAAAAGTATTTTATAATTTTAGAAAATAAAAACCAAAATAAAATAAATTAAAAACACCTAAATAAAAATAAAACACTTAAATATACAGATATAGATACCTATAGGGGTATAAATGCAAACTTGTAAAAATAAATCTCATAAAAATAAATAAAAATCGTTATAAAATAATTTATAAAATAATAAACATTTTTTATTTTATAATCAAAAATTAATAAAATCGTTTACTATTTTTAAATGATTTTAGAATCATTTTCTCCAGGCTTTTTCCTGGTTGGTCCACGTGGACCAACCAGGGGGGTTGGAAAGTTGACCCGCGGTCAACTCTCTGACCCCAGCCTGCTGTGCGTCAGAATGCATTTTGTCTCATCTTCTCCCTTTTTTCGAGGCCGATCCTCTCATCGTTTGACCTCGATCTCTTCTGGGATTTTTCTCCCCTTTGATTGGTCATCCACGCCCAGCCTTAATCTCGGGGAATGGATCATCATGCCGCCCGTGATCTTCCCTCGAAGTTCGCCCCTTGGCCAACTTTTCAAAAAGAAACCCATCACCCCCATTCTCCCTTGAACCCTCTTCGACGCAAGTTTGACCTCGCTTGAGAGCTCCGGATCGACTCCCGTGACAGGGGAGCCTCCAGCTCCTTCGCGCGAGGCCAGGCGAAGGCCGGAGCGGCGCTCCACCACCCATATCCGGCCACGGCCGTGAGGTCCAATATCTCGCAGTTTCACCAGCTGCTCGAGGTGTTTTCTGCTCCTTTTTCTTGCATTTTCATACTTAGTGTAGTCTTAGGTTTAGGTCTTTCCATTCCATTTCAATTCAGACACCTTCCTTCGCCGAATTCACCCCTCGCCGGAGCAGGCTCCGGCGAGCGCCCATTTCCGCCAAACACCGCCCCAAACACCCCCGCGTTGCTCTGGAATCCTTTCTGTGGTTGTGTGCTTCCTGTGCAGGATCCCAGGTGCTTCAGACCCCTTCCTGGGTCGTTTTTTTGCGACCGCCGAGCTTCCTGGAGCCGCTCCCCCTCCGTTCACGCCGCGGTAGACTCCCGGCCATCTCTGGGCCATTTTGACCCTGCCGTGCATTCGAGGAGGGCTCCAGGAGGCTTAGCGTTCATTCAGAAGAGACGAGGAGACACTCGACATCAAGATGTAGCGGATCCAACGTCGTCCGAGCTCTGTTCTTCACGCGTTCGTCCTCCTTGCTCACGGGCCGTCGATCACTCCTCTGTTCTTGCTGAGCAGCAGCAGCCGTCGGATTGGGAGGAGCCAGGACCGCTCGATCAGTCTCCACGTTTTAATCTTGGCCCCTGGATCGCGAAGAGGTATCAGTTTCTGTGGCGTTGCCACGCGTATTAGTGGATGCGCCTCCTCCGTCCGATCGCGCGGGGTATTTTGCATTAACTCCCCCGCCGCTTTTTGTAATTGCTTATTAAATAGCAGAACATTTACTTGCTTTTATTTATTGCTGTAATATTTGCATAGCAGCCCCCGCATCTTTCGTAAATAACGTTTACACCCCCCGCCAGGCGCGCGTGCCAGTCACGTGCGCCCTGGCGTTTTTGCAAACTTAAACCCGCTGCTTTGAGTATTAGATTCTGGTCCCGAACATATTGTACTCAGTACAAATTTTGTTGAAAATATTGCGCTAAGGCCCCAGACTTCTTGAATATTACATTTCTACCCCTGGACGTGTGGTATTTTCCTTATGCTTCTAGTATTTTATGCATGCATCTCTAAAACCCTAAAAAATCTCCAAAAATCACGTTAAGTTCCTGTTGCATTGTAGATTTATGTCATATTTTTATTTTTCGTAATTATTGCATTTTATTAATTATTAAAAATCAAAAATAGCCATTTTCAGCACTGTGTGCATTACAAAATACCAAAAAAATATAAAAACTTCTCAGAAAAATCCCAAAAAAATATATTTTGTTCCTTTTAGTGTGTCTTAGCTCCAGACCAAAAATCATTAAAAAATACAAAACCAAACTCCTAAAAATTGCAAAACTCTAGAAACCTTCATAAAAATTTATAAAATTCATGAAAAATCCAAAAATAGTGTTTTCTTCTCCTGAATTTCCTTTGTTTGATTATCTTTAAGTGAAAATTAGAGTGGTGTATTTTTGCTACTGATTTCTATTTTATTTCTCCATTTCAAGTTTCAGCCTTGCTTTTTACCACTGTTTTCTTTATTTTGATAATTAAAAATACCAAAAACATTCTCAAAATTACCCAAAAATCACAAAAACAGTAAAAAAGTATAAAAAGACCAAAAAGACTTTATTTCATAATTTTTGAACATTTTTATATATTTATATAAATATCTCTTTCTCCTTTTTGTTACATTGTTCTTATTTTCCAATATTGAAAAAGAAAATATAAAAAAATATAAAATATAAAAAGAAAATATAAAATCAGTAAATTAAAACTCAAAATACAAAAATATAAAATTAAAAATCAAATAAAAATTATAAAAATTAAAAACCCACAAAAAAAATTAGCTTAGTGGACATTTGATCGCATACACACACATTTTTGAGCACTTGTGCCCCGTTCTACCTGTCTGCTCCCTGTGTTCGACCTCTACACATACTTGCACCTATACACATCTTGTTGTAGAGTTATAATAAATTTTAACTCCGCACATTTATTTTCATTGCTTGATTTATCTGTTGTGGGTTAATTGTTGTTTTAATCCGAATTTCGTGTGATCGATTCAGCGACTGAGTTCCCGCCTTGTGTGGAACTTAAGATCACCGATTTTCAGGTTAAACAGCAGGTCCAGAGGAGGCCATCTGAGGCCTCTCGACAGTCAGACCAGGAGCTTCAGCTCCGCCACCCTCGTCGGAGCTCCCCTGAGCTCGGTTGGGGCATCGGAGACCATCAGCTGCTGCGCACCTTCACGCCGGAGCTCCTCCGATATTCAGGAGCAGCAGAGGATGCCGGAGACGCTTTCACGAGGCCGGAGAACTTCGCCGGCCGCCTGTTCATCCAGGACCTCCAGCCGCCGTCGATCACCCCCGTCTCGCTCCAGTTCAGATCTTGGCCGTCCATCCCTGGAGCATCCTGCAGCGTTCGATCAGAGAAGGGACGATCCGGAGCGCCCACCAGTCCCAGTCTTCCGATCAGCCACGTGGAGCGCATCCAACGACCCCGCTTAATAAAGGGTAATTTACCCTTTGGCCCTTATCTTTGTTTTATTTCGTTTGAGTCCTGTAAATATTTAAATACGTTGTTTAGTTTTAGGTTTAATTGCATAGAGGACCCTGACCTTTAGTGTAATTACATATATACCCCTGCCTGTTGTGAGCCACGTGCTTCGTCACGTGTTACTTTGGTGTATTTGCAGTCTATGCCCTTGTAGTTCTGGTTGTTTATGAATGAATGAAAGGTTTTAGTTAATTGCATTTATACCCCTGTGCGTGGTTGTTTTACGCATGTGCGTTATTTTTTGGGTTATTTGCAACCGAGCCCCCTGGACTTTTGGTACGTGTTACCAATAGGTCCTCGGGACTTATTTTCCTTACATATAGGTCCCTGAGTGCCCCAGGCACGCGCTTGGCGTGTGATTTGCTGGTTTAATTGCACCGGGACCCCCAGAACTTTGGGTATTTGCATTTTAGTCCCTGTGCACAGTACCCTTTTGTTATTTTTGAATAAAATATCAAATCACCTCCAAATTCCATGAAAATTTGACACATGGCTCCTGCCATGGTCTAGGATTTTTGTGAATTTTTTAGGACATTTTTGATTTTGTTTGTTATTTTTAAAAATTCAAAAACCTTTATTTTTGTTACTGTATGATTCGAAAAATCACAAAAAATATAAAAACTCTCCTAAAAAATCTATAAAAGTTAATTACTGTTTAGTTTAGTTTGTTTGATTTTCTAGCCAATTTTGGCTATTTTTCATTGCTTAAAAACCTTAAAAACTTAAAAACACCAAAAAACCCATAAAAAATCTAGTAAATAATTTAAAAATCCAAAAATAATAAAGTTGGTACCCAAATTTTCCTTATTTTATCTATTTTAAAGGAAAATTACCTCCAGGCCATTTTGAGCCCTTAGGTATTTTATCTAGGGCTTCTTGGCTCGGCTGGACAGTACCCCTTGTTTTTGCTACTGTTTGATTTTTAGAAAATAAAATAAATATCAGAAAAATCCCAAAAATTCACCAAAAACATAAAAAAATATAAAACACATAAAAATATTTTTGTTTTAATTTTTGGTTGAATTTTGTTGCTTTAAATAATTTGTTGAAAGTGTGCTTGTAATTGCTTTTCTTAATTCCTTAATCATTTAAAAATCCAAAAAAATATAAAAATCATTAAAAACCACTAAAAACATTTTCCGCTTTTATTTTATTTGTTTTTACTACTTCGTAGGCCTTCGGCCAATCCGTGCTCCTTGAGTTCGACCCTGGGTGCTATACCAGGTTAAACACATAGCAGGACCGCTTTTCGTGCTTGATTAATTTTATTTGTTTCGAGTGGTTCGATTTTTCTTGATATACCTGGTCTGATCACTTGGGTCGCAACGACCCTATTTATGTACCTCATACCCGAGTGGACAGACCTGTTATCACCCGTCAGAGCAAGCGGGAGGTGAAGGATGAGTCGGTGTAAGGGCTCTCCGGCGAGCGGCGGAGGGGGAGAACCGGTATCCCTGCTCCGGGGCGAGCCAGGGGGGAATGGAAGATCGGAGAAGGTGGAGAGGGGTCTGGTGGACGTGGTGGCGGTGTCGGATGGGTGAATGGGTGGCCGGAGACAAAGGGTGGAGGCGGCGGAGCTACACTACCAGAAATTGAAAAATCCTAAACTACGCTAATCTACGGGCTAAGAAGGTTACCTGGTGGAGGCGGTCGACTGGGCTGGAGCTCGGGGAGCTCCTGGGTCATTGCCTGCAAGGGGGCGTCGTCTCCCCGAGGCTGGGCGCGCTCGCGGCGGCGCACGGCGGAGCTAACCACCGGATCAGTGGTCTCCTAGGTACTCGTGCCTCGCTTTCACTCCAGAGAACTCGGCTGTCACTCAGGCACTCCGGAGGAGCTCCTTGGTGGCGAGCAGGAGGTCCAAAGATGCGTGAAAACCTCGCCGGAGCTGAGACTTTATATGATCAGGGGTCCGAGAAGGGAGGGGTCGGGCGAGCAGCACGCGACTCGGATCCCTAAGACCCATCCCGGGCGAAGGTCTGGGATGATCAGGGAGTAATCGGAGCCCGGGGTTAGGTGAAATGGATTCCGGATCGAGTGGGTAATAAATCGAGAATTCGGGCCGGTCACCCAGATCCGAGGTGAAGAGGGTCCGCGGGGGAAGTTGACCGGGGTCAACAAACCCCCGTGGACAAATAAGAATCCGCCAAGCACAATTTTTTTGTTTATTTATTTTAATATAGAAATGATCGAATTAATAAAAACTTAAAACATGAAAAATATTTATTTTATTTTTTTCTATTTTTTTTGTGATTTTTAATTAATTTTTCAAAATAAAAATAAGGTATTTACATTATATAGTTATATATAGGTATATGTACAATATAGGCTTTTTAATTTTGATTTTTAATTAGTTATTTTTATACAATTTTATTCTCATTTTTTATTTTATTTATTATTTTTATTTTATTTTTATTATTTTTATACATAGGTGAAATAAATAGATATGTACATTTATATACATGGTATATTTACAAAGCATTTTTTATTTTTAATTTTGTTATTTTTATTTTGTTTTTGGTTTCAATTTATTTTATTTATTTACACCATATCATATAGAATATTTACAAAATTTTTAGAAATTAATTTTATTTATTTATAAGGCTAAATAAATAGGGATGAGTGGACTATATACAAGGTGACTATGTACATGAGTGGTGTTTTTGTTTTCTTTTTGATTTTTCTATTTTTATCTTGTTTTTATATTTATAAATATATACAAATATTTACAAGCCCTTTTGAGTCTATTTTTGGGAGGAAAATATTTTATTTTATTTACATAAATATTTACACACATGAGCCCCTATCTCCCTCTACTTTGGCTTTTATGCGGTCAGGCCCATGCTGAGCCCTCCCTTGGGTTAGGTTGCTCAATATTTATTCTAAATATTTCCCTCTTTTTCTTTTTAATCTTTATTCTTTTATTTTTGCACAAAAACATGCTAATTATTACTTTTTATACAATGCATGCTTTTGGTAATTATTTCTATTTACAACTATATACATACATTTGCAAAGGTTTTTGTAGCTAAAATATAAGAATAAAGAGTGATGAATGAGTATTCATCAAGCGCCCGCGTCAATTGTGTCTGATAGAGATCCTCGCTTCATGTATAGATTTTGGCCTAGTTTACACAAAGCATTGGGTACACAATTAGAATTCAGTACTGCTTTTCAGCCACAAACTGATGGACAGTCCGAGTGAACTATTCAAACTTTAGAAGATATACTTAGAGCTTGTGCATTAAGTTTTAATGACAGTTGGGATAAACATCTATCTCTTATGAAGTTTGCTTATAATAATAACAATTAGGCGAGTGTTGGGATGGTGCCATATGAAGCCCTGTATGGTCGAGCATGAAGAACTCATGTTTGCTGGAACGAAGTAGGAGAGCGTAAATTGTTCCAACTTGAATTAATACAAAATACAATGGAGAAAGTTGAAGAAATCGAGAAAATTTTTAAGGTTGCACAAGACATACCGAAAAGTTATGCAGATAAGAGAAGAAGGGATTTAGAATTTCAAGAAGGTGATCATGTATTTCTGAAGGTATCATCTTGGAAGGGTATAAAAGATTCAGAAAGAAGGGAAAACTAAGTCCCCGATACGTTGGACCGTATGAAGTTATACAAAGAATTGGTAAGGTAGTGTATCGTCTTCGGCTTCTGCATGAGCTAGCAAGGATGCATGACATTTTTCATGTCTCTATCCTTTGAAAATATATTCCTGACCCATAAATGTCATTGAAGCACAAGAAATACAGTTGAAGGAAGACCATTCCTATAAGAGATTGCAGTACAAATTTTAGATTATAAAGTTCAGGAACTTCAGATGAAGAGGATACCACTGGTAAAAGACCGTTGGAGGAGTCATGCAATAGAAGAAGCTATGTGGGAAAGAGAAGAAGAAATGTGGTCTCAATACCCTCAGTTGTTAGCAAGATGACTGAGGTATGTAAATCTCGAGGACGAAATTTATTTTAAGTTTGGAAGAATTGTAATATTCAGGTATGATAAAATAGTTTATTTATGCCTAACATAATTCAAGGACGTCGATGGTTGGATGCCAAATATTGTTACCATATTTATTCTAGAATATACATATAAATATGGAATGACATAGATACAGATTGGTATGGATAAGACTTGAGAGGCCAAGTATACCTGACTAATAAGAGAGCGGATTGGGTAGTTATTTACGAGATGTTTGGATTGTGATTGTGAATGGTCTTATTTTAATGACAATACCCTCAGCTTATCAGATATGAATACAATGTAGATATTATTATTGACAGACATGAGTAACGTTCTACAAAACATATTCTTAAAAGGGATACAGAGTCAAATGTCTTAATTAATATAGAAGATATAGTAGTGGATGAAATAAATACATACATATATATCCACATATTTTATTTTGGTTGTAACACTTTTGCAAACTAAGTGTAATGAGTTGGTTAATTAAATATTATTAATCTAATGTTATTGGCCTGAAAAAAACGAAATTGAGAGAGATTTGAATAAAGGAGGAGGGTAAGATACGAAAAGTTCAAAAGCTAATTATATATTGACAAATGTTGCATGCTTTCGTAATTCTGGAGAGGATAAGTTGAGAGTCCTTTACACGTGTAGGATAATCTATACTCTATACTAAATCTGGGTACCCATCCCCAGCTCTTGCCACATCAACCCTCTTTCCCTCTTTCAAAAAACTAACAAGTTATCCCTTTCCCATCTCCTCACCCGACCCCCTCTTCCCGCGCCCTCTCTTTCTCCCATGCCCTCTTTCTTGCCACATCAGCCTTCATCCCTTCTCTTTCATATGTTGCCATGTGTTCGTCCTAATCCAAACTCAAGCACATGACCAAGCCCACTCATGCAAAAAAGATTGAAATTTTTATATTTCTTCATCCTCAATCGTGCCATGAGAATAGGTTTGTTTCAAAAAAATTCCACGTATCGGTTTCAATTGACACGTTCTTCCCCCAGCTTGCCACATGGCATGGCTTTCGCATAGAGCCCAATTTTGTCCATTTCTGTTGCGCATCTACACGTTGCACTCTCCAAGGGTTACCTATCTTCTTGCCGACTCCCTCCCTCTTTGCATGCGAAAGATGTGTTCCCCAACCAATATAGATGTCGATCCATTACACAATCTTTGGATACATGTTTGACATCTTTCAACGGCACTCTCGGAGTTGTGTTTCTTCTCTCCACCCTCATTCGGATACGACTATGCATCTTCCCTGCAATTAGATTCCCCTCTCTCGACACTCAGATCGCTTCACCCTGTGCTCCTGCATATTCCAAGAATCTCTACAATTAGTTTCCCCTCTCTTGACGCTTGATCGCTTCACCTTGTGCTCCTGCATATTCCAGGTATCTCTATAATTACCTTCCCCTCTCTTGACGCCCGAACGGCTTCTCCATGTACTCCTGCATATTCTAGGTATATTCCGTTCTCACTCCATGTGCCTATTATCTTCGTTCATCATTGCCGGACTCATGTTTTATTCTATTTGGGATGACATTGGAAATAGGAGTGTTTTGCTTATTTGTTCAATTGTCTATGATGTTGTAATATTCTCTCCGAAAATTTCATTTCAGATCTTTGTTTTATTGGTCTTATCAATTCAGTTGTTTGTATGCTTACTGCTAGGTATATATTTTTATCAGTATTCTAAGAAAAATATTGTTTTGTATTTAAATGACAATTTATGTAGCATGATTCAGATCATTTGGAAATGTCTCTTCTCTTCATTGTGATTAGCTTTCTCTCTCTCGACACTTGGACTGCTTCTCCAGCTCCTGCATATTCCGGGTATGTTCCCTGTGTGAATATCTTCGTTGTCATGGTTGGATTCATATTTTATTCTATTTGCGATGACATTGGGAATGAGTATGTTTTGCTTATTTGTTTATATGTCTATTTTCTATATTATTCTCTCTGAAAATTGCATTTCTCCTATTTACTTTGTAGGTAATCAATTCTATTGTTTGTATGCTTATTGCCACAATATATAATTTTTTCAGCAGTCTATGAACAATATTATTTTCTATTGGAGTGACGATTACGATTATGTAGTAGGAATCTGATTTATTTTCAGGTGGAAATTGGAATATGCTTTTATTGCAGTAACGTAAAAAGAAATGAGAGTTTCTTTTGTTAGTCTTATGAGATCCATTATTCGTATGCTTGCTGATGCCACATATATATATATATATATATATATATATATTTGCATCAACCAACAAAAATCAAGAAATGAGAGTGTTTTACTTATTTGTTTTGTTGTATTTGGTGCTAAATTGTTTTCTCTGTTTTATTTCAGATCTCTCTTTTGTTAGTCTTATCAATTCCATTATTCTTATGCTTGCTGCTGCAGTGTTATATTTTTCTTGCATCAACCTAAAATATCCATCATACTGCAATAACGGTGAGGTAAGTTGTCATCTTGAAACCTTCCAATATTTCAGACATGAATGTTTAAGAGACATTCCTATGGATTATTTGTCTTTGAACCATAAAATAGCGATGTAACTTGGATTTCTTCTCACATGCCATTTTGAAACTATTTAGTGCTTAAGAAACAACTATGATTTCGGTGAAATATGAGCCTTTGTAATGTATGTGCATATGGTTTATATTTTCTTTTTAGCATAATAAAATTTATTATGCTATTGAGAAAATTATGTTTCTTTCCGATTAATAATAAGAGGCGGTGATGATAACATTGCTCAAATATAACATGTGAGTGTTTACATGTTTAAGAGTAGTTGCTTATAAGAGATAATGATGATAACAATTGTTGTATATAATACGTAAGTAATTGTTTGTGAACAAAAGTAATGCAATCCATACTCTACTTTAGATTTAATTCATGCATTTTTTATATTATTGCAACTAAATTTGAATTCTTCTTGGAATAGCTTTTTTTAATTTGTTGTTGTCGTATGTCCTATGCTGTTAACTATATTTTTATATAGGAAACTGCATGAACTTTCTAATGTTTAGTATATAGCTGTTGCTGGCTCGAGGAACGTGACTTTGGTGTCGCTGGCTCGAGGAACTTGACTTTGCTGCTTAATTCTGAACAATTATTCTGATCTTTTTTTTAGATAAATATCTGCCACGCGATTATCCACATTAAATTTATTTCATGTATTTTTTCATTTCACCATAATCAAATTCGTAATATTCTTGGCATAACTTCTTTGATTGTTAGTTGTTGTCGTCGTATTGTTCTATGCAGTTAGCCATGTTTTGTAAAGTACACTGCATGAATTTTACATTGTTTAGCGTATAATGTTATATCAATAAAACATATGATATGTACATGTGATGTTGGCTTAAGAAATTTTATTTACGTGAATAATTTTATTTTGTTAATGATAGGTTTCTTTTCTAATTTGGGTGATTGTTTTGAACTTTGTGCATGTAATGTTGACGAATAGTCAATTAGGTAATAAAATGGTAACATGCATATAGTCGGGTTATATGAAAGAAAACAGTCCAGGTATGGCATCCTGTCTTATGCACTTTTTGCTTTTAACCTTTAATTTATGCTAGATAAATGGTCTTTTGTGTATATAGTATGTGACAAACATGTGTAATCCATATGTAGGAAATTGATGTTTTCACATGTTTATACTTATGTTCATACTGCATCGAAATAGTTTTTTTGTTTATTACATATTGTGATGTTATAGACATTTTGTAGTTTCTTTTAAATGCATTCTTTGCTTCATTAGATTCTTACAAGCTTAATTATTACCATCTGTTTGGTTGGGTTATGGAAGAAAATGGTCCAGGTATGCTCTATTTTCTACACTTCTAGCTTATAAATCTATAACTCTTATGGTTACTTTAGAATATGACTGTTCTCTACTCCGACCAATTTTCTTATGGAAAAAAACCTCTAGAACCTCAGATGACATGTAAAACGTATTGTTATTTTCTGTTGTTTCTGTATGCATTATCTTGATATGCAAGTTGCATTTTTATATATAACTTTTAACTTATAAAATTGTCGTACTCTTTCGGTTTACTTTGAGGGAAAAGCTATTCTATCGGTAGTTAGACTTATTTATTATAATTTCTAAACAATGTTTATCTTTATATACATGTATGATTAATAAATGAGAACATTAGGTATATACATATTCACCTGTCATGGTTCAAATTACTTCACAAAGGCAACGTATGATATTTTGATAATTTGATACAACTTACTTGACTGTATATTTTCTATGTTCTACATGATGGGGTTGCAGAAGTACAATCATAGTTATTATTGTTAATGTTAAACATGTCTTTATCTTCCGAGTATCTCGATAGTTGTATACGACTTACTTGACTGTATACTTTCTATGTTATGCATGACAAGGTTATAAAAGTACAATCATAGTTATTATTATTAATGTTTAACAAGAAGTTGTCTTTTGAGCTAATTGTTAACATTAATGATTGTTTAATATGAAATAATATTTGTTTCAAAAATATTATACATTTATTTTTTATATTTTAAAAATATAGTTTAATATAGTATTTAACTTTTATATTTTTTAAAATATTCCAAAAATTATATCAAGCCGCCGCGGAGCGCAGGCAAATATACTAGCTTTATACTAAAGCTGGGTCCCCAACCCCAGCTTTGGACACGTGGTTGCTTCCTCGCTTTCTCGCATTCCCGATTTCCCACTCATGCTGTTGCCTCCCCTATTCACATGCCCGACTCAGCTTTTCCCTGCATCTTCTCCTTGCAAACCCCCATCTCCCCCACACTGACATGTGTCTGCTGTGACTCTTCACCTTTCCCCTGCATCTCCTTGCAAAGCCCCATCTCCCCTGCACTGTTGTTCTAATAGTTCTCCCCATTCTCCCCATGTGGTTTCTTCTCACTTCTCGGTGTCGACAGCTGCCTTCTATGCTTATCCCCGTCACGAAATGTAAACAGGTTTTCTTCTCGCACCGCCTTCTGTTCGACGAGTGCCTCTTGCTCCCATCTTCCGTCTTCGTCTTCCTTACAACACCCTGTTCCTCCTACACCGCTAATCTGCAGGTTGTCTCTCCACGTTGTTTATTTCCTATTCTCGTTGTCGACGGCTGCCTTCTATGCTCCCCTTGTGACGAAAGCTAAATAGGGTTTCTTCTTCTCTCGCCGTGTTGTCTCAGACTACCACTTGTTGTTGTCAACTCTCCTCATCTGAGCAAATGTTATCGGGCTTTCCTTATGCTTTTCAGGTTGGAGGTTCTCCTATTCATATTATGTTTTTTTTTATTTTCTTAAGAATGTGAAATTCTTTTATTTTCATTTTTTGTTGGTGTTATTTGATTTATGTTAAGGTTTTCGATTTTTGCTTCCTTTTTATTTGCTTTTTTTATCATTGTCCCCCCACCCATTCTGTTGAGACATTTTTTTCGAATTTGCTTTTCTTCTTTTCATTTGATATTTTCTCCATATAATTTTTTGCTCGCATCTGTATCCTTTATTTTCTGTTTCCGTACATGAGATTTTACAGTTGTTGTTTTTGCTTTTCCATTGTCGACATCTGTATTCTGGGATCATCCCCAGGACGAACCCTAAATAGGGTGTTTTCCTTTTCTATTGTCGGCAACCCGAACTCTAAATAGGTATCTTATGTTTCCGTAGGCGTCTGCTCGATGACTGCCAGCTACTTTCATCTTCCTTTTTCGTTTGAAGCCGATCGATGATCATAATGCAGGGAAATATTAGTTTTTCTACTTGGAATTTCATATCATGTGCATGTAATTTATTTTATACACTTTATCTAAAATATTTTATGTCTTCTCTTTTTTTCAGGTCATTTACTGCCATTGTCCAAGGTTTCTTTCAGGTAACATTTACATTGAATTGTGCGGCATATGTTTAAATGCTACTATTTTTATATTTCATTTACATATATTTATTGGTGATAGGAATATTTCACATATCCCTATTTGTCTGTCAATTGTTTCATTTTTGTTTGTAGTATATGCATGTGGTACTCACTTTTCATGAATTATTAGCATGCATGTTCATTTATGCGAAGAAGAAATTGTTTTGTTTGCGTAAATCTTTACTTGATATTATAAAAAATTATTTTTACTGTAAAATTATGTTTGTTGTTATTTCTCTGTATTATTTACATGTATCTATATTCTTTATATAGAATAATATAATGATGTCACGTACATCATTCTCACTATATTTTTGTGATGTATGTATTTTCGTTTTAAGCGGAAAATGCTTCGTGTTTGTATTTCATATCTGCTTGCACAGTTAATTTAGGTTAGAAATTTTATTCGAAATATTTAATATTCAGCCATTCTTTCAGGTGATTTGCTGCCACTGCTCTTGGTTTCTTGCAGGTAATATTCATAATGTTATATAATTTTAGATTACATTACGTTCTTCATGCATTGATGCTGATGTTTTCATACCATTTAGAGAAATTTATTGATGACACAAATGTTTTGCAAAATTTTAATTGCATGCTGATCTTATCGAATTTTATTGTATTATATCCATGTGGATATAGTTACTTTTCATCGTATTAGTGACATGTATATGTATTCGTTTAAAGCCATGTATAATATATAGAATTAAATTTGGTTCGATGTAAATTTTGTTAGAGGTAGGGTCTCCATGAAGGAGAGGGAATAGTCTTTGATGTCCGTCATTTGTGTTTTGGTTTATTTAGCCGCTCCTTTTATGCTCTGATTGCAATGTTTCCTATGGCTTATTTTTCCTTCCTTCCGCCCTTACATGAATTCCAATTGGACTGAAGCAATTAAGTTGTTCTTCTTCTCAGTTGTTCTTCTTCTCACCAACTGATTCACTTAATTCTTAAAAAATCAAGCTTGCATTTATTTTAATTTTAGTATTTTTTTAAATATTGAACCTTTATCTTTTTATGTTGGGAAAAGGAAATTCATCGTAAGCATCGTAAGACACTCCACAGGAGTTCAAGTCTTTCATTCATTAGCCACGGAATTACATCATATTTTGATGCTGATTGATATATGAAATGATAGCGTACACCATCTTCCAGCATGGTTAACTTTATTATATATCTTACCCTCCAATAAATATACAAATTTTACATCATACATTACAAGTTCTATCTTTTTCGTTTAGATGTTTCTAGCCACAAGTAGAATAGTCCTTGATATTTATTTTTAAGACATGCATCAAAGATATGTTCTTCTAACATATACATCTTTTATCCTTTAGTTTTATATTCATATATCTCTTAAGGTAACACGCGATTCTGACTATAACCGATAACTAAACACTTTCTAAATGTAATTGTACTTGCAAAATTTTTATTTTTTCCTGTATGTTCATTCCATATATTTTCATAGGATGGGTTCCTGGATTAGATCATGATCCTCACCAAGGTGATCCATATGAATGTAATGAAAATATTGCGGTTTTGCCTTGAGATTGAGGTACCTTTGTTGGTTTATAAGTACATCCCCACTGGAATGCTTAAAGACAGTCAATGCGATTGCGTACCTCCACTGTGACTACAACAGTCCAATAAGTCATATCTAAGTTATTTCTTTATACTTTCTTATCAAATTGCAGCTCTACGCACACATGTAACTATTGTTGATTTCATTTGAACTTTTCAGGAACATCAATGGAGTGCTTATAAGCATTCTATCTAACCGAGAAGAGCAATGTATACAGCTGTGGAATTGTTCATGGGGAGCTCCTAATCCATTAAAAATCATTTTCCTTCTCAAGACCTTATGGCTTGAAGCCACCGTCAACGCTTTCTTTTGCAATTTATTACATAGCTTATTTTCCTAACTACATTAACAACTTCAGAAGCTCTGGACCTCTTTTAAGTTTTTTATATTTTGCAATTATATTAGTAGATATCATATGTTACATGTAACAGAAAATATTACCTACCATTCAACTTTTAAATGCAACAATGCATTTTAACATACTAAAAGTTTTATCTATTTCATCTAGGTATTTCTAGGCAAATGTAATGAACTACTCCATCTTCATTTTTAAAATATATATCAAAGGTATGTTCTTCTAACCTGAATACCTTCATTTTTTATTTATATTTCTATATTTCTTAATGTAATATGTGATTTATTTATATTTATATACTTCTTAATGTAACATGTGATTCTGACATAAACCAACAGTATGCTCTTCCAACATATACATCTTTGATTCTTTGGTTATATTCCTAGACCTCTTAGAGTAACTTGTGATTCTAACTACAACAAGTAATTAAACACTTTGCAAATATAAAGGTAGTTTTAAAGTTTGCAAATTTCTTCATATTTATATTCCATATATTCTTCTATCAGTTCTTAGATGAGATCATGATCCTCATTAAGGTGATCAATGTAGTGAAAATATTGTGGTTTCCTTGAGACTAAGATATATTTGTTACTTTACATGTATATCGACAATGGAACATTGTACAATTACCTCCATAGGCAGCACTCCACACCTCTGTCACGGGAGAAGAGATTATGCATTGCGATAGAAACAATCGGGGTGACTATGTACGTCAACTCAAACTTCATTATTCCAATATTTCATACATAAGTTATTTATTTACACTTTATTATAACCAAATTTCCTTCTAAAGGCCATGTGGTTTGAGGCCACTAACAAGGTTTTCTTTTATAATTTCTTTCATAGTTTAATCCTATAAATAAATCAACCTTGAATCTGTTTTACATATTCAAAACTTTGTAAAAAATGCAATTTATAAATCACTTATAAGCTAAGTCTTTATCCATGTTCTATATGGATATCATTTACTTTATTCGGTTCATCCTTTCCGTTCATGACAAGTACTCTTACCTACGTACTTTCTACAATTCCCATTTTTTGATGATTTCTTCTGTCCACCGCGAAGCGCGGGTATGCACCCCAGTTGGTACTATACGTAAAACAATGGCATGGCCTGCGCAAAGATGACACCATAAGTTGAGAAATTGTTCAATTTTTTTCGTGTTTTCTTCCCAATCTTCCTCTTCAGAATTTACAGGCCCTAATTTTGAAGATCCTACGCAATTTGTGAGACCTAATTTCAGTTTGGTTTCGTTATGCTTTATGTACTATTATTAATAGAAATTTCCAGTTTTTATTCATTATTTGGAAGTTGAACACAATCCCCAAGAATTTCCATGCTCTAAAAGTGATAGGTCCCCGCATTTATTTTCAGGTAAAGTTTCAGAATTTTTCTCTTCACTTGGAATTTGAAAGTTCTTCCCATATATAGACTAAAAACTGTGTTCTCTAATGTTCATATACACTTCTGTTTGATGAGCATGATATCTGTAATAGGCGTACTCTTTGCAACAGCTTTTCTTTGCAGAATTACCACTGTTGGTAGTACTCCACACCGATTTCTCATCAACCTAAAGAATTCATTTGTTCCTGGTACTTTTCTATTCGGATATATACCATCTTGCAATGCTGGTGTTAACAGTTTTTTTTCTGATAGGTTTATATTTAGCCAACTCATTATTTAATTTTTCAGTGGCTATAACATTCACAGAATCTAATTCTATAAAGTCTCTATGTCCGATAATAGTCTTGGTTAGGCACATTGTGAATCCTCTCCCTTTTTTATAGTTGGTTATTGATGTTTCCACAAAGATCAACCCTCTGAAAGAAGGAAAAAATAAACTAATTGCAACACTCTTAGAATCAGATACTTATAAAACCCGTCGAATCAGATCTTGAGAATTAGATTTATTTCACAAGGCATTTCAGATATTCATGCACGTTCGTTTTGAAATAGTGAGCTCCACAGACAAATGTACACCTTCTACTATTTGACCTGAACCTATCTAAACTGGTTCTAAAATGAAATAGCTTCTTCCCGATATAAGCATGACAACTACTCATATATATAGAAATAGGGTGACATGTAACTGGTCGTGCTGTATCCCGTAAAAATTTTACTTATTTGTGATTGTTCCTTGGTATATAATTGTCTCTGTTTGTAATATGTTTGCTCCTTGGTGTCAGCTGATTGGTTTATTTGCACTTTCATTTCAGTTGATTGGTTCTCTATATTCAAGAGAGTATGTGGAGCCATGGAAGAAGGTGGTAAAGTTGTTGGGGGAAGTAGTCAAGAGCACGAGGTTTGTATTTTTTTTTATTTTTTTATGAATGCAATTTATAATCCGTTTTAATAAAATATTGATTTTATTGGATACTCTGTTTGTTCGTGATGGAATTATATTCATTTCCTTATTTACATTTATTTGATTGTGATGTAGCACGATTTCTTAGATATATTTAAGTTTCTTTTATACCCTTACTTTGTTCTGTTATTATCATGTTGTGTTCTAATCATATTACATGTTTTTTATGATGTATGGCTCTGATGATTATATATTACTTTATTTACTGATACATTAGTTCCAGATTTAGGTGTTTCTGATGTTGTTTTTTTGTTGATTGCTTCTTCTCCATATTCAAGAAACCACGTGGAACCTTGAAAGAAAGTGATAAATTTGTTGGAGGAAGCAGCCAAGAGCACCATGTTTGCATTTTTTATGGATGCAATTTTTATTTTATTTTTTTAATAAAATATCGCATTTATTTGATACTATTTGTTTGTGATTGAATTATATTGAAATTCTTATTTATATTTTTTTATTGGGTTATTGAATGATTTCTTGGATATATTTTATTCTGTTTTATAACCTTGCATTGTTTTGTTTTTCTCACGATGTCTTTTAATTATATGACATGGTTTTCTTCATGATGTATGGATTTGTTGATTATATGTTGCTTTATGTGTTGATACATTAGTTTTGGATTTAGATGTGTTTGATGTTTGTGTTTGACATGTTATGTTTGGTTTCTTTAACTTTGATTCAGTTATTGATCACAATTATGGACAGAATATTGCCTATGGGGTATAATGATTTTTGCAACATATCTATGCAAAGTAAAAAATGTATGGGAAAAAGAAACAATTTTAACCTATGTAATATTTATGAAAATCTTGGCATAATAAATTTGAAAAAATAGTAGTACAAAGTCCAATGTATGTTTGCACCATCATGTATTTGGTAAAGAAAGGAGAAAGTGATATAAATTTGAAGACCTTTTGGAAGACTAATAGGTGTATCAGGAAGAAAATCTTTCTTGAAAAAAATTTACAGTTCACGACAATATATAGATAGAACTCTCACACATTGATGTGTTGTTTCTGATGTATATGAGAATAAAAGTGTAATATATCGCATTTATTTGATACTGTTTGTTTATGATGGAATTATATTCGAATTCTTATTTATATATTTTTGATTGGGTTGTTGTTTGATTTCTTGGATATATTTAATTATGTTTTATACCCTTATTTTGTTATGTTTTCCTCACAATGTCTTCTACTTATATGTCTTGGTTTTCTTCATAATGTATGCTTTGTTGATTATATATTGATTTATGTCTCGATACATTATATTTGGATTTAGATGTGTTTGATGTTTGTGTTTGGCATGTCCTGGTCTTTACTTTTCTTTTGATTTAGGTATTGATCGCAAGTATGGACAGAATGTTACCTACGGGGTATTATGAATTTAGCAACATATCTATTCAAAGTAGAAAATATTTGGGAAAAAGACAAAATCTTAACATATGTAATATTGATGAAAACCTTAGCATAATAAATTTGAAAAAAAATTAGAGTACTGGAAAGTCCAGTGTCTTTATTAAAGAAAGGAAAAAATGATATTAATTTGAAGGCTTTTTGGAAGACTAATAGGTGTATTAGGAAGAAAATCTTGCTTAGAAAAAAATAAAAGTTCACGACAAAATATAGATAAAACTCTCGCACCTGGTTGTTCTGTTTTTGGTGTATATGTGAATAAAAGTGCAATCGTACAAGGTAGCAATTCAAGAGATATTACTGAACAATATAAGGCAAATAGACATTTCGGGAAAATGGTAATGAATCATAAAAAGGAAAAAAACACAAGTTCCGCATTTTAAATATAGAAAAAGTGATGTTGCTTTCTTGGGTATAAATAAGTCGAATACATTTTTGAAAGTATACATGAAGTCCAAGATAATCGTTCATCTTTATATGGTGGAGAATGTTATGTAGATGATATGTGCAGACTAAGTGTTTAGAACGGTTCACGAATAAATTGGCACCTGCCAGATGAAGGTTAGAATATTATCTTTACCTACTATTTACACTTCATGCTTTTGTTTAACATGTACTGACTGAGTATTGTTTGCATGAAAAAAAGTTTTTGATCTTGGTAATGTAAATCATACATGTGTATATTGTGGGGGCATTGTTTTGGATGGAACAGTTGTATGAAAAATTCAATAATAATTGGTCAATGTTATTATTGAATAATAATTGTTTTGCAGAAATTATAATATACTTTTATCTTAACTTTTTCTTACATTGTGTGAGTTTATTTAAATTTTTTAGAACAATTTTATAGTCCTCCTACTTTCCCCGCAGATCTCCCCAGGTACACTTCTTTAAACATGAAAAAATATATATCTGCAATTATTATTGAATTTTTCTTACAATGTATACTATTATATATTTTATTCTATGTTTTTTTATTTCATTCGTTGTTTATAATATCTACCAAAATTTCTCCCTTTACTATTTAGTCCTCTTCTGTTTTTCTATCCTTTTATGGCCATGCAATTATCATAATTTTTACATCGCTTTCATGTGTAATGTATATTTAATATCCAGTTAGTATATTTACATCATCTTAATTGATACTTATTGCTACTACAAGAAACATAAACAACGACAGGTATGTACATCCTAGATTATGCTGTCATCTCTTTACTATTACTTTTCTCAAATTTTATCATGTAAATATTACATCACCTTGCGAAAATTCATGCATGTTATAAAGAAGACAATAAGAAGTTGTTAGTCTGTTGTTCTGTTCTCTGGAATAAAGATGTCCACAGTGTTGTCTTCTTAGCTGAAAAATGACGTAGTTTATACATATTTTTGCCTTTTTGATTTTGGGTAGACGTAGCATGTCTGCATCGTTGTTTATTTTGGCTTCATTTTTTGTGAACATATGTTGGGTTCTTCTAGCTGCACCCCCCATTTCTTCGAATACATATCTGCAGATATACTCATATATTTGCACTGTTCAATGTAGATGTTCATACAATTTTTATTGGTATCTTCACAACACTCTATCTATATTCTTTATTAAAACTGTGTCCTCAACTCAACTTTGGTCATGTGATATATTCCCAACATCTCCATCGCCTTCCCTCTTTTGTTAGATGGAACCAAACTGGTGATTGTAGTCTTCATCTGATTAACAATAAAAAAATTTGAAATATTTATCTGTTTTAATGTTCAGTTAATTCCATTGTTTTATATGTAAAAAAAATAACATTTGTTTGTTTACATTTTTTTGCCGAGAGTATCTCTTATTTGCTCCATTGTTTCCTCAGGATTTTACGTTACCTTCGAGATTCGTGGAGTGAACATCATTATTCATACATAACCCTATAACAGAGTCCCAACTTTATTTATTTAAAAGAATATCTTGATTGAATTAATTCGTTTTCTAATATCTGTACTTCGGAATCTTATTGAATTCAAACATAAATTGGTCCATCAACAACGGAAACTAGATCAACTAACTAAGAACAATAAGTAATCTTCAAGTTAACATGAAGTAGGAGTGAAAAGTATATGTATACATTCGTTATAATCAATTCTTATGTTTTTGGAACGTCTAACTAATTATTTTTTGGTATGTAAACTTCCCATTTATACGGACAGCTGATGTTTTAAACACATCAAATCACTATATTAATTATCTTGGTTTTTTTATATCATTTATGATTATTTCACTTTCTTTTTTACCAATCATATATGCATACCCCTGCCAGTCCGCCGCGAAGCGCGTAGTGTAAATGAAAGGAATGATTCTAGCCAGTATCATGATAAGCATAAATAGGGTTGTAGAGAGTGCGAGGGTGGTTACTATCTTTAGTCAAGCTACTATTTTTGGCAAATTGAGACAGAAAGGATCGGGGGAGGTCTACGCTATTTAGATCTCAATCACGTGCAGGTGAAATTCTTTTCATCTGTTGTTGGTCTTTTTTCTATATTAAGCACCAACGGACATCTGTAGTATATAACAATACAAGTCCGGAGATGAAATCAATGAAAGAAATATAAGGTCTGTAGAGCATGACGCATGAACAAGGTGTCTTTCAGTAAAATAAAGAGGGATATATGCAATTCCCCATGAACATATTATGTATGAAATCTATCCAAGTTACAGCTATGTAAAGCACATAATGTCGGTATTCTATTTGCACCTTCAACATTAGAATTGGTATTGTATATGTTGGAGATCCTTTCCTTACATAATTCCCTATTAAAATTATAAGGTGTCATTCTAAACCATTTTTCTCTCAACGGTGGAGAAATTATTGCCCCTCGTTTCTTTATACAATAGTTTGATGGAAGCTTCTCAAGTTATAGTGCTATTAGAAATTTTGTGTAATAGCATGGTGACTTCCAACATATGTAATAGCATGGTGACTTCCAACATATGTATTTCTAAAGCTAAATAAGTATCATAACCGTCTTGGGAAAAAAAACTCCAATGCTGTATCTTGACATATGTGATCTAATCTGAATACTTGCCATGCAAAAAACCTGATTATATCATTCGAGTTATTTTTTAGCAGCCACCATCCAAAACACCATGTGACGAGTATGTTTAGGAACTTATGATATCAAGAATATTGCTTGTACCACTGAGGCACAACAAGACTAGTAGATCATATTTTTAGAACAATTTGAACTACATAGAAAATACCTTCACAAAATGTAACTAAATAGGCTTAGATTTCCTATAGAACATTCTTAATGAATATTAGAATGAATATTCGATGCAGATATATATATTACTTTTCCAATATTTTTTTAGGAAAAAACTTTAAGTCTAACTAGTTATAAGAAGAGATCTCAACGGACTTTAGTCAAACTCCAGAGTCAGGTGAGTGGTCTCAATCTTATTTTTATGATATAACCCATATTTCACCGGTATGTTGCAGTATTAGCTTTTGATGCCTTTTGAGTATACCATTGTACATGTATAATTTTTTTTGATAATCAGATAAGGTTTATTTTTATCCGAAGTGATGGCAGCTTAGTAAATTTTGAAATTGTTGTCCAAGCTTAATGTCTGATTGAAAAGGCTTAGTTTTTATATATTTATATTTAGAGTGGTGTATACAAACGAATATCTTTAGTATTCAGTTATGTTGCTACCATACTACACAAGTTGTGATACATGCAGATAAGTTAAGTATAAGAATGTGATTCAGATATCATAAATTTATCAGCTTACAATTATATTACTATGGATCAGAAAATATATCAGAAGCAAAGAGCACCACAATAGCTCTCAGACATGATCTTGAACTAGCCATCAGATATGATGATGTCATCAGATATGATCCTGAAACACGTCATCAGATATGACGAAACCATCAGATATGGTTCAGAGGACTTTGGGTTCACATTCTATATACATATAGGCTTTGGGTCGTATGGAGGGTGTTCTTCGGCCTTTGGGGCTGTGTACGTGTATGACTTTTTGTATACATATAGGCTTTGGGCTGTATGCAGGGTGGTCTTTGGCCTTTGGGGCTGTGTACTCATATGACTCAGTTTTTTTCAGTTTTCATGAACTTAGTACGTTAGCCATAGTGGAATTGATACAACAATTGGAAACTTGAAATTTATTTATTTATTTTATCAAGTAATAAATTAACATTCAACTAGTTGTTTGATATTGTAATCTCTTTACAATATTATTATCCTATAAAGCTGTAGTTTGTATTCTTTTATGCAATTGTCATATTGTAGCATTACGTTTTATTTCACATAGCAAGAAAAGTTATTTTCAAAATGACCGATAGATTTTCCTACCTTAATGCTTGGGATCCACTCGCTGGGTTTAAGCTCATCAGCTTACAATTATATTACTATGGATCAGAAAATATATCAGAAGCAAAGAGCACCACAATAGCTCTCAGACATGATCATGAACTAGCCATCAGATATGATGATGTCATCAGATATGATCCTGAAACACGTCATCAGATATGACGAAACCATCAGATATGGTTCAGAGGACTTTGGGTTCACATTCTATATACATATAGGCTTTGGGTCGTATGGAGGGTGTTCTTCGGCCTTTGGGGCTGTGTACGTGTATGACTTTTTGTATACATATAGGCTTTGGGCTGTATGCAGGGTGGTCTTTGGCCTTTGGGGCTGTGTACTCATATGACTCAGTTTTTTTCAGTTTTCATGAACTTAGTACGTTAGCCATAGTGGAATTGATACAACAATTGGAAACTTGAAATTTATTTATTTATTTTATCAAGTAATAAATTAACATTCAACTAGTTGTTTGACATTGTAATCTCTTTACAATATTATTATCCTATAAAGCTGTAGTTTGTATTCTTTTATGCAATTGTCATATTGTAGCATTACGTTTTATTTCACATAGCAAGAAAAGTTATTTTCAAAATGACCGATAGATTTTCCTACCTTAATGCTTGGGATCCACTCGATGGGTTTAAGCTCATCTTGAGTTGAGACTCAGCCCTCTATATTAGATACTAATTACAGACACACCTAATGAGCTGTAGAGGATGCGAGAAAATGAATTAAGTCTTTGTTGATAGCCGATTTCTTCACTCTATGTTTATGACATTGCAACAGGTTTTTGAGTTCTACAGGTAAAATGGTTAGAAATTTGGACGACTAGATGTTTTTTTATGTGAAATGAATAGAGTTAGAGTTATATCTATACTGATGATAGTAGATTATGGTTGTACATAATAAACAATGGAAATCCATTTGGTACTATGAATGTGGATTATGACTTGGGTGATTGTGATGGAGAATAATGGTGGAAACTTTATGAAATGTATCATATGGATAGTTTCAGGTATAGAGTAGCGCTTGGGAGTCCATAATATAGAGGAATTACTGTCTAATTTTTATAAATATGCTAATTATGGTTAAGATAATTGGACTGTTTAAATGTTGCACTCGTCCTGGTTAGCGAGGCGGGTCACGACATCTGGTGGTATCAGAGAAAACATTTATATGATTTGATTGGAATTGATATTTGAAGTTGACCCATGATTCTATTGGAAGTTATGATTTTGATATTGGACTTCGATACGAAATGAAAATTAGATTGGAAGTAATGATATGCTTGATTTCGAGGATTTATCTTAATTTTGACATGATATTTGAGGATTTATAATTTTGAATTTTGAAAGAGCTAATTAAGGTATTTTATTTATGTCGGGCACAATGGTAGCTGGGCAACCTTCTTAGACCTCACAAGGACCAAGTGATGGACATGATGGGAGTGATAATAATAATATGCAAGAAACTTTGGCATTAATGGCTCATGCTTTAGGAAGCATGGCTGCTCAATCGATGAGACCACATGAACTTGAGCATCAACTTCCTTTTGAGCATGTTCGGAAGTTAGGTGCAAAAGATTTTTGGTGCCACAAATCAGAAAGTAGCAAGGGATTGGATCGAAAATATGGAAAAGATATTTGCCTTGATGGAGTGTACTGAAACACAAAAGTTGAGATATGCAATATTTTTATTAAAGGAATGCTGGTGATTGGTGAAAGTCGGTGAAGAAGAAATAAATAGATCCATCCGAGATTACCTGGCAGATATTTGAGAAGGAATTTAATGAGAAATATTAACGTAGGGTATATTAAGAAAATAGATGCAAGGAATTGTTACTCCTTACTCAAGGATGTTATTATGTTGATGAATATGAAAAACGCTTTACAGAATTATTAAAGTTTGCATCCTCTTTAGTGTAAAATGAAGAAGATAAATATCGACGTTTTGAAGATGGACTCCATGTGGATATCAAGGCAACGGTATCAACCAACAGATATACTGAGTATGGTAAATTAGTGGAAGTTGCCTGAAGGGTTGAGCGTGTGCTGCAAGAAAAGTGAAGGAGCAATGATTACAGGAGGAAAAGGCTTGCAGATAAACAACCATGGAGAGGGCCAGAAATCAAAGTTAGAAGAAATTTCGAAAATCTAAGGCAATACAACTTATCTACTGAAAGATATAGGGGAAATCAAATGGGTGGATTTACTCCAGAGAATTCTAAAAATGCAGGATTTTCTTATCCGCAATGTACCATTTGTGGGAAGCATCATCCGGGAGAATGTCGTAGTGAATTGTCAGGTTGCTATCATTGTGACCAGACATGCCATATACATCGAAAGTGACCAAATCTAATGCCAAATTGGGGAAATGCAAGAAGACCTACTCAACATAATATCCGTGCTAGTGTCCAAACACAAGAACTCCGACCAAATAAAGAAGAAAGAGAAACGATATTCCAAGGAAAGGAAATAAAAAGGCACAAAATCAAGGAAAAGCTTTTGCAATGACACTTCAAGAAGTCATCTCTACTAAGGATGTTATGTCAGGTACCACTATTATTTTTGGCTTATTGATTATGGCATCATTCATTCATTTATTTCTCGAAGATTTTCTGTATATGCTGATACAGCTATGGGCACAATCGATCATGCCTTTTCTATCTCTTTGCCTTAAAGAGAGCCGGAAATTATTTGGAACGCCTTTAGAGATTGTTTGGTAGAGATAGGAGGAGGTTAGGTTATTGTGAATTTGATTCTTATGGAGATTAAAGAATTTAATGCAATTATAGGGATGGACTGTTTGATAGCATATCATGCTTTATTAGATTGTTATAGGAAGGAAGTTATCTTTCGAATACAAGATGATGAAGGGGATGAAGCCACCAGCGCATGCGGCTTGAAGTCAAATTACAGAGGCAGGCTCATTACGCGCAAGCTTGTCAGGCGTAGTAGCAAGCAAAACAGAGAAGACAGATGCAAAACGGGATCCAAGCGATCCGATAGAAATGTGTGTACCATGCAATGTTTTGGCTCTTTTCGTCAGGTCATCATATCCTGCAAGAACTTGCATGAGGGTGGTCTCGAAAATTCTCTCCCCGAGCGATACGCCTCGCTTTTAGTGAATCCCTCAGCGGGCTCACTTTCCCTCTACTCACCTGTCGAACTCAGTCGAGGTCGTGTCTTTCCACAAGGCGGATCGACAGTCGCTGAGGTGACCTCAGACAGAATCCCAATCGATCAACAATTAACCTACAATCAGAATAAAGTAATTAAATCTCAAAAATGTGGAGTTAAAATTTATTATAACTATACATGTAAATGTGTATCGGTGTAATCACAAGTAGAGGTCGAACACTGGGAGCGAACGGTTGGGAGTAGAATAAACGCACAAAATTATCCAATTCTCTTCTTGTCCATGTTATTATTTTTGTGGGTTTTTGATTTTATATATATTTTTTGTTTTATAATTTTTATTTGATTTTTATTTTTCTTATTTTATATTTTCTTTTTATATTTTTATTTGTTATATTTTCTTTTCTTTAATTAGAATATATACATAATATAAGAAAAGAGGGAGATAAGATAATTATAACAAGGTGAAAATAAGGAAAAATCAGGAAATAAAATATTTTTAGGCTTTTTATAATTTTATGATGTTTTTATGATTTTTCTGGATTTTTCTTATTTTTTTGGTATTTTTAAAGTCAAAAATACTGAAAACAGTAGATAAAATAAAAGGCTAAAACTAAATTGAGGGTGAAAAATATCAAACAGGTTCCAAAATTCCTTAAATTAATTTTAAAACAAGGAAAATAAAACAAAGAAAATTCAGTGACAAAAAATAGATTTTTAGGATTTTTCTAGAATTTTTAGGATTTTTAAGAAGATTTTTAGAGTTTTTTAATTTTTAGGGTTTTTCTTTTTGTATTTTTTCATGAATTTTAGACTTTAGCTAAAAAACACTAAAAAACACAAAATATATTTTTTTGGGAATTTTTAAAAAACTTTTTATAATTTTTATGTATTTTTTAATGCAAACAGTGCTAAAAATACTTATTTTTGATTTTTTTATAAATATTAAAATGCAAGAAAAATGCAAACTAAAAATATGACGTGAAACTACAATGCAACAGGAACCTATGTAAATTTTTTGGTGATTTTTGGGATTTGTTAGATGTACGAAATAAATAGAGGAAACAAAAAGAAATTTCAACCATGGCAGGGGTATTTTTGCAAATAAGATAATGCCCAGGGGGTTTTGTGCAAAAACCCAACAGAATAAACATTTATTCAATATTTTAGAACCTTTCTACAATATATAAAACTACTAGGGGCATAAGTGCAAAATTCACAACACTTCACGTGGGACAACATGTGACACGACTGGGAAGGACCTCTATGTAATATCCAACTAATACAGGGGGTCTATGCAAAAATCCCATTTATTTATAACGTTAGATTTATTTTACAGAACTGAATAATAAATACAAACATGCAAGGGGCTAAAGGTGCAATTTACCCCTTAAGGAGCTGGATCGGACGGCTGATGTTCTTTCACTTGTCCACGCGTCATTCATCTAACGCTCGGTACCGGTTCACTGCTGGACGCACGAGATTAGATCATCCGAAATGATCCGACGGTCGAAACGCTGCATCATCCAATGGCTGAGCTTCGATTTGGGACGTCTCTTCATCCAACGACAGGGGAAGAGGCTGGAAGAACGGGGAAGAAGGGTCGGAAAATGTCAGGAACATAGTGGAATGGTTCGCCGGAGCGGAGCTCCGACGAACTACGAATCTATCTAACTATTCAAATTAACTAATTCAAATACGAAATAAAATGCAAGGAATAAAACCTACGACTTATTTTAAGCTAATGATAGTAAAAATGAGAAGCTCGACCTGGGTTTTAGCCAAGGAGCATAGTGATCGCCGGAGCACCATCGTGGGTGCAGCTCCCAGCTCCTCCGACCGATTCAAGGCGCCAAAAACCTCCCCCTGTCACGAGGAAGCCTCCAGGATCGAATACGAGGAAGGGAGAAGAATGAAAACTGATCAAATTTTAGAATGGAGGAGGAGATCTTTATTTATAGACAATATGGAACACCTTTATTGTCCGGCTAATATCAAAGAATCTGGTGTGTTTACAAGCAATCTAATGACTAGGCGTGAATCATGATGGCCCTGGGAGAAATTTTCGTGAAGAGATCGAAGATGATTGAGCGATGTGTCGAGCGCGAAAATTGCAAGGAAATCGGGGATTCACCAGCTCTAAGTGGTCAGATACACGGATGGGACAGTTGACCAGAGGTCAACGGTCCACAGCCCCTGATTGGTCCACGTAGGGCGCTACATGACAAAACATGAGTTTTTATTCGAAAATAATTTATAAAAAATAGTAAATGATTTTATTATTTTTTGAGTATAAAATAAAAAATGTTTATTATTTTATGTAGTATTTTATTATGATTTTTATTTATTTTTTGTCTTTATTTATTAGTAATTAATTTTTATTAGTGTATTTATAGGTATATTTACCTATGTTTTGTGTATTTTTATTTTTATTTTGTATATTTTATTTTCTTTTCTTTTTTATATATTTATAACTTATTTTTGTTTGTATAAATATATTTTTATTTCATTTTTATGAGTTTATTTGCATATTTAAATAAATAGGTATATAAATTGTATAGCTATAAGTATAGGTATTTTACCTCTGTTTTGTATACTTCTATTATTTTAATGTATTTTAATGAGTTTTGTTTTTAGTTTGTATTTTTAATAGAATATATATGATATTGACAATATTCTAAAAATAAGAAAGAATAAAATAATTAAAGAATATAATTCCCTTTTATTTATATACATAGGTATTCTATCTATGTTTTTATATAACATTATTTTATTTTTCATTTTCTTGTTAGTTTTATTTTGATTTTGATGTGAAATATATTGTAGATAATGTTTACAAAATTATAAAAATATGAATTTGTAAAAATAATAAGTAATGAAGAAATTGAATATTTTAATCGGTATTATGTACAATAGGGGCCCAAAACCTATCTTTTGCACAGTAACTCCAAAAAATATGAAACACAACCATTAAATAGCTCATGAAAAGCTATATACAATTGGAGTGATTTTGCTATGTTTTGAGTTTTTATTTGAGAGATATCGGTCTGTGAAGTTTGGTTTCTAGCTTTTTATTCTAGGTATAAAATGTACACTGTGTATTATTTTTGTACAAACATAATTTTGTATTTTTACTTACATTATTATCTACAACTTTTATGTACAAAGTTTCTTTATTTGATGAATAATTAATTAGATACAAAATAGGTGTCAAAAATGCATAAATCAAGAATGAATAAATGAAATATTTATTGTATTCTTGGCCCTTATCTCCCCCTACTTTATTCCTTGTTGACCAATTCCATTCTGGACTTGATCTCGGGGTTAGGGTCATAAAATATTTGTAATATTTTATTCCTTTTTCTTTTCTTTCTTTATTCTATAATTTTGGCATTAAAAACCTTACTTTATGTATACTTAAAATAATAAATAATGAATGCTATTATTGATAAATTGATGCTATTTACATGCATTTACTGGGGTTTTTAAGGCAAAAATGATAGAATAAAGTGATGAAATGGAGATTCATCACCGGACGAGACAGAGTTTGTGTTCTATGGAGAAAGAAGAGTACATCCCATCCATGCCATTTCTAGCATGGTAATGCGGAAATTACTCTGGAAGGGTTATTCATCTATTGTTGCCCAAGTATACACTACAAAAGAAGAAATTATATGCTTAGAAAATATCCCAATAGTGAAATAATTTTCAAAAGTATTTTCTGATGAACTACTAGGACTTCCACCGGATAGAGAAATTGAATTTACCATTGACTTAGTACCTGGTACTAACCCAATTGCATTAGCACTTTATCGAATGGCTCCAGCTGAACTCAGTGAACTAAAGATCCAATTACAAGAATTAACTGATAATCGGTTTATTTAGTCTAGCATCTCTCCATGGGGGGCACCTGTTATTTTTTGTTAAAAATAAAGATGCTTCTTTAAGATTTTGTATTGATTATCAAATATTAAATCAGGTGATGATACATAATAATTATCCTCTTCCTCGAGTAGATGATTTGTTTGATCAATTTCAAGGGGCTTCTCTATTCTCTAAGATAGACTTGAGATCAGGCTATAATCAATTGAAGATTAAAGTCGAGTATGTTCCTAAAACAACTTTTCAGATTCGTGATGGACATTATGAATTCCTAATAATGTCTTTTGGGTTGACGAATGCCCCTGTTGCATTTATGGGTTTAATGAACCGAGTATTCCGTCCTTTCTTGGATAAATTTGTAAGTGTGTTTATTGACAACATTTTGATATACTCGAAGTCGGGGGAGGAACATAACTGCCACTTGAGGATTGTATTACAGATCCTGAAAGACCATCAGTTATTTGTAAAATTTAATAAATATGAGTTTGGTTGAATAAGGTTACATTTCTAGGGCATGCTATCTCGGGAAAAGGTATATCTGTTGATCCAAGTAAAATAGAGGCAGTACTGAACTGAAGACAACCCATAAACGTAACGAGATTAGAAGTTTTCTTGGCTTAGCAGGACACTATAGAAGATTTGTGGAGAATTTTTAGAGAATTGCAGTGCCATTAAAAAGATTGACTAGGAAGTATGTGAAATTCGTCTGGGATGAAGAGTGTGAAGAGAGTTTTCAGGAACTTAAGAATCGTCTAACCTTAGCTCCCATTCTTAACCTTCCTTCTGGAAATGGCGGATTTGTAATTTATAGTGATGCCCCACGTAGAGGTTTGGGATGCGTTTTAATGCTAAATGGGACGATGATTGCATATGCTTTCAGACAGTTTAAGACATATGACCTAAATTATCCTACACATGATTTGTAATTATCTGTAGTAGTATTTGCCATGAAAATTTGGAGACACTACTTATATGGTCAAACATGTCATCTTTTCACTGACCATAAGAGCTTGAAGTATATATTCTCCCAAAAAAATTGAATCTTAGACAGAGAAGATGGTTGGAATTAATAAAAGATTACGATTGTACTATTGAGTATCATCCTGGGAAAGCAAATGTAGTAGCAGATGCTCTTATTCATAGGTCTAGTGGTGAACTATCATATATAAAGACCGACCGACACCTATTATTGGCACAGTTAAGGGACTATGTGCAAACCTGACAGTACATGATTCTAGGTTTTTGTTAGCTACTATACAAGTTAGGCCCCTATTATATGATAAAATACGAGATGTCAAGTATGTGATAAAAAATAAAAGAATGCGAGGGAATGTAGAGAAAGGAGAATTACCTGATTTCATGATAAATGAGCATGGAGTAATATTTTTCAAGAAAAGACTGTATGTCTCACAACTTGGGAAGCTTAGAACAGAAATTCTAAAATAAGCACATATCTCCATTTACACAATGGAATCTGGAAGCACAAAGATTTATATAACATTGAAACCATGCTATTGGTGGTCGGGAATGAAACGAGAAATTGCAGAATGTGTATCCAGATGCCTGATTTGTCAGCAAACTAAACAAAAACACCTACAACCAACTAGTGCATAAAAACTTCTCCCAATACCAGAATGGAAGTGGAAACATATTGCCATGGATTTTGTTACTGGACTACCTAGGACCCGTCGAGGTCATGATGCGATCTTGGTAGTTGCTGATAGATTGCCTACATCGTCTCATTTCTTAGTTGTCAATATGACATATACATTGGATCGTTTGGGTAATATTTTCATGGATGAAATAGTAAGGTTACACGGAGTACCTGGTCAATTATGTCTGATAGATATCCTCGCTTCACATCTAGATTTTAGCCAAGTTTACACAAAGCAATAGGTACAAAATTAGCATTCAGTACTGCTTTTCATCCAGAAACTGATGGACAGTCCAAGTGGACTTTTAAAACTTTGGAAGATATGCTTAGAGGTTGTGCATTAAGTTTTAAAGACAGTTGGGATTAACATATATCTCTTGTGGAGTTTGCTTATAATAATATCTATCAAGCGAGTATTAGGACGGCGCCATATGA
The DNA here is from genome assembly GCA_037367405.1 of Ottelia alismoides. Classification (NCBI taxonomy): domain Eukaryota; kingdom Viridiplantae; phylum Streptophyta; class Magnoliopsida; order Alismatales; family Hydrocharitaceae; genus Ottelia; species Ottelia alismoides. The sequence goes on along the minus strand of JAZKJV010008463.1, from coordinate 136,722 downwards.
AGCCATGCATGGTCGAACATGCAGAACTTCTGTTTGTTGGAACGAAGTAGGAGAGCGTAAATTGGTCCAACATGAATGAATACGAAATACAGTGGAGAAAGTTGACGAAATCAAGAAAAATTTGAAGGTTACACAAGACAGATAGAAAAGTTATGCAGATAGAGTAGAAGGGATTTAGAATTTCAAGTAGGTGATCATGTATTTTTGAGAGTATCACCTTGGAAGGGTATAATCAGATTCATAAAGAAGGTAAAACTAAGCCCACTATTGGACCATATGAAGTTATAGAAAGAATTTGTATTGTAGCATATTGTCTTGGACATCCGATGATCTAGCAAGGATACATGACGTTTTTCATGTCTCCAACTTTCGAAAATATATTCCTGACCCATCACATGTCATTGAAGCGCAAGAAATATAGTTAAAGGAAGACCATTCCTATAAAGATTCCAGTACAAGTTTTAGATTATAAAGTTCAAGAACTTCAGATGAAGAGGATACCACTGGTAGAACTCCTTTGGAGGAGTCATGCAATAGACAAAGTCGAATATTGTTACTATATTTATTTTAGAATATACATATAAGTATGGAATGACATAGATGCAGATTGGTATGGATAAGACTTCGAGTGGCCAAGTATACCTGACTAATAAGAGAGCAGATTTGGTAATTATTTGCGAGATATCTAGATTGTGATTGCGAATGGTCATATTCTAATGACAACACCCTCGGCTTATAATATATGAATGCAATGTAGATACTATTATTGATAGACATGAGTAACATGCTACAAAACTCATTCTTAAAAGGGATATAGAGTCAAATGTAGTAATTAATATAGAAGATGTAGTAATGGATGAAATCAATACATACATATATATACACATATTCTATTTTGATTGCAACACTATTACAAACTTAGTGTAATGAGTTGGTTAATTAAATATTATTAATCTAATGTTATTGGACTGAAATAAATGAAATTGAGAGAGATTTGAATAAAGGAGGAGGGTAAGATATGAGAAGTTCAAAAGCTAATTATGTATTCACAAAGGTTGCAAGCTTTCCTTATTCTGGAGAGGATATGTTGAGAGTCCTTTACACATGTAGAATGATGGAAATGAAAAGAACGATTCTAGAAGGTATCATGTTAAGCATAAATAAGGTTGTAGAGAGTGCGAGGTCGGTTACCATCTTTAGTCTAGTGACTACTTCTGACAAACAGAGAAAGAGAGGATCGGGGGAGGTCTACGCTATCTAGATCTCAATCACATGCAGGTGAGATTCTTTTATCTATTGTTGATTTTTTCTGTATTCAACACCTATGGACATCTGTAGTATATAACAATACAAGTCGGAGATGAAATCAGTGGAAGAAATATAATGTTTGTAGAGCATGACACATGCACAAGGAGTCTTTCAGTAAAAGAAAGATTGATATATACAATTCCCCGTTAATACCTTATTATGTAGGAAATCTATCCAAGTCACAACCCTGTAAAGCACATAATATTGACATTCTATTTACACCTTCAACATTAGAATTGGTATTGTATATGTTGGAGATTCTTTTCTTAGTCAATTTCCTACTAAAATGATAAGGAGACATTCTAAACCCACTTTCTCTAAATGGTGGAGAAATTATATTGCCCCTCATTTCTTTATACCATAGTTTTATGGAAGCTGCTCAAGTTACAGTGCTGTTAGAAATTAGGGTAATGGCATGGTGACTTCTAATGTACGTTTTTTAAGCTAAATAAGTACTATAACCGTCGTGGAAAATAAACTCCAATGTATCTAGACATTTGTGATCTAATCCGAATACATGACATGCAAAAGCCTGGTTATATCATTCGAATTAGTATTTTTAGCAGCCACCATCCTAAACACCATTTGACAAGTATGTTTAGGAACTTATGATATCAAGGATATTGCTTTTACCACCAAGGCACAACAAGATTAGTAGACCATATTTAAAGAACAATTTGAACTACACAGAAAATACCTTCACAAAATGTAACTAAATAGGCTTATAAATCCTATAGAACATTCTTAGTGAATATTAGATGCTAATATATATATATATATATATATATATATATATATATTTCCAATATTATTTTAAAGAATCTTGGGTATAGGAAAAGAAAATGTTGGGGGTGGGAATGGATGCAATAGTAAAGTTAAAGAATACATAATTGTGATAGCATCTTATAATAAAATTAAAAAATCAGTACGATGATGAAATGCCTGAAACAAAATAGATGGATTCAGTGATTAGAAGCAATTGAAATTTGAGGTAATGAGATGGTTCCATAGTACGATTAATGAAGGTCGGGGTTCAAAAGATAACTATTAACTAGGATAAAAGCTTGCACTCCACTGCAGGGATTGGATCTATTTATGTACATTAACGATATCTTCCAATTCCAAATCATGTTGTAGTCTCCGACCAAATCTGGTCATTTCAAGCTAATAACCATTTCATACCTCTTCTAGTAAGTAAATTATCTCATACATTTAGTAAACAATGTAAATCTCTAGATCTATTGACAAAATTGTATTAACCATCTTGATAAGCGACCTGAAGGCTAGGGTATAGGTGCTAAATTGGTCGTTGCGACCCAAGCAATCAAGTCGGCTTAATCAAGAAAGATATCAGACCACTCGAAACAAATAAAATCAATCAAGCAAGGCAAGCGGTCCTGCTAAATGTTTAACCTGGTATAGCACCCAGGGTCGAACTCAAGGAGCACGGGTTGGCCAAAGGCCTACGAAGTAGTAAAAATGAAATAAAATAAAGACAAAATATTTTTAGTGATTTTTAATTGTTTTTATATTTTTTTGGATTTTTAATATGTGGAGAAAATAAAAGAAAACAAAGACAAACACACTTTAGCTAATTATTTAATGCATCAAAAATCAAGCAAAAATTCAAGCAAAAATGTTTTTATGTTTTTTATGTTTTTTAGTGTTTTTGGTGAATTTTTGGGATTTTTATGATGTGTATTTTATTTTCTAAAAATCAAACAGTAACAAAAATGTAAGGTACTCTCCAGCCAGGCCCAAAATCCCTAGATAAAATATCTAAGGACCTCGAAAAGACCTGGAGAAACTAGATAAAACAAGGAAAATTTGAGTACCAAAATTATTGTTTTTGGATTTTTAGATTATTTACTATAATTTTTATGGGTTTTTAGGTGTTTTTAAGTTTTTATGGATTTTAAGCAGTGAAAAATAGCCAAAGTTGGCTAGAAATTAAAAGAACACCAAAGAAACAGTACCTAATTTTTATAGAATTTTTTAGGGGGTTTTTATATTTTTTTGGGATTTTTAACTCTAGACAGTAGTTGAAATAAAGGTTTTTGAATTTTTAAAAATAACAAACAAAATCAAAAATGTCCTCAAAAATTCTCAAAAATCCTACAACATGGCAGGAGCCATGTGTCAAATTTTCATCGAATTTGGAGGTGATTTGATATTTTATTCAAAAATCAAAAGGGGGCACTGTGCACAAGGACTGAAGTGCAAATACCCTAAGTTCTGGGGGTCTAGGTGCAAAATACCCAGCAACGCACGCGCGCGGCGCGTGCCTGGGGCACTCAGGGACCTCTTTGTAAAGAAAATAAGGTCCGGGGACTACTTGTTAACACGTACCAAAAGTCCAGGAACCTCAGATGCAATTTACCCTAAAATAAGCGCACATGCGCAATTAAAACATTCACATGGGCATGGATGCAAATACACAAAAGATTTCATTCATTTCTAAACATCCAGAACTATAGGGAATATATTGCAAGTAACCCAAACCTACACGTGACGAAGCACGTGGCTCACACAGACCGGGGTATATAAGCAAATAAACTAAAGTATGAGGTCCAATGTGCAAATAACCCAACGTAAATAAAGTACGCAAAATATTTACAGGACTGGAACTAAAAGCATAAACTAAGAGGGGGCCTAAGACAAATTACCCTTTATTTAACGTTGAGGGCCGGATGATTGATGCGTGGCTGATCCGACGGGTCTGGACGCGGGCGCCTTTCTCCTCTCGCATGTGGGCCTGATCGACGTCTGAGAAGAGGGCACGTGGAAGATCTGATGGACGCTGGTGGCTGGCGCCTCTCTCTCTGCTTGGATGGTCCAGATCGTCCATCTGAATTATCGGGCGGTGACTGCTCCTCCGAGAATGGATGGACGAGATGAAAACTGGAGGTCGAGGCTGATCGGACGGCGGCTGAAGATCCTCGAAGAACAGGTGCTCGGCGACTTTCGCCGGCCTCGTGTGAGCGCTGGGATCCTCCCCTGCTGCCTCCGGAGATCGGAGAAGGTGCGCGATGAAGCTCCGCAGCTGATGGTGGTCTCCGATGGCCCAGCCGAGCCCTGGAGGGCTCCGGCAAGGTCGGCGGAGGAGAGCTCCTGGCCTGGAAGACTCGAGCCCTCATATGGGCTCGCACTGACCTGCAAATGGAACCAGGCGATTCACAGGTCGAGGGCAAAGTGCCTTGACCCGGTTAAGCGTCGTGGAGGTGGTGTGTGCGTCGGTGCGGACGAACCCCGGCGAAGCGACGGCGAGGGGATTCGAATCCCAGCTCCTGTGCGAGCTGGGTTGAACGGAGGGGCGGAGAAGGTGCGTGGAGGGAAGGCGGAGGTGATAACGGGTTCCGATGATCGAATGGATGCGTGAGGTGGTCGGAATCGATGGAACACGGCGGCGGAGCGATTTGGGGCAAAATGAAAATTAGACTAAATAAGGAAGCTAAGGGATTACCTGGGCGGTCGAGGAGACTATGCTGGAGCTGGGGGAGCTCCTGGTCGTGGCCTCAAGGGTCGTCTCGGCCCGAGGCTCGAGCTCCTGCTCTGGGCGGAGCACGGCGGTGCTGACTCGCCGGATCAGTGGTATCCGGCCCCTCTCCTCGCTGTGACGGCACCTGGAGCGAGCTGTCACTCACGCTCGGGCACCGGAGCTCACTGGGGGTGGAACGGATTAGCCAAAGATGCGTGAAATGAGCGGCGGAGCTGAGATTAAGTATGCTGGCGGGTCCGGGAAGAAGGGCGCGGGTAGGGCGAGCTGGTGCGCGGATCCCGAGGCTAAGGCTCCGGCGAGATTCTCGGGTATGACGTGAGCAATCCGGAGCCGGGGTTTGGGTGATAGGCAATCGGGTTGAGTGGGGAAAAATCTGAGAAGTTGGGTCCGCCACTCAACCCGTGGGAAGTGGTCCTGGGGGGCCAGTTGACCGGACGGTCAACATCCCCAGGACCCAATGGTTAGCTGCCACGTGGAGAATGTTTGAAGCTCAAAAATAAGGCAGCAAATGGCCGATTTTCCAAAAACTTAAAACATGAATTATTTTTATTTTATTTTTCTCTATTTTTTGGTGATTTTTAATTAATTTTTTTGGAAATAAAAATAAGGTATTTACATTATAGCTATACATAGGTATATGTACAATGTGTAGTTTTTTTGATTTTTGATTTTTAATTATTATTTTTGTACAATTTTATTCCTATTTTATATTTTATTTATTTATAGAATAAAATGAGGAATAAAAGGGTATTTTTATTTGGTTTTTATTATTTATATACATAGGTGAAATAAATAGATATATACATATATATACATGGTATATATACAATGTATTTTTGTATTTTTAATTTTGTAATTTTTATTTGATTTTTGTTTTGATTCTTTTTATTTTATTTATTTACAATATATAATATAGGATATTTACAAAAAGTTTAGAAAATAATTTTATTTATTTATAAGGTTGAATAAATATAGGAGTGTGGTCTATGTACATGGTGAAAGGGCATTTTTGAACTTTTTGATTTTCAAATTTTTATTTTGTTTTTATCTTTTATAAATATGTACAAATATTTACAAGCATATTTTTGGGTGAGGAAAATATAATTTTATTTATTTATATAGATATTTACACATGAGCCCCTACCTCCCTCTACTTTGGCTTTTATGCGGTCAGGCCCATGCTGAGCCCTCCCTTGGGTTAGGTTGCTCAATATTTATTCTAAATATTTCCCTCTTTTTCTTTTTAATCTTTATTCTTTTATTTTTTCACAAAAACATGCTAATTATAGGTTTTTACACAATGCATGCTTTTGCTAATTAACCCTATTTACACATATCTACATGCATTTGCATAGGTTTTTGTAGCTAAAATATGAGAATAAAGACTGATGAATGGGTATTCATCACATCTCCGAAATTGTTTAAATACCTCTGAAATCTAAAAAAAATAAGAATGTAATTCTCCCCCACTACAATTGAAGCTTGTGGAATCTAGATTTTCATTCCTAACCAATGATATCGAAAGAGTTGGTTAACCATCTTCTGATCAAACTCCCAACTTCCACGTTACAACACATCATTAATTTCAGAACTACACTCCGTGTGAATCGTAATTCTAAATATCATAGAATGCTCCAAAAAAAGGAGCTTTTAAATAAGTTTCAGAATTACTGTCCTCCCAACACCATACCGCCACATTTTCACTCAAGTATATATGATTATATAAGCAGAAAAAGTTCAAATAAAATAAACAATAAAAAAATAGAACAAAAGAAACTTTCAGGAAAAGATATGAAGAAAGAGAGAAAATAAAATGAACAATAAAAAAATGAAAAGAAAGAAACTTCCAGAAAGAGATAAGAAGAAACGAAGAAGAATATTCAAAGAGAATTAGAAGATGGGGATCACCCACCCATGGAGATCAAGATCAAGCTTGACCTCTATGAGGCATAGTCGGTGCTAGGGTTCCAGTGAAACATGAACTCCTTCTCGCTATCAGATCTAAGAGTGACGAACATGAGGGCAGTACTTGTGCTTGCATTAAAGAGGATGCTCACATCAACCACACTGTTGTCATAGAGGACCGCAATAACATGCAGTCAAACTTATCATCACCAAGCTTCCCAATGAAGGACGAGCCAGAAACTCGATGACCTTACCGCCGCGAAGATCTCTATTCCAGCACAAGTGGAGGCTAACCTAATAATTTTAGAAAGAAAGAACATGTAGCGTGTGATGGTCCAACCGATCTAACAAAGTTAAATATGCCTAATTTGTTTTTATTTAATGATGTCACTCTCAGGAGAGGTAGGACCTTCAAGCCATCAGCCACATGCAAGGGGAAGAATAAAGTATTGCCAAGCAATCCTCATCTTCTCCTTCAGACGATCCATCATCCGGTTTGGGTGAGGAAGAAGAAGAAGGAGAAGCACTACAAACAAAAAGACAAAAAAATCTGAAAAATAAAAAATTGCCAAAAAGATAGCACCAACAACAGTAGCTGGAGCACCATCTAGGCAGCCTTGGAGGAGACTGCACCTGCAGTTAATCCAGTACCAACGGAGGCTGCCTTGCTTGCAGATTTTGGAAGCTTTCCTTTCTTGGATGACCCTGCTCATTTTAGTCATCCATTTGTACAGCCTGATGTGAGCACACGTTTTGATGTAAATAAGAACACTATTCCAACTACAACTTTTGATTTTGTAAATATTTTATTTTTGGATGCTTTGAGAAAATCCAAAAAATAACATTTTTAAAGCTGCCTTATCTGATCTCGATGTTGTTGAGATTATTCAGAATATTGTGCTTAAAATGCCATCGCTCAAAGCCTTGATGTACATGCCTAACATCAAGAAAGGTCTTAATGAGGCATGTACTTCGAAAAGAAAGTCACATCGTGCCAGAGAGAGAAATGTGAAGCATATTCTACTCATTGCTATAGTAAATGCAATCAGCAATCTCCTGATGAAAAAGAAGGATATGGGAGCTCCTCTTGTCAGATGCCAGATGTTCGAGCAGGAGGTCGACCAGACTCTACTCGATAGTGGACCCTCAATTAAGTTGATGGCAACTTCACTACTCAAATAGTTCGGGTTCAGATCGCTCAAGTTCACTAGAATGATTCTCCATTTTACAAATGCATCCGTCAAGCAGCCCTGACAAATTTTGGATGATGCCATCTCACCATTCATGGAATGTAATTCTCGACGAACTTCATCATGCTAGACATGGACACCATAGCTCCTTTTTTGCATATTCTGATAATCCTTGAATGATCGTTCCATCAAACAACCGAAGCAATGATGGACTATGGCACCAGGTAGATCACCTTCTACTCGAGTAGCATCAACGTCCTATTTGAGACAATCTATGTGCAGAAATCATCAATGCCTACATCAGACGGGAGTGAGCCAGCAGAACATCGAACAAAAGACTGTGACTTTCTTACTGAAATACATGATACAGATTTGTTTATGGATGATATTGAAACCCACAAGTTCCTCTTCATAGAAGAATAAGTGGATAGCACAATCGAGTTCCCAGATGTCCTAAATGATTAGATTTTTACTGAGTTGCCTAATAAAGAAATCTATTGCCAACTGTCCTTGATAAAGTAAGAGGGAAATATTGAAAAAAATTCTGAACAAGATTTTGTGATAGAAAAATTCCGTGCAGCATTGAATGTCGAGCCTACAATGTCAATGGTGGGCACCATATAGATGCAAGACTTGGCACTTTTGCCCTGTACAATAGCTAAAGTCACCACCGAGCTGAATCAGACCGCGCCTGGGCTCAAATCACTTCCATCAAATATGAAGTATGCCTTCCTTGCGGGTGCACAAAACATGTTTCATGTAATTGTCCATTCTCAGTTGACACAGGAACATGAATCTCGTTTGATCGAGGTTCTAGAAAGAAACTGCAAGGACATAGGCTGGGAAATTTTAGATCTCCATGGTATCAATCGCTCACTATGCTCGCATCATATATATCTTCAGGAAGACATCAAGTAATCTTGAGAGTACAGGTGAAGATTGAATCCAAATCTCTAGGAGGTTGTAATGAACGAAATCATGAACTGGTGTGATGCAGGATTCATATATCCCATCCTCGACTCGAATTGGGTGATACCCTTGCATGCTGTACCAAAGAAGTCAGGAATCACCCATGATCAAGAATGATAAAGGAGAGGAGATCGCAACCAGAGTATCGACATCGTGGCACGTATGTGTGGATTACAGACGCCAGAATCTAGCAATCAAGAAGGACCATTTTCTGCTCCCACTTTTCGACTAGATCATTGAGTGATTGGCTAAGAAGGAATATTTCAGTTTATTGTACGGATACTCCAGTTACAACTAAGTCTCTATAGCTCCTGAAGATCACGAGAAAATGACGTTCAGTCTTTGTAATGCTCTGACTACATTTCAATGATGCAGGCTGGCAATATTCACATATATAGTTGGAAATTTTCTTGATGTTTTCATGGATGACTTCTCAATCTACGAAGACAGCTTCGATCTGTTCCTATCTTATCTAGATCGACTGTTGGAGAGATGTTGTGATGTGAACCTTGTGCTCTCGTGGGAAAAGAGCCATTGTATGGTAACCAAGGGTATTGCGTTAGGCCATGTCATATCAAAATGTGGCATGGAGGTAGACCCTGTGAAGGTGGACTTCATCTCAAAACTTGAGCCACCTACAAATCTGAAGTAAGTTAGATTACTCATAGGGAACTTCGGTTTCAACTGATTATTCTTCAAAGATTTCAATGAAATTGCCCGACCACTGACTGAGATTTTGGGAAAGGAGCCAGATTTTATTGTTAAAGACAGAGTCCTCCACGGATTCAATTAGCTGAAAAAACTGATCACCGAGACCCATGTCCTTCAACCGCCAAACCAGTCCCTTTCATTTGAGACCATGACTGATGCATCAGACTATGCCATTGGAGTGGTTCTAGGTCAGCGAAGAGATAATCTACATATGCAATTCATTATGCTAGCAGGACTCTATATGAAGCTTAGAGATACTACACTGTCACTAAAAAAGAGCTGCTAGCAGACGTCTTTTCCTTAGAAAAACTCAGATCCCACCTGCTTGGATCCAAAGTTATTGTTTATACAAACTACTCTACCATCAAGTACTTACAAGCCAAGAAGGATGCCAAATTGAGACTCATTAGATGGATCCTTCTGATCCAGGAATTCAATCTTGAAATGTATAATAAACCTGGAGTTAAAAATGTGGTGGTAGATCATCAATCGAGATTATCAGTGCTTGACAATCCAGAGTTTAATTTATTGCCTACCACAGAGACTTTCCCAGACGAAGCCATTATGTCAGTAACCTCGCTCCCCTTGTTCGCTAATATTGTGAATTATCTTATATCTAAGAGAACTATCCATGATTGGTTAAAGCTGAAAGTCAACAAATTCCTATCAGATATTCATTTCTATCAATGGGAGGATCCTTATATCTTTCGTGAGGGTGCATATTGCATCTGGAGGAGATGCATTCTTGAAGAAGAAGTCTAAAGTATCCTCGAACATTGCCACACTAGAGAATCAGGAGGACACCTCTCTGGGAGAATAGCGACATCGAAAGATCTACAATGCGGTCTTTGGTGGTTGACTTTATTTAAAGACACATAAGACTTTGTTAAGTAATGCACATACTGTCAGTGATGGGGCAATACTATTGGAATGAGAGACACAATGTCTCTGAAGTACATTTAGATTTCAGATGTGTTTGATGCATGGGGAAAGGACTTCATGGGCTCGTTCCCCAACAATCGGGGTTTTGAGTATATTCTTTTTGATATCGACTATGTAAGTCGTTGGGTGGAGGCTATCCTAACCTGAGTTGTCAATAGTCGCACCGTCAGCCGGTTCTTAAGGGAAAATATCATTGCAAGGTTTGGGATCTCCAAAATTCATATATCAGACAGAGGTAACCATTTCATCAACAGAGGTGAAGAATCTGACATAAGAATTTTGCATAGAACATCGTTTCACCACTATGTACCACCAACAATACAATGGCTTGGTTGAATGTTCAAGTAGGGACATATCTAATGGAGAAGCTGCCTTGTAACTCTTATTTTTACTAGTTCCTCTGCTTCATATGATCCATCATCTGGACCAAGTGCTCAAGAGTAGACTCCATGAGAGGTGACTCTAATAGGTCAGACTCGAGTGGGTGAGATGGTGGGTACTGTGATGGCGATGAATAAAAATCCGAGGCCAGAGGCTAAGGTAGATATGCACAAAAAGAGAAATCATGAGCAAAGCCCTCCTAAAAAAATGGAGGTGGACCGGCTAGAAGGTACAAGAAATAGGTAAAGTCCGGATAAAAATCGCTCCAATCGACCATCTCCGAAACAAAAGGAAATGATTGAGAGAGCACAGACATCAAATCATGATATGTGGGATAAAAAGGCACAAATGCATAGTGACGATCGAGTATGCATAAACATAAACAAGTATACACAAACCAACACCAAAATTCACCTGCTCAACACAATGAGGACCATGAAAGTTTAGTCTTTTTATCTTTTTAAAATTTAGAGTTAAGTGATAATCACAAAGTTGTACTAGCACGTAGGAGGCCAAAGATTGGGGCACTGGTCCTTAGTGTGTACCTATGAGTAAAATGCACAAATAATGAGGGAGTCTACTCTCCCTAAGATAAATATTTTTTTTGATTTTAAGGTCGAGTAATATTAGCAGTCCCCATTTATCATTTTTTGTATTTTAATAAGAATGTGTTGGACACGCGAGCCCACAGCGAGCCATTATGCAGTAAATGTTATTGCGAATATCATTCCCTGATCTGAAATGAAGAATAATTAATTTTCATAATTGGTCCCTTAGTACAATTAGGGTTATGTACCATGGTCTTCTTGATGATCATACAATTGTTGATTTATTATTGAATCATAGAGGCTGGTGCTTGTATGACTATCTAAAGAAATAGATTGAGGACTCATAAAACACCGTCAAATGATTATAAGAGAAGATCTCCAGCCTAAGTAGGAGATGGCAATCCTTTCTCACTTGGCTGATATCTGACCGACCTCTTGATGCAGGTCCTCTGCATGGGAATAAAGATTCGGAGGTGTTAGATTAGTTAGGTCAAAGAGTTGACTGATGAATACCCATTCATCACTCTTTATTCTTATATTTTAGCTACAAAAACCTTTGCAAATACATGCAGATATGTGTAAATAGGAATAATTACCAAAAGCATGCATTGTGTAAAAACCTATAATTAGCATGTTTTTGTGCAAAAATAAAAGAATAAAGATTAAAAAGAAAAAGAGGGAAATATTTAGAATAAATATTGAGCAACCTAACCCAAGGGAGGGCTCAACATGGGCCTGACCGCATAAAAGCCAAAGTAGAGGGAGATAGGGGCTCATGTGTAAATATTGGTGTAAATAAATAAAACTATATTTTTCTTACCCAAAAATATGCTTGTGAAAACTTGTATATATTTATAAAAATATAAAAACAAAATAAAAAGTTAAAAATCCAAAAAGATTAAAAATACCTCCTTTCATCATGTACATAAACCACCCCTATATATTTATTAATATACAAAAGTAATTTTTATTATTTTTGTAAATAGTCTATATTATATATTGTAAATAAATAAAATAAAAACAATTAAAAACCAAAACAAAACAAAAATAGAAAAATCAAAAATACAAAAATACCTTATACATATACCATCTATATAGATGTATATATCTATTTATTTTACCTATGTACATAAATAATAAAAATAAAATAAAAATACCTTTTTATTCCTTATTTTATTCTATAAACAAATAAAATATAAAATGGGAATGAAATTGTACAAAAATAATATATAAAAATCAAAAATCAAAACCCTATATATAATGCATATACCTATATCTAGTACATATCATGTATATAGCCTATTTTTATTTCCAAAAATTAATTAAAAATCACCAAAAAAATAGAAAAAAATAAAATAAAAATATTTCATGTTTGGAGTTTTTGCAGATTCGACCACTAGCTACCTCTATTTGTCACCTCAAGATCCAGCCACGTGGCTGAACCTCATTGGATCCTGGGGATGTTGACCACCCGGTCAACTAGCCCCCCCCAGGACCACTTCTCACGGGTTCGAGCTTCGGACCCAACTTCTCGGATTTTTCCCCGCTCGACCCGATTGCCTATCACCCAAACCCCGGCTCCATTTCGAACCTCCCACATCCGACTCCCTCGCCGGGCATCAACATTGGGATCTGCGCGCCACCATGACCCTACCCGAGCCTTCCCTCTCGGATCCTTCCAGCATACATAAGCGAGCTCCGCCACCCATTTTCACCATCTTTGGTCATTCCCCTTCTTCCCTGTGAGCTCCAGAGTGTGATCGCAAGAGTGACAACGAGCGTCTCCACCTGTTGCAGCGAGGCGAGGAGGAGGATTCCACTGATCTGGCGACGTAGCCGCCGCAGCTCCGCCACCTGAGCGAGCTTCGAGCCTCGGGCCGAGACGTACCTTGAGGCCAAGACCGGGAGCTTCCCCAGCTCCACCACAGTCTCATCGACCATTTAGGTAACCACTCAGCTCTACCATTTCATCTAATTTAGTTTTCGCCCAATCTTCGCCGTAGACGTCTTTCTTCGATTCCGGTCATCCAGCTACCCATCTCGATCATCGGAACCGACCCACATCTTCACCTCCTCCCGACGCACCTTCTGCACCCACTCACCCAACCCAGCTCGCACAGGAGCTGGGAACCGGGTTCCTCCGTCCACCACCATCGCCGGAGCCCGTCGCCCTGACGCACCAGCCACCTCCACATCGCCTAACCGGGTCGAGGCAGTTTGCCCTCGACCCGCGAGTCTTCTGAGCCCCTTTGCAGGTCCTACCGAGCCCATCTGAGGGCTTGGTCATCCAGGCCGGGAGACGTAGCTTCACCGACCGTGCCTGAGCTCCTCCGAGCTCGGGTCGATCATCGGAGCATCGCAGCAGACGCGGGAGCACTCCAGCATTCTTCTCCGACCTTCAGAGTGCTCCAAGGAGGAGCGCAGCGCTCGCACGAGCCCGGCGAAGCTCGCCGGGGCTTTGTTCTTCCAGCATCCTCCAGCGCCGTCGATCTTCATCCCTCGCTCCAGTACTAATCTGGGCCGTCCATCCCTGGAGCAGCCGACACCGTCAGATCTGAGGAGACATCATCTAGAGCGCCTACCAGCCGCAGCCGTCCGATCGCCACGTGGAGCGCATCCAGAGCCCCCGCTTAATAAAGGGTAATTTACCCTTAGGCCCTTATCTTTGTTTTATTTCGTTTGAGTCCTGTAAATATTTAAATACGTTGTTTAGTTTTAGAGTTAATTGCATAGAGGACCCTGAGCTTTAGTGTAATTGCATATATACCCCTACCTGTTGTGAGCCACGTGCTTCGTCACGTGTTGTTTTGGGTTATTTGCAGTTTTTGCCCTTGTAGTTCTGGATGTTCATGAATGAATGAAACTTTTTAGTTAATTGCACATATACCCCTGTGAATGCTTTATTCTCGCATGTGCGTTTTATTTTGGGTTATTTGCAACTGAGCCCCCTGGACTTTTGTACGTGTTACCAATAGGTCCTCGGGACTTATTTTCCTTACATATAGGTCCCTGAGTGCCCCAGGCATGCGCGTGGCGCGTGTTTTGCTGGGTATTTTGCACCAGGACCCCCAGAACTTTGGGTATTTGCATTCTAGTCCCTGTGCACAGTACCCTTTTGTTATTTTTGAATAAAATATCAAATCACCTCCAAAATCCAATGAGAATTTGACACATGGCTCGTGCCATAGTGTAGTATTTTCAAGGATTTTTGAGGAAATTTTGATTTTGTTTGCTATTTTTAAAAATTCAAAAACCTTTATTTTCGTTACTATTTAACTTGAAAATTCACAAAAATATATAAAAACTTCTTTAAAAATTCTATAAAAATTAGCTACTGTTTAGTTTGTATTCCTTGATTTTCTAGCCAATTTTAGCTATTTTTCATTGCATAAAAACCTTAAAAACTTAAAAACACCAAAAAACCCATAAAAATTCTAGTAAATACATTAAAATCCCAAAAATAATAAACTTGGTGCCCAAATTTTCCTTGTTTTGTCTACTTTACAGGAAAATTACCTCCAGGCCATTTTGAGGCCCTTAGATATTTTATCTAGGGTTTCTTGGCTCGGCTGGACAGTACCTCTTGTTTTCGCCACTGTTTGATTTTTTGAAAATAAAATAAATATCAGTAAATTATCAAAAATTCACCAAAAACATAAAAAAATATAAAACACATAAAAACATTTTTGTTTTAATTTTTGGTTGATTTTTGATGTATTAAATAATTTGTTGAAGTGTGCTTGTTTGTATTTTTCTTATTTTTTTTACATATTAAAAATCAAAAAAAAAATATATATAAAAATAATTAAAAACCACTAAAAAGATTTTGTTTCTTTATTTTATTTGTTTTCACTACTTCGTAGGCCTTCGGCCAATCCGTGCTCCTTGAGTTCGACCCTGGGAGCTATACCAAGTTAATCACATAGCAGGACCACTTCTTTGTTTTGATTGATTTTATTTGTATCGAGTGGTTCATTTTTCTTGATATACATGGTCTGATCGCTTGGGTCGCAATGACCCTATTTCTGTACCTTATACCCGAGTGGCTAGACCAGTTCTCAGAATGGCGCCGTTGTCGGGGAGCACGGCTTAGTAGTTGATTTTCTTTTCGTTCTTATTTTCGCGGCTTTTCGTGGCTCTTCCAGAGCTCGCGGCTCTTCGCGGCTTTTTGTCTATATTTTATTTTCACTTTATTTTGCTTTATTTTCTTTTTCTTTTATTTTTGTTTTTGTTTTCTTTTGTGTGTTTATTTTATTTTGCATTTTTGCATATATACCCCTTTTATTTTCATTTTCATTTCTTTTTCCTTTATTATTATTTGATTATTGGTTCTGACCACTCTGTTTTCTCTTGCGAGGGCCCGAGGACCGAGGCGGCTGCTCTCGAGAAGCCGAAGCAACCGCGGGATTCGGAGGCGGCTCTTTTCTTCGCGGAGCCGCAGGAGAGAGTGAGAGAGAGTTGAGTGGGTGAGGATTAGAGTAGATTTTTATTTTTATTCATTATTATTGTAATAATACAGGACACTCTTGGACTTGGACTCATCTGCCGTAGCGGGTCTGTTTCGCCGAGCACCGGTGTGCTCGGGGGACCCTTAGGACTTGCGCGGTTTTTCGTGGTTTTATTTTATTTTCTTTCTGCCTTTTCCGGTGTTTACACGGTTTTCGCTCGAGCCCCTAGACTTAGGAATTTCTAGTGAATGTACCGTAATTAGTAGGATCCACACACGTAACTACTTATCTGTTCCCATAGATCGTTAATTGGACCTACTTAAAAATCACTAATAAAAATAACCGACTCATTTGCCTTCGTAGCCTACGTGCCGTAGCCCGTCCTGTAAAGCGCTTACTCCTACCCCCGATTTGTCGGACAGAGGAGGGACGGGCCAAGACCGGACTCTTTGGCTTGGAGGTCGGTGATCGGTTAGACGGTTCTTCGCTAGAAACTGCTCATCTAGGACTCGGCTTTCCCGTTGCATCATTTAGGTAGTTTCGTTTCTGTCTTTACATTTATGTGCGGATCATATTTCATGTAGAGTGCTGGAGACAGGTACGCATTTCTTACTCAGCATGCATCATTGATTTATCGCGCATTGGCTTTTTCGTCTTCTCCCCCCTGTTTTGGACTTAATAACCAGGAGAACCGAAAAACTCATTAGGACGTTTGTTGTTATTTGAAAAATACTAAAAAGTGAAACCATAAAATTGGGACTGGCTAATACTATTGATCTTAAAATCCGCTCACCCTAAAAACTTTGTCTTGGGGAGAGCAACCCCCTCATTGTATGGTTTGGATGCGCGAGAGAGTGACCCACACCCTAGGTAGAGCCCCCCGGTGTTAGTCCTGACTGATTACCGACTTTTCCGTGCGGGCCAGTCGGTTGGGTTAGCATCGGATATCCTAACAGGTCACGTAAGCGCTCTGATATTTTGCATGTTCACCAAATAAAATTGACAAGATAATTTGACCGAACTTTCACGGTCTGCAGCTCGCGTTGCGTTGGTGAACCGGGGGTTTGTTTGTGATCATAGTTTCTCCAGATCTCATCCGCACTACTCGCCAGATCAAGATGATGGGTAGACGGTCTCTTAGGCAGCCTCTGGCTGCACCGCTTTCGGGCACGCCCACCTCATCATCTAGGTTGGCTCGCGAGAGCTCAGACCCGCTCTCCGAGCCCAAGTACGACTCCACCCTGTTCCTCCTCGACTCCCTTTCTGTCCGACCTGAGAGATACGAGCCCGAGGAGAGATTGATTGATTTGACAACACCTCAGTTGGGCTCGTTTGGTTTTGCAGACGTCATGGCCGGAGCCGGCAGTTTAGATGATCACTCCCGTCAGCCCGAGCATTTTGTACTAGACCAGGGAGCGATCAACTCCACCCTGATCGCATCACTTGAGACAGTCCAGCAGCAGTTACACGATCAGGGGACATTCATGATAGAGATGAGGCGAGAGTTGGAGAGGCTTAGAGCAGAGAGAGACCAGCAGAGCGAGCCTGGGGAGATACCTGATGCAGAGGCACGAGCCGCAGCAGCCGCAGCAGCAGCAGCAGCCGCAGCTGCCGCAGCGGGAGGCGCCGCGGCAGGAGGACCACCACGACCGATGTGGGAGTTGCACAACCCCGGATCGACACTCATGCATCATTGGGTAGTAGTGCCAGCGATCGTGATAGACTTCAAGTTCCCCCTAAACACCTTGCAGTTACTGCCCCGTTTCCACGGACTTGCCACTGAGGAGCCCCACCTCCACCTCCTGGAGTTTCTTATGATCTGCAGCACTGTCCACGATCGCCATGTGGACCAAGACACGATCCGGATGATAGCCTTCCCGTTTTCACTGGCAGATAGAGCAGCCACCTGGCTGAAGCATCTTGGGAGGTTTGTCTACACCTGGGAGCAGCTCCGTACCGAGTACTTGAACAAGTACTATCCACTCGGGCGGACGAATGCAGCGAGGGCCTTGATCAGCAACTTCTCCATGTTCCCCAATGAGCAGTTTCACGAGGCATGGGAGTGGTTTCGAGAGCTCCTAGACCGATGCCCGCACCACGACATCTCCAAGCCGAACCTAGTTCAGAGCTTTTTCAGCGGGTTGACGCCAGAGCTTCAGGGTCTGGTGAACGCTTCTTGCGGCGGGTCCTACTTCGCCAAGGACCACGACCAGGTCTGGGCCATCTATGAGGAGATGGCCGAGAATTACATGGTGATGTCCCAGACCCGGTTGTATTCTCAGAGACCCCAACCACAGCAGCCAGGACCCGTGCAGTACCAGCGGATAGCACGGGTCGATGCAGGTCCATCCAGTTTGTCCGCAGCCGCAGCAACACAGGTAGAGTCGACAGCTGCAGACATGGGCATTATCAGCGAGAAGCTGGACCGCATGGAGCTGATTGAGAAGAAGCAGTGCCAGAGCATCACTCAAATGGAACAGATGGCACAGGTTCTGTGCGACATGAAGACCCAGCTCATGTGTCTCCAGGAGGCACAGACGGCTCCTCAGCCCCGTCTTCAGTCGCGAGGCGACTCCGGCAGCAGCAGCAGCTCGTCCCAGCGCTCCAGCACCCCTGTGCAGCCTAGACAGGTTCATCTTGTACAGGCGGAGCCGTACCAGCAGCCGCAACCCACCTACCTGTCCCCACCATCTCCAGACATGCATATGGTGGTATACCAGCCGGACCAACCTCTGGAAGTACTCCCGCCAGCCCCCTACGATGCAGAGCCGTTGATGGATGTCAACGGGATTTGGTATGACCGCCCCCAGCCTGGGATCCGACGAGACCATCCCAGATTCAGGTGGGGGAATGGTGGTGCCCAGCCCCAGCAGCAGCCGTCAGGACAGGGAGGGCAGTACTCCCAGCAGAGAGATCACCAACAGCCGCAGCACCAGCCATCATCCTTCGGTCCTCGTCCCTATCAGCAGCAGGGACAGTCGTGGAGACGTGAGCACCAGGCTCACCCAGGATACCAGCAGCACCCTACCTCCTACCCTTCTCAACAGCAGCAGTTCCAGCAGCCTCATCCTCAGAGAGGCTACCCGTCGGGCTCCCACGAGAGCCCCGCTTTGGATGACATCTCCCGCCTCCTCACAGACCAGCAGGCCACATTCAGACGGGAGATGGACAAGTTCCGCCAGGAGATGCGGGACTTGATGAGAGGGAAGGCCGCCATTCCAGCCTAGATTGAGCCGAATCTGAATAACCTCAAGAGGAAATCTGAGCAGGTAGTGTACACTGAGTTTGCCACTCCTAGTGACCCATTTGTTGATACATCTTCGGATCTATTTGATGCTGATTTTGTCACACTTAGGAGCGGTAGGACCCCAGCAGGCGGTGGCGCCTCATCTGAGCTTCACCACGAGGATACTTCAGAGGCGCCACATGAGGAGGAGGAGAGCGGTACTGAGGCCGCTCCAGATGATGACGGTGGCACTGAGGCCACCAAGGATGCTGATCCCACCGGCGGTACTGAGGCCGCCGCTTCACCAGATCGAGGAGGTGGTACTGATGCCACCCGTTTAGCCGAGCCAGCCCGCGGTACTGATGCCGTGAGACGTCTACCAGCAGCAGCAGCAGAGCCAGCCCGTGGTGGTACTGAGGCCACCGGTGTTTGTATTGAGAGAGATGTTGTCTTTCCTCGCTTTGATGTATCTCAGGACTTTGGTTTCAATAAAGGAAAAGGTTTAGTTTCTTCTGGTCCCACTGTGGTGCATGATGTATGTGTGGATCCGGTCATCGAACCGTCTAGGCCTTTTCCTAGTCCTTCATCTGCGAAGGACCCCGTGATCCCCTTCCCTAGAGCCCTTCAGATGGGGAAGGGGAAGAAAAGAGAAAAAGATCCAAAAAAGAGAGAGCTTGAGGAGTTCAGCCAGAGCATGATCGATCGATTCCACATCCAGCTGACCCTCCAGGAGGCTTTGCAGCACATCCCCCTTCTCCAGCGTTCTTTGAGAGACAGGACCACAATCAGGAGGAGGAGGAGGAACCACACTTCAGAGATACATGTGCTGACGAAAGTCACGTGTTTTGCGATCCAGAATCGACTGCCAGCCAAGAGGCCAGATTCAGAGGCCCCGTATGTCAGATGCCAGATTAGTGAGCAGAGGTTCGACCGTACTCTACTAGATAGCGGATCGTCGATCAACCTTCTTCCGGCAGCCCTTCTCGACCGCTTCGAGTTGGGCACTCTTCGACAGAGCAGGACAGTCCTTCAGTTCGCTGATCGATCTGTCAAGAGGCCGAAGGGGTTATTACGGGACGTTATCGTCACGATTCAGGGCCTGAAATTCCCCGTGGACTTCGTCGTGTTGGACATGGAGATCCCTGAGTCAGTGACCGATACCCCCATCATCCTTGGTCGTCCGTTCTTGGCCACAGCCAAGGGGTGACTGATCATGATAGCGGGAAGGTGTACTTTCGCGTCGAGGGCGAGAGTATACAAATAGAGACGGTCGAGGACTACAGAGCTAGAGAGAGATCCCGCTCAGATGCGAGTACAGATTCAGAGCAGCTGACAGATGCAGAGCCAGACATCCACCAGGACTATGATTTTGTGATCACAGATGATGAGGCAGCTTGGGCAGATCCTGCAGCACAGACCATCCTCTCATATTCAGATACAGCTGATGCCGAGATGATAGCAGAGGAGAGTCTGGAGAGCACAGCCCTGGTTCAGGATATCACAGAGGCAGCAGAGCCGGTCCTTAATCGCTACACGGATTCCAGTGATGGTGGTACTGAGGCCACCTTGCTTTACGGTGGTACTGAGGCCACCTTGCTTTACGGTGGTACTGATGCCACCGCGGTTGATACAGATCCCTCGGATTCAGAGTCTGATTGGGCCGATTGTGATGATCAGATGCCAGACCTGATTCCACCTGAGCCTACAGATGAGGAGGAGGCAGATGCAGAGCAGACCAGAGACAGAGCAGTTGAGCAGCCTTCCCTCGATCCAGTTTGCGAGAGTGCGCTTTCTTTCTCCCAGGCAGATTTGGTAGACTTAGCAGCATTCACTCACTTTATTCCACAGCCAGATTTGCCAGCAACGAGCATTCTAGAGCTGAAGCTGCTCCCTACTTCGTTGAAGTATCGGTTCCTTGCGGGCAAACCAGAGATGTACCCCGTCATCATCTCCGCCGAGTTGACTGGAGAACAGGAATCTCGTTTAATGGGGGTTCTTGAAAAGAACCGCAAGGCAATCGGATGGAGCGTAGCAGATCTCCATGGGATTAGTTTATCAGTGTGCTCCCATCATATCTATCTCGAGGATGGGGCGAAGCCGTCGCGTGAGTTCCAGCGGCGACTGAACCCCAACCTGAGAGAGGTTGTGATGAAGGAAATATCGAAATAGTGGAGTGCAGATTTTATTTAACCCATTTCCGACTTCAAGTGGGTCAGCCCCTTGCATGTGGTGCCCAAGAAGACGGGCATCACGACTGTGATCAGTGAGTCGGGAGAGGAGATTGCTACACGAGTACCCACCTCTTGGAGGGTCTGTGTTGACTACAGGAGACTCAACCATGCCACCAAGAAGGACCATTTCCCCCTGCCTTTTATTGACCAGATCATTGAGAGACTGGCAGGGAAGAGCCATTACTACTTCCTGGATGGGTACTCGGGCTACAACCAAGTGGCCATCGCTCCTGAGGATCAGGAGAAGACCACCTTTACCTGTCCCTTCGGCACATATGCTTTTCGACGCATGCCATTTGGGCTATGCAATGCCCCTGCAATTTTTCAGAGGTGCATGCTGTCGATCTTCTCGGACATGGTAGGGGAGTGTTTGGAGGTCTTCATGGATGATTTCTCGGTCTATGGCGATGGATTCAACTCCTGTCTTGACTGCCTAGACCGGGTACTCCAGCGATGTATTGAGTTTCATTTGGTTTTATCTTGGGAGAAGAGTCACTTCATGGTGACTCAAGGGACGGTGCTCGGACATATCATCTCCAACAGGGGCATGGAGGTGGATCCGGCCAAGGTTGACGTCATTAGGAAACTCGCACCACCGTCCAATCTGAGGCAGCTACGGTCATTCCTGGGGCACGTTGGATTTTATATGAGATTTATTCAGGATTTCAGCAGGGTTGCCCGACCGTTGACTGACCTCTTAACGAAAGACATCGAGTTCCTTGTCGATGACAAGTGTCTTTCGTCCTTCGCGACTCTCTAGCAGTGTGTCATAGAGGCTCCTGTCCTCCAGCCGCCTGATTGGTCTTTCCCATTCGAGATCATGACGGATGCCTCCGATTTTGCCGTAGGGGCAGTGCTGGGACAGAGAAGGGATGGAGTTCCATTTGCCATACACTACGCTAGCCGCACATTGGATTCCGCCCAGCGGAATTACACAGTCACAGAGAAGGAGATGCTAGCCGTAGTGTTCGCCCTAGATAAGTTCAGATCGTATATCATTGGATCTAGAGTGACTTTGTTTACAGATCACACCGCCATCAGGTACCTCATGGCAAAGAAGGATGCCAAGGCCAGACAGACTAGATGGATCCTTCTACTCTAGGAGTTCGACATTGAGATCAAGGATAAGCCTGGAGTCAAGAATGTGGTGGCGGATCATCTCTCCCGACTAGAGCAGCCTGAGGATTCTGAGCAGATTGACCCTATTAGAGATACCTTCCCAGATGAGGCGATCCTTGCTATCGCCTCACTCCCATGGTACGCCGATATTGTGAACTTTCTCGTTGCTGGGAAAGTCCCACAAGATTGGCCCAGGCAGAGGCTTTAGACCTTCCTCGCGAAGGCCAAGTCCTACCATTGGGAGGATCCCATTCTTTACCACAAAGGAGGGGACAGCGTCTGGCGTCGGTGTATTCCTCAGGAGGAACACCATAGCGTCCTCACTTACTGCCACAAGCTTGAGGCAGGAGGACATCATTCTGGGAGGAGAACGGCACAGAAAGTGCTCCAGTCCGGCTTGTGGTGGCCTACCCTCTTCAAGGACTCTGATGAGTTCGTGAAGAGGTGTACTGACTGTCAGAGGATGGGCACTTGTGGATAGCGTGATATGATGCCGATGCAGCCCATTCACTTTTGTGAGGTTTTTGACGCATGGGGCATCGATTTCATGGGTCCATTCCCTAAGAGTCAGGGATTTGAGTACATTCTGTTGGCCGTTGATTATGTGAGTCGTTGGGTGGAGGCTATTCCCGCATGAGCCGCTGATGCGAGGACCGTTTGCAGATTTTTGAGGAAGCACATCATCACGCGGTTCGGGGTTCCACGAGTTCTGATTTCTGATGGGGGATCTCACTTCATCAACGACCAGGTGAAGGCACTTGCTAGCGAGTTCAGGATAGACCATCGTGTTGCTACACCTTACCATCCACAGACGAATGGTCTAGCCGAAGTGTCGAATAGGGAGATCAAGACTATTCTGCAGAAAGTCGTCCGCCCTGACCGAAAGGATTGGTCACAGCTTTTGGACTCGGTCTTGTGGGCATATAGGACGTCTTTCAAGACACCTTTGGGCACATCTCCCTTTCGCCTCGTGTATGGCAAGCCATGCCATTTACCTGTTGAGCTGAGGCACAAGTCACTTTGGGCAGTTACAGATATTTTGATGGATCCAGATGGTATGAGAGACCAGAGGAGGGCAGAGTTAGCTGCCCTGGAGGAGCTTAGAGATGCAGCTTTCTCAAGCAGCCTACATTATAAGGAGAAAGTCAAGGAGTGGCATGATTCTCATATCAGCCACAAGCATTTTGAGATTGGACAGAGAGTATGGCTGTTTGATGCGAGGCTACGATTATTTCCAGGGAAGCTACAGAGCAAATGGAAGGGACCTTATTTGGTTAGAAAGGTACACGACAATGGTAGCATTGACATATCTGAGTTGTCTTCTGAGAGTACCTTTCGAGTGAACGGCCAGCGGCTCAAGCCATTTCTAGATCATGAGCCGCGGGTCGTTGATCTTGCCCCTATTCATTTTGCGTGAGATGTGATCTTTGACTCACATCTAATGCATCTCACGCCTGAGTTTCACTGATCTTCCGACTTGTATAGATCCAGATGTCCATATCACTACATTCTTTAGTCTCACATCCCTTTCCTCATCTTGTGATTATGCTATACTTAGGGTGCACTTTACCCTAAGTATAGGGGGGATATGAGGCCTTTCAGGTATTTCTTTTGTTTCTGTCTACCCCTGTTTTTGCTGCCTATACTTAGGGATATTTCACCCTAAGTATAGGGGGGGTAGACCCTGTACATTCTGCACTCAGGTTTTCCTTAGTATACAGCCTGCTATACTTAGGATTACTTGATCCTAAGTATAGGGGGGAGACCTGGGTCCCCTCTTGACTTTTCATTTCCTTTTTGTATATCTTTCCTTTTCATTTCCTATACCTAGCACGAGTTATGTCTTCTCATCGCTCTTGACTCGAGGACATCGTTCGAGCTAAGTATAGGGGGGTGTGTATATATTTCATATATACTTTAGCCATAACTCGTACTTTGTGTGAGTGTATTAATAAATAAAATGGCTAAAAACCACAAAAATTAAAAAAAAATTTTCATGTACATAATCTTCTTTTATTTGCACATACATAGCTAGTGTACAAATTATTTTTGTAAAAATGATTTCAAAAATCTTTTGTGTTAAAGCTTGTGTAAATATTTTTGTATCAAAATTATGTATATAGTACAAAATTTTTCCAAAATGTTTTGAAAATCAAAAAGTTTGCAAAAACCTTGTGTAAATGTGTGTAAATATCTTTTGCAAAACTTGCACCTCATGCATCATTCATTCATGATTTCAAAACATTTTTTCAAAAATTTTGCATGATTGAAAAATTTGTGTAAATAAGCATCTTTTTGTACATATGTATACAGTTTTTCTGGATGATAGTTGACATTTAAACTAGCCTGGAATCAAATTGAGAAATGGAGCTTGATTAAGATCGTAATCCACCTAATTTCTAAGAGGAACCTTATAGGACTTAGGTTTAAGGCTTTTCAGGTCCACGGTGACTTAATTCTTTGAGTCCACTAGGCTATGATCACATGTCATCTCAATGAGCTTAAGTAGAACACTTAACACAACACATGACTCATATAGATTATGGCTTTACTTGGACACCAGCACTATGCACCGAGCTCTCTACGGATGAGGTGGTAAGGAGGCAGTCTTCCTTGACTTGGGGTAGCATATGAGGGTAGTACTTTTAGGCAGAACCTCTCTTCTTCTTTTAGTGAAGGAAGTGCGTCTCAACTTGGTCTGGTTGCCATGAGGTCCAACGACGGGAGTTGTGGGTTGCAATAAAGCTTCAAAAGAGGGATAGTCTACTGGCTCAAGAGGAAAAACTCCTTGTATATATGTTGCACATGTATATGGTGTACAGATGCACTTGAAAAAAAATGTGCAAAAAGAAAAGAACTCCAAAAAAGTGGTGGGTCTGATAGAAAATATAATCCCACCGGAGTATGTATATAGAGTGCAATAAGCAAAGCTTGGTTTCATGATCCACCTATGTAGCTTGCAGCAGGGAGACTTGGCTACACTGGTCAAGCTCCCAAGGGTACTTGGCTACACTGGCCTTGACCATTCTCTTCTTCCCCCTCTTCTTGAGCCGGTTGAACTTGAACTTAGAAGGGAACACCCCGCTCCTCGAGGAAAGAGTGGGCCAGATTGAGGTCATAGAGTTACCTTGTTAGGGAGGGTTGTCTAGTTGCCATTTCTGAAGTGGAGAGCTTAGACTTCACATTCACAGGACAAGAAAAGATTCATGGTCTTCAGGGTTTGTGATTGATGACTTGTTCTGATCTGAGCATTGAGGAGTCTTGGTTATAGATTAGTGGAACTTAGAGGCTGTTAGGTTTTAAGCTTAAGTCTAAATAAGGTTCCGACACATTAATAATCCAAAGATCTGATCGATCTCCATACCCCAATTTAATGAAGGCAAGTTTAATAATCAACCTTGATCCATGTACATCCTCTTTTTCTTTTTCTTTCTTTCCTTTTTCACTTCTTTTTCAAATAAGTGTTTGCTAAGGGACTAGCAAAGTTAAGTATAGGGGGGTGATGAATACCCATTCATCACTCTTTATTCTTATATTTTAGCTACAAAAACCTTTGCAAATACATGTAGATATGTGTAAATAGGAATAATTATCAAAAGCATGCATTGTGTAAAACTATAATTAGCATGTTTTTGTGCAAAAATAAAAGAATAAAGATTAAAAAGAAAAAGAGGGAAATATTTAGAATAAATATTGAGCAACCTAACCCAAGGGAGGGCTCAGCATGGGCCCTGACCGCATAAAAGCCAAAGTAGAAGGGAGATAGGGGCTCATGTGTAAATATTGGTGTAAATAAATAAAACTATATTTTTCTCACCCAAAAATATGCTTGTGAAAACTTGTATATATTTATAAAAATATAAAAACAAAATAAAAAGTTAAAAATCCAAAAAGATTAAAAATACCTCCTTTCATCATGTACATAAACCACCCCTATATATTATTAATATATAAAAGTAATTTTTATAATTTTTGTAAATAGTCTATATTATATATTGTAAATAAATAAAATAAAAACAATTAAAAACCAAAACAAAACAAAAATAGAAAAATCAAAAATACAAAAATACCTTGTACATATACCATGTATATAGATGCATATATCTATTTATTTTACCTATGTACATAAATAATAAAAATAAAATAAAAATACCTTTTTATTCCTTATTTTATTCTATAAACAAATAAAATATAAAATGGGAATGAAATTATACAAAAATAATATATAAAAATCAAAAATCAAAACCTATATATAATGCATATACCTATATCTAGTACATATCATGTATATAGCCTATTTTTATTTTAAAAAATTAATTAAAAATCACCAAAAAAATAGAAAAATAAATAAAATAAAAATATTTCATGTTTGGAGTTTTTGCAGATTCGGCCCCTAGCTACCTCTATTTGTCACCTCAAGATCCAGCCACGTGGCTGAACCTCATTGGATCCTGGGGATGTTGACCGCCCGGTCAACTAGCCCCCCAGGACCACTTCTCACGGGTTCGAGCTTCGGACCCAACTTCTCGGATTTTTTCCCGCTCGACCCGATTGCCTATCACCCAAACCCCGGCTCCATTTCGAACCTCCCACATCCGACACCCTCGCCGGGCATCAACATTGGGATCCGCGTGCCACCATGACCCTACCCGAGCCTTCCTCTCGGATCCTTCCAGCATACATAAGCGAGCTCCGCCACCCATTTTCACCATCTTTGGTCATTCCCCTTCTTCCCTGTAAGCTCCAGAGTGATCGCAAGAGTGACAGCGAGCGTCTCCACCTGTTGCAGCGAGGCGAGGAGGAGGATTCCACTGATCCGGCGACGTAGCCGCCGCAGCTCCGCCATCTGAGCGAGCTTCGAGCCTCGGGCCGAGACGTCCCTTGAGGCCAAGACCCGGGAGCTTCCCCAGCTCCACCACAGTCTCATCGACCATTTAGGTAACCACTCAGCTCTGCCATTTCATCTAATTTTAGTTTTCACCCAATCTTCGCCGTAGACGTCTTTCTTCGATTTCGGTCATCCAGCTACCCATCTCGATCATCAGAACCGACCCACATCTTCACCTCCTCCCGACGCACCTTCTGCACCCACTCACCCAACCCAGCTCGCACAGGAGCTGGGAACCGGGCTCCTCCGTCCACCACCTTCGCCGGAGCCTGTCGCCCCGACGCACCAGCCACCTCCACATCGCCTAACCGGTCGAGGCAGTTTGCCCTCGACCCGCGAGTCTTTTGAGCCCCTTTGCAGGTCCTACCGAGCCCATCTGAGGGCTTGGTCATCCAGGCCGGGAGACCTAGCTCCGCCGACCGTGCCTGAGCTCCTCCGAGCTCGGGTCGATCATCGGAGCATCGCAGCAGACACGGAGCACTCCAGCATTCTTCTCCGACCTTCAGAGTGCTCCAAGGAGGAGCGCAGCGCTCGCACGAGCCCGGCGAAGCTCGCCGGGGCTTTGTCTTCCAGCATCCTCCAGCGCCGTCGATCTTCATCCCTCTCTCTAGTTCTAATCTGGGCCATCCATCCCTGGAGCAGCCGACACCGTCAGATCTGAGGAGACGTCATCTGGAGCGCCCACCAGCCGCAGCCGTCCGATCGCCACGTGGAGCGCATCCAGAGCACCGCTTAATAAAGGGTAATTTACCTTAGGCCCCTTATCTTTGTTTTATTTCGTTTGAGTCCTGTAAATATTTAAATACGTTGTTTAGTTTTAGAGTTAATTGCATAGAGGACCCTGAGCTTTAGTGTAATTGCATATATACCCCTACCTGTTGTGAGCCACGTGCTTCGTCACGTGTTGTTTTGGGTTATTTGCAGTTTATGCCCTTGTAGTTCTGGAAGTTCATGAATGAATGAAACTTTTTAGTTAATTGCATATATACCCCTGTGAATGCTTTATTCTCGCATGTGCGTTTTATTTTGGGTTATTTGCAACTGAGCCCCCTGGACTTTTGGTACGTGTTACCAATAGGTCCTCGGGACTTATTTTCCTTACATATAGGTCCCTGAGTGCCCAGGCACGCGCGTGGCGTGTGTTTTGCTGGTTATTTTGCACCAGGACCCCCAGAACTTTGGGTATTTGCATTCCATTCCCTGTGCACAATACCCTTTTGTTATTTTTGAATAAAATATGTAATCACCTCCAAATCAATGAGAATTTGACACATGGCTCCTGCCATGGTGTAGGATTTTCAAGGATTTTTGAGGACATTTTTGATTTTGTTTGCTATTTTTAAAAATTCCAAAAACCTTTATTTTCGTTACTGTTTAACTTGAAAATTCACAAAAATATATAAAAATTTCTTTAAAATTCTATAAAAATTAACTACTGTTTAGTTTGTATTCCTTGATTTTCTAGCCAATTTTGGCTATTTTTCATTGCATAAAAACCTTAAAAAACTTAAAAACACCAAAAAACCCATAAAAAATTCTAGTATATACATTAAAATCCCAAAAACAATAAACTTGGTGCCAAAATTTTTCTTGTTTTGTCTACTTTACAGGAAAATTACCTTCAGGGCCATTTTGAGGCCCTTAAATGATTTATCTAGGGTTTCTGGCTCGGCTGGACAGTACCTCTTGTTTTCGCCACTGTTTGATTTTTAGAAAATAAAATAAATATCAGAAAATTATCAAAATTCACCAAAACATAAAAAAATATAAAACACATAAAAACATTTTTGTATTAATTTTTGGTTGATTTTTGATGTATTAAATAATTTGTTGAAGTGTGCTTTGTTTGTATTTTTTTATTCTTTACATATTAAAATCAAAAAAATATATATATATATATAAAAATAATTAAAAACCACTAAAAAGATTTTGTTTCTTTATTTTATTTGTTTCACTACTTCGTAGCCTTCGGCCAATCCGTGCTCCTTGAGTTCGACCCTGGGAGCTCTACCAGGTTAATCACATAGCAGGACCACTTCTTTGTTTTGATTGATTTTATTTGTATCGAGTGGTTCATTTTTCTTGATATACATGGTCTGATCGCTTGGGTCGCAACGACCCTATTTCTGTACCTTATACCCGAGTGGCTAGACCAGTTATCATTGACTTAACGAGATAGAGATAACCAAAGTCCTATGACGTAGCTGCCACGATATAGGCATGTAGGCATGCATCCTCTGACCGGAGACAAATGTGTTACTATATGTCTGAGCATGTACATTTGGCAGACCAATAGGTTGATGACCTAATCAAGGTATATACACCGACGTGCTGGTGTGCATATAAGGGCGTATGAGTAATATGATCTCTCAAAGGTATCATACAGGTTCATTACTGAACCGGAAGACATGAGCTCACTCATGAGATATTGGGATGAATGAAATTCCATGCACGGTCATCTCGCTTTGGAAACTTGACTGAATTTGTAGGTTTGATATATACTTTTGAAAAGTATATGATCAACACATGGGTATGATATTTGGTTTTGGAAAGTATATGATCGATACCAAACTCCCAATAGTCATATGAGAAACTTAATAATAAAACCCTGAAGGAGACAGTCTAAAAGAGATCTAAAAACATCAGGTTTATTCTTGATCTTCTAGTATGCGGGATGTACATGTATTAGGAATGCATGAGGGTGATGTGTTCATAAACGATTATATTACCATGACGCTTCCATTCCGAGGGAGTGATGAAACATGTCTGGATTTTAGTGACTTCTCTCATAGAGAAGTAATCTGATCTTAGTCCAAATGTTGACATTGATCTGGATGTGATTTAGATGTAATGAGAAGTTTAGATTTGCGGTCTTAATTTAATCAAGCATATATGGGAGGTCCGCAAGATCTGGATTTGAGATGTGTTCTCAATATCCAAGTCACTATACGTGGAAAAATACAATCGCCCTGTCCTTATCTCTAAGTATCTATGGAGAAAGCACATTATCCTTGAAAAGTTCATGGATAATTTCATTGTTGATATATGTATTCAAGCATTGAAAAAGTGGATAATTAAATGTGATTTAATTATCATAATATGAATTTGATTCATATTATTAGGAGAGTTAGCTGAGATAATTAAATGTGATTTGATTATCAAAGATGTGAATAATGTAAATATGATTTATGTTATTTGGGCACATGAGAAAAGAGAGCCAAGATGATTAAATGTGATTTAACTATCCTAGATATGAATAATGTGGATAGGACTATCCATATTAATCAGATATATTATAAATGTGATTTATAATATATTAGAGAAAGCATATTATGATTTATATTTGTTGATTAATAGTTAATGTGAATTGGATTCACATTGAATGATTAATTGAAAATATAATTACATTTTATTTTGAGTTGTGAATGAGATCCACATAATTTCAATGTCTTGATTGAAGTTTTTCATAAGATAATTGTGAATTATTTTTTGTGAAAAATATTTACAACAAGAGTTGTTGTAAATCTTGGAGATATCATGATGTAATGAGATCTCATGAGATGATTGGTAGTTGTCCCCTTTTTTGGGAGATGTGGTTAGTCTTCGCATTATCTCCAAGACTAGTCAAAGTGATTTAAATTTGGATTAATTATATTTATTTATCAACATAATTTAATTCAAATTAAATCAATTGTTGGTGTGTTTTTACAACAACATCTTAGCCATTGAAAGAAACACAAATCAATCTCAACCATTGATTGTGTGTTGTCCATGGATTGAGATCAATGGACTCCCAAAATCCTATATCAGAAGAGGAACCCTAATAAACACGAAGAAGCGAGAGCGATCGTATTGATCCACAAGGCGAATCAACAGTCGATGTCTTGACCGCTCAAAATCCCGTATTTAATCAACAATGAACCCACAAGATATGAATCAAGCAATGAAAAATAAATGTGGAGTAAAATTTATTATTAATTCTACATAAAAAGGTGTATAGGTGTAGGTATGTAGAGGTCGAACACAAAGAGCAAGGCAGGATAGATCAAGCAATGATGCACAAAAAATGTGATGTGATTAATTGTCTACAAAATGCAATTGTTTTTGTGGGTTTTTAATTTTTAATTAATTTTTTTAATTTAATTTATAATTTTGTATTTTAATTTTTTTAATTTTCTGATTTTATATTTTCTTTTTGTATTTTATATATTTTTTTTGTTTTATAATTAGAATATATAAAATTTTAAAGAAAAGAGGTGATAATATATTTATAAAAATAAGGAGAAATGCTCAAAAATTAGGAAATAAAATGTTTTCAATTTTTTAATAATTGCATACTGTTTATATGATTTTTGGGGATTTTTCAGAATATTTTTGGTACTTTTAAAAGTCAAAATAAGAGAAGATAGTGAATTAACTACTGGCCGAAATTTAAATGGGAATGAAAAAAATCAAACAGTAACAAAATTTTCCCAAATTAATTTTAAAATAAAGATAGAAAAATAGAGAGACTACAGGAACAAAGTTTATATTTTTAGGATTTTTCTTTGATTTTTTAGATTTTTATAATTTTTTTGGGTTTTTTCTATTTTTTAAGGTTTTGGTTTTGAAATTTTTAGTGATTTTTGGATTGACATTAGAATATACTAAAATAGACCATATGTAATTTTTTTGGAATTTTTCAAGGTGTTTTGATATTTTTTTGATATTTTCTAATGCAAACAGTAGCTATAATGCATGTTTTTTATTTTTAGTAATTATAAAAATGCAATAAAAACGCAATGCAAAAATATGGTGTGAATGAGCAATGCAACAGGAGCCTATGCTTTTTTTGGGAATTTTTCGAGTTAAAATGATGCTCTAAATAAATAAGAGAAGCATACAAAAATATAAGGCCTAGCAGGGGTATAAGTGCAAATAAACAAACATCCAGGGGCCAAGTTGCAATTTTCGCACAAAAAATTACAACTAATAAATAAAGTTCCTGGACCAATTATAAATACCCATCCCTGGGAGGGGTTCACTACAAAATCACCAAGCCCACGTTTAGAAACACGTGACCTGGCAGGGGTATGGATGCAATATTACAAAACTCCAGGGGTAATCATGCAATTTCTCCAAAAATATTACACTTAATATTTAAATCCTAGGACGGAAACGAAATAGCAAGACCCACGAGGGGTCCTCTGCAAAATGCTCCGCGCCTCACGTGAACTTGTCACGTGAGGTGACGTGGCCGAGGACCTAAGTGCAATAATGGAAAGTTAAAGGATCTGGACACAAATATTACAAAATATTTAAACTACAGAGAAATGTTTAAAGACTAAATAGAAATACAAAAATGTGGGGGGTGTCGGATGCAAAATTACCCCTCGCTGCGCGATCCAACGGTGGAGGGCTTCCCACTTGACACGTGGCAAGCCCTTGTTGCACTATGACGCTTTGGCTCGGACGGCGGCGATTAGATGATCCTCGGATGATCTGATGGTCGATGCGCGAGGAGATCGGACGGTGGCTGTGCAACCTGGAGCTGCGGCCCGATCTGATGGTGACAAAGCGCGGAGGAAGAATGGGGAAGAACGCCAGCGAGGCAAACTTCCCCGAGCCTGATCTCCTTGCTCCGGTTAACTGGAGTGCTCAAAATGGGGCTGCAATCTCCACAGTTCTTCCTCTATCTGTTGGGTGGTCCAAAACACCTCGGCGACGGTTGATGACCGTCTGAATGACCAAGGCAAAGGTATCTATATGGTCGTTGCGACCTCAATCACTCTGACTCGGGTCAACAAGAAAAATGAACCACTCGCGAAAAATAAAATCAATCGAAGCAAGGAAGCGGTCCTGCTATATGTTTAACTTGGTATAGCACCCAGGGTCGAACTCGAGGAGCACGGGTTGGCCGAAGGCCTACGAAGTAGTAAAAATGAATAAAATAAAAGACAAATATTTTTTAGTGGTTTTTAATTAATTTTATATTTTTTTGGATTTTTAATATATAAAGAAAATAAGAAAAACAAAAACAAGCACACTTCAACAATTTA
Source organism: Ottelia alismoides (assembly GCA_037367405.1). Lineage (NCBI taxonomy): Eukaryota > Viridiplantae > Streptophyta > Magnoliopsida > Alismatales > Hydrocharitaceae > Ottelia > Ottelia alismoides. Next base: position 103,319 of record JAZKJV010008463.1, on the reverse strand, counting down.
TTTAATGCATCACAAATCAACCAAAAATTAAAACAAAAATATTTTTATGTGTTTTATAATTTTTTATGTTTTTGGTGAATTTTTGGGATTTTTCTGATATTTATTTTAATTTCTAAAAATCAAACAGTAACAAAAACAAGGGGTATTGTCCAGCCAAGCCTAAAGTCCCTAGATAAAATACCTAAGGACTCAAAAAGGCCTAGAGGTAATTTTCCTATAAGATAGATGAAATAAGGAAAATTTAGGTACCAGTTTTATTGTTTTTGGATTTTCAATGTATTTATTAGAATTTTTATGGGTTTTTAAGGGTTTTTAAGTTTTTAGGGTTTTTAAGCAATGAAAAATAGCCAAAATTGGCTAGAAAATCAAACAAACTCAACTAAACAATACCTAATCTTTGTAGAATATTTAGAGGTGTTTTTATATTTTTTTGTGATTTTTAAACCTAGACAGTAACAAAAATGTTGGTTTTTGAATTTTTAAAAATAACAAACGAAATAAAAAATGTCCTCAAAAATTCACAAAAATCCTACACCATGGCAGGAGCCATGCTTCAAATTTTCATCGAATTTGGAGGTGATTTGATATTTTATTCAAAAATGACAAGAGGGTACAGTGCACAGGGACTGGAATGCAAATACCCGAAGTTCTGGGGGTCCAGGTGCAAAATACCCAGCCAATCACGCGCGAAGCGCGTGCCTGGGGCACTCAGGGACGTATATGTAATAAAAATAAGGTCCGGGGACCTATTGGTAACACGTACCAAAAGTCCAGGGGCCTTAGTTGCAATTTACCCAAAAATATACGCACATGAGAAAACAATTCATTCACAGGGGCATAAATGCAAATATTACAAAGATTTCATTCATTTCAGAACAATCCAGAACTACAAGGGCTTAGACTGCAAATACACCAACAAAGCACGTGGCGAAGCACGTGGTTCACAATAGGTAGGGGTATAAATGCAATTACACTAAAGAGCAGGGTCCATTGTGCAAATAAACCAACGTAAATAAAATACGAAAAATATTTACAGGACTAACACTAAATGCATAAAAGAAAAGGGGGCCTAAGACAATTTACCCCTTTCTATTTACGTCGAAGGCCGGATGCGTGACGCGTGGCGGATCGGACGACTGAAGACAGCTGGGCCTGAGACTTTGAAAACGTGGGCCTAATCGACGTCTGAGGGCTCTCCACGTGGCTGATCGAGCGGCGGCTAACAGTGGAGGCTCCAGATGACTCCTCCTCAGATCGAACGATCAAGGCTACTCCGGAGATGGACGGTGCTGATCAAAACTGGAGCGAGGAGGCACGATCAACGGCTCGGGAGGATGCTGGAAGAACTGATGGCCGGCGAACTTCGCCGGCCCAGCACACGCGCACCGAGCCTCCGCGGGGGCTTCTGATGATCGAGGAAGCTTCGCCTTGGCCTCCCGCGTCTGTGGGACGTCTCCGATGACTCAACGGAGCTCCGAAGAGCTCTGTCGACTCCGGCGGAGGAGAAGCTCCGGTTCTCAAGTAGGAGGGCCTCAGACAGCCCTCGATTGACCTGCAAAACGCAACCAAAGAGCTCCTGGGTCGAGGGCAAACTGCCTCGACCCCGTTAGCGGTGGAGCGGGTGGACGGTGCGGTGGTGCGGGCGAACCCCGGTGATGCGACGGCGAAGGGGTTCGAACCCCAGCTCCTGTGCGAGCTGGGTTGAACGGAGGGGCGGAGAAGGTGCGCGGGGGAAGGGCGATCGTGGTGATGGATTCCGATGATCGAACGGGAAGATGAGGTGGTCGGAATCGAAAGAAAACGACGGTGGCTCGAATTGGGGGAAATATGAAATTGACAAAAAGGAAAGGGAATAGGGTCTACCTGGGTGGATGAATCGACTGTGGACGAGCTTGCGAAGCTCTGGATCCTCGCCTCAAGGAGCGTCGACGTCCGAGGCTCGAGCTCCAATTCAGGGCGGAGCACGGCGGTGATGACTCGCCGGATCGATGGTTTTCGCCTCCTCTCCTCGCTGCAACAGGTCGAGGCGCGAGCTGTCACCTCTCTCTCTCTCTGGAGCTCACTGGAGAACGAAGAAAATGGCCAAGGATGCGTGAAATGGGTGGTGGAGCTGAGCTTAAGTATGCTGGCGGGTCCGGGAAGAAGGGCGCGGGTAGGGTGATGTAGCGCGCGGATCCCGAGGCTAAGGCTCCGGCGAGATTCTCGGGTATGACGTGAGCAATCCGGAGCCGGGGTTTGGGTGATAGGCAATCGGGTTGAGTGGGAAAAAATCCGAGAAGTTGGGTCCGCCACTCAACCCGTGGGAAGTGGTCCTGGGGGGGCCAGTTGACCGGGCGGTCAACATCCCCAGGAGCCAATGCGGTCAGGCCACGTGGCAAGATATTGGAGTGACAAATTGAGGTAGCTAGGGCTCGATTCAGCCAAAACTCAAAACATGAGATATTTTTATTTTATTTTTTTCTATTTTTTTGGTGATTTTTAATTAATTTTTGGAAATAAAAATAAGGTATTTACAATATATAGCTATATATAGGTATATGTACAATATGTAAGCTTTTGACTTTTGATTTTTAATTATTATTTTTATACAATTTTGTTCCTATTTTATATTTTATTTATTTATAGAATAAAATAAGGTATAAAAGCGTGTTTTTATTTTATTTTTATTATTTATATACATAGGTAAAATAAATAGTTATGTACAACTATATACATGGTATATGTACAATGTATTTTTGTATTTTTAATTTTGTTATTTTTATTTGATTTTTGTTTTGATTCTTTTTATTTTATTTATATACATTATATATTATAGAGTATTTTACAAAAAGTTTGGAAAATAACCTTATTTATTTACAAGGTCAAATAAATACATAGATGGTCTATGTACATGATGAAAGGGTATTTTTGATCTTTTTGGATTTTTAACTTTTTATTTTGTTTTTATATCTTTTATAAATATATAAGTATTTACAAGCATATTTTTGGGTGAGGAAAACACTTTTATTTTATTTACATAAATATATACACATGAGCCCCTATCTCCCTCTACTTGGCTTTTATGCGGTCAGGCCCATGCTGAGCCCTCCCTTGGGTTAGGTTGCTCAATATTTATTCTAAATATTTCCCTCTTTTTCTTTTTAATCTTTATTCTTTTATTTTTGCACAAAAACATGCTAATTATAGGTTTTTACACAATGCGTGCTTTTGCTAATTATTCCTATTTACACATATCTACATGCATTAGCAAAGGTTTTTGTAGCTAAAATATAAGAATAAAGAGTGATGAACGGGTGTTCATCACCCCCCTATACTTAACTTTGCTAGTCCCGTAGCAAACACTTATTTGAAAAAGAAGTGAAAAAGAAAGAAAGAAAAAGAAAAAGAGGATGTACATGGATCAAGGTTGATTATTAAACTTGCCTTCATAAAATTAGGGTATGGAGCTCGATCAGATCTTTGGATTAGTAATGTGTCGGAACCTTATTTAGACTTAAGCTTAAACCTAACAGCCTCGAAGTTCCACTAATCTATAACCAAGACTCCTCAATGCTCCAGGTCAGAACAAGTCATCAATCACAAACCCTAAAGACCATGAATCTTTTCTTGTCTTGTGAATGTGAAGTCTAAGCTCTCCACCTCATAAATGGCAACTTGACAACCCTCCTCAACAAGGTAACTCTATGACCTCAATCTGGCCACTCTTTCCTCGAGGAGTGGGGTATTCCCTTCTAAGTTCAAGTGCAACCAGCTCAAGAAGAGGGGGAAGAAGAGAATGGGTCAAGGCCAGCGTAGCCAAGTACCCTTGGGAGCTTGACCAGTGTAGCCAAGTCTCCCTGCTGCAAGCTACAACAGGTGGATCATGAAACCAAGCTTTGCTTATTGCACTCTATACATTCTACAGTGGGATTATCATTTTCTATCAGACCCACCACTTTTTTGGAGTTCTTTTCTTTTTGCACATTTTTTTTAGTGCATCTATACAACATATACATGTGCAGCATATATACAAGGAGTTTTTCCTCTTGAGCCAGTAGACTATCCCTCTTTTGAAGCTTTATTGCAACCCACAACTCCCGTCGTTAGACCTCATGGCAACCAGACCAAGTTGAGACGCACTTCCTTCACTATAAGAAGAAGAGAGGTTCCGCCTAGAAGTACTACCCTCATATGCTACCCCAAGTCAAGGAAGACTGCCTCCTCACCACCTCATCCGTAGAGAGCTCGGTGCATAGTGTGGTTGTCCAAGTAAAGGCATAATCTATATGAGTCATGTCTTGTTGTTAAGTGCTCTACTTAGGCTCATTGAGATGACATGTGATCATAGCCTAGTGGACTCAAAGAATTAAGTCATCATGGACCTGAAAAGCCTAAAACCTAAGCCCTATAAGGTTCCTCTTAGAAATTAAGTGGATTAAGATCTTAATCAAGCTCCATTTCTCAATTTGATTCCAGGCTAGTTTAAATGTCAACTATCATCCAGAAAAACTATATACATATGTACAAAAAGATGCTTATTTACACAAAGTTTACAATCACGCAAAATTTTTGAAAAATGTTTTGAAATCATGTATGGATGATGCATGAAGTGCAAGTTTTGCAAAAAGATATTTACACACATTTACACAAGTTTTTTGCAAACTTTTTATTTTCAAAACATTTTGGAAAAATTTTGTACTATATACATAATTTTGATACAAAAATATTTACACAAGCTTTACACAAAAGATTTTTGAAATCATTTTTACAAAAATAATTTGTACACTAGCTATGTATGTGCAAATAAAAGAAGATTATGTATATGAATTTTTTTTTAATTTTTGTGGTTTTTAGCCATTTTTATTTATTAACACACTCACACAAAGTACGCGTTATGGCTAAAGTATATATGAAATATATACACACCCCCCTATACTTAGCTCGAACGATGTCCTCAGAGTCAAGAGCGATGAAGAAGACATAACTCATGCTAGGTATAGGGAAGTGAAAAGAAAGGCTATACCAAAGGGAAATGAAAAGTCAAGAAGGACCCAGGTCTTCCCCCTATACTTAGGATCAAGTAATCCTAAGTATAGCATGCTGTATACTAAGGGAAAACCTGAGTGCAGAATGTACAGGGTCTACCCCCCCTATACTTAGGGTGAAATATCTATAAGTATAGGCAGCAAAAACAGGGGTAGACAGAAACAAAAGAAATACCCGAAAGGCCTCACATCCCCCCTATACTTAGGGTAAAGTGCACCCTAAGTATAGCATAATCATAAGATGAAGGAAGGGATGTGGGACTAAAGAATGTGATGATATGGACATCTGGATCTATACAAGGCGGAAGATCAGTGAAACTCAGGCGTGAGATGCATTAGATGTGAGTCAAAAACCACATCTCACGCAAAATGAATAGGGGCAAGATCAACGACCCGCGGCTCATGATCTAGAAATGGCTTGAGCCGCTGGCCGTTCACTCGAAAGGTACTCTCAGAAGACAACTCAGATATGTCAATGCTACCGTTGTCGTGTACCTTTCTAACCAGATAAGGTCCTTTCCATTTGCTCTGTAGCTTCCCTGGAAATAGGCGTAGCCTCGCATCAAACAGCCATACTCTTTGTCCAATCTCAAAATGCTTGTGGCTGATATGAGAATCATGCCACTCCTTGACTTTCTCCTTATAATGTAAGCTGCTTGAGAAAGATGCAACTCTAAGCTCCTCCAGGGCAGCTAGATCTGCCCTCCTCTGGTCTCCCATACCATATGGATCTATCAAAATATCTTTAACTGCCCAAAGTGACTTGTGCCTCAGCTCAACAGGTAAATGGCATGGCTTGCCATACACGAGGCGAAAGGGAGATGTGCCCAAAGGTGTCTTGAAAGACGTCCTATATGCCCACAAGACCGAGTCCAAAAGCTGTGACCAATCCTTTCGGTCAGGGCGGACGACTTTCTGCAAAATAGTCTAGATCTCCCTATTCGACACTTCGGCTAGACCATTCGTCTGTGGATGGTAAGGTGTAGCGACGCGATGGTCTATGCCGAACTCGCTAGCAAGTGCCTTCACCTGGTCGTTGATGAAGTGAGATCCCCCATCAGAAATCAGAACTCGTGGAACCCCGAACCGTGTGATGATGTTCTTCCTCAAAAATCTGCAAACGGTCCTCGCATCAGTAGCTCGGGCGGGGATAGCCTCCACCCAACGACTCACATAATCAACGACGAACAGAATGTACTCAAATCCCTGACTCTTAGGGAATGGACCCATGAAATCGATGCCCCATGCGTCAAAAACCTCAAAGAAGTGAATGGGCTGCATCGGCATCATATCACGCTGTCCACAAGTGCCCATCCTCTGACAGTCAGTACACCTCTTCACGAACTCATCTGAGTCCTTGAAGAGGGTAGGCCACCACAAGCCGGATTGGAGCACTTTATGTGCCGTTCTCCTCCCAGAATGATGTCCTCCTGCCTCAAGTTTGTGGCAGTAAGTGAGGACGCTATGGTGTTCCTCCTGAGGAATACACCGACGCCAGACGCTATCCCCTCCTTCGTGGTAAAGGATGGGATCCTCCCAATGGTAGGACTTGGACTTCACGAGGAAGGTCTCAAGCCTCTGCCTGGGCCAATCTTGTGGGACTTTCCCAACAACGAGAATGTTCACAATATCGGCGTACCATGGGAGTGAGGCGATAGCAAGGATCGCCTCATCTGGGAAGGTATCTCTAATAGGGTCAATCTGCTCAGAATCCTCAGGCTGCTCTAGTCGGGAAAGATGATCCGCCACCACATTCTTGACTCTAGGCTTATCCTTGATCTCAATGTCGAACTCCTGGAGTAGAAGGATCCATCTAGTCAGTCTGGCCTTGGCATCCTTCTTTGCCATGAGGTACCTGATGGCGGTGTGATCTGTAAACAAAGTCACTCTAGATCCAATGATATACGATCTGAACTTATCCAGGGCAAACACTACGGCTAGCATCTCCTTCTTTGTGACCGTATAATTCCGCTGGGCGGAATCCAATGTGCGGCTAGCATAGTGTATGGCAAATGCAACTCCATCCATCCTCTGTCCCAGCACTGCCCCCACGGCAAAATCGGAGGCATCCGTCATGATCTCGAATGGGAGAGACCAATCAGGCGGCTGGAGGACAGGAGCCTCAATAACACACTGCTGGAGAGTCGCGAACGACGAAAGACACTTGTCATCGACAAGGAACTCGGTGTCTTTCGTCAAGAGGTCAGTCAACGGTCGGGCAATCCTGCTGAAATCCTGAATAAATCTCCTATAAAATCCAACGTGCCCCAGGAATGACCGTAGCTGCCTCAGATTGGACGGCGGTGCGAGTTTCCTAATGACATCAACCATGGCCGGATCAACCTCCATGCCCCTGTTGGAGATGATATGGCCAAGAACCATCCCTTGAGTCACCATGAAGTGACTCTTCTCCCAAGATAGCACCAAATGATACTCAATACATCGCTGGAGTACTCGATCTAGGCAGTCAAGACAAGAATCGAATCTGTCGCCGTAGATCGAGAAATCATCCATGAAGACCTCCAAACACTCTCCTACCATGTTCGAAAAGATCGACAGCATGCACCTCTGAAAAGTCACAGGGGCATTGCATAGCCCAAATGGCATGCGTCGAAAAGCATATGTGCCGAAGGGACAGGTAAAGGTGGTCTTCTCCTGATCCTCAGGAGCGATGGCCACTTGGTTGTAGCCCGAGTACCCATCCAAGAAGCAATAATGGCTCTTCCCTGCCAGTCTCTCAATGATCTGGTCAATAAAAGGCAGGGGGAAATGGTCCTTCTTGGTGGCTTGGTTGAGTCTCCTGTAGTCAACACAAACCCTCCAAGAGGTGGGTACTCGTGTAGCAATCTCCTCTCCCGACTCACTGATCACAGTCGTGATGCCTGTCTTCTTAGGCACCACATGCAAGGGGCTGACCCACTTGGAGTCGGAAATGGGATAAATAAAATCTGCACTCCACCATTTCGATATTTCCTTCATCACGACCTCTCTCAGGTTGGGGTTCAGTCGCCGCTGGAACTCACGCGACGGCTTCGCCCCCTCCTCGAGATAGATATGGTGGGAGCACACTGATGGACTAATCCCATGGAGATCTGCTACGCTCCATCCGATCGCCTTGCGGTTCTTTTCAAGAACCCCCATCAAACGGGATTCTTGATCTCCAGTCAACTCGGCGGAGATGATGACTGGGTACATCTCTGGCTCGCCCGCAAGGAATCGATACTTCAGCGAAGTAGGGAGCGGCTTCAGCTTTGGAATGCTCGGTGCTGGCAAATCTGGCTGTGGAAGAAACTGAGTGAAAGCTGCTAAGTCTGCCAAATCTGCCTGGGAAAGTGAAAGCGTACTCTCACAAACTGGATCGGGAGAAGGCTGCTCAACTACACTGTCTCTGCTCGGCTCTGCATCTACCTCCTCCTCATCTACAGGCTCAGGTGAACTCAGGTCTGGCATCTGATCATAGAAATCGGCCCAATCAGACTCTGAATCCGAGGGATCTGTATCAACCACGGTGGCATCAGTACCACCGTAAAGCAAGGTGGCCTGAGCACCACCATCACTGAAAATCGTGTCGCTATCCAGGACCGGCTCTGCTGCCTCTATGGTATCCTGAACCAGGGCTGTGCTCTCCAGACTCTCCTCTGCTATCATCTCGGCATCAGCTGTATCTGAATATGAGAGGATGGTCTGTGCTACCGGATCTGCCCAAGCTGCCTCATCATCTGTGATCACAAAATCACAGTCCTGGTGGATGTCTGGCTCTGCGTCTGTCAGCTGCTCTGAATCTGTACTCGCATCTGAGCGGGATCTCTCTCTAGCTCTGTAGTCCTCGACCGTCTCTATTTGTATACTCTCGCCCTCGACGTGAAAGTACACCTTCCCGCTATCATGATCAGTCACCGCCTTGGCTGTGGCCAAGAACGGACGACCAAGAATGATGGGGGTATCGGTCACTGACTCAGGGATCTCCATGTCCAACACTACGAAGTCCACGGGGAATTTCAGGCCCTGAATCGTGACGATAACGTCTCGTAATAACCCCCTCGGCCTCTTGACAGATCGATCAGCGAACTGAAGGACTGTCCTGCTCTGTCGAAGAGTGCCCAACTCGAAACGGTCGAGAAGGGCTACCAGAAGAAGGTTGATCGACGATCCGCTATCTAGTAGAGTACGGTCGAACCTCTGCTCACTGATCTGGCATCTGACATACGGGGCCCCTGAATCTGGCCTCTTGGCTGGCAGACGGTTCTGGATCGCAAAACACGTGGCTTTGGTCAGCACATGTATCTCTGAAGTGTGGTTCCTCCTCCTCCTCTTGATTGTGGTCCTGTCTCTCAAAGAACGCTGGAGAAGGGGGATGTGCTGCAAAGCCTCCTGGAGGGTCAGCTGGATGTGGAATCGATCGATCATGCTCTGGCTGAACTCCTCAAGCTCTCCCCTTTTTGGATCTTTTTCTTTTTTCTTCCCCTTCCCCATCTGAAGGGCTCTAGGGAAGGGGATCACAGGGTCCTTCGCAGATGAAGGATTAGGAAAAGGCCTAGACGGTTCGATGACCGGATCCACACATACATCATGCACCACAGTGGGACCAGAAGAAACTAAACCTTTTCCTTTATTCACAACAGTATTCTGAGGTACATGAACTGAAGGAAAGACAACATCTCTATCACAACAAACACTGGTGGCCTCAGTACCACCGTGGGCTGGCTCTGCTGCTGCTGCTGGTAGACGTCTCGCGGCATCAGTACCGCGGGCTGGCTCGGCTAAAAGGGTGGCATCAGTACCACCTCCTCGAACTGGTGAAGCGGCGGCCTCAGTACCGCCGGTGGAATCAGCATCCTTGGTGGCCTCAGTGCCACCGTCATCATCTGGAGCGGCCTCAGTACCGCTCTCCTCCTCCTCATATGGCGCCTCTGAAGTATCCTCGTGGTGAAGCTCAGATGAGGCACCACCGCCTGCTGGGGTCCTACTGCTCCTAAGTGTAACAAAATCAGCATCAAATAGATCCGAAGATGTATCAACAAATGGGTCACTAGAAGTGGCAGACTCAGTGTATAATACCTGCTCAGATTTCCTCTTGAGGTTATTCGGATTCGGCTCGATCTGGGCTGGAATGGCGGCCTTCCCTCTCACCAAGTCCCGCATCTCCTGGCGGAACTCGTCCATCTCCCGTCTGAATGTGGCCTGCTGGTCCGTGAGGAGGCGGGCGATGTCATCCAAAGCGGGGCTCTCGTGGGATCCCGACGGGTAGCCTCTCTGGGGATGAGGCTGCTGGAACTGCTGCTGGTGGTAAGAGGGGTATGAGGAAGGGTGCTGCTGCTGAACTGGGTGAGCCTGCTGCTCACGTCTCCACGACTATCCCTACTGCTGATAGGGACGAGGAACGAAGGATGATGGCTGGTGCTGCTGGTATGCTGGGGGCTGCTGTTGCGGCTGGTGGTGATCTCTCTACTGGGAGTACTGCCCTCCCTGTCCTGACGGCTGCTGCTGGGGCAGGGCACCACCACCCCCCCCACCTGAATCCGGGATGGTCTCGTCGGATCCCAGGCTGGGGGCGGTCATATCAAATCCCGTTGACATCCATCAACGGCTCAGCATCGTAGGGGGCTGGCGGGAGTACTGCCAGAGGATGGTCCGGCTGGTAGACCACCATCTGCATCTCTGGAGATGGTGGGGACTGGTAAGTGGGTTGCGGCTGCTGGTACGGCTCCGCCTGTACAAGGTGAACTTGTCTAGGCTGCACAGGGGTGCTGGAGCGCTGGGACGAGCTGCTGCTGCTGCTGGAGTCGCCTCGCGACTGAAGACGGGGCTGAGGAGCCGTCTGTGCCTCCTGGAGACACATGAGTTGTGTCTTCATGTCGCTCAGAACCTGTGCCATCTGTTCCATCTGAGTGATGCTCTGGCACTGCTTCTTCTCAATCAGCTCCATACGGTCCAACTTCTCACTGATATTGCCCATGTCCGCAGCTGTCGACTCTGCCTGTGCTGCTGCGGCTGCGGACGAACTGGATGGACCTGCATCTACCCGTGCTATCCGCTGGTACTGCACGGGTCCTGGCTGATGTGGCTGGGTCTTTTGAGTATACAACCTGGTCTGAGACATCACCATATAGTTCTCAGCCATCTCCTCGAAGATGGCCCAGACCTGGTCGTGGTCCTTGGCGAAGTAGGACCCGCCGCAAGAAGGATTCAGCAGGCCCTGTAGCTCTGGTGACAACCCGCTGAAGAAGCTCTGCACAAGGTTCGGCTTCGTGATGTCGTGGTGCGGGCATCTGTCCAGGAGCTCTCGGAACCTCTCCCATGCCTCGTGAAACTGCTCGTTGGGAAACATGGAGAAGTTGCTGATCAGGGCCCTTGCTGCATTCGTCCGCCCGAGTGGATAGTACTTGTTCAAGTACTCGGTGCAGAGCTGCTCCCAGGTGTAGACAAACCTCCCAAGATGCTTCAGCCAGGTGGCTGCTCTATCTGCCAGTGAAAACGGGAAGGCTATCATCCGGATCGTGTCCTAGTCCACATGCCGGTCGTGGACAGTACTGCAAATCATCAGAAACTCCTGGAGGTGGAGGTGGGGCTCCTCAGTGGCAAGTCCGTGAAAACGAGGAAGCATCTGCAGGGTGTTCGGGGGGAACTTGAAGTCCCCCACGATAGCAGGTACCACCACCCAATGGTGCATCAGTGTAGATCCGGGGTTGTGCAACTCCCGCATCGGTCTAGGTGGTCCTCATCCCGCGGCTGCTGCCGCGGCGGCTGCGGCTGCGGCTCGTGCCTCTGCATCTGGTCCGTCCTCGGGCTCGCTCTGCTCATCTCGCTCTACTCGAAGGCGCTCCAACTCTCTCCTCATCTCGATCATGAATGCTCCCTGATCGCGTAACTGCTGCTGAACTGTCTCTAATGAGGCGATAATGGTGGAGTTGATCGCTCCTGATCCATCACAACGTGCTCTGTACGGGAACGATCCTCAGAACTGCTGGCCATGGCGACGTCTGCAAAACCAAACGAGCCCAACTCAGGTGCTATCAAATCAATCAGTCTCTCCTCGGGCTCATGTCTCTCAGGTAGAACAGAAAGGGGGTCGAGGGGGAACATGGTGGAATCGTACTCGGGCTCGGAGAGCGGGTCTGAGCTCTCGCGAGTCAACCTAGATGATGAGGTAGACGCGCCCGCAAGAGGTGCAGCCAGAGGCTGCCTAAGAGACCGTCTACCCATCATCTTGATGTGGCGAGTAGTGCGGATGAGATCTGGAAAAATTATGATCAGAAAATAAACCACCGGTTCACCAACGAAACGCGAGCTGAAGACCGTGTAAGTTCGGTCAATTTATCTTGTCAATTTTATTTGGTGAACACACAAAATATCAGAGCGCTTATGTGACCTGTTAGGATATCCGATGCTAACCCAACTGACTGGCCCGCACGGAAAAGTCGGTAATCAGTCGGGACTAGCAACGGGGGGCTCTACCTAGGGTGCGGGTCACTCTCTCGCGCATCCAAACCATCCAATGAGGGGGTTGCTCTCCCCAAGACAAAGTTTTTAGGGTGAGCGGATTTTAAGATCAATAATATTAGCCAGTCACAATTTTATGGTTTTCTCTTTTTAGTCTTTTTCAAATGAAAACAAACGGCCTAACGAATTTTTCGGTTCTCCTGGTTATTAAGTCCAAAACAGGGGGGAGAAGACGAAAAAGCCGATGCGCGATAAATCAATGATGCATGCTGAGTAAGAAATGCGTACCTGTCTCCAGCACTCTACATGCAAGATGATCTGCGCATAAAAGTAAAGACAGAAAGAAAACTACCTATATGATGCAACGAGGAAAGCCGAGTCCTAGACGAGCAATTCTAGCGCTGAACCGTCTAACCGGTCACCGACCTCCAAGTCAAAGAGTCCGGTCTTGGCCTGTCCCTCCTCTGTCCGACAAATCGGGGGTAGGAGTAAGCGTTTTACAGGACGGGCTGCGGCACGTAGGCTACGAAGGTAAGTAAATCGGTTATTTTTATTAATGATTTTTAAGTAGGTCCAATTAACGATCTATAGGAACAGATAAGCAGTTAGGTGTGTGGATTCTACTAAATACGGCACAGTCACCAGAAATTCCTAAGTCTAGGGGCTCGAGCAAAAACCGCGTAAACACCGGAAAAGGCAAAAAGAAAAGGAAAAGAAAACCGTGAAAAAGCCGCGAAAAACCGCGAAGGTCCTAAGGGTCCCCCGAGCACACCGGTGCTCGGCGAAACAGACCCGCTACGGTAGAAGAGTCTAAGTCCAGAGAATGGTCCTGTATTATTACAATAATGATGAAATAAAATAAAAGACCTAATCTAACCTCACCCACTCACTCTCTCCCTCTCGCTCTCTCCCGCGGCTTCGTAGAGAATGAAGCTGCCTCCAAGTTCCTCGGTTGCACCGGCTCCTCGAAAGTCGCCTCCGCGGTCCTCGGGCTCTCGCAAGAAAAAGAGATGAGTGGTCAGACCAGCAAAAGTAATCAAATAATAAGGAAAAAGAAATGAAAATAAAAGTGAGGGTATATATGCAAAAATGTAAAAATAAAATAAACACACAAAATAAGACAAAAACAAAAATAAAAGAAAAAGGAAATAAGGCAAAATAAAACAAAAAGAAAATATAAACAAAAGTCGCGAAGAGCCGCGAGCTCTGAAAGAGCCGCGAAAAGCCGCGAAAATCAAGATGAAAAGAAAAGAAAAACTACTAAGCCGTGCTCCCCGGCAACGGCGCCATTCTAATGACCGTCTGAATGACCAAGGCAAAGGTATCTATATGGTCGTTGCGACCTCAATCACTCTGACTCGGGTCAACAAGAAAAATGAACCACTCGCGAAAAATAAAATCAATCGAAGCAAGGAAGCGGACCTGCTTTATGTTTAACCTGGTATAGCACCCAGGGTCGAACTCGAGGAGCACGGGTTGGCCGAAGGCCTACGAAGTAGTAAAAATGAATAAAATAAAAGACAAATATTTTTTAGTGATTTTTAATTAATTTTATATTTTTTTTTGGATTTTTAATATATAAAGAAAATAAGAAAAACAAAAACAAGCACACTTCAACAATTTATTTAATGCATCAAAAATCAACCAAAAATTAAAACACAAATATTTTTATGGGTTTTATAATTTTTTATGTTTTTGATGAATTTTTGTGATTTTTCTGATATTTATTTTAATTTCTAAAAATCAAACAGTAACAAAAACAAGGGGTACTGTCCAGCCAAGCCTAAAGTCCCTAGATAAAATACCTAAGGACCTCAAAAAGGGCTGGAGGTAATTTTCCTATAAAATAGATGAAATAAGGAAAATTTAGGTACCAGTTTTATTGTTTTTGGATTTTCAATGTATTTATTAGAATTTTTATGGGTTTTTAAGGGTTTTTAAGTTTTTAGGGTTTTTAAGCAATGAAAAATAGCCAAAATTGGCTAGAAAATCAAACAAACTCAACTAAACAGTACCTAATCTTTGTAGAATTTTTAGAGGTGTTTTTATATTTTTTTGTGATTTTTAAACCTAGACAGTAACAAAAATGTTGGTTTTTGAATTTTTAAAAATAACAAACAAAATCAAAAATGTCCTCAAAAATTCACAAAAATCCTACACCATGGCAGGAGCCATGTATCAAAATTTCATCGAATTTGGAGGTGATTTGATATTTTATTCAAAAATGACAAGAGGGTACAGTGCACAGGGACTGGAATGCAAATACCCGAAGTTCTGGGGGTCCAGGTGCAAAATACCCAGCCAATCACGCGCGAAGCACGTGCCTGGGGCACTCAGGGACGTATATGTAATAAAAATAAGGTCTGGGGACCTATTGGTAACACGTACCAAAAGTCCAGGGGCCTTAGTTGCAATTTACCCAAAAAATATACGCACATGCGAAAACAATCCATTCACAGGGGCATAAATGCAAATATTATAAAGATTTCATTCATTTCAGAACAATCCAGAACTACAAGGGCTTAGACTGCAAATACACCAACAAAGCACGTGGCGAAGCACGTGGTTCACAATAGGTAGGGGTATAAATGCAATTACACTAAAGAGCAGGTCCATTGTGCAAATAAACCAACGTAAATAAAATACGAAAAATATTTACAGGACTAACACTAAATGCATAAAAGAAAAGGGGGCCTAAGACAATTTACCCCTTTCTATTTACGTCGAAGGCCGGATGCGTGACGTGTGGCGGATCGGACGACTGAAGACAGCTGGGCCTGAGACTTTGAAAACGTGGGCCTAATCGACGTCTGAGGGCTCTCCACGTGGCTGATCGAGCGGCGGCTAACGGTGGAGGCTCCAGATGACGCCTCCTCAGATCGAACGATCAAGGCTGCTCCGGAGATGGACGGTGCTGATCAAAACTGGAACGAGGAGGCACGATCAACGGCTCGAGAGGATGCTGGAAGAACTGATGGCCGGCGAACTTCGCCGGCCCAGCACATGCGCACCGAGCCTCCGCGGGGGCTTCTGATGATCGAGGAAGCTTTGCCTTGGCCTCCCGCGTCTGTGGGACGTCTCCGATGACTCAACGGAGCTCCGGAGAGCTCTGTCGACTCCGGCGGAGGAGAAGCTCCGGTTCTCAAGTAGGAGGGCCTCAGACAGCCCTCGATTGACCTGCAAAACGCAACCAAAGAGCTCCTGGGTTGAGGGCAAACTGCCTCGACCCCGTTAGCGGTGGAGCGGGTGGACGGTGCGGTGGTGCGGGCGAACCCCGGCGATGCGACGGCGAAGGGGTTCGAACCCCAGCTCCTGTGCGAGCTGGGTTGAACGGAGGGGCGGAGAAGGTGCGCGGGGGAAGGGCAAACGTGATGATGGATTCCGATGATCGAACGGGAAGATGAGGTGGTCGGAATCAAAAGAAAACGACGGTGGCTCGAATTGGGGGAAATCTGAAATTGACGAAAAGGAAAGGGAATAGGTTCTACCTGGGTGGATGAATCGACTGTGGACGAGCTTGCAAAGCTTTGGATCCTTGCCTCAAGGAGCATCGACGTCCGAGGCTCGAGCTCCAATTAAGGGCGGAGCACGGCGGTGATGACTCACCGGATCGATGGTTTTCGCCTCCTCTCCTCGCTGCAACAGGTCGAGGCGCGAGCTGTCACCTCTCTCTCTCTCTGGAGCTCACTGGAGAACGAAGCAAATGGCCAAGGATGCGTGAAATGGGTGGCGGAGTTGAGCTTAAGTATGCTGGCGGGTCCGGGAAGAAGGGAGCGGGTAGGGTGATGTAGCGCGCGGATCCCGAGGCTAAGGCTCCGGCGAGATTCTCGGGTATGACGTGAGCAATTCGGAGCCGGGGTTTGGGTGATAGGCAATCGGATTGAGTGGGAAAAAATCCGAGAAGTTGGGTCCGCCACTCAACCCGTGGGAAGTGGTCCTGGGGGGGCCAGTTGACCGGGCGGTCAACATCCCCATGAGCCAATGCGGTCAGGCTACGTGGCAAGATATTGGAGTGACAAATGGAGGTAGCTAGGGCCCGATTCAGCCAAAACTCAAAACATGAGATATTTTTTTTTCTATTTTTTGGTGATTTTTAATTAATTTTTGGAAATAAAAATAAGGTATTTACAATATATAGCTATATATAGGTATATGTACAATATGTAGGCTTTTGATTTTTGATTTTTAATTATTATTTTTATACAATTTTGTTCCTATTTTATATTTTATTTATTTATAGAATAAAATAAGGAATAAAAGGGTGTTTTTATTTTATTTTTATTATTTATATACATAGGTAAAATAAATAGTTATGTACAACTATATACATGGTATATGTACAATGTATTTTTATATTTTTAATTTTGTTATTTTTATTTGATTTTTGTTTTGATTATTTTTATTTTATTTATTTACATTATATAGTATAGAGTATTTTACAAAAAGTTTGGAAAATAACCTTATTTATTTACAAGGTCAAATAAATACATAGATGGTCTATGTACATGATGAAAGGGTATTTTTGATCTTTTTGGATTTTTAACTTTTTATTTTGTTTTTATATCTTTTATAAATATATAAGTATTTACAAGCATATTTTTGGGTGAGGAAAACACTTTTATTTTATTTACATAAATATATACACATGAGCCCCTATCTCCCTCTACTTGGCTTTTATGCGGTCAGGCCCATGCTGAGCCCTCCCTTGGGTTAGGTTGCTCAATATTTATTCTAAATATTTCCCTCTTTTTCTTTTTAATCTTTATTCTTTTATTTTTGCACAAAAACATGCTAATTATAGGTTTTTACACAATGCATGCTTTTGCTAATTATTCCTATTTACACATATCTACATGCATTTGCAAAGGTTTTTGTAGCTAAAATATAAGAATAAAGAGTGATGAATGGGTGTTCATCAACAGTCGAGTCTCGCTGGGGATGACGGCAGAGCTGGGGTGCTTCGTGCGTCTCCGGCGAGAGTCAAAATAACCCCCAGATGGTCTTCCACGTGCGTTGACCTGCAAGAAATGGTGAGAGGACCTAGGGCAAAGTGCTTGGGCCCCACGGGGTGGATTGTTGGCATGACGCGGTGAGGATGAGCTCGGCCGGAGGAGCGCTCCGGCGTGGTTGAAATGGAGGGTGATTTGATCGATGGAAATGGATGATTCATTGGGGATTTTAATTCTAAGGGTACGGGGAACAAAATGCAAAAGAAAATAAAGGCGAAGGGGGCTGCCTCGATGGTGGAACACCGGAGGGAAGAGTACCTCGTCCGCCGGCGAAGGGGGAGGTTGTGGAAGCACCTCAGGCGTCGCTCGACCCACCAGAAGGTCGCCAAGGAGAGCTGTCACCTTCTCCTAGCTATTGGGCACGAAAGGGGAGCTATTCCTATGGAAAGAGGCGTTCAAATTTGAAAAGGAAGTCGAGGCTCCATTATATGTGGTTTGACTCGATGGTGAAGAGGTACAAAAGACCAAGGGAGATTGGGCGAATCGATGGCCCTCTCCCCCAAAAAACGCATGGGCGTGATAGACCAAGGATCGAGGGACAAAAGTCGTGAAGGAATCGATCTCAAAATATGCAAGATGAAGCCTGTAAAAAATCAACAAAAATGACGACAAACCGAGGTCTATCAGGTGGACAGGCGGGGAGGACAGTCAGTTGATCGGGGGTCAACGCTGAGTGCCTCCTCATTGGTCCACATGGACCAACGAGGAAAAACCCTGCGAAAAATAATTAAAAATTCATTTGAAAATAGTAATTGATTTTATTAATTTTAGGTTATTAAATAAATTTTTTTATTATTTTATATATTATTTTATGGTGATTTTTAAATATTTTTATGAGGTATATTTTTACAAGTTATTATTTTAGGCCTATATAGGTACATATACCTATATATTTTATCAATTTATTTTTAGTTTGTGTTTTTAATTTAATTAATTTTGTTTAATATTTTATAAAATTATAAAATACTTTTATACACTTAAATATATTTTTATTTTATTTTTCTGAAGTATTTTGTATACTTAATAAAATATAAGTATGTATTATACAGGTATAAGTATAGGTATTGTACCTATGTATTATATTTACAAGTATTTTTATTTTGAGTTTCTTTTTGTATTTTTATTCTGATTTTAATGTACAAATATATTATAAGTAATATTTACAAAATTATAAAAATATAACATTATAAAAATAATGAATAATTAATAAAATGAATATTTTAATCTGTACAAGTATACAATAGGGGTCCAAAACTCAACTTTCAAACCATAGCTCTGCCAAATATGAAACCACCGCCATTAAATACTTATTTTAAATTATATACAATTAAAGGTGAGTTTGCTACATTTGGAGTTTTCATTTGGGAGATACAGGTCTGGGAAGTTGGGATTCTGGATTTTTATTCAGAACATAACTTTTTATCTGTACATTATTTTTATGTGAAATCAATTTTGTATTTTTCTTTATTTAATTATCTACAACTTTCATGTACAAAGTTTCTTTTTTTGAAGTATAAAAAGTTGAA
The DNA here is from genome assembly GCA_037367405.1 of Ottelia alismoides. NCBI lineage: Eukaryota > Viridiplantae > Streptophyta > Magnoliopsida > Alismatales > Hydrocharitaceae > Ottelia > Ottelia alismoides. The sequence continues at coordinate 84,320 of JAZKJV010008463.1, read as the reverse complement.
CCAAAAATTGGTCCCAAAATGAAAAAAGAATGAATAAAAATAAGAGGTATTTTTATTGTATTCTGGCCCTTATCTCCCCCTACTTTATTCCTTGTCGACCTATTCATCAAGATGCCTAGGTCTCGGGGTTTGGGTCATAAAATATTTACAATATTTTATTCTTTTTCTTTTCTTTTATTTATTCTATAATTTTGACTTTAATTACAGTATTTTATACACTACTTACATGCACATGCATGAATACTAAGATGTTGAAATTAAGGGTATTTACACGCATTTGCTAGGGTTTATGAGGCCAAAATGATAGAATAAAGATGATGAAATGTGGATTCATCATCCCCCTATACTTTACCTTTGCTAGTCCCTAGCAAACACTTATGCAATAAGTGCATAAAGAAAAATAAAGAAAAGGAAAAGAAGAAAGATGGACTAAATTTGATTGTCAAACTTGTCTTCACAAAATCAAAGTTTGGAGCTTAAGTCGGACCTTTGGAATTTTAGTGCGGGCGTAACCTTATTGAGACCAGAATTTGAAATCCAACAGTCCCCGAGACTCCCAAAACTCTGTTCAAGTCTCCTCAATAGCCAGGTCAGAAATATCTCAACTCATACGCAAACCCTTATGACTATGAAGCTGACTCGTACAGTGTAAGTGATTGTGGCTCTCCCCAACTAGAATGACAAAGAAACTGACTTCTCCAATATGACAACCCAATGATTCCCCAATCCAACAACTCCATCCTCGATGGGTGGGGTATTCCCTTCTAAGTTCAAGTGGCAACCAGCTCAAGAGGAGGGTGTGAAGAGAAGAATGGATGGTGGCCAGTGTAGCTACCTATCCTAGGATGCAAGACCAGTATAGTCAAGTCATCCAGCTGCAGGCTCACATGATTTGACTTTGGAACTCAAGCTTGCTTATTGGCTTTACAACATATGTACATACTTTGGAGGCATTTTATTTTTGTACAGACCTTAACATTTTTTTTGAAACACTATTCACAGCAGCATTTACATTAAGAGTTTTTCCTCTTGAGCTAGTAGACTATCCCTCTTTTGAAGCTTTATTGCAACCCAGTCCTGTCTTTAGACTTCCTCATCACTGGACGGGTTGGGGTGCACTTCCCTGCCTAGAAGAGGGCAAGTGTTTCCACTTGTGTGCGTCTCATACCAGCAAATCCAATCCCCTCACCACTCCAACTGAGTTGAGCCATGTAAAAGATGCAGGTGTCCAAGTTAGGTCATTATCAACAAGAGTCCTACGTGTGTTCCGAAATACTCTACTTAGGCAGTCAAGAATCCATTGAACTAAGTCTCGTGATCCTCAAAGAATTAAGTCAACTAGACCTGACATACCTCAAACCCAATTTCTATAAGGTTCCTTTTATTAGGTAGATTTTAAGGTCCAATCAAGCTCCAATCTCTGGATTTTACTTAGACTCGTTCAACTATCAAACTCAATCCGAAAAATGTTCATGTTATGCAATGATATGTAGAATGCAGAAAATATTTTTGTGATGTAATTTTCAAAGATTTTAAACTTTTTATGGATTTTTAAAAAGATGATGATGATGCATATGCATTTTTTGTATTTTTCAAAAAGATTTTTCAGATGTTTTTGGATTTTAATTTTGCAAATGTTTTTGGAATTTTTGAAAAGAAAAAGATTTTGGCTGAAAACTAGGTTAAAATATTTACACTGGAGTGCTTCTTATATTTACAAGAAGTGGATTTTAAGAATTTACAGGGTAAGTGGTCAATTTTATAAATATATATAGTAAATAATTTTCGTGTGATGTATGTATTCCTCAAACTTATTTGACATAGGTTTTTCAAACCATTTTGAAAACTATAGTCCAAAATAATTTTTACACAGAGTTTTACAAACCTGTACACACATTTGAAAATCATTTTGCAAAGGTTTTCAAACAATATAGATAGATTTTTCAAAACATTTTTTTTGCAACCATTTTTCAAACCATTTGCAAATCATTTTTCAAACATTTTATTTTACACAAAGAAAATAAAATTTTACAAACCAAAATATTTTTACAATGGTTGAAAACATGTAACAAAATGTTTTCAAAATAATTTTCAAGAGATTTTCACATAGATTTTCAAACTATTTTTCAAACATTTTGTAAAAAATATTTTCACCTAATTTATTGATCAGTAAATACAAAAAGAATTTGAGGAAGAATCACATCTTTTTATTAAGGTTTTTAATGAATTTGAAAAAATTATAAGCCATATTATTAAGAAAATACGAAAGTACGAGTTATGGCTAAAGTATATACGTAGTATATACGACCCCCCTATACTTAGCTTGAGCTATGTCCTCATAGATTGGAGAGAAAAAAGAAGACATAACTCATACTAAGTATAGGCAAGGCCAAGGAATAAATAAATGAACACAAGAATAAATGAATGAGAAGTTGACCGTCCCCCCTATACATAGGATCAAATAGTCCTAAGTATAGCAGACTGTACATAACGTAGGGAGGGTCAAGGGTGGGAATGAACATATCGTACTCAGACTGTCTTCCCCTATACTTAGGGTAACATATCCCTAAGTATAGACAAGAAGAGGAGACAATGGAGAGGATCGAAAAGAATAGAGAAACTCGGGGTGCACACCCCCCTATACTTAGGACAAAGTACGTCCTAAGTATGGAAAGCTGTCTACAAGGGGCGACACCTTTTTGATAGATAAGAAAATAGAAAACGAAAAGAAGAAAAGAAGAAGACAAATCAACAGATGAAAGAGTGCTATGGACAGATGGATCTATACAGTGGAAGATGGAATTGATCACCTTGTATGAGATGCAAATGATGTGAGTCGAAGAACACATCTCATACCAGAAGAATGGGGGCAACATCAATGGTCGGCGGATCATGATCTAGATATAATTTCAGGCGCTGACCGTTGACACGGAAGGTCGAGGAACATCACGGTTCAGATATGTGAATACTGCCATTGTCATTTACCTTCCTGACCACAAAAGGACCTTTCCACTTGCTCTGTAATTTCCCTTGGAATAATTTCAGCCTAGAATCGAACAACCATACGCGTTGATCTGGCTTAAACTGTTTATGGCTGATATGAGAATCGTGCCATGTCTTCACTTTTTCCTTGTACTGTAGGCTGCTAGAAAAGGCTGTATCTCTCAGTTCCTCCAGGGCTTCCAACTCTGCTCTCCTCTTTTCTCCTATACTCTCGGTTTCCAACAATAACTCAATGACTGCCCAAAGTGACTTGTGCTTTATCTCCACTAGCAGATGGCATGTCTTGCCATAGACGAGCCGAAAGGGAGATGTCCCTAATGGATTCTTGAAGGAAGTCCGATAGGCCTACAAGACCGAGTCCAGAAGCTGTGACCAATCTTTTCGGTCTGGGCAGACAACCTTCTGTAAAATAGTCTTTATCTCCCTGTTTGATACTTTGGCAAGACCATTAGTCTGAGGGTGATACGGCGTGGCAACACGATGGTCAATGCCGAACTCGTCTGCAAGGGCCCTAACCTTGTCATTGATGAAATGAGACCCCCCCGTCTGAAATCAAGACTCTAGGTACCCCGAACTGTGAAATGATATTTTTCCTCAAAAATTTACACACAGTCTTAGCATCTGCGGCTCGGGCGGGGATGGCCTCAACCCATCGGCTGACATAATCTACAGTGAGCAAAATGTGCTCAAACCCCTGACTCTTAGGAAATGGGCCCATTAAATCAATCCCCCATGCATCAAAAACCTCACAAAAGTGAATGGGTTGCATGGGCATCATGTCTCTCTGTCCGCAAGTACCCATCTTCTGACAGTCAGTACATCTCTTCACGAACTCATCTGAATCCTTGAAGAGAGTAGGCCACCAAAGGCCGGATTGAAGCACCTTATGTGTTGTATGTCTCCCAGAATGATGTCCTCTTGCCTTAAGCTTGTCGCAGTATGTGAGGACGCTACGCTGCTCTTCTTGAGGAATGCACCTCCTCCAGATGGTGTCCCCTCCTTCATGATAAAGGACGGGATCCTCCCAATGGTAAAACTTGGCCTTCGCCAGGAAGTTCTCGAGTTTCTGCCTGGGCCAACCTTGTGGAACTGTCTTGGCAACAAGATAGTTCACAATGTCGGCATACCATGGGAGCGAGGTGATATCCAAGATCGCCTCATCTGGAAATGTCTCAGTGATAGGTGCGCTGGGCTCAGATTCCTCAAGGTTATCTAAGCAGGAGAGATGATCCGCCACCACATTCTTAACCTCAGGCTTATTCTTAATCTCAATATCAAACTCCTGGAGCAGAAGGATCCATCTGGTAAGGCGTGCTTTGGCATCCTTCTTGGCCATTAAGTATCGAATGGCGGTGTCATCTGTATAGATAGTCACTCTAGATCCGAGAATATATGATCTATACTTATCCAAAGCAAAGACTACGACCAGCATCTCTTTCTCTGTCACAGTATAATTTCGCTGAGCGGCATCCAATGTCCGGCTGGCGTAGTGAATGGCAAACGACAATACATCCCTCCTCTGTCCAAGTACAGCCCCAACGGCAAAATCAGAAGCATCCGTCATGATCTCGAATGGGAGAGACCAATCGGGTGGCTGAACAACAGGAGCCGTGATAACCATACTTTTGAGAGTCTCAAAAGACGCAAGACACTTATCATCTACAATGAACTCGATGTCCTTTGTCAACAAATCAGTAAGTGGTCGGGCAATATGACTGAAGTCTTAAATGAACCGTCGGTAGAAACCGACATGCCTCAGAAAAGACCGCAATTGACGCAGATTAGACGGTGGATTGAGTTTTCTAATGATATCCACCTTGGCTGGATCAACCTCTATGCCCCTATTGGAGATGATATGACCGAGGAATGTCCCTTCAGTCACCATGAAGTGACTCTTCTCCGAAGACAAGACAAGATTGACCTCTATGCAGCGCTGAAGCACACGGTCTAGGCAGTCAAGACAAGCATCGAACCAATCGCCATAGACCGATAAGTCATCCATGAAGACTTCTAAACAGTCACCCACCATGTCCGAGAAAATGGACAACATGCACCTTTGGAATGTCGCCGGGGCGTTACATAGACCAAAGGGCATCCGTCTGAAAGCATAAGTCCCAAACGGACAGGTGAATGTCATTTTCTCCTGGTCTTCGGGCGCAATGGCCACTTTAACCGGAGTACCCGTAAAGAAAACAATAATGACTCTTCCCAGCAAGCCTCTCGATAATCTGATTAATGAATGGCAGTGGGAAATGATCCTTCTTTGTGGCCTGATTCAATCGTCTGTAGTCCACACAGACCCTCCAAGAAGTTGGTACCCGGGTATCTATCTCCTCTCCAGACTTGCTCACAACTGTAGTGATACTCGTCTTCTTGGGTACCACATGTAATGGACTAACCCACTTGGAGTCGGAGATGGGGTAGATAAAATCGGCGCTCCACCACCTCGATATTTCTTTCATGACCACATCTCGAAGATTTGGGTTCAACCGTCGCTGGAACTCACGTGACGACCTAGCGTCCTCCTCAAGATAGATGTGGTGGGAGCACAGAGCTGGACTAATCCCCTAGAGATCAGCTATACTCCATCCTATCGCCTTGCGGTTTCTTTCAAGAACCTCCATTAGACGAGATTCTTGTTCTCCAGTCAAACCTGATGAGATAATGAATGGGTGCATGTCTGGATCACCCACAAGGAATCTATACTTCAGCGACTGTGGCAAGGGCTTTAATTCTGGACAACTGGGAGGTGACAGATCTAGCTTCTGATATGTCTGTGTGAAGGCTACCAGGTCTGCATGAGAGATCTCTTGCTGTGAATGAACATCTGACGAAGGGAAGCCTGCTGAATCATCTATGAACTGTACTGGCTCGCCCTCCATCGTAGCTGTCGGCTCAGAAGGAATCAGACATGGCAAATAATCATCAAAGTCATCCCAATCAATGTCTCAATCTGAGGGATCTGAACTAGATGAACAAGACTAAAAATCATCATCACCACTCGTCCCAACACTGTCAGCCTCAACTGTATCCTCATCTAGGGGTGTGCTCTCCAGGCTCTCAACTGCCATAAGCTTTAAGTATGGTGAATCTGCAGGCAGGGCGAGGGTCTGTGCTACGGGATCTGTCCAAATGGATTCATCATCTGTCATCACAAAGTCACACTCTTGGTGGACGTCTAGCTCTTCCTCTGTCATCTGCTCAATGTCACTGGACTGCTCTGAGCATGCTAATTCTCTTGCTCTGGTTTCCTCGATTGTCTCTATTTGTATGGTTTTTCCCTCTACGCGAAAACATACCTTCCCACTATCATGATCGGATACCGCCTTGGCTGTGGCTAAGAATGGGCATCCAAGTATGATGGGGGCATCAGTTACCGACTCAGGAATCTCCATGTCCAATACAACAAAGTCCACGAGGAATTTCGGGCCCTGAATGGTAACGACCACGTCTCTCAACATCCCCTTCAACCTCTTAGTCAACCTATCAGCAAACTGAAGGACTGTCCTGCTCCTAAGAAGAGGACCAAACTCAAATCGGTCGAGTAAGGCTGCCGAAGGAAGGTTGATAGAAGAGCCGCTGTCTAATAGAGTATGATCAAACTGCTGCTCTTGAATCTCGCATCTGACATAGGGAGCTCCTGCATCTGGTCTCTTGGCTGGCAGTTTGTTCTGAATGGTGCAGCAAGTGTCGTGGGTGAGCACATGGATTTGATCTCTGTACTTCCTCTTCCTGCGGACTGTAGTTTTTTCTTTCAAGTTCTTTTTGAAGAAGGGGATGTGCTCAAACGCTTCACGTAGAGTCAGCTGAATATGGAATCTATCAATCATATGATTGCTGAACTCTACCTGCTGGTTCTTTTTGGGATTTTCTCTTTTATTCCCCTTGGCCCAGCAAAGTGCTTCGGGGAAAGGGATAGTAGCGGCCTCCGCAGGTGGAGGGTTAGGAATAGGTTCCTGTTCCTGCAAAGGAATAGAATCCATACCATGATCATCATTCAACACATATGGATCTGAAGTGTAAACAGAAACCTTTCCTTTATTCATATTTTTGTTCTTTTTCTTGTTACCACAGTCCTGAGATACAAAAGGTGGTAACACCACAGAAGGGGGCTCAACAAAAGTGGAAGTGGTGGCCTCAGTACCACCAACGATACCTGTCTTCACGGCATCAGCACCGCGCTCTGGCTCTGCATAAAAAATGGTGGCATCAGCACCATCATCTGCATATGGTGTCTTGCTGGCCTCAGCACCGTCATCTGGATCTCCATCATTGGTGGCATCAGCATCACCGTCATCAACATAATCAGCGGCATCAGCACTGCTACCTGGCTCATCTGGCGCTCGTGGTTCTGCATGTGGTTGTCGCTCAGATGAGGCGCCGCCGGCTGGCATCCTTCCGCTCCTAGTAGTCACAAAATCAGCATCATACAAAGAAGAAGACATGTCACTCAAATAATCACTAGGAGATGTATCCTTTGTGAACTGTACCGGCTCAGACTTTCTCTTCAGATTGTTCGGATTTGGTTCAATCTGAGCTGGTATGGCGGCTTGCCCTTGATTAAATCCCTCACCTCCTGCCGGAACTCATCCATATCCCGCCGGTAGGATTCTCGATGTTCAGAAAGCAATCGGGTGATGTCATCTAATGTTGGGTTCTCGAAGGCAGGTGCCTGAGGACAAGATGTGTTCCCCTGCGGTAAATGCGGCTGCTGCTGCTGCTGGTACTGGGGAGGATGGGTGTATGACTGCTGAGGCTGCTGACGCTGCCTCCACTGCTGTCCCTGATAGGAGGGACGAGGAGCATGCTGGTACTGCTGTTCGGCATACTTGGGCGGCTGCTGCTGTGACTGGCTGTTCTGCTGTCCCTGAGCTAGAGGCTGCTGCTGAGATGAGGTGCCACCAGTGCCCCAACGAAATTCGGGGCGATCGTGACGAATACCAGGCTGCGGGTACCGGTCGTACCATATCCCATTGACTTCCATCAATGGTTCCTGCTCGAAGGATGGTGGAGGTAGAACTGTCAGTGGCTGATCCGGCTCATAGACCACCATCTGAGTGTCCTGAGATGGTGGCTGCGTTGGGTAGTACTGCAATAACGGGACCGTCTCTACCTGAATGTGGTTGACCTGGCGGTATGAGGCAGAGGGTTGGTGCGAGTTGCTGCTGCAGGGATCAGCCCGTGACCTGAGAGGATGCTGAGTAGACATCTGTGCCTCCTGAATGCATAGAATTTGCGTTTTCAGATCACCCATGGTCTTGGTAATCTGGTCCATTTGGGCCAGTCCGTGCATCTGCTTCTTCTCGAGGATCTCGAGATGGTCCAGCTTCTCACTAATGATGCCCATGTCGGTTGCGGATGATTCGGCTTAGGCTGCGGCTACTGACAGAGTATGGGGACCGACATCGATGCGGGCGATCCTCTGAAATGATCCTGCTCCTTGGGGGGGTTCTGCTGCGTGTAGACTCGGGCTTGGGCCATGACTGTTGAGTTCTCTGCCATCCCTTCATATATGGCCCAAACTTCGTCTTTACCTTTGGAAAAATAGGACCCAACACAAGAGGCATTTACAAGCCCCTACAGCTCCGGTGTTAGCCCACAAAAGAAACTCTGAACCTGATTGGGCTTGGATATATCATGGTGTGGACACCGGTCAATGAGCTCTCTGAATCGATCCCAAGCTTCATGGAGTTGTTCATTAGGGATCATTGTGAAGTTGCTGATCATTGTTCGCGCTGCATTCGTCCAGCTAAGAGGGTAATACTTCTTCAAGTAGGCGGTCCGGAGTTGTGCCCAAGTGTCGACAAAACTCCCCAAATGTTTCCGCCAGTAAGCGGCTCTATCAACCAAAGAGAATGGGAAGGCTATCATCTTGATGGTGTCCTCAGTCATCAGCCTGTCATGAATGGTACTGCAGATCATTTCGAATTCCTGCAGATGGAGGTGTGGCTCTTCTGTCGGCAACCCATGGAATTTAGGCAGAAGCTGAATAGTGTGGGGTCGAAGCTCGAAGTCTCCATGGATGGGAGGGAGTCGGATCAACTGATGAGTGAGGGATGTTGCTGGATTGTGCAGCTCTCTCATGATTGTCTATGGTGGCCTGTCCTGGTTCGGTTCTCCTCCCTCGTCTGCTACAACTGGTATATCACCTCCACCGCCACCGCCCCCAGGTCTATTTTCTTGCATCTGCGCGATCTCTCTCATGAGGTCACCCATGAATACTCCCTGGTCCCAGATCTGCCTCTGCATGGTCTCTAGGGATGCTAGAAGTGAATTGTTGATGGCAGCTTGATCATATAAAAATGGAGGGTGCTCGTGCTCATCTGAGTGTTCTCCTCGGTCTGCCAGGTTTGGATTCTCTAAAAAGGCAAAAGAACCCATCTCAGGTGCTGTCAAATGATTTGAGCTCTCTGATGCACTAAATTCTGAAACTCTTGGACTGATGGAAGGAGAAGGGTGGTCGAGGGGGAACAGGGTGGAAGTGTACTCGTGCTCGGAGAGTGGGTCTGGACTCTCCGAAGTTGTCCTAGATGAATAAGAAGGAGTGCTGGATAGTGGTGCCACCAAAGACGGCCTAAGAGACCTCCTTCCCATCATCGTGATTATTGAGAAGAGTAGGGCTAAGAAATGAAGAAGAAAGGGGGGGCAAAATTGCGCACAATTGTGTGGTGTTTTTGTTCTTGACCTAAAATCAACTAGCAATCAAACACAAAACAAGGGGATTCATCAACTCAACACATTAAGCTGTGAAGGTTTATCTTTTATCTTTGTAGTTTTTAGCTTGAATTCAGGAAGTTATCTTTCAACGAGTACTTAGAGCGCTATGCCTATAGGAGAGAGAGTACTGCCGGAAAAGTATTCCTGTACTTGTCCTCCTCCTGTGTAACCTGTAGCCTACGCTTTTGAGGTCCTTGTAACCCTTCCTAGATCCCTACTCAGCCAAAGAAAAGAGGGAAGAAGTCGATGGGCGAAACCGATACTTCAGATCTCGCTCACAACGGAATCACCCGTGAGCATGCAAGACCCTACTCGGACGTAAGACGATGAGACAGACACACCCGTGAAGGCGTGGCCTATGCTCGATACATCGGACAAGGTCGATGCTCTACACAATAGAGAGTCATCAATGGTGACCAAGCCCTACTCGTCTACGTACGATAGTAGTGCCAATACTTCGGAAATCTAGGCGATACACAAGGCAACCACAAGCTGGGTTTTGGGCTCTAATCCTTACGAAGCCGCTCTGCTCACTTGGATGGAGACCTTCCTATGCAACTTGAATACAAGTTAGGGTGTTACTCTCCCCATGCAATGAATCCAATTACCATTTTTTTTAGGTCAAGTTTTCTTAGCAGTCCCTTTTTTAATTTTTTTGGTGTTATTGCTTATTTTGAGTCAATTCAAACAAGCACCTAACGTTTTTGTATTTTCTTGATTCCTACTTGATCCAAAAACAGAGGGAGAAAAGAGTCGGAAAAGCCGTGCAAGTCGGCACCAAGATGGAAATCTCACCTTTGTGCCTATATGATGAATGCAAAGATAGAAAGACTTACAGTGCCTCCAGCTCTCTCTTTGTGGGATGCAAAGCAGAAATTTTTAAACATAATCTAAATGCCGATATGCACACGGAAATCGTCCTAAGCAGGCAGATACTAACGTGAAGAACCACAAGTCAATCACCAATACTCAATCCTAGAGTCCGGTCTAAGCTCACCCCTCCACTCGACAAATCGAGTTCAGGAGCAGTGCTTGGCAGGGTGGGCTATTCGAAGATGGTGAATCAACTGTTTAATTAAAACTAAGTCCAAATACACACTATAGGTACATGCAATGGTTATTAGGGTGTTTGGACCTAATCTACTCGATCAAGCAATGCCTAAAATCTAAGGGCTCAATCCACAAAAGAAAGGAAAAATAAATCAATACCGGAAAATGACAGCGAGAAAATACGATAAAAACCGCGGTGAGCCCCCAGGTGTACAAACACCCGGAAATTATGTCCGAGTGTCCTGAGTGTCCAATGTACTTGTATTATTACAAATTAAATAAATCTCTCTCTCACAAAAAATAAAGATAACTAGCTAACACTCTCTCTCAAGTCTCCTGCTCTTTCCTGTCGGCTTGGGCTAGAAAAGCTGACTCCGCCTCCCAAGGTTGCATCGAATCACCTAGGCGATCCTCCTTGATCCGCGGTCCCTCGCAAGAAGACAAGAAAAGAGATGGTCAGATGGCTCAACAATATATATCAAAAATAGAAGAGAGATAAAACAAATAATAATGTAAACAAGCAATCACAATCAATCAAAAATAGGAACTATATGTTGTTGCTCCCCGGCAACGACGCCATTTGATAAACACGAAGAAGCAAGAGCTGTCGTATTGATCCACAAGGTGAATCAACAGTCGATGTCTTGACTGCTCAAAATCCCATATTTAATCAACAGTGAACCCACAAGATATGAATCAAGCAATGAAAAATAATTGTGGAGTCAAATTTATTATTATCTCTACATAAAAAGGTGTATAGGTGTAAGTATGTATAGGTCGAACACAGGGAGCAAGGCAGGATAGATCAAGCAATGATGCACAAAAAAATGTGATGTGATTAATTGTCTATAAAATGCAATTGTTTTTGTGGGTTTTTAATTTTTAATTATTTTTTAATTTAATTTTTAATTTTGTATTTTGATTTTTTTAATTTTCTGATTTTATATTTTCTTTTTATATTTTATATTTTTTTATTTTATAGGTAGAATATATAAATACTATAAGGAAAGAGGTGATAATATATTTATAAAAATAAGGAAAATAATCAAAATTAAGAAATAAAATGTTTTTGGTTATTTAATAATTTTATATTATTTTTATGATTTTTGGGGATTTTTCAGAGTATTTCTGGTATTTTTAAAAGTCAAAATAATAGAAAACAGTGAATTAATTACTGGCCGAAATTAAAATGGGAATGAAAAATATCAAATAGTAACAAAATATTCCCAAAATAATTTTAAAATAAAGATAATAAAATAGAGAAACTACAGGCACGGAGTTTATATTTTTAGGATTTTTCTGTGATTTTTTAGATTTTTATAAAGTTTTTGGGTATTTTTTTAATTTTTATGGTTTTGGTTTTGAATTTTTTAGTGATTTTTGGACTGACACTAGAATATACTAAAATAGACCTTAGGTAATTTTTTTGGAATTTTTCAAGGTGTTTTGATATTTTTTTGGTATTTTCTAATACAAACAGTAGCTAGAATGCATGTTTTTTATTTTTAATAATTATAAAAATGCAATAAAAATGCAATGCAAAAATATGGCGTGAATGAGCAATGCAATAGGAGCCTATGCTATTTTTTGGGAATTTTTCGAGTTAAAATGATGCTCTATATAAATAAATGAAGTATACGAAAATATAAGGCATGTCAGGGGTATAAGTGCAAATAAACAAACATCCGGGGGCCAAGGTGTTTCACAGAAAATTTTACAACTAATAAACAAAGTTCCTGGACCAATTACAAATACCCAAACCCGGTAGGGGTTCACTGCAAAATCACCAAGCCAGGTGTAGAAACACGTGACCTAGCAGGGGTATGGATGCAATATTACAAAACTCCAGGGGCAATCATGCAATTTCTCCAAAAATATTACACTTAATATTTAAATCCTAGGACTTAAATGAAATAGCAAGACCTGCGAGGGGTCCCCTGCAAAATGCCCCGCGCCTCACATGAACTGGTCACGTGAGGTGACATGGCCGAGGACCTAAGTGCAATAATGGAAAGTTAAAGGATCTGGGATGCATACATTATGTGAGAACCCTTGTAAATTTTGGACTGTACCTAGGCGGTGATACAACGGAACTAGCATAATTACCCGCATGCGTTCCTCAGGCGAGAACCCTTGCAAAATTTGAACTATATCCAGGCTGTGATGTAGTGACCCTTGCCAATTTTTCATTGCATTCGGGGGATGCAATGGGTCGCATGTAGGGAACACCCCGATGAAATCTAACAAGAATTATTAATTAAGAAAATTAAAAGATTTTTAAATCTTTTATTGATTTGTAATTCATTTTAATGTATTTTATGAACTTTATGGATTTTATATTTTTTAATTAGTTTTTAAAAGTTATATATTTTTATGTTTTTGATTTTTTAATTTTAATTTATTTTAGTTTTGCAAGTTTTCATATATTTTAAAATTTCCCAAAATCAACTTAGGAGTAAGGTAACGGAAAAAAGGAAAAGAAAGCTTTTTTATTCAAAATATGTGCAAAATGGTCAAAAATACAAAAACGTTGTGTTTTGTGTTTCAAGGATTTTTTACTATTTATATTGATTTTTGAGGATTTTTTCATTTTTATGGATTACTTACTGATTAAAAATTGAAAACAATTTTCAAAGTAAATCTAGCTACGATTTTTATTTTTATATAGTAATTAGAAACAAGTAATTAGGAAACTAATTTTTTATAAAGTTCTTTTATCAAACTTTCAAACAAGATTAAAAATGTTTTTTGTGGTTTATGTGATTTTATACATCTTTTATTATTCAAAGTTTTATGTTTTCTGATTGTATTTTTGTTTGATTTTTATATATGTGATAAAATACATTAAAATAGTCTTTAGTATTTTTTTGAATTTTTTCAAGTAATATTCAAATTTAAATGAATTTTTAATTATCAAGAGTGAAATATGTTTTGTGTTTGTATTTTTAAAAAGCACAAATGAATGAAATTTTGCAAAATAAAATTACTGGAATTAGATGAGGTTATTAGGAACTAACTTAATGTAATTTTTGTGGAATTTTAAGATGAATTAAATCAATTTATTAAAGAGAAATACCCAGATGAAATTAAAAAGTAGCTCACAGGGGCATATTCGTAAATAAAACAAACTTCACATCATTTATTAAAAAATAAGAAGTATCCAGGGACATATGCAATTAAACCACCACCAACATGACTAGTTCACGTGATCTCATATCAAGAGGAGCATTATGCAATTAAAATAAAAATAGTGGCTAATGTGAATTATTTCTTAAGTTATTATATGCACAAAAGGATTTATTTGTAATTAGCAGAAACTAAAGGGAAAGGGATGCAAATTCATCCAATACACATGTAGGTCAAATGAGGGTGTGGAGGTGGCGAGTGGCTGAGATTTTCTTCTTAAAATCCAATCGTCTGGCCATGGTTTGGATGCAAAGAGATAGTCCAGAACTGAGTTGAGGTATTCCTTCTAATCGGATGACAATAAAGGGTGATGATGAACACCTGTTGAAGGCCCTCCTAGCTAGATTCGATTGTAGATCTCTTACTCGATTAGACTAAGACCGAAACTCCAAGGGTCTCAATTGATTCCAATAGTGATTATGCATCGACCCAACAGTTCATCTAGGTCATGATCATGTTGATTAGAGACGTCGAGATATTGATGCTCCACTTTGTTCTTGAAGATCAAACCAAAGCTCTAGTAGATTCTCATGGAAACGACAACATTATTGAGAAGGTTTGAAGCCTTGTAGACCTCGATCAAATGTTATTTAGTGAAAATAATTGTTGGAAATGGGTGTAGTTCTCTGATGGAGGTGGAGGAAGGAGATCAGTTCTCGGATCATCAGATCTAAGGTGGTTGGGTTATGAAGAAGTGGAACCAAAGGTCATATTAGGTGAAGATTTGAATCGGATGACAATGAAGGGCAAGGACCTCTAAACATGATGATCTGAGGTCTGATATGGTATTCTGCTATGGATCTGGAATCAATGAAAAATGAAATCGAAATTGAAACTAGTGTTAGTTTACCTAGGCTGACGGCGGAACACCTCAGGGGTTGTTGCCTCGATGGTGAGGTGGTGTCGAAGGCTAAAGCTCAAGTTTGCAATAGAACTGATAATGGTGAAATACCTACACACCAGATTAGAGGGTTTATCAACTCCACCCTCCTCGCTACAATGAAAATACTCTAGAATCTTGTCATTATTTGTGCGAGGTTTAAGCTCACTAGAAGGGGATGAACAAATGACCAAAGATCCAAGAAATGAAGGAGCTTCAAGTGCTTTATAAATGAGAAGAATTGAAATTCAAATGGGGAAAACACAAGCCAAATGAGACATATTGAGGAGAAAGAAGGTTAGGCATGGATCTAGATCCAAAGATCATAAATCAGGTGAAAGGATGAGACTAAATGGGTGTAAGAATCGGATGAAATAATTTGAAGGAGAGGTGGGTCGGATGCTAGATTCGGGTAAAAGGGTGGGAGGAGGAGTTGACCGAGCCATCAATAAATATGTATGGCTAATTAGGTGCAAGCCCAAGCAATGCAAAACATCAAAGGGTAAAATAGATTAAAATAAATAAAAAATAATTAAAGTAAATTAGAAAATGACTTTAAATTCAAAATTATTAAAATAAAAATTATTTTTAAATTAATAAACTATTTATGGTGATTTTAAATAAATTAAATACATTAATTTAGATAATTAAATCAACTAAATACAAGGATTTTGAGATAATAATTACATATATACTATGCATACATATTTTTAGTTATTTATTTTTAGAAATATACCCATTATATGATATTTTATTTTTTACACAATAATATAATGTTTTTATTATATTTTTTATTTTAAAAATTAATTTAATGGAGTGAATAAGTATGTATTTGTAAATATAAGTGCATTATAACTTTAAAATAAATATACTTATTTATTTTTGGTTATTTTTAATTTAGTTATTTTTATTTGTATTTTATAAAAATGCTATGAAATATATACAAAACAATAAAAATACAATAATAAAAAATATAAGGAAATTAATAAACAAATAAAATACATGTATACATGTACAATAACACTCTAAAAAGTCAACTTTCACTTCTTAACTAATTTTATGAAACTAGTTTCATTGTAAAGCTTATTTTATTATATACACAATGAAAGTGAGTTTGATTAAATTTGATTCACATAGAGAAGATATTTGTCTTTCAATTCTAGTTTTACAACTTCTTTAAGTGTTCTACCTTTTATTCTATACAAGATTTAATTTTGCAAATATTTTTATTATTTAAAACATATTTTAGTATATGTGCATAATGAATAAAATGGATTTGTATATTGTGAACTTGGTTTTTCTAATATTTTTATAAGTTAATGACCCTATCTGCCCCTAATTTATTCCTTGTCGACCATGTCAATGCTTGATTTGGTCTTGGATTTTCAGATCAATCTGTATCTATTACATATATACATTCTTGTTCTTCTTTATTTTTTCTTCTTTATTCTTTTATTTTGGTTAAAGTAAGTGATAATTATACAATATTAGCAAATGATGTTATAATTTTTAATAACAAAAATTAATTGTTATTTATATGTATTTTACTGTGGATTTTAAGCTAAAATGAAAGAATAAAGATCATGAATTGGTGATTCATCATTCCCTATGCTTTACATGTGCTAGTCCATTAGCAAACACTTATTCTAAGAATTAGTGAGACTAAAGAAGTGAAAAGAGAAGGAAATAAATTAGAGCATTTTTTACTATTATACTATTCTTCATAAAATCAAACTATGGAGCTCAGTCAGGCCTTTAGTTATTAGTTTGTTAGAATCTTTTTGGGAATAGAATTTAAGACTCAACATCCCTTAAGTTCCACAATTCTATGGTCAGTTTGCCTCAATAGTCAGGTCATAACAAGTCTTCACACGTAAACTCTTATGACTATGGTTCTTACTTGTATAGTGAATGTAAATGATAACTCCCTACATCTGAAATTTTCAAAGAAACATTCTCCTCCAACTTGGTAACCCTGCTTCCCCAATCTACCTACGATTTCCTCGTGGAGCGGGGTATCTTCTTGGTTAAGGTGCAACCAGCCCAAGAAGAGAAGGTAGAGAATAGAATGTATTGTGACAAGTGTAGTCACATATCCTTGGAGCCTAACCAGTGGATCCAAGTCTCTAGTTTTAGGCTTCGTAGCAAATTGGAATTTGAAACATATGCCATAATTATGGATAATTTTCTCTAACGGAAATATTTGCTTTTTACCCAACTATTTTTTGGAGATGTTATATTTTTTAACATATATACAACATTGTAGAATTTATATAAGGAGCTTTTGTTCTTGTGATAGTATACTATTCCTCTTTTGAAGCTTTATTGCAACCCACAATATCTCATCCTTAGACATCAGTGCCACTAGACTTGGTTGATTGGCACTGGCCTCCTATTGGGGCGGCGTATGTTTTCATCTGCATGCTTCTCAAGATAAATAATTCTGCCTCTCACCACCTCATCTTTGTAGAGCTACATGCAGAGTGCTTGTCCAAGTTAGGCCACTATCTACAAGGTTCATGCGTGTGTCAAAAAATATTATACTTATACCAATGAAGATGACATGTGAGCATAGTCTTATGGACCCAACGAATTAAATTACATGGCATGACAAATCTAACTCATGTTCCTATAAGGTTCCATTTAAATTAAGTGGATTAAGATTTTAGTCAAGCTTCAATCTTCAGATTTTCTTCTAGACTGCTTTAATTATCAACATCATTTTGAAAAATGCGAATGCAAATGCAACATTTTTTTATTGACATGCAGTTTTTGTTTAGAACTTTTTATGTAGGCTTTAAACAGATTAGCAATTTTTTTACAAATTTAAACTTTTTGGATTTTTAAATGTTTTTGTAAGAGTTAGTGTGTTGAATGTATTTATAGTATTAATAAGCATTATGTACAAATTTACAAAGGATTTTATAGAAATGTGTATGGAATATTTGTACAAATATTATAAAAGATGTTGTTTACAAAAGAAATTATTTTTTCAAGTTTCATAAACAAATTTTAGAAAGGATTTTTTCACAAGTTTTAAATACTTACGATTTTTATGAAAGGATTTTATTACACAAAAGAATTTAACTACATAATTTACAAATATTTATGGATTTTATATACACAAATTTTACAATTACTTTTTATACGTTTTTGAAAAAAAATTAAAAAACCAGTTTACAAAAAATTTACGAAACATTTACAAAAGTTTACAAATAATTTTCAAAATATTCTACAAATTTTTTACAAACTATTTTACAAGTATTTTACCAATGGTTTTTTTAAAACATTTTCTTTTCATTCATTTTACAAATACTTAAAAAATTATAATTTGTACAAAATAATTTTATGAAACATTTTACAAACACAATGATTTGACAAATATTTTACAACAACCTTTACAAAAAATAATTAAACAAAGGTTTTATAAAAGTTTTTGTAAAGAATTTAAAAAATATTTTACAAAATAAATTTCAAAACAATTTTTAATGAATTTTTAAAACACTTTACAAATCATTTAACAAAGCATTTTTTATTCGCATTTATAGTATGAGTAATATTATTAAAACACAATGAAGTATGAGTTATGGCTTCTAAAGTATATTTACAATATATAGAACACCGCCTATACTTATCAAAAACTATATCCTCATAGCGACCAGGAATCGATAAGGGAAGACATAACTTGTGCTAAATATGGAAATGTGAAAAGAATCCTGTACTTCAATGACTCAAAGGAAAAAACAAAATGAATCAATGTCGATCACCCCCCCATACTTAGGATCAAGTAATCCTAAGTATAGAAGACTATACAAAAATGGATAATCGAGGAAGAGATGGTACAAACTCAAGTACATGGCTTGCCCCCTATACTTAGTGTAAAATATACTACATATAGAAGATAATATCAGTAGTTGGTGGCAAGTGAGGGAACATAAGAAACTAAAATAAAAATAAACAAGATGAAAAGAATGACATCACTCCCCCTATAACTAGAGTAAATGATCCCTAAGTATAAACAATAACATGAGTAATGAAATAGAACCAAAATAGAACAACTATGTTCTACACTCCCTTATACTTAGGATAAATTTCATCCTTAGTATAGCCACAAAAATTCTAAGCAAAACTTAGGGTGTAAAATAAAAATTGGAAGAAGGAAAGAACTAAAAAGAAGAAACACATATATACAAGGTAGACATGTTGAGGTACCTCTCAACAAGTGCTAGAGTTTACATCCCTAGTTGGGAAAAGTCTAGGACGAAGTAGTTGAAATGTTCAGGATGACATCTATCAGGTGAATGTCGTACTCTCATCGTCATCTTGGTGCGAGAACAAAAATGAAGTCAACAGTGTGAACAAGGACATCTGAATCTGCATCATTGCCAGGCATACACTCTACGCAACAAAGTGTCTCATTACTTATATGCAACCTCTAAAAATTCTGGAAACTTGAAGTGTTACTGTTCAACAACTCGGATGATGTTGAAGTGTCTGAAACTGATCCTCTAGCTATGGCAATGTTGGCAATCATCTGGTCCACATGAATGGTATCACTCTCTTGGATAAGAACGACGAAAGCATCATATATGGAACTATCTATATCTCACATATACAATTTTATTCCTCTTCTAGCTCCAATAGCTAAACTGGTTCAAAATATTCATAGGAATCTGAGAAGTGCCTATGAGGAATGAATTCTGACTACTCATGACATGGAAATTGGAATTGTTGAAAGAACGACTGAAACAATATGGGCTCCTGCTCTATTAACAGTCTTGATTTTTTAATTTTTTATTATATCTTTTATAGATATTTTTCAATGAATAATAATCTAAAGGTCTTTCTGATTCCTTTATAATTAGTCCACAAAAATTGGAGAGGAAGTCAGAAAAGCCGATGCACGTGAAATCAATGAATGTGAATGCAAGAGTTAGGGATGCGTACCTTGCTCTAGAAATCTACATGCAAGATGATCGGCACATATAAAGTAAACTAATCTTAATGATGCAGGTAAGAGACATACTAGTAGGAACTTCTATTAACGGGAAGAACTAATTTATTTGATAAAATCCAATCCAAATGATCTACAGGAACAGATAATCTGATTAGGATGTGGACCTAATTGATTACCAGGCTCAACCAGAAATGAAAAACATGAACTAGGGGCTTAAGAACACAAAATAAATAAAAATAAAGTTAAAAACTCAAATATCGAGAAATAAAATAAAAAGAAAGATAAAAAAGGGAGAAGAAAAAGGAAGTGACTAAAAACTGTGAGAAAAGATTGATGCCCCTTCGACACATGTGCCAATGAAACAAGCTTCTAAAAGAATAGAGTCAAGTATGGTCTACAAATTGAGATGTTCTTAATGGACCCTTCTACTAATGCAGAAGAGTAATCCCTAATATATACTCTTACACTAAAAATGCAACTAAGATGAAATAAGAGATATGTCACAACACTCAGGTGTATCGGCTTTCCTTGAAAAGTTACTCTTGCTCTACGAGTCCTCGCAACAAAGATGAAATAAGAGATATGTCACAACAGTTTTTTATCAAAAGGTATAAACAAATAAATGAGAGAAAATGATTTGAAACAAGCAAACATATACAAGAAAATAAAAATATTAAATGCCCAATCCGTGCCACCCCATCATCGGTTCCAATAGATTAATCAAGGAATTGATGGGTTTTTTATTAAGAAAGATAATGTACTAATTATTAATCTAGTATACTTACCACGGTCAAACCCAAAGAGGCAACTTTTTTACAATGGGTATTAATTATGAAAATTAATAAAGATTTATAATTTCTTTTTCTGATTTTTAATATGTTTTAATGCATTTTATGAAACTTAATGTTTTATATATTTTTTAAATAAATTTTTATAAATTTTTTTTATTTTTATTTTTAATTAATTTTACTTTAACATTTTTATATCTTTTTAATTTTACCAAAATTAATTTAGGAGTATGATAATTTTTTTACCGATTTAAATATGAAAATAATTTTCAAAGTAAAAGTAGATACTTTTTTGTGATTTTAAAATAATAAAAATAATCAAATAATAAAAAAAGAAATTTTATAAAAAGTAGTTTTATCATGCTTTCAAAAAAGTCTGAAAATATATTCTTGTTATTTTTCTATGATTTATACATTTTTTATAAGTTTTATGAATATTCAAAGTTCTAGTGTTTTTTATTGTATTTTCATTCGATTGTTATATATATGATAAAATACTATAAAATAGATATTCAATATTTTTTTTAAATTTTTCAAGCTATATTCAAATTTGTATAAATGTTTAATGATCAAACAAAGAAAATGGTGTGTGTTTTTATTTAAAAAAACAAAAGAAAGAAATTTTGCAAAACAAGATTACAGGAATTAGATGATGTTATTAAGAACTTAATGTAATTTTTGTGGATTGTTTAGAGAATTAAATAATTTAATCAAAACAAGATACACAAATGAAATTAAAAAGTATATCACTGGGGCATATTTGTAAATAAAACAAACTTCACGTCATTTATTAACAAATAAGAAGTATCGCGGGACATATGTAATTAAACCATCACACACATGATTCGTTCACATGATATCAGTTCAAAAGGACCATTCTGTAATTAAAAAAAACAGGGTATGACCTGCAACTATTTCAAAAGTTATTACTTACATCAGAAGGACTTAAAAGCAGTTAGCTGGGACTAAAGGGAAAAGGATGCAATTTCACCCAGTACGCGTTCGGGGCATGTGAGTGTCTGGAGGCGACGAGCGACTGAGATTTTCTTCTTCAGATCCGATTGAGTGGCAATGGTTTGGGCAGAAACAAACGGTCGAGATCTGAACTGGGGTATTCCTTATGATTGGATGTCAACAAAGGACGGATGATGAATACCTATTGAAGGTCCTCCTCGGCAAGCTTCGATGGTATATATATCACTCGATTAGACTCAGATTGAAACTCCAAGGGACTAGAATGATTCTAGTAGAGATTCCGTGTAAACCTAACAGTTCATCGAGATCCAAGTCTCATTGTTCGGAGATCTGGAGGTGTTGCAGCTCCTCTTTACCGTTGAAGATCAAATCGAAGCTCTAGCAGATTCTAAGGAGTACCTGCAATGTTATTGAGGAGGCTCAAAGCCTTGTAGATCTTGATGAATACTCATTCATCACTCTTTATTCTTATATTTTAGCTACAAAAACCTTTGCAAATGCATGTATATAGTTGTAAATATCAATAATTACCAAAAGCATGCATTGTCATAAAAACCTATAATTAGCATGTTTTTGTGCAAAAATAAAAGAATAAAGATTCAAAAGAAAAAGAGGGAAATATTTAGAATAAATATTGAGCAACCTAACCCAAGGGAGGGCTCAGCATGGGCCTGACCGCATAAAAGCCAAAGTAGAGGGAGATAGGGGCTCATGTGTGTAAATATTTATGTAAATAAAATAAAAGTATTTTTCTCACAAAAATAGGCTTGTAAATATTTGTATATATTTATAAATATAAAAACAAGATAAAAATATAAAAATAAAAAAGAAGATAAAAACATCACTCACCATGTGAACAAACCACCCACCTTTATATTTATTTAGCCTTATAAATAAATAAAATTAATTTCCAAAATTTTTGTAAATATTCTATATTTTATAGTGTAAATAAATAAAATAAAAACAATTAAAACAAAAACAAAATAAAAATAACAAAATTAAAAACATAAAAATATATTGTAAATATACCATGTATATAAATGTACATATTTATTTATTTCACGTATGTATATAAATAATAAAAATAAAATAAAAATATCCTTTTATTCCTTATTTTATGATATAAATAAATAAAATATAAAATAGGAACGAAATTGTATAAAAATAACAAATTAAAAATCAAAATTAAAAACCTATATATTGTATATATACCTATATATGAACCTACTATGTACATACCTTTATTTTTACTTTGAAAAATTAATTAAAAATCACTAAAAAATAGAAAAAATTAAAAGAAAAATATTTTATGTTTTGACTTTTTAATAAATCAGCCATCTACTATTTATAAATGATTTTACAAATCTTTTCCAGGTGGCAGCTTCCTATTGGCCCTGGGGGATGTTGACCGCCCGGTCAACTCCCCCCCAGGACCACTTCTCACGGGTCTGTGATGCCCGACCCATCTTCTCGGATTTTTCCCATGTAGATCCGACTCCTTCTTGCTTAAACCCCGGGTCCGAAATGCTCACGTCATACCCGAGAACCTCGCTGGAGCCTCTACCTCGGGATCCACACGCTCCATCACCCTACCCGCGCCTGTCTTCCCGGACCCTCCACCATATATAATCCTAGCTCCGCCACCTCCGTTCTCATCTTTGGCCATTCGTTCCACCCCCCTGTGAGCTCCAGTGCGTGCGTGAGAGTGACAGCTCACTCCAGGTGCTTTCGAAGCGAGGAGGGAGTGCGAGCCCATTGATCCGGCGATCAAGCACCGCCGTGCTCCGCCCTGAGCTGGAGCTCGAGCCTCGGAGGGAGACGCTCCTCGAGGCAACGACCTAGAGCATCGCCTGCTCATCCCCAGTCTCATCGTCCACCCAGGTAGTCCCTTTAGCCCTTCTTTTTCGCTAATTTTAGATTACCCCCTTTTCACTCCGCCGCCGTTCACCGCCGATTCCGATCACACCCGACCTCCGTTCGACCATCAAGCTTCGCCATAGCCTCCGCCTTCCTCCCGCGCACCTTCTTCATACCTCCATCCAATCCAGCTCGCACAGGAGCTGGGGTTTGAGCTCCTCCGTCCCCACCCTCACCGGAGCTCGCCCATATCGACCCTCCGACCATCGTCACTCCGCCTAACCGGGTCGAGGCAGTTTGCCCTCGACCCGCGAGTCTTCTGGTCTATCTTGCAGGTACATCCAAGCCCATCTGAGGTCTTGGACCATTCGGTCCAGGAGCTTTACCTCCATCGACCTCGCCGGAGCTCCCCAAAGCTCGGCTGGGTCATCGGAGGCCACCATCAGCTGCGCAGCGTCATGCCGGAGCCTCTCCGATCTTCAAATGCAGCAGAGGAGGCTCGGAGCGAGCGCACTGGGCCGACGAAGTTCGCCGGCCACCTGTTCTTCAAGGATCTCCAGCAGCCGTCCGATCAGCCTCCCGCTCCAGTTTCCATCTGGGCCGTCCATTTCGGAGTAGCAGCCACCATCAGATCTGTGGAGGATTGATCCCAGCCGTCCGAAGCGAGAGGTTTAGCCACCGAGAGCCTCACCCGTTCGATCCCCCACGTGGCGTAGCCTCGGCCGTCGGATCACTGCGAGGAGCTTAGCTTGGGAGCGCCAGTCACCCGTCACCGTCAGATGCTCCACGTGGCGTCCATCCAACGACTCCATTAATAAAGGGTAAATTACCCTTAGGCCCCCTCTTTTATTTTTTTTAGTATTTAGTCTGTGATGACACGAAATTCCGAGCGACTAAGGCAATCAGGTATATCTAAGATGGTCGTCGCGACCTCAATCACTCAGACGTGCCAATCAAGAAAAAGAGGAGACCACCAAACAAGATGAAAAATCAATCAAACACAACAGCAGTCTTGCTATTAATTTAACCTAGTATAGCAACCAGGGTCGAACACAAGGAGAACGGATTGGCCTTGCGGCCTACGAAGTAGTCAAAAAGGAAAGAAAAGGAAATAAAAATGTATTTTTGGTGGTTTTTAATTCTTTTTATATTTTTTTGGATTTTTAATGTACTAAGAAAATAAAGAAAACAAGAAAACAACACACTTCAAAAATTTATTTAATGTAATAAAAATCAACCAAAAATTCTAACAAAAATATTTTTATGTTTTATAATTTTTCTATTTTTGGTGAATTTTTGGGATTTTTCTGATGTTTATTTAATTTTCTAAAAATCAAACAAGGGCTGAAACTATAGGTACTGTCCATCCGAGCTAAAAGGACCTAGATAGAATATCTAGAGGCCCCAAATTAGCCTGGAGGTATTTTTCCTGTATAGAGAATAAAACAAGGAAAAATTGGGCACCTAAATTATTGTTTTTGGGTTTTTAGTCTATTTATTAGAATTTTTATAGGTTTTTAAGTGTTTTTCAATTTTTAGGTGTTTTAAGCAATGAAAAATAGCCAAAATTGGATAGAAAATCAAGCAAGCATAAACAAATAGTAAATAATTTTTTTGTGATTTTTAGATGAATTTTAATATTTATTTTGGGATTTTTAAAGTCAGACAGTAACAAAATTAGATGTTTTTTAATTTTTAAAAATATCAAACAGTGTCTAAAATGTCTCCAAAATTTATAGAAAATTTTACATCATGGCAGGAGCCATGTGTCCAATTTTCATTAAATTTGGAGGTGATTTGCTATTTTATTAAAAATAAAAAGAAGGCAACAGTGCACAGGGACCTGTTTGCAATTAGAACAAAGTTTTGGGTCCCTAGAATAACAAGCTCGAAAAGTGTAGGATAAGGAATGCAAATTACCCCCCGGGCCACGCACGATACACATGACTCAGGCCTGGGGGGACCTAATTGTCATTCCTATTTCTATAAATGCAAATCTTAACAAGCCAAAAACGCAGGGTTAATAATGCAAATGTACCAAAATACCATGTGTCGATGCACGTGTTCACCACTGGCAGGGGTATAAATGCAATTCACATAAAAGATAAGGTCCTCAGTGCAAAATTTACAAAATTAAAGAGCTGAACTAGGTATTTACAATACTAAATAGTATAAACAGAAACTAAAGGGGCCTAAGAGCTATTTACCCCTTTTATTAATGTCGACGGCCGGATGTGTGACGCGCGGCATATGCAACGAACGAGAACGATGGCGCCTTAACCCTGAGAACGCTCGGCCTGATCGAACGGGTAATAGCCCTCCACGTGGAGATCAGACGGTGCTGGTGCTCTGGAGTCTAAGCCCTCGGTAAATCGACGAAGGAGAAGAGGGCACGTGGTGATCAGACGGTGGAGGCTTGTTGGTGCCTCTTCCTTCGAGTGGGTGGTCCAGATCTATCCTCGGAATGATCGGACGGTGATGCAACGCCTAAGATGGATGGATCAGATGAAAACTGTGGCGCTGAGGATGATCTGACGGTCGACAAGGCTTCTGGAAGAACTGGCGACCGGTGAACTTCGCCGGCCCACTGCACGCACGGTGGACCTCGCCTGATGCTCCTGAGGTGCGGGGAATCTTCGCCGTGAAGCTCCGCACCCGATGCGCTGCTCCGATGAAAGCGAGGAACTCCAGAGAGCTCCGGTGACATGGAAGAACAGGAGCTCCTGTGCTCTGAAGTCTCGGCCTCCAGATGAGGTCGAATCGGCTCGGTACCTGCACAGGAAGAGAGCTGGGTCGAGGGCAAACTGCCTCGACCCGTCAGAGCAAGAAAAGGATGGCTGGTGGGTCGAGATGATGGGCCTCCGGCGAGCGGCAGAAGGGGAGACCCAATATCCTGCTCTGGGGCGAGACAGGAGGAATGGCTGGGTGGAGAAGGTGGAGGGAAGTCAGGCGAAGGTGGTGGCGTGGTCGGACTGGCGAATTGATGATCGGAAACAACATGCGGAGGTGGCGGAGCTATGGGTACTGAAACCTAAAAACTAAAAGCTAAGCTAATCTAAAGGCTAAGGAGGTTACCTGCCGGGTGCTGCCGACTGTGCTGGAGCTCAGGGAGCTCCCGGTCGTTGCCTGCAAGGGGCCATCGACTCCCCGAGGCTGGGCGCGCTCGCGGCGGCGCACGACGGAGCTAACCACCGGATCAGTGGTTCCCGGCTTCCCGGGCCTCGCTGCTACTCCGAAGGACACGGCTGTCAATCAGGAACTCCGGAGGAGGTCACAGGCGCCGAGGGGAAGAATCCAAAGATGGAAGAATGGGTCGCCGGTGACGACAATAAATATGCTCAGGGATCCGAAAAGGTGATGGTCGGGTGAGTAGTGCGGAGCTCGGATCCATCAAACCCACCCCGGGCGAGGGTCCTAGATGATCGAAGATTAATCAGGGCCCGGGGTTAAGGTCATTGACGATCGGGTCGACTAGGAGATAAATCGAGAAAACGGGTCGGTTACCCAGATCCGCGGGGAAGAGGGTCCGCGGGGGAAGTTGACCGGGGTCAACAAACCCCCGTGGACCAATCAGGAGCCGCCAAGCACTAATTATTTGATTATTTATTTTGAGGTAGAAAATGGTCGAATTAATAAAAACTTAAAACATGAAATATTTCTATTTTATTTTTTCCGTGTTTTTTATGATATTTAATTAATTTTTCAAAATAAAAATAAGGTATGTATATAGTAGGGATATATATAGGTATATGTACAATATATAGGTTTTTAATTTTGATTTTTAATTTGTTATTTTTGTACAATTTTATTCCCATTTTATATTTTATTTATTTATAACATAAAATAAAGAATAAAAAGATATTTTTATTTTATTTTTATTATTTATGTACATATGTGAAATAAATAGATATGTACATTTATATACATGGCATATTTACAATAATATTTTTGATTTTTAATTTTGTTATTTTTGATTTTGTTTTTGTTTTAATTTATTTTATTTATTTACACTATATAGAATATTTACAAAACTTGTTGGAAATTAATTTTATTTATTTACAAAGCTAAATAAATATAGATGTGGTGGTCTATATACATGGTGAGTGATGTTTTTGTCTTCTATTTTATTTTTATATTTTTATCTTGTTTTTATGTTTATAAATATATACAAATATTTACAAGCCAATTTGAGTCTATTTTTGTGAGGAAAATACTTTTATTTATTTACATAAATATTTACACACACATGAGCCCCTATCTCCCTCTACTTTGGCTTTTATGCGGTCAGGCCCATGCTGACCCCTCCCTTGGGTTAGGTTGCTCAATATTTATTCTAAATATTTCCCTCTTTTTCTTTTTAATCTTTATTCTTTTATTTTTGCACAAAAACATGCTAATTATAGGTTTTAATACAATGCATGCTTTTGGTAATTATTTCTATTTACAACTATATGCATGCATTTGCAAAGGTTTTTGTAGCTAAAATATAAGAATAAAGAGTGATGAATGAGTATTCATCACCCCCCTATACTTAACTTTGCTAGTCCCTTAGCAAACACTTATTTGAAAAAGAAGTGAAAAAGAAATAAAGAAAAAGAAAAAGAGGATGTACATGGATCAAGGTTGATTATTAAACTTGCCTTCATTAAATTAAGGTGTGGAGCTCAATCAGATCTTTGGATTATTAATGTGTCGGAACCTTATTTGGACTTAAGTCTACAACTCAACAGCCTCTAAGTTCCACTATTCTATAACCAAGACTCCTCAATGCTCCAGATCAGAACAAGTCATCAATCACAAACCCTGAAGACCATGAATCTTTTCTTGTCCTGTGCATGTGAGGTCTAAGATCTCCACCTCAGAAATGGCAACGTGACAACCCTCTCCAACAATGTAACTCTATGACCTCAATCTAGCCACTCTTTCCTCGAGGAGCGGGGTATTCCCTTCTAAGTTCAAGTTCAACTGGCTCAAGAAGAGGAGGAAGAAGAGAATGGGTCAAGGCCAGTGTAGCCATGTACCCTTGGGAACTTGACCAGTGTAGCCAAGTCTCCCTGCTGCAAGCTACATCAGGTGGATCATGAAACCAAGCTTTGCTTATTGCACTCTATATACATACTCCGGTGGGATTATCATTTTCTCTTAGACCCACCACTTTTTTGGAGTTATTTTCTTTTTGCATTTTTTTTCAAGTGCATCTATACAACATATACATGTGCAGCATATATACAAGGAGTTTTTCCTCATGAGCCAGTAGACTATCCCTCTTTTGAAGCTTTATTGCAACCCACAACTCCCGTCGTTAGACCTCATGGCAACCAGACCAAGTTGAGACGCACTTGCTTCACTAAAATAAGAAGAGAGGTTCCGCCTAGAAGTACTACCCTCATATGCTACCCCAAGTCAAGGAAGACTGCCTCCTCACCACCTCATCCGTAGAGAGCTCGGTGCATAGTGCTGGTGTCCAAGTAAATCCATAATCTATATGAGTCATGTGTTGTTGTTAAGTGCTCTACTTAGGCTCATTGAGATGACATGTGATCATAGCCTAGTGGACTCAAAGAATTAAGTCACCATGGACCTGAAAAGCCTTAAACCTAAGCCCTATAAGGTTCCTCTTAGAAGTTAGGTGGATTAAGATCTTAATCAAGCTCCATTTCTCAATTTGATTCCAGGCTAGTTTAAGTGTCAACTATCATCCAGAAAAACTATATACATATGTACAAAAGATGCTATTTACACAAAGTTTTACAAACATGCAAAATTTTTGAAAAATATTTTGAAATCACGAATGGATGATGCATGAAGTGCAAGTTTTGCAAAAAGATATTTACACACATTTACAAAAGATTTTTGCAAACTATTGATTTTCAAAACATTTTGGAAAAATTTTGTACTATATACATAATTTTGATAAGAAAATATTTACACAAGCTTTACACAAAAGATTTTTGAAATCATTTTTACAAAAATAATTTGTTCACTAGCTATTTATGTGCAAATAAAAGAAGTTTATGTACATGAAAATTTTTTAATTTTTGTGATTTTTAGCCATTTTATTTATTAACACACTCACACAAAGTACGAGTTATGGCTAAAGTATATATGAAATATATACACACCCCCCAATACTTAGCTCGAACGATGTCCTCAGAGTCAAGAGCGATGAAGAAGACATAACTCGTGCTAGGTATAGGGAAGTGAAAAGAAAGGCTATATACAGAGACGAATGAATGAAATAGGAAATCAAGAGGATCTCGGGTCTTCCCCCTATACTTAGGATTAAGTAATCCTAAGTATAGCAGGCTGTATACTAAGGGAAAATCGAGTGGAGACTGTATAGGGTCTACCCCCCCTATACTTAGGGTGAACTGTCCCTAAGTATAGGCAGCAAAACAGGGGTAGAAAGACACGAAGAAAATGAACGAATATATACAAGAAGGAGAGGACATCACTCCCCCTATACTTAAGGTGAAGAACCTTAAGTATAGGCAACAACAGAAGTGATGAAATAGAACGGAGAACCACCCGGTGTTTTCACCCCCCTATACTTAGGATGAGCAATATCCTATGTATAGCACAGATAATCCTAAGCGAGACCTGGGGTGAAAACAAGAATGGAAGAAAGAAAGATCAAAATAAGACGAAACACGTATATACAAAAGAGTACAATGTTGAGGTGCCTCTCAACAAGCGCTAGATTTTACGCCCCTAGCTGGGCGCAAAGGCTAGGATAATGCAGTATCAAGGTTCAGGACGGCATCGGTAAGTTGAATGTCGTACTGTCGCCGCAGTCTCGGTGTGAGAACAGCGACGAACTCAACAGTGTAAACAAAGACACCCAGGTATGCAATCAAGCGGGTGTCTGCTACCGGCCAGTGATATCGAAAGAAGTGGTCGAGATCCGGTAGCACAAAAGAAATCAGCGGCTCTGGGTCAGACTGGAGTGAGAGTATAGAGCCGAAGAAATCAAACGTGGAGAAGGATGGATCAGTAATAGAACCCTCCACATCAATCAGTTTCTCAAATAGGTGTAGACAATCAAGATCAGGAGACTCTCTAAGCAAACTAATATCCGATGCATGAAGTAGAGTCAGAGCAGGCAAATCATCGAATATCTCCAGAATGGGCTCATCCTCGCGAGGGTCGTCGAGGTGAGAAGACTCAGAATCAGAATGATCTAGAGACTTGGTTCCGTGCTCCGCCAGATCGGAAACACTCTCAGGAAATGAAACCGAGTACTCATCGAGTGCGGCATCATCCCGCAGATAACCCTCGGAGAGAGATGCATGATCAGAAGTGACAAGAAGAGGATCAAGATCTAGATCGGCATCTGCGCTACTATCACGTATCCACTCGGTGCACCAGGCTACGTCATCATCGAAAGTGTAGGTCTCGGCAATCTGGAAGCAGGAGAAGGTACTATTCAACACCGCGGAAGCTGGCAAAGTGTCTGTGGCTGATCCTCACTCTGCGGCTATGCTGGCTGACAGCTGGTCCTCAGCAAGTGTATGTGTCTCAACAAAGTGGAGGACAAAAGTCTCAAAGACGGGACTCTCTGTGTCTGTACTCTCAAAATCGTATCCCTCCACGAGCTGTGACTGCTGGGCTGAATCCTGGTAGCTGTCTGCATCCAAGAAGTGTCTCTGCAGGAAGGAGACTGACTCCTCCGGGACTGGAAACTGAAGTAGCTGAGTCAATGGCTGTAAAAGCTGGGGCTCCTCCGTCTCCTGGAGTATCAGAAGATCTGATATCCAAGACTCGTCGACTGGGAACTCTGGGGCTGACTCGAACTCCAACTGGAAGGCCAACGGGAACTCAAGTAGACTCTGGGTCCGAACCTCTGCTATCACAGTCATCTCCTCTATCAATGGTGCTACATCATCCAAATCCTCGGGCTGGTGTGTAGAAGCTGACTCATCAGGTAAAGTGACACACCGCACTGGTATTGCATCGTCCGCATGTGTTGTCTCGACTATGGCATCTCGCGAAGAATATCTCTGTGAAAGTAAACTCGAGACGGTGTCCAGGAAGTAAATGTCGGAACTGCGGTGTGAACCGCCACATGTGGTAATCACCAGTGCAAGCTTCTCTGCGGTCATCCCCCGCATGGAGATCTCTATCAAGTCTGTAAATGGAAGTCCGTGCTCAGGAAATCTCCTCAAGAGCTCAAGAAGTCGGTGCCATCTCATGGCTCTGTCATGAAGCGTGAATGGGAAGGTCCTGCTCATCAGCTCCTCTGCAGTGGTATCTGAATATCTCTGTGCTCTACAAAACTCCTCGAATGCTGACAGGTAAAGATACGGCTCCTCGTGCGCCTCTCCTGAAAATGTCGGCAGTCTGTGAATGTAATCCAAATCCAAAACGAATGGATCTAGTGTAGAAGCTGACTGAGCTCCATGTGTTATCTGCTCCTCCATCCTTCTGGAATAGGATATGTCTGCTGATCTCAACTGCTCTCTCTGGTCACCAACAGAGTGCGCTCTCAACTCAGCATCAGCATCGTCCGGGTCTCGCATCTGCTCTATCGGGTATCCTCGGACGTCTCGCACAGCATGCCCAGAGTAGTGAGATGAAAGGGAGGGAGGGAGCGGGGGGTTGGTCGGAGATCCGACCTCCCTAGAAGGTGGACTGGACTGATGGTCATATAGCGAAGAAAAAGCCGCAAGAGTCGGCTCACAGTGAGGGGGATCCATCATCCAAGGGAAAAAGAGAAGAGAAGAGGAAGACTGAAGGGAGGTGAGGGTGGGAAAAGCAGATGGATAGAGAAGAGGATGGAGAAGATCGAAGGGATCTGGTAATCACACAAGATGAACAAACAAACCCCCAATTCACCTACGCACACAGAGCTGAAGACCGAAGGGATCGGTCAATTATCTTGTCGATTTTATCCAGATCTTTCTCAACCGACTGTCCCGTATTGAAAGCTGGTAATCAGTCAAGAAAAGATCGGAGGCTCTATCCTAATGTGCGGATCACTCTCTCGCTCATCCAAACCAGACAAGGAGGGGGTTACTCTCCCCAAGACAGATTTTCAGTGAAGTGTCTTTTAGGTCAAGTATGATTAGCAGTCCCGATTTTATTGTTTTTGTTTTTAGGTATTTTTCAAATAAAAACAAACGCCTAACGAATTTTTCGGTTCTCCTGGTTATTAAGTCAAAAACAGGGGGAGAAGACAAAAAGCTGATGCGCGATGAAATCAATGATGCATGCAAAGATAGAAATGCGTACCTGACTCCAGCACTCTACATGCAATATGATCCGCGCATAATGTAAAGACAGAAAAGAAACTACCTATATGGTGCAGCGGTGAAAACCGAGTCCTAAACAAGCAAGTCTACTCGAAGAACCGTCTAACTAGTCACCGATCCTCCAAGCCAAAGGTCCAGTCTCAGTCTACCCCTCCTCTGCCCGACAAATTGGGGGTAGGAGAAAGCGCTTTACGGGGCAGACTACGGCACGTAGGCTACGAAGGAGATGAGTCAGTTATTTTTATTAATCAATTATTAGTTGGTCCAATTAATCGCACTATAGGAACAGGCAGATAATTAGGTGTGGGGACCCTACTAATTTCGGCACAAGCAAGCAGAAAATCCTAAGTCTAGGGGCTTGATGAAAAACCGCGTAAACACCGGAAAAGGCAGCTAAAACTCAAAACCGCGAAAAAGCCGCGAAAATCCTAAGGGTCCCCCGAGCACACCGGTGCTCGGCGAAACAGACCCGCTAGTCAACCAAGTCCAAGTGTCTCTGAGTCCCTGTATTATTACAATAATAATCAACTAAAAAATAAAAAGTCTAAACTAAACCTCTCCCACTCAGCTCTCTCTCACTCTCTCCTGCGACTCCGTACAGAAAGGAGCCGCCTCCGAGTCTCGCGGTTGCGTCGGCTTCTCGAAATCGGTCGCCTCGTTCCAAATTGATGTTCCAATATCTTCTTGTCAATTTTCCTCACACTTCCTCTTGGTTGTTTGCTTTTTTTAAGTTTTCAGAAAAAATAAAGAGACGAGGTAGTCTGAAATAAATAAATGTTCCGACGGAACCTTCTACCGAGGATTGACCGCTGATATACGATCCAAATCATTAATTCTTCTTTTTAATTTGTTAGAATTTAATTAATTCGTTATAATCTTTGTTACTAAATAACACAAAATCAATCAAAAAATAATATATATAAATTTATTTAAATATTTTAAGAAATCAAAATGGATTTCGATTTATTTTATCTTCTTTCTTTATTAATATTTTATTTATTCATTAATGAATAATTAATATTAATATCTATTATTAATATCTCTTATTTATTAATAGAATAATGTAAAATGGAAATTGAAAATCAATTTCGATTTCACTGAAATTTAATTATTATTGATTATTATCATAAATGGGAATTAATTCAGATTTCATTTAAATTGTCCTATAATCCGATTTTTTTAAAAGGAAAGACCCATTTTGATCTGGTACCAAAAAGATTCAAGAGATGAGAGAATTAAGGATAGCTACCAGAAAGACTAATCCAATCCATAACGATGTACCAGAAAATACAATATTTTTGTTACTTGACCAACCATCAGAAGAAGCAAATACAATGGGTACACTAATCAATAGGATTGATGAGGTTGCAATTAATGCAAAAACAGCCAATTGGAAAGCAATAGTCATGCTTGTAATCCTCCAAACTATCAACAAATTAACTATACCATTTGATCCCTCGCTTAGTCAAAATTCTGATAAAATACATCGTGGAGGGATTTAATCATGAATCAATCAATTGATTCTTTAGAACTTGTTACCACTCTTTATTTTATTTAGATTTAGAACTAATAAATTCATCAAATGAATCATAATAAAAACGGAAATAATCGAAAAAGAGATATGAGTTAATATATGTTCTAGAGTCACAAATATCATAAATAAAAAAATGGTCCAATTACTTACAGAATGAAAATCAGGAATTGAATACATTACATTATAGTATTTATTGTATTCTTTTTATATTTTATATTAGAGCATGCCGACACTCGGACTCGAACCGAGATGCTCTAGCACTGCTTCCTAAGAGCAGCGTGTCTACCGATTTCACCATGGCAGCTTGCTTAAAATAATAATAGCTCGTAGAGCTTGAATCGTCCAGATTTAAGAGCCCTCACAAGAAAGAACAGAGTGGTCAGAACAATAAAAACAATCAAACAATAATAAGAAAAATAAATGAAAGGAAAATGAGGGTATATATGCAAAAATGCAAAATAAAATAAACACTCAAAATCAAACAAAAGCAAAAATAAAAGAAAAGGAAATAAAACAAAAATAAAATATAAACCAAAAGCCGCGAAAAACCGCGGACTCTGGAAGAGCCACGAAAAGCCATGAAAACGAAAACGAAAATAAAATGAAAACTACTAAGCCGTGCTCCCCGGCAACGGCGCCATTCTGATGACAGGAAATTCCGAGCGACTAAGGCAATCAGGTATATCTAAGATGGTCATCGCGACCTCAATCACTGATACGTGCCAATCAAGAAAAAGAGGAGACCACCAAACAAGATGAAAAATCAATCAAACACAACAGCGGTCTTGCTATTAATTTAACCTGGTATAGCGACTAGGGTCGAAAACAAGGAGCACGGATTGGCCTTGCGGCCTACGAAGTAGTCAAAAAGGAAAGAAAAGGAAATAAAATTGTATTTTTGGTGGTTTTTAATTCTTTTTATATTTTTTTGGATTTTTAATGTACTAAGAAAATAAAGAAAACAAGAAAACAACACACATCAACAATTTATTTAATGCAATAAAAATCAACCAAAAATTCTAACAAAAATATTTTTATGTGTTTTATAATTTTTACTGTTTTTGATGAATTTTTGGGATTTTTCTGATGTTTATTTAATTTTCTAAAAATCAAACAAGGGCTGAAACTGTAGGTACTATCCAGCCAAGATAAAAGGACCTAGATAGAATATCTAGAGGCCCAAATTAGTCTGGAGGTATTTTTCCTGTATAGATAATAAAACAAGGAAAAATTGGGCACCTAAATTATTGTTTTTCAGTTTTTAGTCTATTTATTAGAATTTTTATAAGTTTTTAAGTGTTTTCCATTTTTAGGTGTTTTAAGCAATGAAAAATAGCCAAAATTGGCTACAAAATCAAACAAGCATAAACAAACAGTAAATAATTTTTTTGTGAATTTTAGATGAATTTTAATATTTTTTTGGGATTTTTAAAGTCAGACAGTAACAAAATTAGATGTTTTTGAATTTTTAAAAATATCAAACAGTGTCTAAAATGTCTCCAAAATTTATAGAAAATTTTACATCATGACAGGAGCCATGTCCAATTTTCATTAAATTTGGAGGTGATTTGCTATTTTATTAAAAATAAAAAGAAGGCAATAGTGCACAGGGACCTGTTTGCAATTAGAACAAAGTTTTGGGTCCCTGGAATAACAAGCTCGAAAAGTGTAGGATAAGGAATGCAAATTACCCCCCGGGCCACGCACGATACACGTGACTCAGGCCTGGGGGACCTAATTGTCATTCCTATTTCTATAAATGCAAATCTTAACAAGCCAAAAACGCAGGGTTAATAATGCAAATGTACCAAAATACCACGTGTCGATGCACGTGTTCACCACTGGCAGGGGTATAAATGCAATTCACATAAAAGATAAGGTCCTCATAGCAAAATTTACAAAAGTAAAAGAGCTGAACTAGGTATTTACAGTACTAAATAGTAAAAACAGAAACTAAAGGGGCCTAAGAGCTATTTACCCCTTTTATTAATGTCGACGGCCGGATGTGTGACGCGTGGCAGATCCAACGAACGAGAACGATGGCGCCTTAACCCTGAGAACGCTCGGCCTGATCAAACGGGTAATAGCCCTCCACATGGAGATCAGACGGTGCTGGTGCTCTGGAGTCTAAGCCCTCGGTGGATCGACGGAGGAGAAGAGGGCACGTGGCGATCTGACGGTGGAGGCTTGCTGGTCCCTCTTCGTCCGAGCGGGTGGTCCAGATCTATCCTCTGAATGATCGAACGGTGACGCAACGCCTAAGATGGATGGATCAGATGAAAACTGGGGCGCTGAGTATGATCTGACGGTCGTCGAGGCTCCTGGAAGAACTGGCACGGTGGACCTCGCCTGATGCTCCTGAGGTGCGGGGAAGCTTCGCCGTGAAGCTCCGCACCCGATGCGCTGTTCCGATGAAAGCGAGGAACTCCAGAGAGCTCCGGCGAAGTGGAAGAACAGGAGCTCCTGTGCTCTGAAGTCTCGACCTCCAGATGAGGTCGAATCGGCTCGGTACCTACACAGGAAGAGAGCTGGGTCGAGGGCAAACTGCCTCGACCCGTCAGAGCAAGAAAAGGATGGCTGGTGGGACGAGATGATGGGCCTCCGGCGAGCAGAGGAAGGGGAGACCCAATATCCTGCTCCAGGGCGAGACAGGAGGAATGGCTGGGTGGAGAAGGTGGAGGGAAGTCAGGCGAAGGTGGTGGCGTGGTCGGACTGGTGAATGGATGATCGGAAACAATAGGCGGAGGTGGCGGAGCTACGTGTACTGAAACCTAAAAACTAAAAGCTAAGCTAATCTAAAGGCTAAGGAGGTTACCTGGCGGGTGCTGCCGACTGTGCTGGAGCTCAGGGTGCTCCCGGTCATTGCCTGCAAGGGGCCGTCGACTCCCCGAGGCTGGGCGCGCTCGCGGCGGCGCACAGCGGAGCTAACCACCGGATCAGTGGCTCCCGGCTTCCCGGGCCTCGCTGCTACTCCGAAGGACGCGGCTGTCACTCAGGAACTCCGGAGGAGGTCACAGGCGCCGAGGGGAAGATCCAAAGATGGAAGAATGGGTTGCCAGTGACGACAATAAATATTCTCAGGGATCCGGAAAGGTGATGGTCGGGTGAGTAGCGCGGAGCTCGGATCCATCAAACCCACCCCGGCCGAGGGTCCTGTATGATCGAAGATCAATCGAGGCCCGGGGTTAAGGTCATTGGCGATCGGGTTGACTAGGAGATAAATCGAGAAAACGGGTCGGTTACCCAGATCCGTGGGGAAGAGGGTCCGCGGGGGAAGTTGACCGGGGTCAACAAACCCCCGTGGACCAATCAGGAGCCGCCAAGCACTAATTATTTGTTTATTTATTTTGAGGTAGAAAATGGTCGAATTAATAAATACTTAAAACATGAAATATTTTTATTTTATTTTTTTCTATTTTTTTCTGATTTTTAATTAATTTTTCAAAATAAAAATAAGGTATGTATATAGTAGGGATATATATAGGTATATGTACAATATATAGGTTTTTAATTTTGATTTTTAATTTGTTATTTTTGTACAATTTTATTCCCATTTTATATTTTATTTATTTATAACATAAAATAAGGAATAAAAAGATATTTTTATTTTATTTTTTTTATTTATATACATATGTGAAATAAATAGATATGTACATTTATATACATGGCATATTTACAATAATATTTTTTATTTTAATTTTGTTATTTTTTATTTTGTTTTTGTTTTAATTTATTTTATTTATTTACACTATATAGAATATTTACAAAACTTGTTGGAAATTAATTTTATTTATTTACAAAGCTAAATAAATATAGATGTGATGGTCTATATACATGGTGAGTGATGTTTTTGTCTTCTTTTTTATTTTTATATTTTTATCTTGTTTTTATGTTTATAAATATATACAAATATTTACGAGCCAATTTGAGTCTATTTTTGTGAGGAAAATACTTTTATTTATCTACATAAATATTTACACACATGAGCCCCTATCTCCCTCTACTTTGGCTTTTATGCGGTCAGGCCCATGCTGAGCCCTCCCTTGGGTTAGGTTGCTCAATATTTATTCTAAATATTTCCCACTTTTTCTTTTTAATCTTTATTCTTTTATTTTTGCACAAAAACATGCTAATTATAGGTTTTTACACAATGCATGCTTTTGGTAATTATTTCTATTTACAATTATATACATGCATTTGCAAAGGTTTTTGTAGCTAAAATATAAGAATAAAGAGTGATGAATGAGTATTCATCATCTTGTAAAGGCGTAGTGTAGTTGTTTAGTTTTTGGTACTTTTGCATAGAGACCCTGGTGCTTGATTTTATTTGCTGATATGCCCCTATATGTGATGTGACACGTGCATCGACACGTGGTTTTCTGGTGTATTTGCATCTTATACCCTGTAGTTCTGATTGTTACTGATGAATGAAAACTTTTTAGATATTGCATTTATACCCCTGTGCGTATTTTAATTGAGCATGTGCGGATATTTTGGGTTATTTGCAGATAAGCCCTCGGACTTTTGGTACCTGTTACCAAATAGTCCAGAGACTTATTTTTTATTATATTTGGGTCCCTGAGTGCCCCAGGCACGCGCGACGCACGTGTTCACCTAGGATTTTTGCACCAGACCCCTCAGGACTTCGGGTATTTGCACTTAGGTCCCTGTGCACAGTACTCTCTTTCTATTTTTGAATAAAATAGCAAATCACCTCCAAATTTAATGAAAATTGGATACATGGCTCCTGCCATAATGTAAAATTTTCTGTAAATTTTGGAGACATTTTAGACACTGTTTGATATTTTTAAAAATTCAAAAGCCTCTATTTTTGTTACTGCCTGACTTTAAAAATCCCAAAAAAATATTAAAATTCATCTAAAATTCACAAAAAATTACTTACTGCTTGTTTATGCTTTCTTGATTTTCTAGCCAATTTTGGCTATTTTTCATTGCTTAAAACACCTAAAAATTAAAAAATACTTAAAATTTTACAAAAATTCTAATAAATAGACTAAAAACCCAAAAACAATAATCTAGGTGCCTAATTTTTCCTTGTTTTATTCTCTATACAGGAAAATACCTCCAGGCTAATTTGGGGCATCTAGATATTTTATCTAGGTCCTTTTAGCTCGGCTGGACAGTACCTATAGTTTCAGCCCTTGTTTTATTTTTAGAAAATTAAATAAAAATTAGAAAAATCCCAAAATTCACTAAAACCAGTAAAAATTATAAAACACACAAAAATATTTTTATTTGAATTTTTGGTTGATTTTTAGTGCATTTAATAAATTGTTGAAGTGTGTTGTTTTCTTGTTTTCTTTATTTTCTTAATACATTAAAAATCCAAAAAAATATAAAATAATTAAATACCACCAAAAATACATTTTTCTCCTCTTTTATTTCCTTTTTAACTACTTCGTAGGTCACGAGGCTAATTCGTGCTCCTTGTGTTCGACCCTGGTCACTATACCAGGTTAAATTAATAGCGAGACCGCTACCGTTTTTTATTTGATTTTTCTCTTGATTGGTGGTATATTTTTCTTTATTGAGCCATCTTGATCGCTTGGGTCGCAATGACCATTTAGCACCTTATACCCTAGTGGTCGGGACGCTCATCAGAATGGCGTCGTTATTGGGGAGCACGACTTAGTAGTTTTTGTTTTTACTTTATTTTTATTTTCGCGGCTTTTCGCGGCTCTTTGTTTATATTTTATTTTTATTTTATTTTTGTTTAATTTTATTTTCTTTTATTTTTGCTTTTGTTTGATTTTTGAGTGTTTATTTTATTTTGCATTTTTGCATATATACCCTCATTTTATTTTCATTTATTATTGTTATTATTATTTGATTATTGGTCTGACCACTTGTCTTTTTCATGCGAGGGCCCGAGGACCGAGGCGGCCGATTTCGAGAAGCCGACGCAACCGCGAGACTCGGAGGCGGCTCCCTTCTGTACGGAGCCGCAGGAGAGCGTGAGAGGAGAGCTGAGCGGGAGAGGTTTAGTTTAGGTTTTATTTTTCTTTCATTTGATTATTATTGTAATAATACAGGGACTCAGAGACTTGTGGACCTTGCTTGAACTCTAGCGGGTCTGTTTCGCCGAGCACCGGTGTGCTCGGGGGACCCTTAGGATTTTCACGGCTTTTTTGCGGTTTTGATTTTTAGATGCCTTTTCCGGTGTTTACGCGGTTTTTCATCGAGCCCCTAGACTTAGGATTTTCTGCTTGCTTGTGCTGTAATTAGCAGGGTCCCCACACCTAATTGCTTGCCTGTTCCTATAGTGCGATTAATTGGACCCACTAATAATTGATTAATAAAAATAACTGACTCATCTCCTTCGTAGCCTACGTGCCGCAGCCTGCCCCGTAAAGCGCTTTCTCCTACCCCCGATTTGTCGGGCAGAGGAGGGGTAGGCCAAGACCAGACCTTTGGCTTGGAGGTCGGTGACCAGTTAGACGGTTCTGCAAGTAGACTTGCTCATCTAGGACTCGGTTTTCACCGCTGCATCATATAGGGTAGTTTACTTTCTGTCATTAAATTTCTGCGCGGATCACTTGCATGTAGAGTGCTGGAGGAAAGGTATGCATTTCTATCTCTGCATGCATCATTGATTTCATCGTGCATCAGCTTTTTCGTCTTCTCCCCCCTGTTTTGGATTAAATAATCAGGAGAACCGAAAAATTCGTTAGGCCTTTGTTTTTATTGAAAAAAATTAAAAAGAAAAACCATAAAATTGGGACTGCTAAAACTTTTGACCCTAAAAGACACCTCACCTTAAAAATTTGTCTTGGGGAGAGCAACCCCCTCATTGTTTGGTTTGCTTGCGCGAGAGAGTGACCCGCACCCTAGGTAGAGCCCTCCGGTGCTATTTCCAGCTGACTACCGACTCTTCCGTGCGGGCCAGTCGGTTGGAGTAGCATAGGGTATCCCAACAGGTCACGTAAGTGCTCTGATAGATTGATTGTTCACCTAATAAAATTGGACAAGATAATTTGACCGAGCCTTCACGGTCTTCAACTCATGTTGTGTTGGTGAACAGAGGGTTTGGTTGCTCATCATAGTTTTTCCAGATCTCATCCGCCCTACTCATCAGATCACGATGATGGGTAGACGCTCTCTTAGGCAGCCTCTGGCTACACTGCTTTCGGGCACGTCTACCCATTCATCTAGGTTGGCCCGCGAGAGCCGAGACCAGTTCTCCGAGCCCGAGTATGATTCCGCCCTGTTCCCCCTCGACCCCCTTTCTTTCGGTTCTGAGAGATATGAGCCAGAGGAGAGACTCGCAGATTTGACAGCACCTGAGTTTGGATCCTTTGATTTTGCAGAAGCCATGGCCAGCAGTTCCGAGGATCGTTCCCGTGGTCCACATCCTGAGCACTTTGTGCTGGACCAGGGCGCGATCAACTCCACCCTGATCGCCTCATTAGAGACCGTCCAGCAGCAGTTGAGGGATCAGGGAGCATTCATGCTTGATATGAGGAGAGAGATGGAGCAGATGCAAGCTGAGCGCGAGGAGCGCAGAGAGGGACCGAGGATCCCAAAGGATGCAGATACAGCAGCCGCAGCAGCAGCCGCAGCCGCGGCAGCCGCCGCAGCCGCGGCAGGAGGACCACCGAGACCGATGCGGGAGTTACACAACCCCGGATTGACGCTGACGCACCACTGAGTAGTACTTCCAGCCATCATGGGGTACTTCAAGTTCCCCCCGAACACCTTGCAGCTACTCCCCCGCTTCCACGGGCTCGCGACTGAGGAGCCCCATCTCCACCTCAAGGAGTTTCTGATGATTTGCAGCACTGTCCACGACCGTCAGGTGGACCAGGACATGATCAGGATGATCGCCTTCCCCTTTTCCCTAGCAGACAGAGAAACCACTTGGCTGAAGCATTTCGGGAAGTTCGTTTACACCTGGGAGCAGCTCCGCACCGAGTACTTGAACAAGTACTATCCACTCGGGTGGACCAATGCAGCGAGAGCTTTCATAAGCAACTTCTCCATGCTCCCCAACGAGCAATTCCATGAGGCATGGGAGAGGTTTCGTGAGCTGACTGACCGATGCCCGCACCATGATATCTCGAAGCCGAACCTTGTGCAGAGCTTCTTCAGCGGGCTGACACCAGAGCTCTAGGGCTTGGTGAATGCTTCTTGTGGCGGGTCCTATTTCGCTAAGGATCACGACCAGGTCTAGGCCATCTACGAGGAGATGGCCGAGAACTATATGATGATGTCCGAGACTCGGTTATACAATCAGGCCAGACCCCAGCAGCAGCCAGGACCCGTGCAGTACCAGAGGATAGCACGGGTCGACGTTGGTCCATCCAGTTCATCCGCAGTAGCAGCAGTACAGGCAGAGTCGTCCGCTGCGGATATGGGTATCATCAGTGAGAAGTTGGATCGGATGGAGCTGATTGAGAAGAAGCAGTGCCAGGGCATCACGCAGATGGAGTAGATGGCACAGACTCTGAGCGACATGAAGACCCAGCTCATGTGTCTCCAGGAGGCACAGACGGCTTCCCAGCCCCGTCTTCAGTCGCGAGGCGATACCGGCGGCAGCAGCAGCCCGTCCCAGCGCTCCAGCTCCTTTCAGCAGCCTAGACAGGCTCACCTTGTACAGGCGGAGCCGTACCAGCAGCAACAGCCCTCTTACCAGTCCCCACCATCTCCAGACATGCAGATGGTGGTATACCAGCCGGATCAGCCTCTGGAAGTACTCCCGTCAGCCCAGTACGATGCAGAGCCATTGATGGATGTCAACGAGATTTGGTATGACCGTCCTCAGCCTGGGATCCGACGAGACCATCCCGGATTCAGGTGGGGAGTGGAGGTACCCAGCCCCAGCAGTATTCATCCGATCAGGGAGGACAGTATAGCCAGCAGAGAGATCACCAGCAGCAGTAGCCCCCAGTCTACCAATCACAGCCGCAGTCATCCTTCGTTCCTCGTCCCTATCAGCAGCAGGGACAGTCTTGGAGACGTGAGCAGCAGGCTCACCAGCCACACTAGCAGCAGCATCCTTCCTCTTACCCCTCTCAGCAGCAGCACTAGTTCCAGCAGCCTCAGCACCAGAGAGGCTACCCGTCGGGCTCTCATGGTTCACCATACGAGAGCCCCGCCTTGGACGACATAGCCCGCCTCCTCACGGACCAGCAGGCTACCTTCAGACGGGAGATGGACGAGTTCCGCCAGGAGATGCGAGACATTGTGAGAGGGAAGGCCACCATTCCTGCCCAGATAGAGCCGAATCCCAACAGCCTGAAGCGGAAGTCTGAGCAAGTAGCTTACACTGAGCATACCACTCCAAGTGATCCATTTGATGATATGTCTTCGGATCTTTTTGATGCTGATTTTGTTACGCTTAGGAGCGGTAGGACACCAGCAGGCGGCGGCACCTCGTATGAGCTACACCACGAGGACACTCTTAGAGCGCCAAAGGAGGAGGAGAGCGGTAATGAGGCCGCTCATGATGATGATGACGGTGGTACTGATGCCACCAAGGATGCTGATTCCACCGGCAATACTGAGGTCGCCGCTTCACCAGTTCGAGGAGGTGGTACTGATGCCACCCGA
Organism: Ottelia alismoides; assembly: GCA_037367405.1. Classification (NCBI taxonomy): domain Eukaryota; kingdom Viridiplantae; phylum Streptophyta; class Magnoliopsida; order Alismatales; family Hydrocharitaceae; genus Ottelia; species Ottelia alismoides. The sequence continues at coordinate 40,552 of JAZKJV010008463.1, read as the reverse complement.
GTTGCCGAGCCAGCATGCAGTACTGAGGCCGCGAGACGTCCAACAGAGCCAGCCCGTGGTGGTACTGAGGCCACCGGTGTTCATTCAGAGAGAGTTGTTGTTTTTCCTTCTATTGATGTATCTCAGATTACTGTTTTGAATAAAGGAAAAGGTTTAGTTTCTTCTGGTCCCACTATGGTGATTGATGTATGTGCGGATCCGACCGTCGAGCCGTCTAGACCTATTCCTAGTCCTTCATCTGAGAAGGACCCTGTGATCCCCTTCCCTAGAGCCCTTCTGATGGAGAAGGGAAAGAAAAAAGATCCAAAAAAGAGAGAGCAGGAGGAGTTCAGCCAGAGCATGATTGATCGTTTCCATATCCAGCTGACCCTTCAGGAGGCTTCGTAGCACATCCCCCTTCTTCAGTGATCGTTGAGAGATAGGACTACAGTCAGGAGGAGGAGGAGGAACCACAAGTAAGAGATTCATGTGCTGACGAAAGCCACGTGCTTCGTGATCCAGAACCGTCTGCCGGCCAAGAGGCCAGATTCAAGAGCCCAGTATGTCAGATGTCAGATTAGTGAGCAGAGGTTCGACCGGACTCTATTGGATAGCGGATCGTCTATCAACCTCCTTCCGGTAGCCCTTCTCGACCGTTTCGAGTTGGGCACTCTTAGATAGAGCAGGACAGTCCTTCAGTTTGCTGATCGATCTGTCAAGAGGCCGAAGGGGTTGTTGCGAGACATTATCGTCACTATTCAGGGCCTGCAATTCCCCCGTGGACTTCGTCGTGTTGGACATGGAGATCCCTGATTCAGTGGCTGATACCCCCATCATCCTCGGTCGTCCGTTCTTGGCCACAGCCAAGGCGGTGACTGACCATGATAGCGGGAAGGTATACTTTCGCGTCGAGGGCGAGAGTGTACAAATAGAGACGGTCGAGGACTACAGAGCCAGAGAGAGAGCATGCTCAGAGACCAGCACAGATTCAGAGCAGCTGACAGATGCCGGGTAAGACATCCACCAAGACTGTGATTTTGTGATCACATATGATGAGGCAGCATGGGCAGACCCTTCAGCACAGGCCATCCATTCATTTCCAGACACAACTGATGCCGAGATGATAACAGAGGAGAGCTTGGATAGCACAGCCCTGTTCCAGGATATTTCCAGTGGCAGCAGAGCCGGTTCCCGATCGCGACACGATTTCTAGTGATGGTGGTACTGAGGCCACCTTGTGTGACGGTGGTACTGATGCCACCTTGTTTGATGCAGATCCCTCGGATTCAGAGTCTGATTAGGCAGATTGTGATGATCATATGCCATACTTGAGTCCCACAGAGCCTACAACTGCGGAGGAGGTAGATGTAGAGCAGATCAGAGACAGTTCATATGAGCAGCCTTCTCCAGATTCAGTTTGCGAGAGTTCGTTTTCATTCTCCCAGGCAGATTTGGCAGATTTAGCAGCATACACACATCTTCTTCCGAAGCCAGATTTGCCAACACCCAACTGTCCAGAGCTGAAGCCGCTCCCTACTTCGCTGAAGTATCGGTTCCTTGCAGGTGAGCCAGAGATGTACCCAGTCATCATCTCTGCCGATCTGACTGGAGAGCAAGAATCCCGTTTGATGGGGGTTCTTGAGAAGAACCGCAAGGCAATCGGATGGAGCGTAGCAGATCTCCATGGGATTAGTCCATCGTTGTGCTCCCACCATATTTATCTCAAGGAGGGGGCGAAGCCGTCGTGTGAGTTCCAGCGGCGGCTGAACCCCAACCTGAGAGAGGTCGTCATGAAGGAGATTTCCAAATGGTGGAGTGCAGATTTTATTTATCCCATTTCCGACTCCAAGTGGGTCAGCCCCTTGCATGTGGTGCCCAAGAAGACGGGCATCACGACTGTGATCAGTGAGTCGGGAGAGGAGATTGCTACACGAGTACCCACCTCTTAGCGGGTCTGTGTTGACTATAGGAGACTCAACCAGGCCACCAAGAAGGACCATTTCCCCCTGCCTTTTATTGATCAGATCATTGAGAGAATGGCAGGGAAGAGCCATTATTGCTTCCTGGATGGGTACTCAGGCTACAACCAGGTGGCCATCGCTCCTGAGGATCAGGAGAAGACCACCTTTACCTGTCCTTCGGTACATATGCCTTTCGACGCATGCCATTTGGGCTATGCAATGCCCCTGCAACTTTTCAGAGGTGCATGCTGTCGATCTTTTCGGACATGGTAGGGGAGTGTTTGGAGGTCTTCATGGATGATTTCTCGGTCTACGGTGACGGATTCGACTCCTGTCTTGACTGCCTAGACCGGGTACTCCAGCGATGTATAGAGGTCCATTTGGTGCTTTCTTGGGAGAAGAGTCACTTCATGGTGACTTAAGGGATGGTGCTTGGCCATATCATCTCCAACAGGGGCATGGAGGTTGATCCGGCCAAGGTTGATGTCATTAGAAAACTCGCACCGCCGTCCAATTTGAGGCAGCTACGGTCATTCCTGGGGCACGTTGGTTTTTATCGGAGATTTATTCATGATTTCAGCAGGATTGCCCGACCGTTGACTGACCTCTTGACGAAAGACACCGAGTTCCTTGTCGATGACAAGTGTCTTTCGTCCTTTGCGACTCTCCAGCAGTGTGTTATTGAGGCTCTTGTTCTCCAGCTGCCTGATTGGTCTCTCCCATTCGAGATCATGACGGATGCCTCCGATTTTGCCGTAGGGGCCGTGCTGGGACAGAGGAGGGATGGAGTCCCCTTTGCTATCCACTACGCTAGCCGCACTTTGGATTCCGCCCAGCGGAATTACACCGTCACAGAGAAGGAGATGCTAGCCGTAGTGTTTGCCCTAGATAAGTTTTGATCTTATATCATTGGATCTAGAGTGACCTTGTACACTGATCACACCGCCATCCGATACCTCATGGCAAAGAAGGATGCCAAGGCCAGACTTACTAGATGGATCCTTCTACTCCAGGAGTTCGACATTGAGATCAAGGATAAGCCTGGAGTCAAGAATGTGGTGGCGGATCACCTCTCCCGTATAGAGCAGCCTGAGGAGTCTGAGCAGATAGATCCCATATGTGAGACCTTCCCAGATGAGGCGATCCTTGCTATCGCCTCACTCCCGTGGTATGCCAATATTGTGAACTTTCTCGTTGCTGGGAAAGTCCCACAAGATTGGCCAAGGCAGAGGCTTGAGACCTTCCTTGCGAAGGACAAGTCCTACCACTGGGAGGATCCCATCCTTTACCACGAAGGAGGGGATAGCGTCTGGCGTCGGTGCATTCCTCAGGAGGAACACCATAGCGTCCTCACTTACTGCCACAAGCTTGAGGCAGGAGGACATCATTCTGGGAGGAGAACGGAACAGAAAGTGCTCCAATCCGGCTTGTGGTGGCCTACCCTCTTCAAGGACTCTGATGAGTTCGTGAAGAGGTGTACTGACTGTCAGAGGATGGGCACTTGTGGACAGTGTGATATGATGTCGATGCAGCCCATTCACTTCTGTGAGGTTTATGACGCATGGGGCATCGATTTCATGGATCCATTCCCTAAGAGTCAGGTATTTGAGTACATTCTGTTGGCCGTGGACTATGTTAGTCGTTGGGTTGAGGCTATCCCCGCCCGAGCCGCTGATGCGAGGACAGTTTGCCGATTTTTGAGGAAGTATATCATCACGCGGTTCGGGGTTCCTAGAGTTCTGATTTTAGATGGGGGGTCTCATTTCATCAACGACCAGGTGAAGGCCCTTGCTAGCGAGTTCGGTATAGACCATCGTGTTGCCACACCTTACCATCCACAGACGAATGGTCTAGCCGAGGTGTCGAATAGGGAGATCAAGACTATATTGCAGAAAGTCGTCCGCCCTGACCGAAAGGATTGGTCACAGCTTTTGGACTCGGTCTTATGGGCATATAGGACGTCTTTCAAGACACCATTGGGCACATCTCCCTTTCGCCTCGTATATGGCAAGCCGTGCCATTTACCTGTTGAGCTGAGGCACAGGTCACTTTGGGCAGTTACAGACATACTTATGGATCCAGATGGTGTAGGAGACCAGAGGAGGGCAGAGTTAGCAGCCCTGGAGGAGCTTAGAGATACCACCTTCTCAAACAACCTACAGTATAAGGAGAGAGTGAAGGAGTGGCATGATTCTCATATCAGCCACAAGCATTTTGAGCCTGGACAGAGAGTATGGCTGTTTGATGCGAGGCTTCGTTTATTTCTAGGGAAGCTACAGAGCAAGTGGAAGGGACCCTACATGGTCATAAAGGTACACGACAACGGTAGCATTGACATATCCAAGTTGTCTTCGGAGAGTACCTTTCGAGTGAACGGCCAGCGGCTCAAGCCATTTCTAGATCATGAGCCACGGGTCGTTGATCTTGCCCCTATTCATTTTGCGTGAGATGTGGTCTTTGACTCACATCTAATGCATTTCACCCCTGAGTTTCACTGATCTTCCGCCTTGTATAGATCCAGATGTCTATATCACTACATTCTTTAGTCCCACATCCCCTTCTTCATCTATTGATTATGCTATACTTAGGGTGCACTTTACCCTAAGTATAGGGGGGATGTGAGACCTTTGGGTATTTCTTTTGTTTCTTTCTACCCCTGTTTTGCTAACTATGCTTAGGGATATGTCACCCTAAGTATAGGGGGGGTAGACCCTGTACATTCTCCACTCGGTTTTCCCTTAGTGTACAGCCTGCTATACTTAGGATTACTTGATCCTATGTATAGGGGGAAGACCCGAGATCCTCTTGATTTCCTATTTCATTCATTTGTCTTTGTATATAGCCTTCCTTTTCACTTCCCTATACCTAGCACGAGTTATGTCTTCTTCATCGCTCTTGACTCTGAGGACATCGTTCGAGCTAAATATGGGGGGTGTATATATTTTATATATACTTTAGCCATAACTCGTACTTTGTGTGAGTGTGTTAATAAATAAAATGGCTAAAAACCCTAAAAATCACAAAAATTAAACTTTTTTCATGTACATAAACTTCTTTTATTTGCACATAAATAGCTAGTGTACAAATTATTTTTGTAAAAATGATTTCAAAAATCTGTTGTGTAAAGCTTGTATAAATATTTTCTTATCATAATTATGTATATAGTACAAAATTTTTCCAAAATATTTTGAAAATCAAAAGTTTGCAAAAATCTTGTGTAAATTTGTGTAAATATCTTTTTGCAAAACTTGCACTTCATGCATCATCCATTCATGATTTCAAAACATTTTTCAAAAATTTTGCATGTTTGTAAAATTTGTGTAAACAGCATCTTTTGTACATTGTGTATTATTTTTCTGGATGATAGTTGACACTTAAACTAGCCTGGAATCAAATTGAGAAATGGAGCTTGATTAAGATCTTAATCCACCTAACTTCTAAGAGGAACCTTATAGGGCTTAGGTTTAAGGATTTTCAAGTCCATAGTGACTTAATTCTTTGAGTCCACTAGGTTATGATCATATGTCATCTCAATGAGTCTAAGTAGAGCACTTAACAACAACACATGACTCATATAGACAATGGCTTTACTTGGACACCAACACTATGCACCGAGCTCTCTACGGATGAGGTGGTGAGGAGGCAGTCTTCCTTGACTTGGGGTAGCATATGAGGGTGGTACTTCTAGGCGGAACCTCTCTTCTTCTTTTAGTGAAGGAAGTGCGTCTCAACTTGGTCTGGTTGCCATGAGGTCTAACGACGGGAGTTGTGGGTTGCAATAAAGCTTCAAAAGAGGGATAGTCTACTGGCTCAAGAGGAAAAACTCTTTGTATATATGCTGCGCATGTATATGTTGTATAGACGCACTTGAAAAAAAATGCAAAAAGAAAATAACTCCAAAAAAGTGGTGGGTCTGATAGAAAATAATAATCCCACCGGAGTATGTATATAGAGTGCAATAAGCAAAGCTTGAGTATCATGATCCACCTGATGTAGCTTGCAGCAGGGAGACTTGGCTACACTGGTCAAGCTCCCAAGGGTACTTGGCTACACTGGCCTTGACCCATTCTCTTCTTCCTCCTCTTCTTGAGCCAGTTGAACTTGAACTTAGAAGGGAATACCCCGCTCCTCGAGGAAAGAGTGGCCAGATTGAGGTCATAGAGTTACCTTGTTGGGGATGGTTGTCATGTTGCCATTTCTGAGATGGAGAGCTTAGACTTTACATTCACGGGACAAGAAAAGATTCATGGTCTTCAGGGTTTGTGATTGATGACTTGTTCTGATCTGGAGCATTGAGGAGTCTTGGTTATAGATTAGTGGAACTTAGAGGCTGTTAAGTCTTAGGCTTAAGTCCAAATAAGGTTCCGACACATTAATAATCCAAGAATCTAATCGAGCTCCATACCTTAATTTAATGAAGGCAAGTTTAATAAACAACTTTGATCCATGTACATTCTCTTTTTCTTTTTATTTATTTCTTTTTCACTTATTTTTCAAATAAGTGTTTGCTAAGGGACTAGCAAAGTTAAGTATAGGGGGGTGATGAATACTCATTCATCACTCTTTATTCTTATATTTTAGCTACAAAAACCTTTGCAAATGCATGTATATAGTTGTAAATATCAATAACTACCACAAGCATGCATTGTGTAAAAACCTATAATTTGCATGTTTTTGTGCAAAAATAAAAGAATAAAGATTCAAAAGAAAAAGAGGGAAATATTTAGAATAAATATTGAGCAACCTAACCCAAGGGAGGGCTCAGCATGGGCCTGACCGCATAAAAGCCAAAGTAGAGGGAGATAGGGGCTCATGTGTGTAAATATTTATGTAAATAAAATAAAAGTGTTTTTCTCACAAAAATAGGCTTGTAAATATTTGTATATATTTATAAATATAAAAACAAGATAAAAATATAAAAATAAAAAAGAAGATAAAAACATCACTCACCATGTGAACAAACCACCCACCTTTATATTTATTTAGACTTATAAATAAATAAAATTAATTTCCAAAATTTTTGTAAATATTCTATATTATATAGTGTAAATAAATAAAATAAAAACAATTAAAACAAAAACAAAATAAAAATAACAAAATTAAAAACATAAAAATATATTGTAAATATACCATGTATATAAATGTACATATTTATTTATTTCACATATGTATATAAATAATGAAAAAAAATATCCTTTTATTCCTTATTTTATGATATAAATAAATAAAATATAAAATGGGAATGAAATTGTATAAAAATAACAAATTAAAAATCAAAATTAAAAACCTATATATTGTATATATACCTATATATGAACCTACTATGTACATACCTTATTTTTACTTTGAAAAATTAATTAAAAATCACTAAAAATAGAAAAAATTAAAAGAAAAATATTTTATGTTTTGACTTTTTAATAAATCGGCCATCTACTATTTATAAATGATTTTACAAATCTTTTCCAGGTGGCAGCTTCCTATTGGCCCTGGGGGATGTTGACCGCCCGGTCAACTCCCCCCCCAGGACCACTTCTCACGGGTCTGTGATGCCCGACCCATCTTCTCGGATTTTTCCCATGCAGACCCGACTCCTTCTTGCTTAAACCCCGGGTCCGAAATGCTCACGTCATACCCGAGAACCTTGTTGGAGCCTCTACCTCGGGATCCGCGCGCTCCATCACCCTACCCGCGCCTGTCTTCCCGGACCCTCCACCATATATAATCCTAGCTCCGCCACCTCCGTTCTCATCTTTGGCCATTCGTTCCACCCCCCTGTGAGCTCCAGTGCGTGCGTGAGAGTGACAGCTCACTCCAGGTGCTGTCGAAGCGAGGAGGGAGTGCGAGCCCATTGATCCGGCGATCAAGCACCGCCGTGCTCCGCCCTGAGCTGGAGCTCGAGCCTCGGAGGGAGACGCTCCTCGAGGCAACGACCCAGAGCATCGCCTGCTCATCCCTAGTCTCATCGTCCACCCAGGTAGTCCCTTTAGCCCTTCTTTTTCGCTAATTTTAGATTACCCCCTTTTCGCTCTGCCGCCGTTCACCGCCGATTCCGATCACACCCGACCTCCGTTCGACCATCAAGCTTTGCAATCGCCTCCTCCTTCTTCCCGCGCACCTTCTCCATAACTCCATCTAACCCAGCTCGCACAGGAGCTGGGGTTCGAGCTCCTCTGTCCCCACCCTCGCCGGAGCTCGTCCATATCGACCCTCCGACCATCGTCACTCCGCCTAACTAGGTCGAGGCAGTTTGCCCTGGACCCGCGAGTCTTCTGGTCTATCTTTCAGGTACATCCAAGCCCATATGAGGGCTTGGACCTTTCGGTCCAGGAGCTTTACCTCCATCGACCTCGCCGGAGCTCCCCAGAGCTCGGCTGGGTCATCGGAGGCCACCATCAGCTGCGCAGCGTCACGCCGGAGCCTCTCCGATCTTCAGACGCAGCAGAGGAGGCTCGGAGCGAGCGTACTGGGCCGGCGAAGTTTGCCGGCCACCTGTTCTTCAAGGATCTCCAGCAGCCGTCCGATCAGCCTCCCGCTCTAGTTTCCATCTGGGCCGTCCATTCTCGGAGCAGCAGCCATCGTCAGATCTGTGGAGGATTGATCCCAGCCATCCGATGCGAGAGGTTTAGCCACCGAGAGCCTCACCCGTTCGATCCCCCACGTGGCGTAGCCTCAGCCGTCGGATTGCGAGGAGCTTAGCTTGGGAGCACCAGTCACCCGTCACCGTTAGATGCTCCACGTGGCGTCCATCCAGCTGCTCCATTAATAAAGGGTAAATTACCCTTAGGCCCCCTCTTTTATTTTATTTAGTATTTAGTCTTGTAAAGGCATAGTGTAGTTGTTTAGTTTTTGGTACTTTTGCATAGAGACCTTGGTGCTTGATTTTATTTGCTGATATGCCCCTGTATGTGATGTGACACGTGCATCGACACGTGGTTTTCTGGTGTATTTGCATCTTATACCCTGTAGTTCTGATTGTTACTGAATGAATGAAAACTTTTTAGATATTGCATTTATACCCCTGTGCGTATTTTAATTGAGCATGTGCGGATATTTTTGGGTTATTTGTAGATAAGCCCTCAGACTTTTGGTACCTGTTACCAAATAGTCCAGAGACTTATTTTTTATTACATTTGGGTCCCTGAGTGCCCCAGGCACGCGCGACGCACGTGTTCACCTGGGATTTTTGCACCAGACCCCTCAAGACTTCGGGTATTTGCACTTAAGTCCCTGTGCACAGTGCCCTCTTTCTATTTTTAAATAAAATAGTAAATCACCTCCAAATTTAATGAAAATTGGATACATGGCTCCTGCCATGATGTAAAATTTTTTAAAAATTTTGGAGACATTTTAGACACTGTTTGTTTTTTTTAAAAAAATCAAAAATCTCTATTTTTGTTACTGACCGACTTTAAAAATCCCAAAAAATATTAGTATTCATCTACAATTCACAAAAAAAATTATTTACTGCTTGTTTATGCTTGCTTGATTTTCTAGCCAATTTTGGCTATTTTTCATTGCTTAAAACACCTAAAAATTAAAAAATACTTAAAATCTTACAAAAATTCTAATAAATAGACTAAAAACCCAAAAACAATAATCTAGGTGCCCAATTTTTCCTTGTTCTATTCTCTATACAGGAAAAATACCTTCAGGCTAATTTGGGGCGTCTAGATATTTTATCTAGGTCCTTCTAGCTCGAGTGGACAGTACCTACAGTTTCAACCCTTGTTTTATTTTTAGAAAATTAAATAAAAATCAGAAAAATCCCAAAAAGTCACTAAAAACAGTAAAAATTATAAAACACACAAAAATATTTTTATTTGAATTTTTGGTTGATTTTTAGTGCATTTAATAAATTGTTGAAGTGTGTTGTTTTCTTGTATTCTTTATTTTCTTAATACATTAAAAATCCAAAAAATATAAAATAATTAAAAACCATCAAAAATACATTTTTCTCCTTTTATTTCATTTTGACTACTTTGTAGGCTGCGAGGCCAATTCGTGCTCCTTGTGTTCGACCCTACTCGCTATACCAGGTTAAATTAATAGCGAGACCGCTACCGTTTTTGATTTGATTTTTCTCTTGATTGGTGGTCTTCTTTTCTTGATTGAGCCATCTTGATCGCTTGGGTCGCAACGACCGTTTAGCACCTTATACCCTAGTGGTCGGGACGCTCATCAGATCTCAACTAAATGTATTCAATTAAAATAATTGTTAGAATGGGTGGAGATCTCCATTTGAGGTGGAGGAAGGAGATCTGTGCTCGGATCATCAAATTTGAGGTGGTTTAGTTCTAAACAAAGGTGGAGAAGTGGAATCGATGGTCGGGTTGTTGTATTTAAAGTATGTAATTTTGCTTTAATTATAAAGACTATGAAATTACAATATAGAGTTAATTTGGTCTTAATTGGGTAGCCAAATGGATTAGAGGGAATACAGGGAATTTCCAAATTTGAAATAAGGAAAGTTATGGGTGAAAGATTAGTACCACATCTAGTGTTTCAAAACTTTTGGTGGACTTATATATGAGTCCACACCCCAAGCTCTTGTAGCAATAGTAGAGAGGAGGAATGAAGGGCCACACATGCATGCGCACACATTCTGCTCCGTCTCTGGTTCCGGCATCGGCTCTGGCTCGGGCTCAGGAACAGGCTCGAGAGAGTCAATTCAGATCTCGGATCTCGATACTTTTGTTGCGGGTTACATTTGGTTGGTCGATTAAATTAATCATACTAATTAATTTGGATTTGATCGCAATGGGAATCTAACTCGACCCAACCGACTCATTTTAGCCGTGGTTTCGAAATCTGAAGTGACACGCCTGTTGAGGAGCATTTTCAGAAAATAGAAAGTATCACGTGCTAGGGCACACAAGCCTCTATATATTTCATTCCCCAATGCCATTATATTCTTTCGCAATAAAAAACCCTCTCATGCCACTTTGGCTTTGTTCTCATTCTTCCTCTCACGGACGAACATGTTTCTCTCTCTATTGGATGCAGTTCTCTAAGGTACATTCGAGATCGATCTCATCGATGTGTACAGACGAGGATCGTGTGCCATCATATTCTGGGAGCGTATCGCCAGTACCCTATGCACGAGTATTGTGGGGTCGATATCCTCTCCAAGGATAGTCCACTACATGGACGCTCCTGCGACTTATAATCTAATTTGTTTATTTTTTTATTTGCTGCAATTCAATTATTGCTTTACCTTTTCTGGATCTTGTGCTAATATATGTTTCTTTTTTATTAATTGGTTCCTATTAGCATTATGTAATCAGATAACCAAATGGAAATGCATGATTATCATGACGTTAATCTATAATGTTTCTTTTTTAATTCCTTTGGATCCATGCAATTATTGTTTAAAATATGCATTAATAATTTTGTTTCCAACAATCTTAGAGAGGATATACGGAATTATTTTTAAAACTATGTTAGAAACAATATTCTTATCGAGGATGGACATGACAAGTAAGCTTGAGAAATTCGGTGGTCAAAATTTCAAGCATTGGCAACAACGCATGAAGATTTGGTTAACCACCATAGAACTAATCTCTATGCTTGAAGCCGATTGTCCTATAGTGGAAAAGGAAAACCCCTCACCTGATAGCCGGAAGGCGCAATCTGCATGGAAGGAATGCAACCGTATTTATCATGGTTGCATACTATTGGCTCTGTCCAACACGTTGTTTGACATATACTATTTGTCCACGCAGACTGCGAAGGGGCATGGGAATATTTGAATCATGAGTATAATACCGAAGACCTTAGTATTGAAAAATACTATGTGGCCAAGATATTAAAGTTTTCCATGGCTGAAGGAAAGTTAGTTTCTGAACATGCACACGAGTTTTTACTCTTGCTCCATGGTTTAGAAGATGCTGAAATGAAACTTATAGAGAAGTTTCAGATCATGTGCATAATAGAAAAATTCCCCAAGTCTCGGGAAGACTTCGGTACGACCCTCAAACACAGGAAGATGTTGCTATGGATGACTTGATGGTGGCAATTGCCATAGAGGAGGAACACAAGAAACAAAAGCATGCGGTTCCTATCGATATTCAAGCTAAGGTCTATTTCATGACTTCAAAGGGCAAGGATAAGAAGGGAAAGGGTAATAACAACAATAAAATTAAACAAAGGGCAAGATCCAGAAAAAGGCAAAGAACAAATCTTGCTAGCACTGTAATCAGGTTGGCCATTGGAAGAAGGATTGTCCATCCTTAAAGGCTCAATCTAAGGTTGTAGATGGCAGTCCACAAGTGAATATAATCACTATGGGACTTGGGACTAGCGAGGGATATGTCTTTGTAAAACCTGATCTATACCATATTCATGATCCATATGAGTGGCTCGTGGATACGAGAGCTAATGTAAATATTCATTCTGACAGAGCTACATTTTCTTCTTATCAAATTTGCAGTGGAGGAACTGTGAAGATGAGGAATGATTCTACAACCTGGGTGCTAGGGTCGGGACAAGTCAACTTGAGGTTCTCCTCTAGACGTGTCTGGACATTGCACAAGGTGTTGCATGTTCCTGACATAAAGAAGAATGTTTTATCTGGCTCAATATTAGTTAGAAATGGTTTTGAATTAATCTTTATATATAATAAAGTTGTTATTCTGAGACATGGCATTTTTTATGGAAAAGGTTACTTGGTAAACTTTGACTTATTCTTTAGAATTAGATGTGATTCAGTAAACATTAATTTAATAAATGTTTTAAGTTCTGAATGCTCTAATTCTGTCTCATGTTGTGCATAATCTAGAATCTTGTGATCTGTGGCATAGTAGATTGGGACATGTAAACTTAAATTCAATTAAGAGAATGATGAATTTATATTTGATCCCAAAACGCACTGTTGATAAAACTCAAAATTGTGAAATTTGTGTGCAAGCTAAGACACCTAGGAAGTCTTTTCAGTCTATCTCTAGAGATAGCGAGATCTTTGATCTAGTGCACACAGATATCTATGAGTTTCATGGTGTGTTGATATGAGACAATAAAAAATACTTTATCTCTTTTATAGATGATGGCAGTAGATACTGCCATGTGTATCTTATGAAAACCAAGGATGAAGGCTTAGAGAAATTTCTTATATTTAAGAATGAGGCTGAGATACAAAAAGAGGAAAAGTGCTTAAACGCCTTAGGTAGATAGAGGAGTTGAATATACCTCTAACTTGTTTGATGAACAATGTAAATTATTTGGCATAGTTCAAGAAGTTACTGCTCCATACTCACCACAATCAAATGGGATAGCAGAACGAAAAAATAGAACTTTAACTGACATGATCAATGCTCTCCTACAGAGTTCTGGACTTCGAACATATATGTGGGGAGTAGCCTTGAATACAACTTACCATATTCTGAATAGGGTCTCTCCAAGGCATATGGAAAAGTATCCTTTTGAATTTTGGAGAAATAGGAAACCGAGCTTAAGATATCTCAAAGTGTGGGGTTGTCTTGCTAAGGTTTTAGTCCCAGAATACAAGAGAAAGAAGCTTGGTCCTAAAACTGTTGATGTAGTTTTCTTAGGTTACATGGAAAATAGCTATGCATATAGGTTGTTGGTAATTCCATCCAAGATACTGGGCATAGATGTCAACACCGTTGTTGAACTCTGTGATGCTACCTTCTTTGAGGATGTCTTCCCTATGAAGACCAGGATTCCTCAGAATTTGACCATTGATAGCCCATACACATCAGGATCTATTCCAGATCAAGTGGAAAGGATAACGAATGTGGGGGCTGAGGCTCAACCTTAACCCAGTGACCTTTCAGAAGAGATTAGCTCAAGTAGGAGTAAAAGACCTCGGATAGCCAAGGATCTAGGTAGAGACTTTGTTGTCTACCAGATCGAGGGTGATCCACCAACTTACAAGGAAGATATGGCTTCATCTGAAACAAAATAATGGAAGGAAGATGTCAAATCTGAGATGGATTCCATTATGGATAATGGAAATCGGGACTTGGTTGATTTAACCAAAGGGTGCTCTACCATTGGGTGCAAGTGGGTGTTTAAGAGAAAACTTAGTCCTGACGGATCAATTGAAAAGTATAAAGCTAGATTAGTTGCCAAGGACTTCAGGAAAAAAGAAGGTATCGATTATTTTGATACCTATTCCCCCTGTAACTAGGATGACCACAATCCGAATGCTCATACATTGGCATCTGTATATGATATCTCTAAATATCAGATGGATGTTAAGAAAGCCTTCTTACATGGCGATCTTGAAGAGGAGATGTATATGGATCAACCTGTTGGACTCGTGACTCCTGGGAATGAGGGAAAGGTTTGCAAGCTTGTTAAACCCCTTCATGGATTGAAAGAAGCAACAAAGCAATGACATAAAAATTTGACAAAACAATTTTGTCATATGGCTTTAAGGTTCATGAATCCGATAAGTGTGTCTACTCCAAGGTAAAATATGATGAGTGTATTATCTTTTGCCTGTATGTCGATGACATACTTTTGTTTGGATCACATGCAAGGATTATTAACGGGACTAAGGCATTCTTGAGTTGCAAGTTTGAGATGAAGGACATGGGTGTTGCTGATATGATCTTGGGTTTCAAACTGACAAGGTCAGTTGATGGGATCGTAGTTTCTCAATCTCACTATGTTGATAAGGTACTTGAGAATTTTGATAACAAGAATGCAAAGATGTAAGCACTCCTTTTGATTCATCCAAAACGTTGTTTAAGAATAATAGTGGAGTACCTGTAGCTTAACTAAGGTATTCAAAAGTGATAGGAAGTTTAATGTATCTTACGAATTGTATGAGATCTGATATTTCAATCTCGGTTGCAAAGCTGAACAGATACACTAGTTGTCCTGACCATACTCACTAGGAGGCTTTGGATCGAGTACTGAAGTACTTGAAGGGAAATATTTCCCTTAGTTTGAATTATGATAGGCATCCATCTGTACTAGACAGATATAGTGATGCAAGCTGTATTGGGAAAATAGAGGAGTCTGAGAATAATAGTGTTACTGGGTATGTCTTTACCCTTGGAGGTGGTGTAGTCTCCGGCAGGTCTGTAAAGCAGACCATTCTAGCTCGATCTACCTTTGAGGCTGAGTTGTATGCTTTGGACACCACTGGAATTGAGGCTGAATGGCTAAGGTAACTTCTTTCATAGATTCCCATGGTAGGTCAGCCAGTTCCTACGATCTCGGTACATTGTGATAAGATGACCACAATTGTTAAGATCAAGAGTTCAAAGTTCAATAAGAAAACAAGGAGACACATACGAATCAGACTTAAGACATTAAGGGATTTGGTGTCTCGAGGAGTGTTGGTTGTGGATTTTGTTGGATCCAAAGACAACACGACAGATCTGTTGACTACGGGACTTGATAGATCTTTAGTCCTAATGTTTAGGCTTGGGATAGGACTGAGATCCATTGGGAGTTCCTCTCAGTAGCAACCAACCTATTTGAGTGGAGATTCCACAAAGTAGGTTCAATATGTTAATAACAAGCTATTTGGAGAACTGGTTGGCACTCTTGATTTAATGCTTATGCATTAGTGTCTTACCCTGGAAGCCTTAGTGTCATTTAAACTGCAAGTTTAGGAAGAGCATAGACTCTGAATGGGTTCAAGCCTTTCAGAAGGATGTTAGTAGTGCATCCTTGGAGAACACCATCTATGTGAGTGTTACTGTGGGCCGTAGTTAAAGGAAGAGGGTCTTTCGTGAACACACTCATGAAACAGGATAAGGGTGCATGGCCTTTAAGAGAAGTAACCCTAAAGATTGTACCAAGAACAAACTTTTGTTATTTCTACTGTATACCTTTACACCAACGTCTGAAGTTCAAGACATAGTTCACATCGTTCTCGTTACAGTGAAAGTAGTAATCTCAGGTAGAGGTTCAAACCAAAAGGTACCTTTACTAAAAGTAAAGTGTGGCATGCAAAATATATTTTTTAACTCTCTTTGAATCTCTTTTGGTGAATTCATTGGAGATTGTTGTATTTAAAATATGTAATTAGGCTTTAATTAGAAATCCTATGCAATTACAATATAGAATTAATTTGGTCTCAATTGGGAACCTAAATGGATTAGAGTGAAAGTTGGAAATTCCAAAATTTGAAACAAAGAGAGTTATGGGTGAATGTTTAGTATCACATCTAGTGTTTCTAAGCTTTTGGTGGACTTATATATGAGTTCACACCCCAAGCTCTTGTAGCAATAGTAGAGAGGAGGAATGGAGGGCCACACACACACACACGCTCCGCTCCATCTCCGGCTCAAGCTCGGGCTTAGGAGAGTCAATTCGGATCTCGGATCTCGATACTTTTATTGTGGGATTTATTTGGTTGGTCGATTAAATTAATCAGACAGATTACTTTGGATTCAATCACAATGGGAATCAGACTCGACCCAAATGGCTCGTTTTAGATGTGGTTTCGAAATCCAATGGGACACACCCATTGAGGGGCATTTTCGAAAAATAGAAAGTGCCACGGGCTAGGACACGCAAGCCTTTACATATTTTTATTCCCTAATGTCGTTTTCTTAATTTATAAGAAAAAAACCCTCTCATGCCGCTTTGGCTCTGTTCTCGTTCATCCTGTCACGAACGAACATGTTTCTCTCTCTCTCGGTTGCTGTTCTCTGAGGTAAATTCGAGATCGATCTCGTCGGTATGCGCAAACGAAGATCGTGTGCCGTCGTATCCTGGGTGCAGATCGCCAGTGCCCTACACACCGGTATTTTGGGGGTGATATCCTCTCTAAGGACAATCCATTACATGGAAGCTTCGGTGAGTTCTAATCTAATCTGTTTATTTTTTTGTTTGCTGCAATTCATTTATTGCTTAACCTTTCCTAGATCTCTCCCTAATCTATGTTTTCATTTTATTAATCGGTTCATATTTGCATTCTGTAATCGGATAACCAAATAGAAATGCATGATTATCATGGCATTAATCTGTAATGCTTCTTTTTTAATTCCTTTGGAACTATGTAATTACTGTTTAATATATGCATTAATGATCATGTTTCCAACACAGACGAGGTGAAGATTTGACACGGATCATATGAAAATGATTGATAAGAACCTTTGATCATGATAATCAGAGGTATGATATGATGTTATGCTACAGTCTATTATTGACAACAAAAATGAAATCAAAATTGGAACTAAGGTTACTAGGGTGGATACTGCACCTGGTATAAAGGTGGATCACCTTCGAGGTCATTGCCTTGATGGCACGACGGTGTCGGAGGGTCACTCTCACGCTTGCTACGAAACTTGCGACGATGATAAATCTATACACCAGATTACATGCCTGATAGACTTCGCCCTCCTCGTTACAATGAAATGCTCTCGGATCCCATCACTACCTATGTGAGTTCAAAGCTCACTGGAAGGGGATAAACAAATATCCAAAGATCCAGAAAATGGTGGAGCATTAGGTGCTTTATACGTGAGAAGAGGTGATTTCGATTGGGAAAAAGTGCATGTGAATCGTGGCAGATTAAGGAAAAAAAAGGTCGGACTGGATCTGCATCTAAAGGTCATTAATCATGCGAAGGAATGAGATTAAATAGGTGTAAGAATCGGGTGAAATACTTGGGTGAAGATGCAGGTCGAATGCAGATTCAGGTGAAACGGGGAGGATGAGGAGTTGACCGAGGGGTCAACAAATTTGTATGGACCAATTTGGTGCAAGCCCGACTAATGCCAAATAAAAAAGGACAAAATAGATTAAAATAAATAGAAAATAATTGAAGTAAATTAGAAATTAAATTGAAAAATTATTTAAATATAATTATTTATAAAATAATAAAAAAAATATTTTTATGGTGATTTTTAATAAGGTAAATACAATAATTTCAATAATTTATTAATTAAATACAATCATTTATAAATATAAATTACCTATACATAAGGTATACATATTTTTAAATATTTTTTACAAATATACATGGTATTTTATATTTTTATTTACACAATATTTTAAGGGTTTTAAATACATTTAAAAAAAATAAATTTAATAGAGTGAATAAAAACACATATGTACAATATAGGTACATTATACTTATAAATCAAATACATTTATTTTTCTGGTTATTTTCAATTTTTGTCATTTTTATTTGTATTCTGTATAAATAATAAAAATGTATACAAAATAATAAACATATAGTATATTTGAAAACTAAAGAATTAAATAAATAAATAAAGTACAAGTACAAGTACACATATACAATTTCACGCCAAAAAGCAGACTTTTAGATCTTAACTCTAAATTTTGTGAAACTGCTTTCGATTTAAAGCTTAATTTATTTTAAACACAGTAAAAGTAAGTTTGATTCATTTTGAATTCATGCAGAGAAGATATTGATCTTTCAATTATGATTTCATGGCTTTTTCAGAGTGTGTACCTTCTATTCTATATATTATTTATTTTTTAAAATATTTGTATTATTTAAAACACATTTTTATATACAAGTTTCAAGAAGAAAATATTTTTCTTTGAGCTGATTTAACATTAAATAAAAAAATGAATATATGTGCATAATGAATCAAATAGATCTGTACATTGTGAACTTGTTTTTTTTGTATATTTTGATAAGTTAATGTGTCACAACCTGCCTCGCTAACTGGGACAACATTTAAACGGTCCAATCAACTTAAACATAATTAACATTTTTAAAAAAATTCAGCAACAATTTCTCTATATTATGGACTCCCAAGCGCTACTCTGTACCTGAAACAATTCATATAATACATTGCATAAAGTTTCCACCATTATTCACCATCACAATCACTCAAGTCATAATCCACATTTATAGGACCAAACAGATTTCCATAGTTTCTTATGTACAACAATCTTCTATTGTCATCATTGCAGATCTAAATCTATTCACTTCACAAAAAAAATCAAGCCTCCGAATTTCTAACCATTTTACCTGCAGAACCCAGAAATTTATTGCACTGTCACAAAGATAGAGTGAAGAAATCGACTACCAGAAAAGACTTAATTCATTCCCTCGCGTCCTCTATGGCTCATTAGGTGTGTTTGTAAATAATATTTAATGTAAAGGGATGAGAATAAACTCAAGATGAGCTTAAACCCAATGATTAGATCTCAAGCATTTAGGTAAGAAAATATATCACCCATTTTGAAAATAAGTTTTCTTGCTATATGAAATAAAA
The DNA here is from genome assembly GCA_037367405.1 of Ottelia alismoides. Lineage (NCBI taxonomy): Eukaryota > Viridiplantae > Streptophyta > Magnoliopsida > Alismatales > Hydrocharitaceae > Ottelia > Ottelia alismoides. Next base: position 21,432 of record JAZKJV010008463.1, on the reverse strand, counting down.
TGTAATGTTGCAATATGACAATTGCATAAAATAATATAAGTTGAGCTTTATAGGATAATAATGTTGTAAAGAGAATACAATATCAAACAACTAGTTGAATGCTAATTTATTAATTGGTAAAAAAAATAAATTTCAATTTTCCAGCTGTTGTATCAACACCATTATGGCTAACGTACTAAGTTCATGAACATAGAAACAAACTGAGTCATACGAGTAGATAGCTCCAAAGGCCAAAGAACACCCTGCATACGACCGAAAGCCTATATGTATACATAATGCGAACCCAAAGTCCTCTTAACTATATCTGATGATTTCGTCATACCTGATGACACGTTTCAGTGTCATGTATGATGACATCACTAAGTCTGACTTCATGACCATGTATGAGAGCTACTGTGGTGGTCTTTGCTACAGACATATTTTCTGATCCATAGTAATATAATTGTAGGCTGATAAATTTATGATATCTGAATCGCATTCTTATACTTAAATTATCTGCATTTATCTAAACTTGTGTAGTATCGTAGCAACATAACTGAATACTAAATATATTCATTTGTATATAACATACTAAATATAAAGATATAAAAACTAAGCCTTTTCAATCACACATTAAGCTTTGATACTAAGCTGCCATTACCTTGGATAAAAATAAACCTAATCTGATTATCAAAAAATATTATGCATGTACAATGGTATACTCAAAAGGCATCAAAAGCTAATACTGCAACATACTTGTGAAAACATGGGTTATATCATAAAAATAGGCTTGAGATCACTCACATGACTCTAGAGTTTGACTAAAGTCCGCTGAGATCTCTTCATGTAACTACTTAGACTTAATGTTTGAATAATTGGAGACACTACTTATATGGAGAAACATGTCAAATTTCCACTGATAATAATAGCTTGAATATATATACTCCCAAAACGAATTGAATCATAGAAGAGAAGATGGTTGGAATTAATAAACGATTATGATTGTACCATTGAGTATCATCCGAGGAAAGTAAATGTAGTAGCAAATGCTCTTAGTCTGAAGTCTAGTGTTGACCTATTATAACTGGGATCTTGCGAGGGTCAAAATATGTCTCACACAAGGCGGAGACAAAGTCGTTGTGGCGACCACTCACTTAACCCCAATTAGTCAACAATTAACCCACATCATATAAATCATGCAATGAAAGTAAGTGTGTGGAGTTAAAATTTATTATAACTCTACATAAAAGATGTGTATAGGAGCAAGTATGTAGAGGTCGAACACAGGGAAAAAGCAGGGTAGATCGGGGCAAAATGCTCAGAATGTGAACGTGATGGGTTTGTTTATCTATGCTATTTTTTGTGGGTTTTTAATTATATATATATTTTTTAATATTTTTTTGATTTTATATTTTTATATGTTGATTTTTAATTTTATGATTTTTATTTTCTTTTTCTATTTTATTTTTTCTTTTTTATTTAATAAGGTATATAGACAATAAAAAAAGAGATATAATATATATAAAAAATATGTAAAAATAAATAAAAATCAAGGAATAAGATATTTTGGTCTTTTTATAAATTTTTTCTGTTTTTGTGATTTTATAGATTTTTCCTAATTTTTTGGTATTTTTAAAGTCAAAAATACTGAAAATAGTGAACAAAATGAAAGGATGAAATCAAAATGGAGCAACAAAAGATCAAATAGAAGTCAAAATCCTCCAAATTAATTTTAAAATAAAGTGAATACAACATAGAAAATTTGGGACAAAAATTAGATTTTTAGGAATTTTTAATAATTTTATGAAGATTTTAGGAGTTTTGCTTCTTTTAGAAGTTTTCTTTTGTATTTTTTATGATTTTTGGATTGAAGTTGAAACACACAAAAACAAACAAAATCTGATTTTTTTGGATTTTTTCGAAGATTTTTTATAGTTTTTATGTATTTTCTAAGGTAAATAGCAAAGAAAATGCATGTTTTTGAATTTTTATTTTAAAATGTAATAAAAAAATGCAAAATAAAAATATGACATCAAAGAGCAATAAAATAAGAAGCTATGCTAATTTTTTGGGAATTTTTAGGATTTTATAGATGCATGAAATAGATAAAAGAAACAAAAAGAAAATACACTACTAACAGAGGTATTTCTGTAAATATGCAAAAGTACAGAGGTCAACTTGTATTTTTTCAACAAAATATATACTGCAATAAAAAAATTGTGGACTAATTATTAAATCCAAAACCTACAGGGGTAACTGTGCAAATTTTCCAACGTCACGTGCACACAACACATGACCTGGCAAGCACTATTCTGTAATTAACCAAACCGTGAGGGTTGACTTGAAAATTTGCCAAAAATATTACACATAATAAAATAGTTCATGGACTTGATGGAAATAACAGAATTGACGAGGGCCCCCTCGTAAAATTCCCCACCCCACATGCACAAGTCACGTGAGGTGACGTGGAAAGGGACCTATGTGCTATAACAGAAACCACAAGGGTGTTTTTGCAAATCTTACAAAACTAATGAACTGCAGATGAAAGTTTCTATATTATCAAATAAATACAAAAATGGCCGAGGTTGAAAGTGCAAAATACCCGTGACAAGGCGCATCCGACGGCTGATGTTCGTCACTTTGCCACGTGTCGATCAACTGTAACCCTTCGCAGATGGATGGCTAGGATTAGATCCTGGCCCCATGAATCGTGCAGCTGCGGATGGGCAAGATCTGACGGGTGCTGGAGAATCTGGACATCAGATTTGAACTAACGGCGGGGGACCAAGGAGGAAGAACAGGGAAGAAATGCCGACGAGGCGATCTTCCCCGACCTCGATCTCGGTCCTCCGGCATTCCTTCAAGCTCAAAATTGGCTGGTCTGCTTCCTACAGCTTTCTCCTATCGTCTGGAGGCTTCATAAAGGGGCGGCTGCCAACGGATCGTGCCGGCGGAGGTGGAGGAGCGAGGCACCTCCAGGTACCTCCGGTGAGCTCCCAAAATCGCCTCCAAGCGCACATTATGCTCCCAGTACCATCAATGTATGGTGACACTGTTGAGGGCAAAATGCCTCGACGGTTTACAAAGCAAATGGGTGCGGGGGACGGAGATATGAAGGACGGTCGGACCTAACTCCGACAAGGGGGTCACAATGTGATTCGATGGGTGGAATGGGAAGATGAAGATGGGATTAAGATCCTATGACTACGACAAAATAAAAATGCAAAAGAAAATGAAGAAAAATGAAGCCCTCGAAGGTGAAATCAGCTGAGGAAGAAACCTCAACGGTGAAGCTTCGTCGGAGGTGGTGGAGCCGTCTCGTTGCCTCCTCGCTCAACTAACAGCCTCCTGGAGGAGCTGTCACCTCCTCCTACGTGGAGCATGAAAATGGTGGAGAGAAACGGGCCAAAGGGGTTCAAAATCGAGGAAGAAGGTCGAGGGTGGTATATGAAGGGTTTGACAAAGTGGTTCTGGCGCTCCAAAGATCGATGAATCTGGGGCGCGTCAGCGATCCTATGATCGAGGTAACGCTTGGGCGTGTATCCTCAATCGTAGGGGAGCAAAAGTCAAGAAGACTTCATCATAAAATCATGCAAGGAGCATCCTCGAAAAATCGATGAAATGGGACAAAAATGAGGGTCTGACAGGTGCCAGACCTCGGTCAGAGAGTTGACCGAGGTCAACAAACGGAGGCTTCTGGTTGGTCCACGTGGACCAACCAGAAAATTCCTTGGCAAAAAGATTTAAAAACTCATTTTAAAATAGCAAATGATTTTATTATTTTTATATTATAAAATAAAAAAATGTTTTTGTTATTTTCTTAAGTGTTTTATTATGATTTTTATTTATTTTTCTGAGGTATAAAAATACAAGTTGCCTTTTATGACTATATAGGTATACATATCTATATATTTCTATATTTTATTTTTATTTTGTATATTTAATTTTATTAATTCTATTTATTATTTGATATATTTATAAATTATTTATATACACTTAAATATATTTTTATTTTATTTTCTGGAAGTGTTTTGTACAATTAAATAAAGGGATTTTATCACTTGTGCCCCTCCGAGATGTTGCAATATCAGTTATGCCCCTATCTTTTTCGTAATATCAGTTGTGCCCCTCAAAACTTGCTCCGTCATCAGTTGTGCCCTTCCGTCAGGTTGACCGTCAATGAATTGACTTAACCATGGTTTTTTCAAACCTTGGTGCATTTAAGAGGGGTATTATTGTCCAGGGACCTCTTCTTCCTCCTCCAACCTCCTCCTCCTCCCTCTCCGGCCTGAGCTCCGCCCCGAGCTCCCCTCCCCTCCCCGACGCCGCCCCGAGCTCCCCTCCCCTCCCCGGCGACACCCCGCAGCCCCTACCCTCCCCGGCGCCGCACCTCCTCCCCCCCGCACCTCCTTCCAACCCGCCGCCCCCTCCCCTCCCCGGCGCTTCCACCTCCAGCAGGGGCCCCTCCACGCGACTCCAACCGGCCGCCTGGGCGACCCCGCCCTTCTGCGCCGACCACCCGCGCCCCCGGGCGCCTGCTCTGCCTCCATAGACCTCAGGCCGACCGCGGGCCCGTGCCCACTTCTCCAGACCACCGCCTCACCGCTGCCTCTCGCCACACGAACGGAGGCGCGCGGCGGCAACCTCCAGGTCGCGGCGGTTCCATCCAAGCCCCCTCCGCTCCAGATCCTAGCGCGCCTCCCCTCTCACGTCGGCGCCACCCGCGGCCTCCTCCGCTTCTACAGCATCGTCTTCCAGGCGCCTCCCCCGCGCGCGGCGTCGACACCCCTCTCCCCTCCCCTGGACCAGATTGCGATGGCGTAATTGGCTAATTATTTTGACTTCCGCAACGAACTCCTCCTTACCTTGCGTAGAGTCTTGCGCTATCCTCTTGATCGCGACGTCCCGGTTCAGATGGTCCAGGAATCCCCTGTACACGCTACCGAACCCCCCCTTGCCAAGCTTCCATTCATCCCTGAAGTTGGCCGTGGCTGCAGAAAGGACGTGGAAGGGGAATCTTTGAGGCCCTGCTTGGACGTCCATAATCGTTGAAGCATTGGGAGCATCGTAGTCTGTTTCTTTTTTACCTCTTTTCCTCCTAAGTCGAATGGCAAAGAACCAAACTAGAACTAGCAGGACAACGACCAGAACAACACCAATTGCTACACCCAAAACTACGTTTCTCATCTTCCATCCGTCTGGTGGGTATGGTCTTGTTGTTTTGTTCTCCCAAGCATTAGAACGATCATCAAGACTGGAATTCAAACTCCACGACAGAATCCTTTTCATATCCAAAGCATCAAGAGTGCTTCTGCTCCCTTTAGTTAACTGGATTGCTCCTTTTCATCAAGAACGATCATCAACATCATACCGCCACTGATGTTGCTGTAGTTGCTACCGCCGATGTTTACGGTGAACGAGAAGTTGCTAGTAAAGCTGGGGAGTTCCTTGGTGGTGCGGTTCCAGAGGAGAAGCGGCTGAGAGAAGTAGGCCCAGCCAGCGCTGCTGCTCCCTTTAGTTAACTGGATTGCTCCAACGGAGTCGACGAAGGCACCTGCCGGAGGGAGGAGGAGGAGGTCGGAGGAGGAGGAAGAAGATGGGAAGAGGAGGAAGAAGAAGAGGTTGGGGAAGAGGAGGGTGAAATGACCATATAACCTTTAAAAAAAAAATAATTCCGCTTATGTCCTCAAAGTTAACGTCCGTTTGCACTGTAGATGGACGGTCACTAACCCGAGGGGCACAAGTGATAAAATAGCAAGTTTTGAGGGGCACAACTGATATTACGAAAAAGATAGGGGCATAACTGATATTGCAACATCTCGGAGGGGCACAAGTGATAAAATCCCTTAAATAAATAGAAGTATATTCTGCATAAGCATATTTATATGTTTTATACTTATATATTGTATACAAGTATTTTATTTTTGTGTTTTCTTGGTGTTTTTAATCCTATTCTAATATACACATATATTATAAATATTGTTTACAAAATTATAAAAATAAGAAATTATAAAAATAATGAATAATAAAAAATGAATATTTTAATCTGTACAAGTATACAAGAGGGGTCCAAATCCTAACTTTCAAACTGTAACTCCGCAAAATACGAAACCCTCCTCCATTAAATAGCTTATTGAAAATTATATACAATTAAAGGTGATTTTGATATATTTTGAGTTTTTATTAGAGAGATACAAGTCTGGGAAGTTAGGAATCTGGAATCTTATTCAAATCATAATTTTTTGTCTGTGAATTATTTTTGCGTAAAATCATTTTTGTATTTTTCCTTATTTAATTATCTACAACTTTCATGTTAAATTTTCTTTATTTGGATTAGAAAAAGTGGAACTAAAAATAGGTCCAAAATGAATAAAGAATGAATTAAATTAGACGGAATTTTTATTGGTTTATGGCCCTTAACTCCCCCTACTTTATTCCTTATCAACCTATTCATTGAAATGCCTAGGTCTCGGTGTTTCGGGTGATAAAATATTTACAATATTTTATTATTTTTTCTTTTCTTTTCTTTATTCTTTTATTTTAGCTTTAAAAACCATATTTTATACAGTATTTACACACACATGCATGAATGCTAAAATGCGAGAATCAAGGGTATTTACTTGCATTTGGTAGAGATTTTGAGGTCAAAATGATAGAATAAAGATGATGAAATGTGGATTCATCACTACTCTACATGTATGGCCCATATTATATGATAAAATATGAGATGCTCAAGGATCTTATCAAGAGATTAAAAGAATGCAAGGGAAAGTAGAGTAAGGAGAATTACTTGATTTCAAGATAAATGAGCATGGAGTACTATTTTTCAAGCAAAGACAGTGTGTCCTACAACTTGCGAAGCTTAGAACAGAAATGCTAGAAGAAGCACATAACTCCATGTACGCAATACACCCAGGAAGCACAAAGATGTATACAACATAGAAACCATGATATTGGTCGTCTGGAATGAAATGAGAAATTGCAGAATATGTATCTAGATGCTGGATTTATCAACAAACTAAATTAGAAAAATTGAGACTAGCTGGTGCATTACAACCTCTCCCAATACCGAAGTGGAAGTGGGAATATATTACCATGGATTTTGTTATTGTCTACCTAGGTCCCATCGAGATCATGATGAGATCTAGATAGTGTTGATATATTGAATAAATCCTCTCATTTCTTGGCGGTAAATATGATATATACATAGGATCGTTTGGGTAAGATTTTCGTTGATGAAATAGTAAGGTTACATGGAGCGCATGTGTCAATTGTTTCTGATAGAGATCCTTGCTTCATGTCTAGATTTTGGCCTAGTTTACATAAAGCAATGGGTACAAAATTAGAATTCAGTACTGCTTTTCATCCACAAACTGATGGACAGTCTGAATGGATTATTCAAACTTTGGAAGATATGTTTAGAGCTTGTGCACTAAGTTTTAAAGAAAGTTGGGATAAACTTCTATCTCTTATGGAGTTTGCTTATAATAATAACTATCAAGCGAATATTGGGATGGCACCATATGAAGCCCTGTATGGTTGAGCTTGAAGAACCACTGTTTGCTGGAACGAAGTAGGAGAGCGTAAATTGTTCCAACTTGAATTAGTACAAAATACAATTGAGAAAGTTGAAGAAATCGAGAAAATTTTTAAGGTTGCACAAAACATACCGAAAAGTTATGCAGAAAAGAGAAGAAGGGATTTAGAATGTCAAGTAGGTGATCATGTATTTATGAAAGTATCACCTTGGAAGGGTATAAAAGATTCAAAAAGAAGGGAAAACTAAATCCACGATACGTTGGATCGTATGAAGTTATACAAAGAATTGGTAAGGTAGTGTATCATCTTCGACTTCCGCCTGAGCTAGCAAGGATGCATGACGTTTCTCATGTTTCTATCATTTGAAAATATATTCCAGACCCATAACATGTCATTGAAGCACAAGAAATACACTTGAAGGAAGACCATTCCTATAAAGAGATTCCAGTGCAAATTTCGATTATAAAGTTCAGGAACTTCGGATGAAGAGGATACCACTGGTAAAAGACCGTTGGAGGAGTCACGCAATAGAAGAAGTTACGTGGGAAAGAGAAGAGGAAATGTGGTCTCAATATCGACAGTTGTTAGCAAGATGACTGAGGTATGTAAATCACGAGGACAAAATTTATTTTAAGTTGGGAAGAATTTTAATATTCAGGTATGATAAAATATTTTATTTATGCTAAACATAATTCAAGGATGTCGATGGTTGATGCCAAATATTGTTACCATATTTATTCAAGAATATACATATAAATACGGAATGACATAGATACAGATTGGTATGGATAAGACTTGAGAGTCCAAGTATACGTGACTAATAAGAGAGCAGATTGGGTAATTATTTACGAGATGTTTAGATTGTGATTGTGAATGGTCTTATTTTAATGAAAATACCCTCAACTTATCAGATATGAATACAATGTAGATATTGTTATTGACAGACATAAGTAATGTTCTACAAAACTCATTCTTAAAAGGGATACAGAGTCAAATATCGTAATTAATATAGAAGATATAGTAGTGGATGAAATCAATACATACATATATATCCACATATTCTATTTCGATTGTAATATTTTTACGAACTAAGTGTAATGAGTTGGTTAATTAAATATTATTAATCTAATGTTATTGGCCTGAAATAAACGAAATTGAGTGAGATTTGAATAAAGGAGGAGGGTAAGATATGAAAAGTTCAAAAGCTAATTCTATATTGAGAAATGTTGCATGCTTTCCTAATTCTGGAGAGGATAAGTTGAGAGTCCTTTACACGTGTAGGATAATGGAAATGAAAGGAATGATTCTAGCTAGTATGATGATAAGCATAAATAGGGTTGTAGAGAGTGCAAGGGTGGTTACTATCTTTAGTCGAGCTACTATTTTTGACAAACAGAGACAGAGAGGATCGGGGGAGGTCTACACTATTTAGATCTTAATCGCGTGTAGGTGAAATTCTTTTCATCTGTTGTAGATTTTTTTCTGTATTCAGCAGCAATGGACATCTGTAGTATATAACAATACAAGTTGGGAGATGAAATCGATGAAAGAAATATAAGGTCTGTAGAGCATGACGCATGCACAAGGTGTCTTTCACTAACAGAAAGAGGGATATATGCAATTCCCCCATTAACACCTTATTATGTGGGAAATCTATCCAAGTTACAACTCTCTGTAAAGTACATAATATTGGTATTCTATTTGCACCTTCAACATTAGAATTGGTATTGTATATGTTGAAGATCCTTTCCTTAGACAATTCCCTACTAAAATTAGAAGGTGGCAATCTAAACCTATTTTCTCTCAACGGTGGAGAAATTATATTGCTCTCATTTCTTTATACCATAGTTTGACGGAAGCTTCTCAATTTATAGTGCTATTAGAAATTCTGGGTAATAGCATGGTGACTTCCAACATATGTATTTCTAAAGCTAAATAAGTATCATAACCTTCTTCGAAAAATACTCAAATGTTGTATCTAGACATATGTGATCTAATCCGAATACATGCCATGTAAAAAACCTGATTATATCATTCGAGTTATTTTTTTTAGCAGCCACCATCCAAAACACCACCTGACAAGTTTGTTTAGGAACTTATGATATCAAGGATATTGCTTGTACCACTGAGGCACAACATGACTAGTAGATCATATTTATAGAACAATTTGAGCTACATAGAAAATACCTTCACAAAATGTAACTAAATAGGCTTAGATTTCCTATAGAACATTCTTAATGAATATTAGAATGAATATTCGATGCAGAGATATATATTTCTTTTCCAATATTTTTTTACGAAAAAACTTTAAGTATAACTAGTTATAAGAAGAGATCTCAACGGACTTTAGTCAAACTCCATAGTCAGGTGACTGGTCTCAATCTTATTTTTATGATATAACCCATATTTCACAGGTATGTTGCAGTATTAGCTTTTGATGCCTTTTGAGTATACCATTGTACTTGTATAATTTTTTTTGGTAATCAGATAAGGTTTATTTTTATCCAAAGTGATGGTAGCTTAGTAAATTTTGAAATTGTTGTCCAAGCTTAATGTCTGATTGAAAAGGCTTAGTTTTTATATTTTTATATTTAGAATGGTGTATACAAACGAATATCTTTAGTATTCAGTTATGCTGTTACCATACTACACAAGGTCTGATACATGTAGATAAATTAAGTATAAGAATGTGATTCAGATATTATAAATTTATCTGCTTACAATTATATTACTATGGATCAAAAAATATATCAGAAGAAAAGGCCACCACAATAGCTCTCAGACATGGTCATGAACTAGCCATCAGATATGGTGATGTCATCAGATATGATCCTGAAATACATCATCAGATATGACGAAACCATCAGATATGGTTCAGAAGACTTTGGGTTCACATTCCGTATACATATAGGCTTTGGGTCGTATGGAGGGTGTTCTTTGGCCTTTGGGGCTGTGTACGCGTATGACTTTTTGTATACATATAGGCTTTGGGCCGTATGCAGGGTGGTCTTTGGGATTTGGGGCGGTGTACTCATATGACTCATTTTTTTCAGTGTTCATTAACTTAGTACGTTTGCCATAGTGGTATTGATACATCAACTGGAAAATTGAAATTTATTTATTTGTTTTATCAAGTAATAAATTAGCATTCAACTAGTTGTTTGATATTGTAATCTCTTTACGATATTATTATCCTATAAAGTTGCAGTTTATATTCTTTTATGCAATTGTCATATTGTAGCATTACATTTTATTTCACATAACAAGAAAAGCTATTTTCAAAATGACCAATATATTTTCTTACCTAAATGCTTGGGATCCATTCGCTGAATTTAAGCTCATCTTGGGTTAAGACTCAACCATCTATATTAAATATTATTTACAGACACACCTAATGAGCCGTAGTGGATGGGAGGGAATGAATTAAGTCTTTACTGATAGCTGATTTTTTCACTCTATCTTTGTGACATTGCAACAAGGTTTTGAGTTCTGTAGGTAAAATGGATAGAAATTTGGATGACTTGATGTTTTTTAATGTGAAGTGAATAGAGCTAGAGTTATATCTATACTGATGACAGTAGATGATGGTTGTACATAAGAAACAATGGAAATCCATTTGGTATTGTGAATGTGGATTATGACTTGAGTGATTATGATGGAGAATGATGGTGGAAACTTTATGCAAAGTATTATATGGATTGTTTCAGGTATAGAGTAGCGCTTGGGAGTGCATAATATATAGGAATTACTGCCTAATTTTTATAAATATGCTAATTATGGTTAAGATGATTGGATTGTTTAAATGTTGCACTCGTCTTGGTTAGCGGGGTGGGTCGCGACATCTGGTTGTCTCAGAGAAAAAGTTTATATGATTTGATTAGAATTGACATTTGAAGTTGACCCATGATTCTATTGGAAGTTATGATTTTGGTATTGGACTTCGATATGAAAAGAAAGTTATATTGGAAATAATGATATTCTTGATTTTGAGGATTTATCTTAATTTTGAACTTTTGAAAGAGCTAATTAAGGTATTTTATTTATGTAGGACATAATGGCGGCTGGAGAACCTTCTCAGACCTCACAAGGACCAAGTGATGGAGATGATGGGAGTCATAATAACAATATGCAGGAAACTTTGTCATTAATAGCTCAGACTTTAGGAAGCATGGATGCTCAATCGATCATACCAAAGATATAGGGGAAATCAAATGGGTGGATTTACTCCAGAGAATTCTAAAAATGCATGATTTTCTTATGAGCAATGTACCATTTGTGGGAAGCGCCACCCGGGAGAATGTCATAGTGGATCGTCAGGTTGCTATCATTGTGACCAGACATGGCATATACATCGAAATTGACCAAATCAAATGTCAAACTGAGAAAATGCAAGTAGACCAACTCAACATAATATCCATGCTAGTGTCCTAATTCAAGAACCCCGACCAAATAAAGAAGAAAAGAGAAACGATATTCCAAGGAAAGGAAATAAAAAGGCACAAAATCAGGGAAAAGCTTTTGCAATGACACTTCAAGAAGACATCTCTACTAAGGATGTGGTGTCAGGTACCACTATTATTTTTAGCAGAAATGCTCGTACTTATATTGATTCTGGCGTCATTCATTCATTTATTTCTCGAAGATTTTCTGTATATGCTGATATAGTTTTGGGCACACTCGATCATGCCTTATCGATCTCTTTGCCTAAGAGAGAGCCAGAAATTGTTTGGAACGTCTATAGAGATTGTTTGGTAGAGATAGGAGGAGGTTAGGTATTGTGAATTTGATTCCTATGGAGATTACTGAATTTAATACAATGATAGGAATGGATTGTTTGATAGCATATCTTGCTTTATTAGATTGTTATCAAAAGGAAGTAATTTTTTGAATACCAGATGAGAAAGAGTTTGTGCTCTATGGAGATTGAAGAGTATATCCCACCCATGTCATTTCTAGCATGGTAATGCAGAAATTACTCAGGAAGGGTTATTCATCTATTGTTGTCCTAGTATACACTACAAAAGCAGAAAACCATATGCTTAGAAATATCCCAATAGTGAAAGAATTTTCTAAAGTATTTCCTGATGAACAACCAGGACTTCCACCGGATAGAGAAATTGAATTTACCATTTATTTAGTACCTGGTACTAACCCAATTGCATTATCTCTTTATCGAATGGCTCCAGCTGAACTCAGGGAACTTAAGATCCAATTACAAGAATTAACAGATAATGGGTTTATTTAGTCGCGCATCTCTCCATGGGGGGCACCTGTTATTTTTTGTTAAAAAGAAAGATGGTTCTTTGAGATTTTGTATTGATTATCGAATATTAAATCAGGTGACGATACCTAATTATCCTCTTCCTTGAGTAGATGATTTTTTTAATCAATTGCAAGGGGCTTCTATATTCTTTAAGATAGACTTGAGATCAAGCTATTATCAATTGAAGATTAAAGCCAAGGATGTTCCTAAAATAATTTTTTTAAATTCGTTATGAACATCATGAATTCCTAGTAATGTCTTTTGGGTTGACGAACGCCCCTGCTGCATTTATGGGTTTAATGAACCGAGTATTCCGTCTTTTCTTGGACAAATTTGTAAGTGTGTTTATTGACGACATTTTGGTATACTCGAGGCCGGAGAGGAACATAACTATCACTTGAGGATAGTATTACATATCCTGAAAGACCATCAAATATTTGCAAAATTTGACAAATACGAGTTTTGGTTGAATAAGGTTACATTTCTAGGGCATGTTATCTCGAGAAAATGTATATCTGTTGATCCAAGTAAAATGGAGGTAATATTGAACTGAAGACAACCCATAAGGGTAACCGAGATTAGAAATTTTCTTGGTTTAGCAAGACACTATAGAAGATTTGTGGAGAATTTTTAGAGAATCGCAGCCCCATTAACAAGATTTACTAGGACGGATTTGAAATTTATCTGGGATGATGAGTGTGAAGAGAGTTTTCAGGACCTTAAGAATCGTTTGACCTTAGCTCCTATTCTTAACCTTCCTTCTGGAAATGGCGGATTTGTACTTTATAGTGATGCCTCGCGTAGAGGTTTAGGATGCGTTTTAATGCTGAATGGGAAGATGATTGCATATCCTTTCACGCCACATGAGCTAAATTATCCTACACATGACTTGTAATTAGCTGTAGTAGTATTTGCCATGAAAATTTGGGGACACTACTTATATGGTGAACATGTCAACTTTTAACTGATCATAAGAGCTTGAAATATATATTCTCCCAAAAAGAATTGAATCTTAGACAGAGAAGATGGTTGGAATTAATAAAAAATTATGATTGTACCATTGAGTATCATCCTGGGAAAGCAAACGTAGTAGCAGATGCTCTTATTCCGAAGTCTAGTGGTGAACTATCATATATAAAGACCGACCGACACCAATTATTGGCATAGTTAAGGGACTATGTGCAAACCAGGCAGTACATGATTATGTGATTTTGTTAGCTACTATACAAGTCAGGCCCATATAATATTATAAAATACGAGATGCTCAAGGATCTAATCAAAATTAAAAGAATGCGAGGGAAAGTAGAGAAAGGATAATTACTTGATTTCATGATAAATGAGCATTGAGTACTATTTTTCAAGCAAAGACTGTGTGTCCCACAACATGGGAAGCTTAGAACAGAAATTCTAAAAGAAGCACATATCTCCATGTTGTTGAAAAGGGAAAATGATCGAAGGGTCGTACGATTTCACAAGGCGAAACCGCAGTCGATGCGGTGACCGCTCGAAAATCCCGTTTCAAACAACAATTAACCCACGACAATCAAGTAAAGCAGTGAAAGTGTGTGGAGTTAAAATTTATTATAACTCTACAACAAGATGTGTATAGTGCAAGTATGTGTAGAGGTCGAACACAGGGAGCAGACAGGTAGAACGGGGTACTAAGGCACCAAAATGTGTGTATATGTGATCAAGTGTCTACTAATGCTATTTTTTTGTGGGTTTTTAATTTTATATTTTTTATTTAATTTTTAATTTTATATTTTTGTATTTTGATTTTTTTATATTTTCTTTTTATATTTTATATTTTTTTATATTTTCTTTTTTTTTCAATATTGGAAAATATGAACAAGGGAATAAAAGGGAGAAAGAGGTTTTTATAAAAATAGAAAAAATATGTTCAAAAATTAGCAAATAAAGTCTTTTTGGTCTCTTTTATAAATTTTTACTGTTTTTGTGATTTTTGGGAATTTTTAAGAATGTTTTTGGTATTTTTAAAGTCAAAAATACAAGAAAACAGTGAATAACATACAAGGCTGAAACTAAAATGGAGAAATAAATTAGAAAACAGTAGCAAAAATTCTCCATTCAATTTTCACTTAAAGATAATGAAACAAATAAAATTTAGAGACAAAGTTTGTCTTTTCAGGATTTTTAAGGAATTTGTAGGATTTTTATAGAGGTTTTTTGAGTTTTGTGATTTTTTGGAGTTTTCTTTTATATTTTTTAATAATTTTTGATCTGGAGTTAAAACAAAATAAAGTAGACAAAATATATTTTTTTGGGATTTTTCTGGAGTGTTTTTATATTTTTTGTGGATTTTGTAATGCAAACAGTGTTGAAAATGGACGTTTTTTATTTTTAATAAATATTAAAAATGCAATAATATGAAAAATAAAAATATGATGTTAAACTACACTACAACAGGAACTTAATGTGATTTTTGGAGATTTTTTGGGGTTTTATAGATGCATGCATAAAATACAAGAAGCAAAAGGAAAAAGCACACTTGCAGGGGCATTTTTGTAATTATCAAGAAATGCAGGGGCCGCTGCGCAAATATTTCAGAAATATTATAACTAAAGAAAATACTTGCTGGACTAAAAAGAAATACTCAAAGCCGTAAGGGTACGAGCACAAAAATCCCTCAACGCACGTGCTACACACGCGCCTGCCAGGGGTAAACTCGCAATTATCAAAACTGTCGAGGGCTTGATTGTAAATTTCCAGAAGTTTTAAACTGCAATCCAATGCTTTAGCATTAAAAACACATAAGCTAAAAATCCGGGGGGTTGTCTGCAAAAACGCCAGGGGCACGTGCTGAGCACGCGCCTAGCGGGGGCTTCCAAGCAATTACGCAAAAAACCAGGGAGCTTTACGCAATTTATACAAAAATGTAAAGAGGCCGATGAATGTTTGCGTGCTAATAATATATTACAAAACTCGCGGGGGTAGAAGGCAAAGTTACCCACGAAGGCTGCATCGAACGGTACGGGATGATCCACTTAAGCCACGTGTCGATGCGAGGCGCGCCGATACCCCTTGGATTATAACGGCCAAGATTAGATCCTGAGGCCGTGATCGGACGGCTGGAGGGGGCACGTGATCTGACAGACGCTGCTGCAACTGGAGAATGTGCAAGATCGGACGGCTCAGGGACAGGGAGGAAGAACGGCCGAAGAACCTGGCCGTGGCGAGGTTGATGAAGCAAAATCTCGATGTCCTAGGCGGAAGAGTCCCGTCCAAATGCGTCCCGAGCAACCTGGGAGCTCCCCTGATTGGGTGGCAGCTTCAAAAAGGCGGTTGAACCGCCGGAGCGCCACCACGGCAGTGAAGAGAAGGTCGAAATCCAGGAGATCCGTCGTGCGTCAAAAATGACCCCAGATGGGAGTCTTCGAGTCTTGGGACCTGCAATGAAACACAAAACCAACAGTAACGAGGTCCCAGGTCTTTTTAGGTGCAGAAAAAGCGTTGACGATATGGCGGAATGGGAAGGAGGGGTTGGCCGGAGCTCGAGGGGCTCCGGCATGGTGTTTGTTTGCGAGATTACACTAAATAGTTAATGAAAAAGCAATCTAAGTGCAGAAGGTTGAAGCTGGGACCTATGGCTATCTATACTACAAGAATTAGAGTGAAAACACCTCAACTTGGCTGGGGCGAAGGAGATATGGACCTCACAGCCGAGGTTGGCCGGAGATGGATGGAGTCGGCCAAATGACCACGCCAAAGGTCGCCTTAGATGGCTGGAGACCCTCCTGTCACAAAGGTCTATCTGCAGTACATCCCAGGGATCCAAAGCAAGGTCAAAAGGGGTTCAAAGGAGCAATGGGAGAATGGGGTCGGTTTTTGAAACATGGCCGAGATGGCTCCTTCAACGAGGTGCATGAGACGCGTCAGTGGTCCAATCCCCGAGATAATCGATGGGCGTGCAAGATGGTATATCGAGGAAGAAAAGTCATTCAGACCTCAACAACAAAGGATGCAAGGTGCGCCCTCCAAAAAAAGGCAAAAACCTTGAAAAACTCGTTTCTGACAAAGCCCAGACCTGGGGCAGAGAGTTGACCTACGGTCAAATGCTGCTGCCTCCTGGTTGGTCCACGTGGACCAACCAGAAAAAGGTCTGAGGAAAAAGATTGGGAAATTGATTAAAATTAGATAATGATTTTATTAATTTTTAATTATAAAATAAAAAATGTTTATTTTTTTATAAATAATTTTATTATGATTTCTAATTATTTTTTTAGTTTTATTTTTACAAGTTACCTATTATGCCCTTTATAGGTATAATATGATATACTTTATTACTTTATTTTTATTTTGTGTATTTTAATTTTATTATTTTTATTTCTTATTTTATAAAATTATAAAATGCTTTTATATACACAAATATATTTTTATTTTATTTTTCTGAATTGTTTTGTATATTTAATAAAATATAAACATGTATGTATAGGTATGTACATAGGTATTGTATCTATGTGTTTTAAGTATGTTTATTTTATTTTACGTTTCTTTTAGGTTTTTATTCTAATTTTAATATACATAATTATTATAAGTAATATTTACAAGATTATAAAAATATAAAATTATAAAAATAATAAATAAATAATAAATTGAATATTTTAATCAGTACACCTATACAATGAGGGTCCAAAACTCAACTTTCAAACCGTAGCTCCGCCAAATGCGAAACCACATCCATTAAATAGATTATTTTATTCTATATACAATTAAAGGTGAGTATGCTGCATTTGGAGTTTTCCTTTATGAGATACGGGTCTGGGATGTTGGCATTCTGGATTTTTATTCAGACCATAACTTTTTATCTGCATAATATTTTTCTGTGAAATCAATTTTATATTTTTTTTATTAAATTATCTACAACTTTCATGTACAAAGTTTCCTTATTTGAGGTATAAAAAGTGGAACCAAGAATAGGTCCCAAACTGAATAAAGAATGGATGAAATGCATTGTATTTGAACTGTGTTTCTGAACTTATCTCCCCCTACTTTATTCCTTGTCGACCTATTCATAAAGATGCCTAGGTCTCGGGGTTTCGGGTAATAAAATATTTACAATATTTTATTCTTTTTCTTTTCTTTTCTTTATTCTATAATTTTGGCTTTAAAAACCACATTTTATACAATATTTACACACATATGCATGAATGCTAAAATGCAGAATTAGCTCTATTTACACGCATTTACTAGGTTTTTTAAGGCCAAAATGATAGAATGAAGATGATGAAACGTAGATTCATCATCCCCATATACTTGCCTTTGCTAGTCCCTAGCAAACACTTTTGCAATAAGTGCAGAAAGAAAAACAAAGAAAAGAAAAAGAAGAAGGTGGATTAAGTGTAATTATCAAACTTGTCCTCACAAAATCAAAGTTTGGAGCTTAAGTCGGACCTTTGGAATTTTAGTGCGGGCGGAACCTTATTGAGAACCAAATTTGAAATCCAACAGTCCTTGAGAATCCCAAAACTCTGCCCAAGTCTCCTCAATAGCCAGGTCAGAAATATCTCAACTCATACGCAAACCCTTACGACTATGAATCTGACTCATAGAGTGTAAGTGATGGTGGCTCTCCCCAACTAGAATGACAAAGAGTCTGACTTCTCCAGTACGACAACCCAATGATTCCCCAATCCAACAACTCCATCCTCGAGGAGCGGGGTATTCCCTTCTAAGTTCAAGTGGCAACTAGCTCAAGAGGAGGGGGTGAAGAGAAGAATGGACGGTAGCCAGTGTAGCTACCTATCCTGGGATGCAAGACCAGTGTAGTCAAGTCATCATGCTGCAGGCTCACAAGATATGACTTTGATGCTCAAGCTTGCTTATTTTCTAACATATTCCCATACTTTGTAGGCTTTTTATTTTTGTACATGCCTGAACTTTTTTTTTTTGAAATACTATTCACAGCAACGTTTACATAAGGAGTTTTTCCTCTTGAGCCAGTAGGTTATCCCTCTTTTGAAGCTTTATTGCAACCCACAGCCTCCTGTCTTTAGACTTCCTAATCACTGGACGGGTTGGGGTGCACTTCCCTCCCTAGAGGAGGACAAGTGTTTCCACTTGTGTGCGTCTCATACAGGCAAATCCAATCCCCTCACAACTCCAACTGAGTCGAGCCATGTGAAAGGTGCAGGTGTCCACATTAGGTCATTATCAACAAGAGTTGTGCGTGTGCTCCGAAATATTCTACTTAGGCAGTCAAGAATCCATTGAACCAAGTCTCATGATCCTCAAACAATTAAGTCAACTAGACCTGAAGTACCTCAAACCCAGTTCCTATAAGGTTCCTGTTATTAGGTAGATTTTAAGGTCCAATCAAGCTCCAATCTCCAGATTTAACTTAGACTTGTTCAACTATCAAACTCAATCCAAAAATGCGGATGCTACGCAAATGATATGCAAAATTCATGAAATATTTTTGAGATGCAATTTTCAAAGATTTTGAACTTTTTATGGATTTTTGAAAAGATGATGATGATGATGCATATGGAGATGCATTTTTTTGCATTTTTAAAGGATTTTTCAAATGTTTTTGGATTTTAGTTTTGCAAATGTTTTTGGGAATTTTTGAAAACAAAAGGATGTTGGCTAAAATCTAGGTGATAATATGTACACGGGAGTGCTTCTTATATCTACAAGAAGTGGATTTTAAGAATTTACAAGGGTAAGTGGTCACTTTTATACATATATACATAAAGAATTTTAGGTGTGATGTATGTATTCCTCAAACTTATTTGACACAAGCTTTTCACACAATTTTTGAAAACTATAGTCCAAAATAATTTTTACAAACATTTTTGCAAACATGTACACACATTTGAAAATCATTTTGCAAAGGTTTTTCAAGCAATATAGATAGATTTTTCAAATATTTTTACAACCATTTTTCAAACCATTTGCAAATCATTTTTCAAACATTTTATTTCACACAAAGAAAAGAAATTTTACAAAACATACATTTTTCATAGGTTGAAAACATGTAACAAAATATTTTCAAAATAGTTTTCAATAAATGTTCACAAAGATTTTCAAACTATTTTTCAAACATTTTGCAAAAAAAATTTTCACCTGATTTATTAATCAGTAAATACAAAAAGAATTTCAGGAATAAAACACCTTTTTATTAAGGATTTTTAATGAATTTTAAATAATTATTAGCCATATTATTAGGAAAATATGAAAGTACGAGTTAAGGCTAAAGTATATACGCACTATATACGACCCCCCTATACTTAGCTTGAGCTATGTCCTCATAGATCGATGAGAAAAGAGAAGACATAACTCGTACTAAGTATAGGTAAGTCTAAAGAATAAATAAATGAATAAGTCAATGAGAAGTCGACTGTCCCCCCTATACTTAGGATCAAATAATCTAAGTATAGCAGACTGTACACAAAGCAGGGAGGGTCAAGGGTGGGAATGAACAGATCATACTCGGATTGTCTCCCCCTATACTTAGGGTAAGATATCCCTAAGTATAGACAAGAAGAGGAGACAATGGAGAGGATCAAGATAAATGAAAAACTCGGGGTGCACACCCCCCCTATACTTGGGACAAATTACGTCCTAAGTATAGAAGGCTGACACAAAGGGGCGGCACCTTTTCGGTAGATGAAGAAGATAGAAGAGGAAAAGAAGAAAAGAAGAAAAGAGATGAAGATGGAAGAAGAGATCGGAGGATGTACACACCACTCCCCCTATACTTAGGGTAAAAGAAGCCCTAAGTATAGGCAACAACAGGAGTAGGAAACGGAACGATGAATGAACACACGGCTCGTCCACTCCACTATACATAGGACAAAGTACGTCCTAAGTAAGGCCAACACGAGAATGGGCGGGCGAGCAAAACGGAAGAAGGACGAAGATGAACATAAGAGGATATACAACAACAGCGGATGTACACATGATCAAGAAGGTTGAAAGCGAACCTTCTTGCGGGACCGCTGAGGAATGGATCTAGTGTGGTGCAGGTCGACATCGGGGTCCACAATGGGCGGAAGCCGATCAAGGTCGATAGGGTGAAGATCTTCAGGGGCCCTACGATGTGAAGGCACAGACGGATCAATGAAAGAAGTGTGACTAGGTCCGACCTTGGGCGTCTCGCTAGTGTCAAAGTGAAATGGGACGAGCTCATCATCATCGGAAGTAGTGTACTCGGAGTCATCCTGCGAGGTGTCATTCGGGTCAAAATCAAAAGGAACGAAGTCATCGGTGGAAGTAGTCGAACTCTGTTCATCCTCTATAATCTCAACCGGATCATCTTTGTCATCAAAAGGCCCGAATTTCTGAAGAAAAGCAACTAAATCAAATTCGGCCTTTGGCTCATCAGTATCTATGTGTACATGAGCAGACCCATCAGTGGAAGTAGTCAAAACATGTCCGTCCTGTCTAGTCTCTAAATCAGCCCTTCGCTCAATGGTATCAATCGTGTAAATCCCGCGGATATCGTCAACACATCGCCAAGTCCCAGAAGAAGGAACTCCGAGGACCATGCTTTCCAAATCGTCCTCAACTGGGAGGAATTCTCGGGTGTCGGTGGAATCCAATAAGCAGCAAAATTCTCTGATGGTATCATCAAGGTCATGGTCCTCGAGGTCAGCCAAGATAGGTGAAGTCGCATCAGATGCAGGTAA